>CM052886.1:119142021-119169372 GCA_028534135.1 Potos flavus
CCCTAGATAAGGAGGTGCCCACTGTCCTTGCTGGATTGTGCAGAAGATCCCCCGATTCCCTGTCCCTTCCCCCCCAGCCTCAGTCCTTCCTGCATGAATGCTTTCTCTTGCCCTGACCAGCAGTTACAACGGGCTGTGTCCTCCTCCTCCTCCACCTTTCGGAAGGTTTGGCTGTGCAGAGCCTGGCCTGGTCCTCCCCCCGGAGGAGGAGACTGTTCTGTGAACACTGTGGTCGGGGTGGTGGGGCTTCTATGGCTGAAACTCTGGAAATTTGGCGGGGGCCCGGGGTTTGGGGGGGAGTGCTGTGGGCTGATTGCCTCTGGGAGGGAAAGAAAAGTATGTCAAGTCTAACTTCTTCACTTGCGTGTTTTATGACACTATTTCCAAAATTTCAGCGTGTTGTTAAAAATAGGAATCCAAGGATTAAATATTTTGGCTTGTCAAGTTTTGGAATGAACTACTTTTGTCAACCTCAAAAATGAATAATCACGAACATTTAGTTAGAACTGTAGTATACATTTTAAGCATACATTTCAAGTAACATTTGTAAATGCCTGTGTATAACGGTAGATACTAAGACTTTTTGGAAGGAAACCATTTTGCTTGGGAAAAGAATGTTGAACTAATTCCCAAATGTTGAAAACGGCTCCTGGAGTTCGTTACCAACACACCCCCTTCAGTGATCTGTTCCAGCATTGGCTCCCGCGTGAAGTACAGGGTCATGGTTATTGTGGTTTAATTAAAAAGTCAAAATTTTTAAGCTCGTTAGCCGCATTTTAATGCATAACTAGGGTTATGCATTTTAACATGCTGTCCGGGTTGATTGTGATCCCGTGGGGATCCAGAATGAGTGCTGTGAGCACTGGACTTCGAGCAAATTCCTTTTGCCAGGCAAAGGTTAACTTATTTTCAGTATCGAGAGTGGTTCAGCAGGGCACGCATGCAGTTCAATTTCTGTGACTTTTGATCACCCCTCTTCTCCGTGTTCCGGATTGTAGGGTTATCTCCGGGAATGCAGATGCTGGGCTCAGATGTCTCCGGAGTGCCTGGCGTGCCCTTCCTCTCCGTGCGCGCCTTCTGCTCGCTTCTTCTCAGATGGAGGAAGCTGATGCCCAGGGAGGTCACAGAGCACGAAGAATCAAGGACTGGTGTTTGAGCCTCATTCGGATTCTGTGGCTTACCTAACACACAGGGTGCCTTCGATAACTTTGTTTTTCATTACCTGGGCGTGCAGTTGACCCACTGCATGGGCGTAGCGATGAGCGCGCAGTCTGGTGCTAGTTTTGATTCCTTGCAGTGGGCATGCTGAGCCCCCGAACCCCCAGATGGTAAAGTCTACTCCCCACCTTGCTTTGAATGGTCTTCTTAGTGGGTGAATATTGGAGGAGTTATGGAATCGACACGTTGGAAACATTGGATTTGTCTCAGGCAGACTTCGTTCGCCTGACTGGGTGGTGTTGTGTATGTTTATTACTACAGCTGTCACTGGGAAGGTAGATGTGTGGTGTCGATGTCACAGGCTTTATTCCAGTCCTTCGTAGTTCCTTCCAGGTCAGAAATGTGTCTTGATTCCTCTTCAGGGGAAAAACATGAGTGTGAATGTGAGATACTTTTAGACAACACATTCGGATCTCAGATGATCTTGTGACTGGTCTCTGAAGTCTCCTGTAGGATTTTTTTTTTTTTTTTTAAGATTTTATTTATTTATTTGACAGAGATCACAAGCAGGCAGAGAGGCAGGCAGAGAGAGAGGAGGAAGCAGGCTCCCCGCTGAGCAGAGAGCCCGATGCGGGGCTCGATCCCAGGACCCTGAGATTGCGACCTGAGCCGAAGGCAGAGGCTTTAACCCACTGAGCCACCCAGGCGCCCCAAGGATATTTTTTTTTTTAAGATTTATTTCTTATTCATTTGAGAGAGCAGGAGGAGGGGCAGAGGGAGAGGGCGAGAGAGAATCTCAAGCAGACTCCCTGCTGGGTGTGGAGCCTGACGTGGGGCTCAATCATAGTACCCTGAGATCATGACCTGAGCTGAAATCAAGAGTTAGGCTCTGAACTGGCTGAGTCACCTTGGCATCCCCTGTGGGATAGGAACGGAATTTTCCTTCCAAGCCATGTGTTGGGACCTGTCTCTCCATGATAATGTAAGCTCTGTCCAAGTCTTGGCCACCTTGAGGCAGGAGGCAGGCTTGCAGCACTAATGAATAGCATATAAACCCAATGACCTTTATCTCTTTGTTTTTTATTTTTTAAAAATTCTTAAAAAGATTTTATTTATTCATTGGACAGAGAGAGCACGTACAAGCAGGGGGCACAGTAGGCAGAAGGAGAAGCAGGCCTCCCGGCTGAGCAGGGATCTGATGCGGGGCTTGATCCCACGACCCTGAGATCATGACCTGAGCCAAAGGCAGACATTCAACCGACTGAGCCACCCAGGTGCCCCGACCTTTAGCTCTTTAAGAGGAAAAAAAAATAATAATAACAACAGAAAAAGAAGAGAAGGAGACTGTTTTCAAAAGGAAATATTTTCTTCTGTACCTACGCTATCCTTCCTGCCCATGTCATGTTAGAAAAAGTGTTATTTTCACTCTTATGTAAAAGTCCTTGATGATTTTCCTTCTGTGCAGTTTTGAGATGTTTCCTTGTTAATGGAAAAGAACGAGGGGCTCTAGCAGAGCTCGTATCTTCTCCGTGGCCCATTCTCTTTTGTTGTGTATACTTCGTGTTTACGTGAACGAGCCTCCTCCCTCCACCCCACGTTCCTTCCCACTCTGCCACATTTTGAGTGGAAAATCAAAAAAACTATTCTTAAAGGGAGTCATGATTTTTTTTCTTTGAAACAGCAGATGTAAGATCTACAGAGGCTTTCTTAAGCACGTGGGCTTTCAGTTTCTCTACAACAGATAGGGAAGTGGTCCAGTCTGGGGCAGGCCCCAGCCTTACACCTTATATTGGCCAGAAATGCAGCCTCGTCTCCATGGTCCTGCCTGTCAACACTGAAGGTGCTCGGTAAACAAGATGCACTGCGCTCCATTGGCTGGACCTTCTGTTTGGTCATCGGAGTTTATATTTACGTATAAAATTTCTTCTTTGGGTAAGAACGTACTCTAGGAATTGCTGATGGGAGGCCCATTAATTTTTCCATTGAGAGCTGGATTAGCCATTATTCTGTAGTAAGTGGAGATGAGAAATCACATTGATGAAAGGCTGGGTTGGGAGTAGTGCCCAGTCTCCTCATAGTACCTTCATTGATGGATGCTCAGTAAACGTTGTAGCAGATGAAAGTACGGGATTATATTATCAAGAGGGTGGGCAGGACTGAGAATGTCTAAAACGTTAGCAACTATTGAGAGAGGAAGGATAGAATCTGGTACAGTTTGCTACTCGATTTTGTGTCTGGTTTATTTAAAGTAGCCGTTTATAGTACATGAGTAATTTGTTTTAATCTTAGAACATTTAGAACCTCTGAATGCTTTAAAAAAAAAAGAAAAAAAACACCAGCGACATTTGTGCCACTCCGATAATTATTAACAATTTATGTTTATCAGTTTTCCGCTTTTTCTCAGCCTACTAGCATAGGCTGAAACATGAGGAAACAAAACAGAAACAGTTCCCAGAGCACATTGCACGTGCTGCTCCTCTTATTTCAAGTCTTGTCTTAAAATCATTTTTTGCATCTTTCTTTGTATTTGGCTGTCTAGTGTTTCACAGGGCAGTGACTCGAATCACTGCCAGCCTCCTCCCCCGGGCACTATGCAGTCTGATACTCCATACCCTTGCTTCGGGCCTGTGGAATCTCTGGAACGGCCCCAGAGGACAGGTACCCGTGTGGGAGCCTGGGGCAAAGCAGACCCACACCCAGGGTGGTCTGACTCCTAGATCTTCAGCTAAGCCACCCATCTATTGTGCCGTGCTGCCTGCTAGAATTTATTAACACCTGGCTTTCTGGTAAAATACTGAATGTCCTCCATATTTAGTGCTTTTTCACAATTATAGCCTTAGGATAAAAAAAAGAAAAAGAGGGAATTACTCCTTTTTTTACTCCCAATATACTTTCTTTTTTAAAGTCTTGGTAAGTCTTGGGGCGCCTGGGTGGCTCAGTCGGTTAAGCGTCCAGCTCTTGATTTCGGCTCAGGTTGTGATCTCACGGTCCTGGGATCAAGCCCCATGGGGGGCTATGCACTCAGTGGGGAGTCTGCTCAAGATTCTCGCCCTCCCCCCCAACTCAGGAGTGCATGCACACTCTCTCCCTCTATGAAATAAGTAAATAAAATCTTAAAAGTCTTGGCAAGTCTTATGTTTTATGTAACTCTTAAAATTCATGGAGACGTTCTACGAGGTTTCCTACTTTCTTAAAATTACGGAAAAAGTTAAGAGATGGTTTTCATTGCGAAAGTGTTTTCCATAGGTTTATTCAGATAACTCCCTGCTACTTCAAAGTGAACATTACTATGTATTGTGACCTTTCTGCACCCCGATATTTGTTTCCTTCTTTATTTTTACTTTAGACATTTAGTACTAGTACTAAATTATTCAACCATTATTTAGATGCTTTGATTTTACAGTTTATTTGTCTCCACGCTCAAAGATAGGTGCTCTAAGTCCTATGCAGGTAAAATAATGAGGGTTGTTGTGTGAAAAGCTGCTTTATTTAAAAAAAAAAAACCACTGTTATAAATGCTTTTTGTAAATTGGTTTTGTGATTTCTGGGATTTTTCTGCTTCAAAGGAAGGGGGTCATTAAGTTCTCAAATGTAACCAAATAGGTCTTATAATTTTGATGGGCATCATTATTGCTGGTGGAATTCAGCGATGGTGAATATCGTATTTAAAAACTCCCCCAAAGCTGGATTGAGGTTACATTAAAGAATTGGATGCATCCTGAGAGTATGATCACCTCTTGGTGTAAAATTAGGCTACTGTACATCAAAGAGGCCTGTGCTGAGTATGGTTTCATCGGTGTCTTTGGTGCGGGGGGAAGGGCGGCCCGACATCCTGTCACTGTGCCCTCCAACAGTTAGCAGATGTTCCGTGAGTTAATGTTGCCCTTCAGTTATCTTTGACAGAAGTAGGGTCTGGTTAAGATCACATTGTTTAGACTAATGCACGTTGATCTTGGCATAGTAAACAGAAGCCTCTGAGCCTACTAGACAAGAAAGAGCGGGCGGTGGGTTGTTAAATTCAAAAACAAAGCAATTAATACTTGGAGAATGGCTTTGGTGTCCTTGACTCATTTCTAGTCATTCATTCCGATGAATGCTGCTTTTAGATTTACCTGGGAGGACCTTTTAAATAGCTTTGGAGTATTAAGCTCCGCGCTGCTGACCTTGCTGATCTGGGCGTCAGCGTTAGTCCGGGCTACCCTTTCAGACCTCCAGGGAGAGAGAGAGAGATCACGGCGACAGCTTGCCGCCGTGTGACACCTCACTGCTTGGCACTAGCCCTGGAGCTTCAGTTTTATTGAATGCCTACTTCATGTTAACTTCATGCGTATGTGTTGCAGAGTCCAATGCAATGTCCGCTCGAGTTTTAGGTCAAGTACAGGATATTCGGTCACACTCGGGAGTAGGTGTGGTTTTATAGTTTCCAGTGGTGGTCATTACATTCACTTTTGCCGTTGACTGTAAAGTAGTGGTCAACCCTAAAGCAGTTTTGGAAAGTAGATGAAAGAGGGAGATGTTCACTGACTTTGTGTTTTGTTTTGTTTTTTGGGTTTTTTTTTTGGTTTTTGTTTTCAGCTTGGGTATATACCCTCCCTGGCATTCTCTCCTGTTTCATGTGGCTAAGATTGAACACACTGGCATATAACTGATTTCCTTCGTTCTGTTGGAGTCGGGAACGACCTCGGATTATGGGTAGCTCTGACTGACCGAGCTGTTGTCATGAAAAATAGAGCTTTTTGAAAGATTTTATTTGGAAAGACGGTTCACGGGAAGTCTGATGTGCTCTCTGGTATTTATCCTAAATGGCTTTATTGAGATATGGTACCTACCCTACAATCCACCCATTTAAAGAGTATTATTCGGTGATTTTTAGTGAACTCTCGAGGTTGTAGAATGACCATCATAGTCTAATTTCAGAATCTTCCCAGCCTACAGTTTCTCTGATTTTAGAAGTAAAATATCTGTTTCTTGGGGCGCCTGGGTGGCTCAGTGGGTTAAGCCTCTGCCTTCGGCTCAGGTCATGATCTCAGGGTCCTGGGATCGAGCCCCGCATTGGGCTCTCTGCTCAGCAGGGAGTCTGCTTCCCTCTCTCTCTCTGCCTGCCTCTGCCTACTTGTGATCTCTCTCTCTCTCTCTGTCAAATAAATAAATAAAAATCTTAAAAAAAAAAAAAAAGTAAAAAAGAAGTAAAATATCTGTTTCTTTCCACGAGTATAAATCATTCGGCATTGGATAGGTTCTATCCTACCTAGTCATGTGGCTTTTTATATTACTTTATATATGCTCTGCAGAAATTTTTTAATCCTAGCTATCCACCCTTTCCCCAGTCTCAGGTTTTCTGTAACAGTTACCTCTTCATGAGCTAAAATAGTTTTAATTTCCTAACTATTGTAATGCTCAGGACATCCATAGGTACATAATTTTATTAATAACTTAAGCTAGGAAAATGCTACTGATAACATCAGACATTTCTGAGGACTTGGATTATTTGCTATTTTAGATGATCATTTAAAAAAATTTGGATTATCCTTTTAAACAAGGATAGTTGAAGATTTTATTTTTTTAATATTTTTTTTTGTCAAAGCCTAATTTAATTAGAAAAGTAAATTTGCTGCTGTCGTACAATTGTAAAATGTGCATCAAAAGTAATTCTCTCTGTATCGCTACTGTTTGTAATTTGTTTTTTTTTTCCCAGGAGGAGCTAGAGTAGATTCAGAAATGCAGTGTGGTTTAATATTCTTAACCAGGGATGAGCATCTGAATCCCTTGTGGAACCATAAAAATTCACCACTGTGAGTTTCTGCTCCCAGCAACTGGTTTAGAATAACCAGAGTGGAGGCCTTCTCTGATGGTTGGAGCTGCACCCCAATTTGAGAACCATTATAAATTGGTTTGTCTTTGGACTGAAAGTCTGAAGGTCAAGGTTTTCAATTTATCTGGGTCTAGTCGCCTTCTTCCTGTCTTTTGCCTGTGTAACGGAGAAAGAGCTTTTGATACGAATTTTAGTGTATGGGAAAGTAGTTCAAGTCCTGGGGTGGGGGAGTATGATTCAACCAAAATTGCATGTATAATTAAATGTAGATGACAGTTTATTGTCCTGTTGGGAATGAAATAAAACCCATCTGTGCTTTATATAAATTTTTTCACTTTTATGAACTTAACACTTAAAATTTTTGACTTAACTTTACTCCCTTTAGATGGAAATTTTCTAAAGAGGATTTCCACTTGCTTATATTGTCTTAGGGTAGCATGGGTAAGGTTCTGGTTTACCAGAGCCCCTAGCTTGCTTTGTTCTGTTGAGGGGTCTTGGAGCTTTGGGTAGACCAGAAGGCTGAGCTGCAGGGTGCTTTGGGAGGTTGTTTTGGAAGGGAACTTCCTGGGATTGAGCCTCTCCTTGTCTGTTGACTAAACTGTGCAGTCTGGGTCAAGTTAGCCTCTCTCCTTCAGGGGGTTGTTCTTTTCTCCTCTTTTTTATAAATTAAAGATTTATTTATTTGAAACAGAATGAGAGGATCTCAAGCAGACTCTGTGCTGAGTGGGTTGCCCGCCACGGGGCTTGATCTCCCGACCCACGCGATCGTGACCCAAGCCGAAACCCAAGAGTCAGAGGCTTAAGCGACTGAGCCACCCAGGCGCCCCTCATGGGGTGTAATGGAGACCGAGTTGTGGTGATGCACACGCAGCGTACTCAGTAAATGTTTGTTGTCTTCGTTCTTGCTCAGTTGTTTGCATTTGAAATAATGAATTTTTTATTAAATGAATTTCTTGTCTGGTAATGCTCCATTCTGTGTTGTGTCGTGTGTAGACTGGAAGCTTTGAAGAGGTTCAGACCATTTCCATCCTGTTTTGAAGCATCTATTTGGTGAAAGTGACTTTCGGTGGCTTAAAGGACTTTAAATGTGCTTTCCAAAGACCCCGGCTTACATTAATGTATTCATTTATTCACTAGGAAGAGTAATTCATTTTTTATTATACAGTAGCTTATAGCAGGTGTTAGAAACTCCTGTTGTTAACACTAATGGCAATCAACATTTAACTTTTTTTTCTTCACTGTCTGCTGTCTTGTGGTTTTCCACCATTTATTGTTAATTATCATGTATGGTGGGAGTAATTAAATCCATGAGTCTCCTCCTCTTGTGAGGAATGTTTGTACCCCTTTTAAGTTTTCTTGGCTTTCCCAGATTCTGGATTCAATTAACATGCTGATGGTTCTCTGGTTTGTAGGGCAGATTAGTCAGCTGTGGTGTGGCTTTTTTCCTCCTTCCTTCCTACTTTTCTGCATGTAGCTGATGATGCACCTGCGTATATAACCAAGCAAAGAAATTTCTCGTCCTTTCTCTGGGAAGAGGGTATGTGGAGAGGGTATGTGGAGCCACCGTTGAAAGAAGCTTGGATTGCTTGATTTCCTTTGTCCTGAATGTGCTCAGTGGATGCAAACGTTTGGATGTTGGTAATTCCAAATAGATTTTGAATGAAGTGGCCAAAATTAGGGCATCGAATTATTTTGTATCAGGAAAAAGCCAGGTGGGGGGATGTCCTAAAGCACTGTTTGACTCTCCTCACTTGAGCCATTAGGTGATTAAGTGATCTGAGTGAGTACATGGGGACATGTTATGCAGCTAAACATTCTGTAGCTATGATATTTAAGGATTTGGGGCTGAGAATTTTGCTATAAATTATGTGCAGAATGAGGATGTGGGGAAAGAAGAATCTAGGGCAAGTTAGTTATCCTCAATCTTTTCAGGATAGAAAGAAAAGAAATATGTTGATATAATGTAAGTTTTTTTAAAGCTTTATTATTTTTAGTTTTTAACGATTTTATTTGAGAGAGAATGAGTGAGCGAGTGAGAGAGAGCATGAGTGGGGGTAAGGGGCAGAGGATAGGAGAGAAGCCAGCTCCCCCATGAGCAGGAGCCTGGCTTGGGGCTCAATCCCAGGACTCCTGGGATCAGGACCTGAACTGCCCACGCAGGCTCACCTATAATGCAAAGTTTTGAAGGGGTGTGTGGAGCGAAAGGGAGAAGAGTGTGAGCTTGCTCACAAGAGAAATGGTGGTTTTATTTTAAGCTAGCAAGCATTCTTCTAAGTAGTTTCACCTTCTGAGCCTTCAGAATCCATTTTGCCTTCCCTGATCACTCATGTGGCTGGTGAGCGTTTATGAGAAATGCTTCCGTTCCCATTATGTGTTGTAGATCTCTGGGGAATATTGCGTAATGTTTTATGTTTGAAGATGTTGACAAAAATGAGACGTTTGTCACCAATTACACCGACTTTGTAAAAAAATATAATTCTGCTTGGGGCTTAAAAATTTACACTGTGTATGTTGGTGGTAGTGGCTTGAAATTCGCTTTATGGGACAAGGAGATCTCACTATTTCTCTTAAGTATGCCATCTCTGAATCTTCATTATAGCAGATTACTAGAGGGGAAGGGGCTATCGTAGTGTTTTCTAAAATGTATTTTGGAAACTTTCATTGATGGCTTCCAACTTTTCCTAAGCTCACAGAAATGGCTTAACATTTTAATTTGATTTAATAATTTTGTTCCAGATTTTAACTAGCGGATTTTCTTTCTTTTTAGTTATACTTGAAAGGGCAGAGAGAACTATTCTTGCTTTCTTCTCAAGTATAAAAATGTCAAAGTCAAAGTTAACCTTTATTCTTCATTGAAACCATTAGAGGGTAGAAAGCAAGCATTTGCAGACAGGAACAACGGACAGCTAGATGAGAAGCAGCTGTCCTGGGAGGATCGTGGTGGGAAGAGCTCACCAGAATATGTTTTGCTGCTAAGGTTTTCTGCATTCACTTATTTACTGCCTCTTTGGGTGGGTAGTTGGGGGGTGGGGAGTCAAGCCACTTAAATGGATAAAAATTACTTATTTCCGAGGAAGAGGCAGGATATAGTATACCGTCTCAGGCACACAGGCTGGAAGTTGAAGACTCCTTAATTAAGGCCATGAGAGGAACTCTAGGACACAGCTGAGAAGGTTTTTTGTTTTTTTTTGTTTTTTTTTAAAGATAACAGCGTTTGCATTAGGGATGGAAAACATTTTCAGTGAGATTCCTTAGACCATACTGTAATGTGAACTCGCCTTTTGACCTACCACTTTTCTTTAAAGGAAAAAGAAAAACCCTATCCACAAGGTTGTAGCTCATCTGTGGGTGATGGGGTAGATTTGTACTGGTTAGTTCTGAAGAACTTAATTGCTATTTTAGCTTTTGTTCTCTAATCCAAGATGGTGACTTCCTTTTGGTGATGGAAGATGCTGAACAAAGATGTTCCATCTGAGAATGGAATTTTGTGGGTGGGTAAATTTTTGTCTCCATCCACTGCCACAACCACATTATGTGCCCTAATTAGGCACATGTGAGTGAAGTAGGCCCAACTGGGTTAGTCCAAAGAGAATGGGTAGAGAGAAGGTTTCAGTCAGAACTATTTCCAGGTTGGAAAATTCCCACTTCTATTTCCAGGGTTGCTCAGTCTGGAGGTAGAGCACAAATTAAAGAGCACTGTTTTTAGAAGTGGGATTGGGTTTTGGCACTGGCAGCTTGATAATTGTACTTTTGGCAAAAGATCCTTTGGTGGGTTTGGGCCCGCCAGACATGAGTTGCTCCTGAGGAAGCACTAAAGCAACAGGGAAGGGATACCATAAAGGGAGGTCAGAACGAGAAGAAACACTGACCCCCGTGCCCCTCCCCCCCACAGTTCCAGAACCTTCCGCAGGTTGCAGTGTTGTCTCCATCAGTGACAGTGAGGGAAGCCACCAAGATACAGTGGATCCCAAACTACAATTTCTTATTCTGCCCTCATCTTAACACATACAGACATCTTTTCTAGTTAAAATCCTTGCCTGTCATGTTTTGGAGACAGGGCAAACACCATCTAACTGTGCTTTTTTGTTTTGTTTTTAAAGAGGAAGAGCATGAGCGGGTGCATGCACAAGCAGGGGCATCAGCAGGCCAGAGGGAGAAGTAGGCTCCTGGTGAATAAGGAGGCCGACAGCATGGGACTCGATCCCAGGACCCTGAGCCGAAGGCAGATGCTTAACCGGCTGAGCCACCCAGGCATCCCTAACTGTTTTTGATGATGAAGTTCCCTCTCACACTTTGACCCCTGATCTCTTGTCACAGACGTCACACATGGTCAGTCTTCGTCTTAGCGACCTTCTGTCATCCACACGACACAATGAAAGTTGGAAATTGGTTTGCAGGTGGTTACTGGGCCCATCCTATCTGAGAGCTAAACATTGGGTAAGCCTGCCGGCCTTCCTTATTGCAGCGTGTGGCCACACAGCCTCCGTTCTGACTCAGGACCAGCATTTGGCGGAGGTGGAGCAAACTGTAGGCGTGAGTAGAGGCAGATCGCCCTGAGACTGCAGAATGGGCCGGAGAGACCACTCTGTGTGATTGCCTTTGCTGTTTTGTGTAGCATATGAACCAGGCACCAGACCTGCCCGCCCTGCATTTTGCTGTATTCACGATGAAGGCCAACCACGGGTCTTCTGGTCTAGCTCACTCAGTTTTTCCTCATTGTTTCTATCTGGAAACGTGTTATTTAGTTAAATGCGTTATTTATTTATTTATATTTTAAAATTTATTTTATTTTTTTAAGATTTTTATTTATTTATTTGACACAGAGAGAGATCACAAGTAGGCAGAGAGGCAGGCAGAGAGAGAGGGAAGCAGGCTCCCTGCTGAGCAGAGAGCCCGATGCGGGGCTCGATCCCAGGACCCTGAGATCATGACCTGAGCCGAAGGCAGAGGCTTTAACCCACTGAGCCACCCAGGCGCCCCTAGTTAAATGCGTTATTTATTTACATGTCTGCCTACCAGATATCCCCGATTAATAACATGGAGACTGTGTAGCCAATGGGGAAATGTTGGTGCTCCCGACCGGTGGTGCTCAATAATTGTCGTATTTTGTTGACTCTAAGATTTTCCTGTTTTCCTGTTTTTAAAAAGCCTACAATAAGAAACAATCCGGGTGATATCTGTGACACGGTTTCTGTAGCCTGAGCACGGGCGAATTTGGTCCCGGTGGTTCGTATTGCCGTTCCTTCCGTCACGTTACAGACATGTGGGGTCTTCCCCACATCCTATTCTAAAGGTGTTTGGAGCAGACAAAGGCACAGAAATGAAAGCAGCAGGCTGCAAATTTCATATTCACGCAACAAGTATTTGTTGTGGCCAAAATTTCGCATTTTCATGCAAAAAACAGCCACGAGGTGTTTTACAGGACCTTAAAAAAGAAAGGTGCCCTCCCAGTAGATGAGGTTCTGGTAGGTCCTCTAGCATGGCCTGTTCCAGCACACCTGAAGGCAGGAGAAACTGAACCTGAAGAAAGAAAATGGAAAGCAAATAAAGCTGGTATCTTGCACGACTAAGGGATTGTGTCACACGTGACTGACACGAGTGTGTTGAGTGTTACAGTGCTTCCATATTCGTCGACACCACTCCCTCTGTGGTGAAGGAAGAGGATGATGTTCTACATGAAGACCGAAGAGCTCACCTCAGGGAGCTGCATGTCTGGTGGGGGAAGGAGATCATTTTTGGAGATGTCTGAGGAAGCATTTTGCTCTGAGAGGCGAACAGCAAGCGAAGATTCTAACAGTTTGAGGAGAAGAACTTTTCTGAGGCCAGGAGCCATTTTCAGTCAGTACTTGAAAGGCGGCTCTGAGCTGACTGGGGAAGGGCCCGGCGAGCTTGGGCAGAGCCCCGGTTCTGCCCCCACGACTAGCCGCCAGGTGGGGAGGGTTGTGTGAGACCAGCCGGAGCAAACCTGGCTTCCAGCACGGGCCAGTGGAGCATCAAGAAAAGACACTGTTGATAATGAAGCGGGAGGTCTGGGTTTTCATCCGTCGTCTTCCCAGTCGAGTGCAAACAAGCTTTCCGACCATTGCTTAGGCTTTCGAGGCCACACTGTCCGCCCGTGTAAATTTTGGTGCAAGTGTGCAGAGTTCTGGCAATAGAAGGAGGGGCTTTTGTGTCCCACAGGCCTGGTGTATACTGTAGCCTCTGAGAAGCAGCTCTTTTCTGAAAGCCAGGCCTATTCACCCTGACTTTTATATTTGCTGTTTTGTTTTTTTTTTAAATAAAGAAGTGACCACTTTATGGGTTAAACTTGGAAGTTATTCTAGGCTTCTGAAAAAGTCTCTGTGTGGTCCCTCTGTGCACACGCTTTTGTGCAGTGTTATAAATGGGATATGTTGGCATCAGTAGCTGCTTCGTTTGGCAGGGAGAGAGACAGCCTGAGTCACTTTCCCTGGTGCTTCTTCCAGGCTTTCTCACCCTCCCCCCAGCCCCCCTCCCTCTTCTGATCACATCTCAGGAGATTTGTCTGTACAAGCTCATCTGGGGCTTGGCTGGAGAGTTGATCAGGAGGAGCCTAGACTCCTATATCTGTGCTCGTTTAAAGGAGAATTTCTGTGCCCGGTCTCAGGCCAGGAGGTATTTGCAGCCTGGGTTGATTTTTCTTTTTTATCTTTTTCTTTCCATGAGTAGTTTGCCTCTTGTCTCTCAGATACAGCGGAGGAACTCCCGCTCTGCCCGCCGGCTCCTCGGAGGCCAGGCCAGGCGCCTTCCTTGTCCTGACTGCTGTCTTCCCCAGCACCCCCACCTTACTCCCCTGAAATCCTGTTTGTTTCTTACACTCAGATTAATTTATTGACGTGTAATTCTTTATAACAGGATATATTACAGGCTGCTGTGAATCTGAGCAATCATGCTTAGCTGAGACTCCTGTGAGGCTGTGGGTTTTAACAGGTACAGCTCTTTGAGTTGTTGACAAGAAACTCTCTTTAGATTCTCCCCCCCACCCGTTCCCCCACATTCATGTCACACTGTCCCCTGTCTGTGTGTGGTTTCCTAGTAATACGTTTGCTGTCACTGTAGGCGAACCATTTTTTTCCCCCTTGGCTCAGATGTCGACTCCCAAAGAAGCAGCCGCCAGGAGTCACGCACCTGCCTCTCTGCCTCTTCGAGGATGGGCCAAATGGTGGGGGGCGGCCTGAGGGGGCCACATGGGGGAGGCTGCTGTATCTCCTTCCTTCCCCCTCCTCAGCTCTCGCCTTTCTCTCCCTTAACCTGCTGTGAACACGAGGTTGTCTGAATGTCTATTAAGCAGTTGCCTTGGCGGTCCTATCATGTAGGGAACAGACGAGGGGTGGCGCGTTTCCAGCTGGCAAAGCGGTGGAAAGGTAGCGTGCAGCTTCAACGTTTTCCTTTCCAGACATGCCACTGAGCCTGGATTCACAGCGGATGGAGGGAGCACTCGTTGTATGTGCAAAGTAGATAAATAGATAAGGCAATAAGTTGTATGAGTTAGATGTAGTGGAGCAGAGCAGAGGTGACTCGTGAAGGGCGACTTTATTGAGATAGATCAGTACTTCTGTTTTATTGTCCAGCAGTTCCATTTGTGGATGCACGTCCCATTTTATCTATTCATCAGAGAAGGGATGTTTGCGTTGTCTCCATGTGTGGGCCACCACAAATAGTGCTGCTGTGAACATTCGTGGGCAGGCTTTAGTATGGCCATTTGTTCAGTTGTTCTGGGTGTATGTGCTTGGAGTAGAATCACTGGGTCCTGTGCTGACTCCCTTGAACTTTTTGAGGAATGAGCCAAACTGTTTTCGAAACCACTGCCCCAGTTTTCATTACCACACAACGTAGGAGAAATCCAGTTTCTCCACGTTCCTGTCAACACTTACTACTGTCTGTCTGATTACAACCGTCCTACTGGGTATGAAGTGGTATCTCACTGTGGTTTCGAGCTGGAATTCCCTCATGACTAATGCTGTCAAAGCTTATTTTCATGTGTTTATTATCCAATTATGTGTCTCAGAGTAGAAATCTTGAGATTAATTCCGATCATTCTATCTGAGAAATTTTCAACACATTCGTGTCTTTATTTAAATTTCTGCTTTGGTGCTAGTTTTTTTTTTTTTTAAGATTTTATTTGTTTATTTGACAGAGAGACACAGTGAGAGAGGAAACACAAGCAGGGGGAGTGAGAGAGGGAGAAGCAGGCTTCCCACAGAGCAGGGAGCCAGATGCGGGGCTCGATCCCAGGACCCTGTTATCATGACCCGAGCTGAAGGCAGATGCTTAACTACTGAGCCACCCAGGTGCCCCTTTAGTGCTAGTTTTGAGAAGAGCATTTGGGTGGTGTCATGATTTCAGGGCAGAAAAAAAAATCTTTTCAATCGCAATACTCAGTTACTTTGCTGTTTCTAGGGAAACACAGAGTACAAGCTTTGAGAGATGGTGGTTCTGGGTGAGGCTAGGAGTTCCACCCTTTATTGTTGGCCCGTTCAGGTGTTCTTGCTTTATTAGGAACTGATTGTATATCTATACTTAAAAAGCAAAACAAATGGGGAAAAAATTCTGCCAGGCGTGTTCCTGAAACGTCCTCCCAGAGCACGGAAGGTAGCCTTCAGCTCTGTCCCGACACGTCCCGGTGTGTGCGTGGCCGTGCTCGGCAGTGAAGAGTATTTTGTCTTGCAGCTACTGCTCATTCTTTCAGAAACAAAGATACCAGCACGCACTTTCTGGTAGGCTGCAGAAAGGCCCCTGGTATATCCACATCCTAATCCCAGGAACCTGTCTCCTTACATGGTCTAGAAGGCACTTTGCCCGCGTGATTATGTTAAGGATCTTCAGATGGGGATGTTTTCCTGGATTATCCAGGTGGACCCAATGGACCTAGGACCCAGGGAGCCTTATAAAAGTGGAGGGTGGAGGCTGGGAATAGTAGGGAAGTGACGTGAAGGAGCCGAGCGGCAGTGGGGAGAAGGGGCCGGGAGGCAGCCACCAGAAGCTGAAACAATAACCCCCAGAGCTGGTAGGAGAAGCCAGCCCCGCCAGCCCCACACCTCCCTTATAACCTGGTGGAACTGGTTTTGACCTTCGGACTTCCAGAACGGTACGTGAATACGTTTGTGTTTTCAGACACTAGTTTGTGGTAATTGGACAGCTGCGGGAGCAAACCAGGCCCAGTGTTTGTTCCGTCGTTCCGCACGAACAGAGGAGGCCTCCCCTCCTCGCACACCCTCCTCGTGCCAGGCCCGCCGTGTGACAGCATGCAGTGGGCATTAGCTCGGGCACAGACTGGTGAGGTCAGTGCGCGAGATCACACAGCTTGTAAGTAGCTCCAGAGTTTGTGATTTTCTGTAGGGAGGTGGGGTTCACAGTTGACTCCGAGCCACGTGAGTTAACTTATTTCTCTGACCCTTGTTTTTTTATGGTAGAAGAAAGAAAGACAACTGTTTCACCCTAGAGAATCAAGTTTTGAATACAGGTGACCCTTGAACAACTTGGAGGTTAGGGGCACCGGCCTCCTGAGCTGTGGAAAATCTGTTGTATGGTTCTTGACTCCCTCAGAACTTAATTACTAATAGCTTACTACCGACCCGAAGCCTCATTGGTAACGTGAAGTCGATTAACACAGTATTTTGTATGTTACATTATTAAATACTGCGTCCTCACAATAAAGTAAGCCAGAGCAAAGAACACGTCAAGAAAATCCTAAGGAAAACGCATTTACGGTCCCGTACTACACTTATTGCAAATGTCTGTGTATAAGTCCGACCCGTGCAGGTTCAAACCCGTGTTGTCCGGGGGTCAACTATATCCTGAACTCTACCGGATTTTGCTACGTTACAGATGGAATTCAGCTGGTAATTTAGAAAACCATGTACTCCATCCTCTGACAGATGAGAATGTTATGGGTGAGAAGTCCTGTGAAGAAAGTTGAAGCAGTTATTTAGATTGTGTGGTAGGATGGTCTAGAAGCCATTATTGAAAAGGTGGTATTTGAGGGGCGCCTGGGTGGCTCAATTGGTTAAACGTCTAGCTCTTGATTCTGGCTCAGGTTTTGATCTCGGGGTCCTGGGATGGAGCCCACCTCAGGCTCCGCGCTCAGCAGGGAGTCTGCTTCTCCCTCCTCCTCTGTGCCTCCCCCACCCCCATGTGTGCGCATGCGTGCTCACTTGCGCACCTCAAGTAAGTAAAAATCTTTAAAAAATTAAAGTGGTATTTGAGAAGTATTGTGATAAGGGAAGATCCAGAGGATGACAATTATGGGAGAAACAAGTGCTAAAGAGTGTTTAGGAGATGAGTTCAAACAGTTGCAGACCACAGCGGAGAGGTAACATAAGAAATCCTGGAAGTCAAGAATGTTGGTTGAGACCATTCTATCAGTGAATGACAGGAATCTTTCTTGCTCCTTCCCTACCTGTAAATTTGATCACTACTGTTGGTCAGGCAATGGCTCTGGTTCTAGAGGGGAGAAAATCCCATACAGCCCGGTCCTGCCCTTTGTGAAGAGGAAGTTTGTGGGTTTCCAAAAGTAGTATGAATTATAAAGGAATTGCCTCCATATATATTCTATTGACTTTTTAAAATTTCAGCAATACATTGGTAGAAGTTTCTGGTGAACATAAAACCAAAATAAGCTCATATTTTGGTTCACTTAGGCTGTAATATTAATGGTATATTGTATTGAGAAATTAAATTTTTACTTGGTAAAAAGTGATTATCGTTTTGTTTTGAATACTGGCAGATGATTTTACAAGCTTTTTTTTAAACTCAAGCCCCATTTGTCAGTAACCTTATTTCTAGGACTTCCACGTGGAATAAAATACTGGTTACCTCAATATTTATGCTCAGTATCTCAAAGTAATTTTAAGTAGAATTTGCTTTGAGATTAGCAAATCGAACATCCTTAGTTCTTTCTGTTATTGTTGAGGTAAAGTTCACATGATAGAAAATTCACCATTTTAACCATTTTAAGGTGTATAGTTTTCAGGGTTTTCTTTCTAGAGATTAAGAGAGAAGGCTACAGACTCCTGTTTGTTCAAAGCCTTTCTGCTCAGTACCAAAGTGAAAGATCATTACTAGGGAGAGCGCCCCAGAATGTTCGTAGCAGGCTCTGCCCTGGCTAACCTGTCTGTTACCTCAGCAATGCATTATTTCACGTAAATGTCTTAGAAGGCTTCCCAGAAGGGGCGCCTGAGTGGCTCAGTCGGTTAAGCCACTGATTCTTGGTTTCAGCTCACATCACAATCTTAGGGTCATGAGATCGAGCTCTGCTCGAGGCTTTGCGTTTAGTGCAGAGTCTGCTTGGGACTCTCTCTCCCTCTGCCCTTCCCCCTCTTCTCTCTCTCAAATCTTAAAAAGGGGGGGGGAGGGTTGCCCAGCGTATATGGTCAGCAGAGAGAACACTGGACTTTGCAGTGATGAAGATGTCTGATTTCATAATAGAACAGTTCTTGGTCAGATGAATGCAATTTACAGGCTAGTGAGGATTATGAGAGGCAAATGTGCAGACTTTTATGCTTTTCACTCATTAGTATTTTTTGTGCTGCTTTTCTTTAATCACAGGTTCATTTTGGATATGATTTACAGTACATGTCCATGAACTTAAATCATAATTTCAAACTGATAACCTCATAATCACAGTGGGAGCTAGTGTGGTTGATCTGATGGACAACTGCCTCACCTGCTCATTTGAGAGGTTCTCAGGCTGTTTTTTAAGGGAGGGTATCTAATTTTCTTTATTGATTCCCCCCCCCCAAAATCAAGAAATAGGAATTGAATGGGAAATCGTACCGAATTTAGGGGAAATAATGCCCAAAGTAATGAGAAATCTTTTCTCAAATGTTAAGCTGTAGTTTGTTGGGTTTTTCAGAAACTTTTCTTTTTGTACCAGAGAAAATGAATGGTCATTGCATTCTGTTTCTGTATTTAAGGAAGGTAGCGGTGTGTTCAGCCCTCGCTGTAGGCTCCCGTACATGTCCTCTTGTGGAAGCCTCTTCCAGATGTGTTTCTTTGCATCTCACCGAGAAGCAATTCCGCCTTCCTCCCGGTTTATTGTTGGCCATGTAATTTTGTTTATGATGTTTTTGTTGCTGGTGGTTTTTCTTGTATTCTGTACTCTGACTCAGGAAGCCCGGCTCCTTTTCTATTTATGGTAATTACTAGAGAGCATTTTATTTTGGCCCTTGGGGAGCGCCTGCTGTGTTTCTTTGTGTGGGCATGTATGTTAGCGTTGCAGTGTTTTCTTTGAGGGCAGGGCTTTTGTAAAATGGTCTGAAAAGTTTGTCGAAACCCAACTGGCCATTAAAAATTTTTGTGCGTTTTGTATAGGACAACCCCCCCCCCACCCCCTCAAACCTCCTACCCCCCATCCCTGAGTTTTACATCAATGTTAAGGATAAAATCCATCTATTACTGTCCTTTTGGAAGGACAAGATCTATTTTCTTTCGTGTGTGTGTGTGTGTGTGTGTTTTTTTTTTCCCGGGGTTGGGGAAGATCTTTTTGAGAGCTACCCTGATAACTGAGGAATGTTAGGAACAAAGAGAGCCCACTGGAGTGGGCCAGGAGTCCCTCTGGAGACAAAAATGGAATTCTAGGTTAATGGCGTGTGGGAGATTTCCCAGAATGTAGAGCCTGGCCGTCCCCGCTCAGAATGCAGGAAGACGGGAGGGATAGAAGCTTCACCTGTGTCCTTCAGATAACTTGGGGACTAGGGTTATTGGGCAGTAGCTTGAGTTTTGGATAAATGAGAAGAAAAAGTCAACAAGGGGAGGCTTCCCCCACTCCCAGTAAATTGACCTCAGTTTAGCTTTGTTTCCTGTGATGGGATATTGGGTTAGAGATCATCTACATTTCAAATCTGTCCCTCCTGATAGAATTAAATCCACGAGCAGTCCTAACCTGGTTTCCTGATGCTTGTACTGAGATGTTATTTTTGTATTCGTTATTGGCAAACTAGAACCCATCTCTGACTCAGACATTCAGGGTTTCCCTCATTCAGTGGGAACTCTGGAAACTTTGAGTAGTTCATAGCCATTCGATTCACTTCCTTCAAGCTAAAAGGTGCTCGGTTTATGTTTCAAGGAACGAAAGCTTGAGTATCTGCTGATACTTTTTTTTTTTCTCCTTATTTCAGAGAATACTGAAATCTTGATCTTCGAGAATTTCTGTAAACAAGCATATTAAGACATTTTGGGTATCTCTTTAGTTATCTGGTTTCCTTATTATTTACGTGAGTTTCTTATTGTTTTCTTAGCTTCATTTGCTCAACAATTTCACGAGGCTCCTAATGTCTACAAGGGTCGATGTTGGGCAGTTGTAAGAATAGAGCCCTTTCGGGCTGTGAGACTGCTTTTTACTGAGGGTGGGAGTGTCCGTAGATGGATGGTCCCAGGACTGAGTTCTAGAGGTGTGAATCTGGGTTTATCGAAACCTCCGGGCACATGCCACACCCCCCCGTCAGAATGGGGGTGAGGTTTGTACTTTATGAAGCTCCCCGGGGGGGGGTTTCTGAGGCAGCCACGCTTGACCCATAGCATTCTAGAGAAGAACTTCTGGGGCTGCTCAGACCTGAGCACGAGTCCTCAGCGATGGAGATGAGAAAGACGGACTTATTAGGAAGATAAGAATATGGGTGTTTTTTTTTTGTTTGTTTGTTTGTTTGTTTGTTTGTTTTTTTTTTTTTTTTTGGTAAACCCAGTAAAGGAGTACTTTTAAAGTGAGAATCTTTGCTTCAGGGGCTGGAGTCTTTACTGAAGGAGGAATCCACAGGGAGGAAGCAACGGGGGGGGGGGGGGGTTGTGGCTCATGGCAGCGGGTGAAATAAAGATGTTCATTGATTACCAGGCATCGTTTTTCTGTATTCTTCCTCCAGGTCTTAGGGTTTATTCCTTTTGGATCTTGTAGTGTTCCGCCCTTTTGTCCCCAACGGCTTTTCTGTCTGGGTGCGGCCAGTAGCTGGCATCCAGAGGAGCTGCTCTGGGTCCTTCCTCAACTCACTTGAGGGGGAGCAGGTGGTAGTTTGGATCTCCACACAGAACTTTGTTTTGTGATCTCTTGAAAACCTCACTGCGTCGTCCCAGTGTTGCCAGATGGGGCATCTGGTGACTGTATCTTGACTACCTGTTTGCCCAGGCCTCAGGCCAGTGTCTCCTTGGTTGCCCGTCTCTGCTCCTGGGTAGATGTTCCTCATTTTTCTTATTTGCATGTGAAGCCTAAATAGAAGAAGGGATGTTCTGGGGTGTGTGACAGACAGAGATTGATTGTATTTGGGACTTCACATGGCTGAGTAGAATTTTCTTACCAGCACTGGCCGATGAGCTCCCGTGTCACCTGTGTTGATCACTGCCCCATTATTGACCTGCTGTCACTGGTGAATCAGGGCTGTGGTGGCAAGTGGCTTTTTATAGAATGGCTCTTGAGTATGCGAAACCTCCATTTTCTTCCATGCTCACCCCTCGCGCCTTCACTCTACTATCTTAAAGCATCATTTTTCCTAAGGCTCCAAAAACCTTCATAGCCATAAAATGACCTGTCTGGGTTAGCCAGCCCTTTATTTGACTCGTTCCTAACTTACACATGGACAGGTAAACCGCGTTTTCTGCCCATCAGTAAATTAGGGTACAAGAAATTTTGACGTTTCAACTGCTGGGTGATATTCAGCTCTCTAGTTCTGACCCATGGCCTGAACTCTGACCTCTCTTCTAGGGCAGGTTGTAGGTAACTCAGACTAGGACGTCTAAAAATGAAACTCTGGTTCTTCCCTTCCCTCTGTTCCAGAGCCCCCTTCTCAGAAGTGCCTTTATCCCTCCCCCCCCCCCCCCCAGAGGTGACTCCATTTACAGAGACGAAACATTTTGGAGTTTATCTTTGACTCCCCCCACCTCTCTCTCTCACTCACTCACTCTCGGCACCAGGTTGTTGCCAGAATGTAACCAAAAGCAGCAGCTGCCACTTTACCACCCTGGTCCTCACCACCTGGGTGGGCGGTTATTGAGGCCTTCCTTGCTTGCTTCCCTACGTACCCAGCCCACCCCGCCATGGTTTATTCTCGACAGAGCAGCCTGTGGGAAACTTTTAAAACATGTAAATCAAATTGTTCCTTCTTTGCTCAAAACTCTCCAGTGGTTTCCCATTGAGAGTGAAATTGTCCTCTGCCTGCTTCTGCTTTATTCTTTCACAGTTGCCGCCTGAAGTGTAAATGGTAAGCTTCCACTTAGATCCGTGTTGCTTATAACATAGGTTTTCTCTTATCACTGTGAATGTCAGCAGAGGAAGAATCATGACTTTGCTTCCAGATAGCCATATTTGCTTTCCCTAACAGCTTTGCTTTAAAATCAGATTGTATGCATGTAGCGTCCCCTTTGTGGGGATCAGCCCCCGTGACTTTGGGGGAGCTTTGTCAAACTATAGGTGAGCATGGGTCCCTTTATTGATCCTTTACACCAGTACGTCTGGTTTTGTAGAGCTCAGTAACGGCAGGAAATCTTGTCCTGCAAGAAAGGAGCAATATTAGAACCGGGTTGGGCGTGGGAACCCAGGAAGGTTTCCAGTTTTGTTTAGGTGGCAGAAGTAATGAGGACTTGCAAACCAATGTGAAATTGTGATCGAGTTAAATCTCGTTACTGGACTAGGACTATATTAACTTGTAGGAAATCTCTCTGCTTGGAAAAACCACTGTTCTCTTGTATAGAGGGTCCTGGTCAACACAAAATCATGCATTCTCTGTGATATAAACCCCAAGAGCTGCAGGTAAAGACTGAAACAGCCATAGGTGGTAAATTGACTCTAATTGACTATTGAGCCCGGTTGACTGTGTTTCTTGGTACCAAAGTATTGATATGAAAATGAATTGAGAACGGACTCTTCCTGGTGCATTTAGAAAGTCTGTTTTTTATTTTCTGGGGAATTATTGAAGTCATGACGATTATTTAGTTAATAAACACTAGTATTCAGGTTTCCTGGAATTATCTTTTGAGATGTAGATGCAAGATGAGAGAGTTGTCACCTCTTGTTGAGATTGTCCTGGGTGGTGGTTAATTGAGAGTTGTGGGGGGAATTACAGCCTAGAAGGTAAGTTGGGTTGATTATAAAGGAATTTTTATAGCCTACGCTTAGAAATTTGAAAATTTCCTCTGTAGGAGCCACTGGGGAGCCATGGATGGCTTTGGTGTAGGGGAAGGAGTGACATGGATTAATGATTTCCCAGAGTAACTCATGTCACTTTTTTTTTTTAAGAGAAAAACTGTGTGGAGGATGGTGGGACTAGGGATTGCTTGGTTGCAGTCATTTTGAAAGGTTTCCTCTGTAAGAGGGGAGAGGAGAGTGTGTTTTAAGTCCGTATCAGAGGACTAGAAAGACAAATATCATTATACCTGGATTTAGAGAGTGGAAGGGAATGAGAATGTGCCAAGTCCTGCTTTAGGATTTCAGATCGTGGGTAGCCAGGAAGTCTGTAGGAGGGATAATTGCGGTGAAATCCCACAAGGAGGTGGGGGCAGGGGAGAGGAGGGAGGAGATTGTCAAGAAAATGCATTAGTCGTCATGGGTATTAAGATCATTACAGATTGGGAAGGGCAGAAAAATCCTGGTTAAAAGTGGTTGGGGGACAGGAAATAGGAAAGCCCGGGGGGACTCGGGTTGCCAGTAGAAAGTTTGCATTAGATTTGGCAATTACCGTGCTTTCCGTGGCAGTGAGAACCATTTTCCTAGGCGGGGGGTGGGGGGTGGGGGGCGGGGGTCGGGGGTCTAATCCACCGCAAGGCTGGCGTGCACCTGTGATTCTCACAGTGCGTGGTCCCCAGGCCGCCAGTGTCCGCATCACCTGGGAGCGACTGTGGAGGTGGGGTCCATAATGGGGGCGGCTGTCCAGCCTTGTGGAGGTTTCTCATGGATGCTCGAGCTGGTGATCACTCTGCTACACATGGGGAAACAGAGTTCTAGAGTTGGACTCCAGGTCCCTCTTACCTGGAGGCTACGGTCTTGTTTTCCCTCTGTTTGTAAGTAAGCGTTTACTCCTAGGGAGCGGTTTCGGATACTCGGTGTGTGCTAGACTCCTTGCTGCGTGTTGGGAGCACAAAGAAACAGGGCACAGGCCGGGTACTCTGGACTTACACTGACTAATTAGGTGGCATTTATCTTAACACCCCTGTGCCTAAGGTTGGTCATTTGCAGACGTTTGTGTGATAATACTTCATAGGCCGGTTGTAAAATGGGGAGGGGAATATGTGCAAGCAACGCGTAGGATGTGGCCTGCCACATAGTGGTGCTTGTGGAGGGGGAAGCAGACGTGGAAATGGTTTCTGGAGACCCGTCCCTATAAAATCGGGGTGCACAGCAATTCCAGATCGTTCCCTCTGCAGAGGGCTGGAGGGGATGAGAAAGGGGCAGAGTATAGTTCCTGGATGGGGGTACTGCTGAGCCCGAAGAGCCAGCACACCAGTCAGCTAGTTATTGATGGAACCCCTAAGATGTTCCCAACAGTGTCCTAGGGCCTCAGGGAAGACACAGGAAGAAGTGTGACAGTTGCCCTGCTTCCCTCACCATGGCTCAGAGGCTCATAACCTTGACTGGTCCTGGCAGGAGGTGGGGCAGCGATCAATCTCCGTGGTTTTGGTCACTCCGTTGGTGCTTGGAAACTGGCTGGTGGAGGACTGGCTTTTGTGTCTAGTCTTAATCTTGGATTTTAAAGATTTAGTTATTTTAGAGGTCATGCACGTGCATGTGGGGGTGGGGGGGGGTGGAGAGTGCGAGAGTGAGAATCCCCAAACTGAGCTCGGAGCCCGATGCGGGGCTTGATCCCAGGACCCTAAGATCATGACCTGAGGCCAAATCAAGAGTTGGACGCTCAACCAATTGAGCCACCCAGGTGTCCCTCCTGGAGGATTTATTTTGTGGGCGAGTCCTTAGAAAATGATGAAGGCATACAAAAGTGGTGTGTCTTCAGGGCTTCCTTGTAGACTGAAGAGTCTTACACTTTATCCTCAGATTTCCTCTACGTCCCCTGCAAAACATAGGAGAGAGGATTGCAGCCATTTTCCTGAGCATTGTATGGGTATCTGTAATTCATATGGTTCTTCCCAACTTCAGACTTGGATTCTTGTGCAAAGTATTTAATATTCCAGAGTTTTCCTGCTAAGCTGAGCATAAAGGTACATATTTAGGAGAATCTCAGGGATATGATGAAAATGTAGCAGGAAGTGGCACATAGCCGCTGAACACATTTGGAGGCTCTAGAACTGTCTTAGCCATGGGAGCTTCCGGTGATGGCTACTTTCTGTAGGGAGACATGTGGCTGTTGAGTACTTGAAATGTGTCTGGTACAACGTGGAACGTAATTTTTAATTGTAATTGTAAATAGCCACATGTAGCTGGTGGCGGCTCTATTGGTTAGTGCCATTTGGGGAGTTTTGGGGAAGGGTGGGGTGTATTCTTCACATTAAGAAGACTTTAATGATGGGGCGCCTGGGTGGCTCAGTGGGTTAAAGCCTCTGCCTTCAGCTCAGGTCATGATCTCAGGGTCCTGAGATCAAGCCCCGCATCGGGCTCTCTGCTCAGCGGGGAGCCTGCTCCCCCCGCCTGCCTCTCAGCCTGCTTGTGATCTTTCTCTCTGTCAAATAAATAAAATCTTAAAAAAAAAAAAAAAAAAAGGCTTTTAATATGAAAAAGATCCAGATTGGTTACAATTCCTTGGAAACCTACTCGTTACTAATTTTATTCCGAAATGAAGTCCTTGTCTACTCACCCCGTTGGCAGTGCTGATGCCGAGTCGTCCTTCATTCTGCTTGGGATTTCGAAGATACCGGTCAAGCATTTGTTTGTAACTTGAGCTTTGTTGCTTTCCCCCTTTCCCTGCACTTGAAAGTAGATGGTCAGCCCAGATTCCTGCTGGATTCTTGGAGGTGATCCTGCTGTGAACTTGGGCCTTTCTGAGGATGCGGAAACCACAGACTGGAGGGTGGACGGTTCCCTAAGTGCACCGCTGCTTAACCGTGAACGTGGGGATGTCGCTGCCCATGCCGCTGCTGTCTTGACAACAGCAATGTGACATGCTCAGACGCAAAGGAGCTGACTTGGCAGCTACCCAGTAGATTTTTATAAAGGCTCAGTTGGTGGCCAGAGAATCAGGCTGTCAAAGTTGTGTGTTATGCAATAAATCGTTTTCATCAGAGGTTCTTAATCCAATTTCAGCTGTGGCTTTTTTTTTTTTTTTCAAATAGGCGGTAATCAAAGATAAGTACCCATTATTTAATGGGAGTTTGGAAGAAGTAAAACTCTCCTCGCATAAGCATTTTCAGGCCGTTTACTTTATCCCAGGAAGCATGTCTGTCTGAGGAAAATTTGCTGCCGGAAGTGCTTTTTGATTTAAAGTCAAGGCAGAAGCAACATCATTCACGAGTTCAGTAAGTCAGTGGTTTCCTGGCCGCTTCTCATCTTTCTAGATGTGAATATTCCCCCGACTGTTCTTTGATAGTGTCAGCATTGACCGTTGATCCATTCCACGGAATTAAAAAAAAAATGGATTCGCATCAGGTTGATTTGAGAAATGGGGATTTGTAATGGAGAAGACGTGATTATTTTGTGGAAAGGGAAGAAATAGTAAGTTTTAACCTGAGTTGTACTGCTCACATTTTTCAATATTTTCTCATTTATTTTTGGCTCTGTAAATCCTTGTTTACGTGGAAACCCTGTCAAGAATCAAGACAACCTCCCCTCCCCCACCCCTACCCCCCAGGGTTTTTTTTTGGAGGGGGGATGCTTTCATTGTTCTCTTCTCACACTTGATGGAAGAGGCTGGGATTTCAGACAGCAACACATTGTATTAAGGAGGGTGACTTAACAGGTATATGCAGAACTTGTTCTGAAAAGTAAAAGCACTCATGGGGAGAATTCTAGTCATTCTCCCTGGAATGAGGAAAGTGCAATCAGTTTTTCTCCCCTTTCTCCCCCATCTCCCTCACGAATCCAGTCTTTCAAATTTTGTCTCGTTACTGGTCGGCTCTGTGCACCTGCCAGACACCCCCCCCCCCCCCCTTCTCCTCCTCCCCATGAAGTGTGCTTATTTCTTGTTAATCCAACTTAGGGTTAGGTTGAGCATTGGAATTGGGCCATGGCACTCCTTTTTCATTTTTTTTTTTTTCCAAGATTTTATTTATTTATTTGAGATCACAAGTAGGCAGAGAGACAGGCAGAGAGAGAGGAGGAAGCAGGCTCCCCGTTGAGCAGAGAGCCCGATGTGGGGCTCGATCATGACAGCCGAAGGCAGAGGCTTTAACCCACTGAGCCACCCAGGCGCCCCTCCTTTTTCATTTTAAAAGGAGTAGAAAGTCACAAGTTCCTCCATTCCCAGAGCCTTGGCGAGGTGCGTAGAGAAAGGCTATAC
>CM052886.1:119186988-119204425 GCA_028534135.1 Potos flavus
CAACAAGGTACTGAGATCAGAAGCAGGAGCTTGCCATTGATTTATTACCTTGTCAGTTACCATCTGTCTGCCTCGCACTTGGATCTGTAGATGGAGAGCCCGATGTGCGTGTGTCACGGGTCCTGAGAAATCTCCATCTTCCCGAGTTGTCTGACTGCAGAAGCTGTACCCTCCCTTCCACCCAGGCCCCCAGAGAGGTCTGTGGACATGAGAACCACCCACGGGAGAATGTCGGCATCATTTCTGTATCCTTCCTTCCATGCCCTGGCGCCTGCCGCCTCGGGCCATGCGAAGGGGCCTTTTCCTAGCGCCGTCCACATTCTGCAACCCATTCTCCAACCCATTCTCGCTGCTCCCACCCTCCTGGGGTCGCTCTTGATGGAAGAATTCCAAGGGAATAGGTTAAGATTGCCATCAAGTGGCTGCTCTTGGTAGTGGATGGAAGGATCCTGGCCCTCGGCGTCGGGCGCTGGCTGACTCCTCAGGCCTTCTCCTCCAATTTCTTAGCCCCTTTGTGACAGATGAGCCAGCTCCAGCCACCGCTGTCCGAGGAGTGGACTGCTGGGGTGGTGGGCGGGGACAGGGAGCTCTGAACATCTGTGTACTGTATGCCCTTGAGGAAGGGCTCTTCTGTGAAGAGCACCTCCCAAGTGGACTCGGACACGGCAGGCAGGCCTGAGCTCAGGGCCCTGGAGCGGTGAGCACAGATGATCTAGAAGCTTACTGGGGAAAACTGCTTGTGCGTTCAGCCTCCTGCCAGCTCCAGCCCCGGTAGGCCGCTGCCCTCCAACTCCGCGCCTGGAAATTGGCAGGGAGGACCAGGCTGTCATCCCCGAAAGGATGGCCTCACGGTCCCACCAAGGGAGAAGAACACTAACACACATGACTTGGCCATCCCGTTTGGCTCGTGTTCCTTGTTTCCCGGCTCTGTAAATGGAGTTATAATTTCTTTCTCAGAGGCGATATTCTTAGGATTAATGAGATGATTTATTTAAAGTCCTTAGTGTCTGGCAGGAAGCAAGCATTCAAAGGGTAATTGTGATTGAGGTTCTAGATACACATTACCTAAGTACTTCCCATAAAAACTGTAGCTGGCTATGTCCTAAAACAGCACACTTCAGGGACTGTATTAAAATCTGTTTGCCGCATTCCCTGGGTCTGGATGCCATCCCCCTCATAACTAGACCTTACCCTTATGACTTGGGGAGCAGAAACTCTGACCAAGCGAGAAGGAAGTGAAGCCCTATTTAGTTTTCCCCAGGTCATTCCTCGGTGGTGGGAAAATCTGCCCTATAGCAATGGCAGGAGGTAGGTTTGCGTATGTGGGGTGCCCCTGCGGGGACCCAGAGCTCTTGATTGGGGTGTCTCGGAGGTCTCTGAGCTGGCATGTGGTATGTGGAAAGAAGATGGATCTGTGGCAGCCAGGTTGCAGGGGCGAGGCGGAGCGGGGAGGCAGGCAGAGGGAGAAAGGGACCGTGGGAGTGCATCAGCACGGTAGTGCAACTTGAGGTTAGGGTCAAGGAAAGACAATTCCAGGGCTTCTATATTTGCAGCAGCTTTTTTAGAAGTGATGGAGGCTATGTTACGTAACCATTCACATTGCAATCTGTCAAATCATTAACCCGCAGCTCCTGGATTCTAGCCACTTAAAGCAATGTTGGATGCATCAAAAAAATTGGTATGTTGTAACATGTTGTAAAGAGCACTGATGTCGGAGGTCCGGTTGTAGAAGTAACTGGGTACCACCGCGAGCGGGTTTCTTATGTCAGGTAGAACACTTGAGACCTCCCTTTGTCCCATTTGGTGGTGTTTCAGTGGCGACTGATCAGCTGATGTTTATGGACTGGTCGGGGTCTTCCTAATTGTTAGATCCTACCACCCGAGGTCTGGATACTTTGGCAGAATTTGGGGGGTGGGGAGTAGAAAGCAGATAAACTAAAGGACAGGCATCCTCTGCGACCAGATTGTCTCCAGTGGTGGGAGAAGCCTTGCCCGTCCCTCCACCCCCACCTGCATTGATGGTTTCTTTTAGGAGAGAGAGAGAGAGAGAGAGAGAGAGCGAGAGAGCGTGCGCGCGCGCGCCGAGAATCCTCTGTATGTGTATTTACCCCTTTCTTTGTGCCTGTAGCCTCAAGGATAGCAAAATGTGTGTCTAACCCTGAACAGTTTCATGAAGCACTTTGTTCATGAGTATTAATTGGCGATTGCTGGCCTTTTGCCCTCAAGCTACATCAGGATTGCCTACAATCCTCAATGATAAAAACCACCTTTTGGGGGTAATGGCTTTGCAAAGAGTTTGTTGTGTCCGGTTTACTGAATAAGCTCATGGCTTTTTCTAAAGGGTTCTAACCTGCGCTTTTCCCTTCTCCCCACGTCTCAAAGCTAGACTGATGACACCGGGAGCCGGAGCCGTCTGCCGCTGAACGGAAGGGGGTTTGTCAGCGCGCTGCTCCATCAGCTCCCCTCTGCTTTTCACCCTGCGACCTGGAAAGCGGCCCCCATCTGTTGGACTTGCCCTGTTTACTGGGTCTGAGCTCTACCGGGGAATAGCAGAGAGACAGAGGGACTGCTGCTGCCCACAGATGTGGTCACAGGGTCTTGAGACTATACTCATCCCAAATTTGTAGATGTAGAACTTTCCAGAACAAGGGGAATGATGCGTATCTGCTTTGTCCTGTACGGTAGCCACTAGCCATTTCAGAGTCCCTGAGTCCTTGATACCCGGCAGGTCTGATCAGTCTTAATTAAAAAAAAAATATTTTATACATATTATGTATTAAATATATATTAAAATATATTATAATATAATAAATATATAAATATATAAAAAATATGTATATAATGACAGGCTACCATGTGAACAGGTGTAGCTGTAGAGACAGGATGAGCATTCTGAACAAAAAATCTTTTGCTCTCCAGGTTAGTCTTTTGTTGTTGTTGGCAGGAGGGCTTTCTAGATCGCCAATGTAGTTCAATTTAAAAACACTCTTAGCTACCTTAATGGTATGTTGTGTATGTAGGCAGTGCCAACCAAGTGAAAACAAGTGCCTCTTTATTCACACGCAGTGTGTTTTTAGTCTGTTGGGCAGTTTGAGAGTACTTTTACCCACGGTATTAATGTCACGGCATTCCTATTATCCCTGACTTCGATATAGCAATAGATTCCTGGCTACGAAGTTGTCATGTCTGCTGTTCTTTATTTGATACGTTTTTTGTTAGCTCCGTGTCAGTCCACATTTCGTATAACTTGGTGGTGGTTTTGTTTGTCTGTTTTGTTTTTTTAAGTAGGCACCACATCCAGGGTGGAACCCAACGTGGGGCTTGAACTCATGACTCTGAGATCATGATACAAGAGTCGGATGCTTAACTGAATGATCCACCTGTGTGTCTGTGTAACTTCTTTGATCGAGTACTTCTTTTTGTGAGCAGTACTAGTTCTGCCTGGGCAACATACCTGCTTTCCTCGTGATACCATTTGAATAATCATTAAGATCCCCTTCTCTCAGTGTTATTAAAGTCATTTATTCATTGTAGAAAATGTGGACATTTCAGAAAGCTGGGAAGATTGCCACTGGACAGAATACTTTTTTTTTTTTATCACTAGTTTTATTTCCTTGGGTCTACTTTCTGTACACTTGTATTTTTAAAACCCTGTTAAGTATTTCATGCGGTAGAATCTCTGCAATTTAAAACATTGTCCGTCTTTCCCTCATGTTGCTAAGTGTTGTAAACTGATTTCTGGTTTTCCTTTTTAAAACGTGTCTTGTCTTAAATTATGTTCCGTATTCAGCGTTCATTGTTGGCATGGCACATGAAACCCTTAAGGAAAATACCACAAAGAATACACACAGAATTGTTAAATGACCGATGTAGTTCTACTTTGTGAAAACGGTGGAAGGATTGTAGTTAATTTTGGCTTTTATTTGAACACGATAGTAACAAAATGAATTCATCTAGGTTAGCAGGGTATAAAAGGCATGGTATATAGACGTGAAGAAATCATTGACTCTAATAAAACAAAGGACTTTAACATTGAAATTAATAAAGGGATTCAATGTTAAGAAAACATGATATGAAGGTTATTGAGTGTTAGTGTTCATAAATTTTTTTTCCACCTGATAATTTGAAGGTTAGATCTTTTTTTCTAGGCTAAGAATTCCTGGGGCACCTGGGTGGCATAGTTGGTTAAGCCTCTGACTCTTGATTTTGGCTTAGGTCGCGATCTGAGGATCATGAAGACGAGCCCCATGTTGCGCTCTGAGCTTTTCAGGGAGTCTGCTGGAGATTCTCTCTTGCCTTCTGCTCCCCCACCCCGGCTTACTTGTTCTCTTTAAAATCATCAAAATTAAGAATTCTTTTTTTTTTAATCAGTGAATGCTGAAGAACCAGTGTATTACAAATTACATGATGTGTTCCTAGCCAAATACTTCTAAAAACGAAGAGGGGAAGAAAGGGTTGCCTTTGAATGCTTGGAAGTTGTGAAAGGGGGCCTCCAAGGGAAGTGTGTGTGTCAGGGTATGGAGACCTTGAAATGGCCTCAAGGAACAAACCATTCCTTGAACAGTGTTGGATCTCAGCTATTTTCTCTAGGCAGATGTTAGGTTTTGAGAGTTAAGACGAGCAAAACTAAATCTTCTTTTAAAAAACTAAAAAACTGGGGCACCTGGGTGGCTCCGTGGGTTAAAACCTCTGGCTTCGGCTCAGGTCATGATCTCAGGGTCCTGGGATTGAACTCCACATCGGGCTCTCTGCTCAGCAAGGAGCCTGCTTCCCCCTCTCCCTCTGCCTGCCTCTCTGCCTACTTGTGATCTCTCTCTCTCTGTCAAATAAATAAATAAAATCTTACAAAAAACCCTAAAAACTAAAAAACTAAAAAACTGGGACGCCTGGGTGGCTCAGTGGGTTAAGGCCTCTGCCTTCCGCTCTGGTTGTAGTCTTAGGGTCCTGTGGTCTAGCCCCGCATCAGGCTCTCTGCTCAGCAGGGAGCCTGCTTCCCTTTCTATCTCTACCTGCCTCTCTGCCTACTTGTGATCTCTCTCTCTCTCTTTCTCTCTCTCTCTCTCTCAAATAAATACAATCTTCAAAAAAAAAAACTAAACTAAAAATCTTATGTAATCTCCACATCCATCATGGGGCTCGAACTCATTACCCTGAGAACAAGAGTCCCACGCTCCCTGAACTGAGCCAGCCAGGTACCCCGAGACTTAATCCTCTTATTCAGAGACCCTGACAGTTGGGTAGATGGTTGCTTGTCACCGAGGGTATTACCTTGAACGTAGTGCCTGCAGAGCGGGTGGTGGGTACCCCTGAAGGCTGACCAGGAGGAGGAGCAGGAACGTTCCAGATAGAGGAGAGAATATTCCAAAAGTGGGAACAGCATGTGTGAAGTCAGAGGCTTGAGGGACCAAGTTATGAGAATGTGTCGTTGCCATACACACAGCATCCAGCTCCCTCTGTGCCTTCATGCGCCATCATGGGAGCCCATCAGGTTGGAAAACCAAAGCACGGTTGGTCTCTTGCATGGCTCAGGAAGCTGATGTAAAAAATTCTTAATCTTCCTTTTATTTTTTTAAAAAAGATTTTATTTCTAAGTAGTCTCTACACCTAATGTGGGCTTGAACTCCTAACCCTGAGACCAAGAGTCACAGGCTCCAATGACTGAGCCAGCCCGGCACCACTTTTTTTTTTTTTTTTTTTTTAAACTGGGTACAGATAGAATTTGAACCAGTAAAAGGAGCAACAGAATTGTTAAAGTATGTCGAAATCCTTGCATGTAAATCTTTGTTTCTCTGATTCGTATCCTAGTATGCCTTTCCAAAAGTGAACTTGCTGAATTACAGACTTTTAAAAATTGGCACCTATCACTGAGTTGCTCTCTAGAAATTTTTTTTTTTTCCAGTTTGTTTCCATCCTAGCAGCGTAAGGGAGTATGGGTTTTGTTAGAATCAGATTTGAGAAGATCGACAATTCTTCACTTGTGACCTGAGTCAGCTCTTTTAGTTCTTCTCAAGCCTAGTTTTCCATTATTCAGTATTCTTAAGTAGGTCAAATGGCCATGTTGCAATTCTATTGAATTTTATTGGATACTTTGTGGGTCATGTTTTCAAAATAATCTCAACGCTGCTAATCTTCTCTAACTTGGCATCATTTCTGCTTTTACCTTTTTATAAATCCATTACCCAAATCATTTAAGAAATATATTGAAGGCCCATATTTTATCTTGTGTCTTTTTACAACCAAATAATTAGAAGTCTACATTCGACAAAGATTTCTGTAATTCATTACCACCAAAGTTTATTAAGGCATTGAAGTAGCCCTTATAAAGTGCTTATTATGTACGGCTAACCCTCTTAGGTATATAATTAAACTAATGCCTTAATTTAACCAGTTGTTGTCCTTACGTATATTTAACAGAGGAAATAGGATTTCCCTGATTCTCCCCTGAAGTTCACACACTTGATGAAGAATTAGAGTTAGAACCAGGCAGCCTTGTCCAAATTGTGCTGTGTGTACTGTGAACCATCAGGGTTCTTAGGGCTAGAGGTTTACCAAATCGGTTTGTTTTTTTAGTGAAAACTCCCCCCCGCCCCAACCTGATGGAACATTGTCCTTTCTAGTGGCTTCTTAACTTGAACTTCTGGTTTAATTGTAGTGCCGTATCATTGGTACTAGTAACTAAATCCATAGCAACTAAGTTTCACTAGTTAATACACAGTCCCCCAGCCTCGATCTCCCTACTGTGTTCTTGTAATTATTGGTATTATTTTATAATTGTACAGCGTGGCCTTGAAGTCACGTTGGCTATAGGACCAGCCACACGCATTATAGAGTTGAACGCTGTTGTTTCTTCAGGAATTACCAAGCCCTCTTGGAAAGAGTCCAAGCCAGACTCCATGAGTACCGAATTCTGCTTGGTATATTGCCAGTGTATTAACTTTTTTTTTTTTTTTTTAAAGATTTATTTATTTATTTATTTATTTATTTATGAGCACAAGTAGGCAGAGCTGCAGGGAGAGGGAGAAGCAGGGTCCCCGCTGAGCAGGGAGCCTGATGCGGGGCTGGATCCCAGGACCCTGGGATCATGACCTGAGCCAACGGCAGCCCCTTAATCAACTGAGACACCCAGGTGCCCCACCAGTATATTAACTTTTATTTAAATAGAAGACTAACAATTATTGTGTTGGCTGCTGTAAAGGGCCCACGCTTAATATTTTTGAAAGTCAAGTATTAGCCTTGTGGATCACTTTTTGTTGCATTGACTTTTTATTGTAACATAGGTGACCTGATCAATATTGTGTAATTCAGCCCAGGTCACGTCTTTATGAGGATATGGCTGATGCAGTGAGATCATTAAAACCCTCTGCTTCCTATATGAAATTCCCAGACTCTACAGCCTTGTACACCTTCCTCTCCCTTGTGGAAACCCACTCCACCCTAATCCTCCTTTGTAGTGAGTGTTTTGTTGGGGGGGTGCTGTTGGATCAGTAAGCTGCCACCTTTTGTATGCAGTAACATATAGGTGGCAGGAAATTGGAGAGCTTTTGGAAGCAGATCATGGATGATAAAGGCGTATTTGGTGACTTGTGCTTACTTCGTAAGGCTCGTCTTTCCTTTTCTGAGTTGGGTCCCAGCTCTCAAGATGAGCTGACTTCCTTGATTGGATACATGAATAAAAACAAGCCTTAATGCTTATGAAGCAGCTTCTTTAATTAATCAGCACAGCACGATTAGATATCCAAATTTGATGAAGACGTGCAAGTTGAATTGCTCTCACATTTTATCCACAGCCTAGATTGGGGTTTGCCCCAGTCCTAGATCTTTAAAATGCAAAGTGCAGCTGGTGGGCTGCTGGAGTTGGCCCAACTCAGAGGTCATGAGATGGTTGTACATGCCGCTAGGGTCCTGCGTTCTGAAGCTCTCGGTAGCAAAATACGTGCTCGGGTGTCCTGGTGTTTGGGTGACTGTTAGGTGGATGGTGGCCGTGTAGCTGGCTGGCTGCATAGCATTTCTTAGGATAGGAGATCCTTCCAGAAATGCTGATCTCTTCAGAAGTAGCTGTTGGAAGTACCTTGTTCTCTAGAGTCCTAGGTAAAGAGGCCTCTCTATTTAAGCGCTGAGATATTACAGTGATGCTGGTGGACTGGCCAACATTGATGCCTGCTTTGGAAACCAGTTTGCCATTAACTCTTAAATTGGTGTTTGCATATTCCATAATTTCCAACCGTTGCACTTCTAGGTGTGTATCCCAGAGGAACTCCAGTGCATGCTTTCCAGGGGACGAGCAGAAGGAAGTTTGCAGCCTGATTTGTGATAGCAACAAACTGGCAATGCTCAGATGCCCTTGGACGAGATAATCAAAGTGTGGAATATTCATACAGTGGAGTGTGATGAACAACAGTGAAAATGAGCAAAGACTAAGCAAGATCATGGATAGATGATCTTCGTAACCTCATGTTGAGTTCGGGGGAAAAACATCCCCTGAGACTTAACACAGAGCAGTATTTTTTTTTTTTTAAAGTATTTATCTATTTGAGCGAGACAGAGAGAGCACGTGCCTGAGCGTGTGCCCACATGAGCCGGGAGAGGGAAAGGCGGAGAATCTGAAGCAGGCTCTGCATTGAGCACTGAGCCCAGTGCGGGGCCAGATTCCATGACCCTGAGATCATGACCTGAGCCAATGTCAAGAGTTGGATGCTTAACCCACTGAGCTACCCAGGTCCCATCCCCTCCCCCCCCCCCAGCAGTATCCATTTTGTGAGGTTCATAATTAAGCACAGTGAAATAACATAGCACAAATATAAATGCTTAACTTAAAAAAATAATAATGAAGTGGGGTAGGCGGAAGCATCTAGATAATGGTTTAGTAACTGGGTTTGGCTGTGGGTTTCTAGGTATTCTTTATATTAAACTAAAACAGGAGGACTGAAGTGGGTGACACATGGGGAGTCTTCACTCAAAACTTGGAACTCGCTCTGATCTTTGAATGTTGAGACTTAGCTGGTGATGCTGTCAATCACATCACCTTGGAACAAAGCCGCAGCCCTTGCGGGCCTCACTCTGCCTCTCTGCCCTCTCTAGCTCAGATTTTCAGTATTGAAAGTTGTATTTTTATTCAGAAACAGGACGCAGTTTTTGGTTGCATTGCGTGTCCCCCAGAGGCTGCTGTTCGTCCATCTGTCTGGTACCTTCAGTGCGTTTCCCCTTTGGTGAACCAGCGTTTCATCCAAACGGTCCAGAACCTGTTGAAGTTTACAGGCCAGAGCTCTTCAGCTCTTTTCCCACCAGCAGCAGAGCATGGGTCAGAGTGGACACATGGGTCTGACTAAGCATATGTTTCAGGGAATGTAGAGTGCACGATCCGATCCTGATGGTCTCGGAAGTAAAAGCAGTCAGGGCCAACACTCCGTTAGGTCTTACCTTTTTACATTTAAGTACCCAGTTACTTTCCAGGCAATGGGAAGAGGAAACAGCAGTGAAGTCAGGGAGGGTAGAGATAAAAAAATAAAGCAGACGCTGCTTCCCTCGGACATGCTCAGGGCTCCGGACACTCTCCTGTTGGGGGCGGCAGAGCTGGGGACGCCGAGGATGACCAGTACCATACGTGACCATCAGACTGGGCTCCTGGCCAGTCATTTTAGGTCTTGTGGTTCTTGCTGTCTTCCTTACCTTTTCTCACAATTACCATCCCGTATTTCCAGTTCCGTGTCGGGTGCTTTTGGTTACTGAGGGCGCCAAAAGACCAATCCCAGGAGAAAGAAGAGGAAAAAAGCCAAATAGTCCTCCCTTAAACATCCTTTAATTGACCGTGTATGACTTATGCTGCGGTAGGATGTGTGCCAAACAGTTGTTCAACATTATAGGAATATACCGCACTGGGGAGAACTGGATGAGGTTCTGCTCTGCGGACTTGCACACGGGCTTGCACACGGGGCAGGAGAGGATCTGAGAGGGATTTTCCATCCCCGTGATTTCTCCGGGGAATTGTATCATGAGGTTCTTCCGGTCCCCGGATACCCTGGAATTCTTGGATGACCTTCAGTTGAGAACCTTATAAGGAGCTAGCTCTGATCTTGGTTACAAACCGTACCTGCATAAGCCTCAGTGTGCCCGTCGGTAAAGTGGGGGATGGTAGTAGATGCTCCCTAAGGCCCCGCCTGTAAGTCTGATTTTAAAGTGGATGGATAGCAAGTAGAAATCAGGAAAGACCCCCACCAACCTCCTGACGTTTTTTTGTGTCTTTGTTTGAAAGTGAGGCAGGTAGATATGCCCTGGTGATGAGGCAACAGGAGACTGCCCTTGTGGAAAGAATAATCACCCGCCTCGGGTAACTGCCAGCTAGATGCCGTAAGCAAAGCTGGTATCGGCTTGGAGGGGTTTGGTGAGGTCTGTGTGAAGCCCAGAAGGGGTTCATTCAGTGGTTAAACAGCAGTTAACTAAAAGTAATAGTAAGGGCCATTCTTCTCCCAGCGCCCTTGGTTGAATCTGAGGTAAAACTTTAATTCAGCATGTGGGATCTTTGATGGCATGCCACCGTCTCCCCCCCCCCCCCCCCCCCCCCGCCATTGGAAAGGCATTGAGTTCGAGTGTGGGATGGTGTTCAGAGCACGTGTTTTGGACATAATTGTCATCTGAAGTTCAAAAGCTTTGAAAGAATTGATTTTTAAAATCAAATAGCTTTATGACAAATGAAGGGAGATGCAGGCTCCAGTCACCAGGGCAGCGGAGCTGGCCAACCTTGTTGAAGTCTTGCCCCCCCATCGCCGCCCCCCCACCCCCCCAAGTAGCTGCCAGGCCACAGAGCCCGTTCAGTGACAGATCCTCCAGAAACAATGAGGAGAAACAGCTTCTGTGTTATTAGATGAGATGAATTTAGGTGCGTGGGGGAGGGCCATCGGTGTGCTGGGGGCGGGGAGGCGTGGCGGCGCAGCGGTCATCCCAGAAGTAATAAAGCACTCTGGTAGCGGGGATTGGAGGGCAGAGAGGGCTGGAGGAGGAGGAGCCTGTGGAACGAGATTTCTGCAGTCTGTCTGGATCTCTGCCCAGGTCTCCCAGCCAAAAAAACAAATACAAATAAATAAAAGGCAAGTGCTGAATGACACAGATTATGATATTAAAAAGGGATGCCATTGAAAATGTGCCACAGAGCCCCCCCCGGGGGGGGCCTGTGCGCAGGGTGGAATGTGTGCATGGAGGGGGTGGTCTGGCAGACTGGGCACGGACGACGTGCGGACCATTCAACTGACCGCCCCGCGTCAAAGGTGTCCTGTCTCTCCCCTCCTCATCCCCCTCTCTCACCCTTCCCAGTGTCAGAAATTCTCCAATAAGGATTTGTCTGCATTGCAGATTGGGGGGGGAATTGCCTTGCTTGGATAGAGAAAAGCTAGTCGCTCTTTTCCTCCCCCCCCCTTTTTTCTTCCCTCCCCTCAATTTATCAGGAGGGAGAGGGGGCGCCCCACACCCCTCCTCTGAGGGGTTGGGTTCCCTCCCCTGCCCATAAATAACCTTCCCTCCCTGGCGCCTCCCCTCCCCCCTCCCGGGCCCAGGGCTGCGCGGCCGTCCTATTGCCGCGCGGAATGTGCTCCGCCGCCTGCTTATTACGTACAGGGGAGGATTGTTGACAAGTGCTCTGGAGCCTGCCTCGCCGCGCTCGCCCTCCCTCCTCCCTCCCGCCCTCCCTCTGTCCTCCTTCCTCTCTGTCTCTCTGCAATGATCCGGCTCTGAGGATGGCTGCTCCACGGGTCTGTCAGGTGCAGTTTTTGGTGGCTTATCTTGAGGAACCTGGGATAGAAGGTCTGTTCCTATAAATAAAATAAAAACCAAATAGCTCTAGGTTTGTTTCAGGCTGCTATGGCTTTTGTTGGAGAAATAGGCCTTTTGTGGTTTTTTTCCCCTGCCGGGGTCCTGATTAAATCCATTATGGATGGCAAGGTGCTAGATGGATCTATCTATCTGTGTCTATGTAGGAGTATGTGAAAAGTGTTGCGATTGCTTGATATTAATATTCTCTGAGCTTTGATACCCTCCCTGGTGGGAGCAGCGGTGGCTCCTGGAAAGGCACTGTGGAAATTTACAAGAGAGAATTAATGTCGTGCTTAAAGCATTCAGCTCTGTTGACCGTTTTGGCCAAATCCGCAGTTCTAGCCAGGCTTGTATGAATTTAGACATTTCTCTGGGGACCGAACGCCATCCGGCTATGGCTGGTCGCCTTATTTTATTGCCAGTTTATGTGATCATTTCCCAGCATTTAAAAATAGATGTTTGATTAAAGTTAATTAGTTCATCCTCACCTCAGCGTGCATGGTTTCCTTTATCAACAGCGTGCATGGTTTCCTTTCCCTTAATACTTTGTTGTCTTCCTTCCTCAATAGAGGAAACTGAGGCACGGAAGTGGATACCGGGTGCTTCTAGGTCAGCCCTTAAAGCTTGAAACTCCTGAGTGCTCTTGATTCCTCCCCCCACCTCTTGTGCATGAATCTGGGTTTGCATTACTAGATATAAACACAAACGAATTTTAGGAGCTATCGGTTTTAGGGGCCTCCGATCTTTGCAGATTCCGTGGCCCCGTGCCTGGAGTTCTGCTTTTTGTGTTGCTTCCCTTAGATTTCAGTATGAGAAAGAGTGTTGCTCTGGGAGGTAGTAGGCCTCTCTGAACTTGCTTGCTGTCAGCACCTTTAACATTTCTTTTATTATTATTATTATTATTATTATTATTAATTTTGCTTTGACTAGCCTGCTTAATGCTTTCTTAATCCGCTCATCTGAAAAGTGGGTGTGCAGTTCGATTTGTGGGTGAGGTAATGAAGGCCCTCAGAAACTTCCATCCCTCCCATTGCTACAGTGCTGCAAACACAGGGGAATCGAGAACTTTCGTGGGGTCCATTTGTATTGTATTAGGGAGTAAAAGCAGCCAGAGAGGTTTTAGGGTTAAAGGGCGTGGCTCTTCTCCACAAGCTGTGATGTTGGTCAGGACACAGTATTTGGAGCGGTGCCTGTTTATCGGCACAGACTAGAATACAGACTAGTAACTTTATGGGCTTTGTTGATCTGAGTTGAAGCCAGCTTTGCTTAACTTTGTAGAGACTTGTTAATATTTGAGAGCCTGGGTCTTTTGGTAACGCATCTGTGGGGTAAATGGAAGTGCTGAAATTAAGCTTAAAAGATAAATACACATGCATATGGCAGTTACTTAAAGGTAGACTGCCCCCAGCTCTCTGAGAATACACTGCATGGGTATATGGAAATCTGCCTTTGACAAGTGCAAATTGCACGATTTGGGGGGGAGAAAAAAAATCTGATTTTGGCATGTCCAGTTATCTGAACATAAAACTTTGGATGTGTTGGCCTCCTTGATCTATCTAAAAGAATTTCTCTAGAAATGCCCCGTGTTTACCTCTGCTGTGTGTGACTCCAAGTTCACACTCTGCAGTGATGCCATTGTTCTGCAGCTCCGTCTCCACACCGGCCTAAATCCAAGCATCCGTCTTTAATCCCTTCTCTTCGGAATGGGGAAGGCGGTGTTTGACCTCTGGGGCGTTCAGCCCTGGGCCGTTTGCGCAGTGGAACCTTTTGCCATAGCTGACAGAAGCTTGAGTTGCATGTCCTAGGGGATTCCAAGGGTTCAGGCTTTGGACGGACAGTTATAACTAGGTGGCCTGGTGGGCATGATTTTGACTGGTTTGCCAGCGTAAAATCAATAAGGTGTTGGGATGGGGTTTGGACCCGGAGGAGTTAAGGCCTGAGATGGGGAGTAATGGATGCTTGCATGCCAAAGTAGAGAGCTTCTCCTTGTGGAGCAGTGTGGATGTTTCTGTTTCCTTTGTCGTGTCGTCGTCGTCGTTATTATTATTATTATTCAAGCTGTTCTACCTGTTATGTTGTAAAATTCATGGTAAGGATGAAGAATGAGGGAAAAGACGAGAATGTAAGGAAGAGCCCTTTACCCTAAAGAAGTAAAGGAGTAAAGCACAGCACAATTTGCTTGATATTGTGATCGTCATAGTTCCAGTAGCTCCCACGGCTGGTCCAGAAACTAGAGATCATGGATCTTTCCCACTGAGCGATTTATTTATTTATTTATTTATATTTATTAATTTTGATACCAAGTGAAGTCCAACCGTGGCTCTTTGGTGGTGGTGGTTGGAGCCTCTCGATGAGGATTGTTTTCTTTCTTTCTTGCAACTCCTGGTCAGGATGTGGGAAGGAGAGGTCTTTTGTCTGGGTGGCGCGCACTCATTTGGGGTTTAGATGGCTAGAGCAGGGCCCATTTTAATGTTTACAGCAATGTGGTCGCCCTTCCTGTGTGTAAATGTCTGCTGGCTCGTTCCTTTGTGCCTCAAGGTGAGGAAATCTCTTTTGGACTCCAGGAATCCTGTCTCTCTTCCTGCTGGACTGTCTCAGAGATAGCCATGTGCTTGATTTTGAAATAAAAATAGGATAGAATCCAACATTGGCCTTCCCTACCCAGTGGTCCAACTTTTCCATAAATTAGTACTGTGTCAGTTTTTGTTTGTTTTGTTTTTTTAGGGAATATCTTTTTTTCAAAAACTTGAACATGCAAGGGGTGTTCAGATTGCTCAAGAAGGTTTCTTTCATGGGGAAAGAGTGGTGGTGGGAAAGGGTTCTTGGGGCATTATAATATCTGCTTACTTGTTGGGTGTAAACTAACAAAAACCCCTCTTCTCTCTTTATCTTGGGGCTCTTCTGAGGGGTGACTGGCGTTATTTTTGGGTTCCATTTTGTTGGTTGGAATGGGAACTTTCCATAGCTGATGAAGAGTAGACAAAGGGGAGCCCTATCTGCTTGGGGGCCGTTCTCCTGAGGGAAGGGATAATTATTTTCCATAAGCCGAGGCATTCGGCCCACTTTGATTTGTGCTGTTGACCGTGAGTGTGGCAGTGACGTCGTGCCTCGAGACTGTCATTTGTTCTTGTCCACCTCAGCGTTTTGATGTGGGGAGGATGTCCGTGGACCAGCCTGGGCTTAGCCTTGCAGACCTCTCTGCCCCGCTCACCCCCTTCCCTGGAACCCCAGCATCGATCTGAAAGCTTAGCCGCTGACCCAGGCACGTCCAGTTGGATTCAGACTCTGTATTCCCGTCGAACCCGCAGGGCTGGCCCGAGCCCACGTTTCCCCCCTGGTATCCCAAAACAAAAAACAACAACAACAAAAAACCCAAACAATCCACAGATTTTTCTTTAAAAATTGGAGTGAAAAACAGACTTTATTTTCACTTGTAATGGCCACAGACTCTGCATTCTGAATATCTGAGAGAGGGTCCTACCTCAACCAAGGGGGCTGTTGTGATCCTTTTTCTTTCAACTCAAAGTGTGGCAGCCATCCCCATCCCCCAACACACACGCACACACACGCGCACACACACACACACACACACACACACTCTGCAGCTGAAAATGAAAGCTCTCTCTGGATGCTTGACTGTTTAATATGTAATGTGATACCTTGTCTCCCAGTGACGGGGTGACAGACGGGCATTGGCTGTACAATACAGAATTACCTTTTGTGCATCTCTTTTACAACAAAGCCAAATCCATCGACTCTCCCTAATATGCTAATACATTTGGTGTGCTCCAGATGTTTTGGAAGCTAGGGAATCGCTTCAGAGGTCTCCTTAATTTTTTTTTTTTCCCCTTCACTTGAACCCGTCTTGAGGCACTGCTTTTTGTGAAACAGAGGGGTTCGATTTTTTTTCCCCCTTCCTCTTGGTTTTGTATTCTGTCATGTACGGGTAGCTAATGGGAGGGCTGGTGAAACTTCTTTGTGTCTAAAACATGAAATTACAAGGGCTGCACGTTCTAAGTGCAGTGTGTGTGTGTGTCCCAGTGTTAGAAAAAGATTCCCTTCTCTCTTGATGTCGGTGTTCTGAAATCTATAGCCCTCATCAGTTGCTTAAGCTGGAGTTCTGGAGCTAACGGCATCCTTGGCCTCGCTTGTATTTATGTTCCCCCCCCCCCCCCCCCCCGGGCCCCGTCCCCTCCTTTATGTGAGGGCAAGAGGGAGGTGAGGCTGGTACATCTCCAGTCTTCCAGGGACAGGAAATCTTCTTACCCGCTGCTGCTGCTGCTGCTGTTCCAGGCTTAGAAAAAGAAGCCAGTTTGGTGTGTTGCCTTGAATGGAGAGCCTTTTCATTTCTTGCTAATTTGGGAGATGGGCTGAAGGGCTGCGGAATGTGATGGCCCGGTTCTGTCGTCCTGGATTCTTTGGGGATTCTCAGCCTGTGAGGACGGGCACCGCTGCCTGCGATGGCCGAGTGGTCTCGGGCCTGGGACACGCTGCCCCTGTCCTCCGCTGGTGGCTAGCCAAGGTTGCAGGCGGTCCCCAAGCTGCCTTCCCCCGCAGTGGTTTGGAATTTTCAGCTCATATTTATTGCTTTTGTGAAAGATAATAGACGTGGTTTAATTTAAGTTCAACCTACTGAATATTAATAGAGGGGAACAAATGCTCATGGGGGGAGAATGGGATCTTAGGGCCATTCAGTTTTCTCCTTGTAACCTCCGAACCGAAGGTTCGTGGTGATGGGGGAGGGGTTTGGGAAAAGAAGATCAGCTCGTGTGTTTGAAGGATAACGCTGTTCTGTTATTTCTCATCGACTAAAAATAATAATTCAAATTGATGGCAGGGCTTTGTTAGCGAGAAGAAAAGGCAGCACACATTAGCTTGTCTACTGCTCTGATAATGGCACTTCTGCCCTGTGGCATCCTAGTCCATCTTGCTGACCTGGCTCTTCTGCATTGGGCAGGCGGTATGATTTGGACTAAAACATTTGGAATGGAATAGGGTAGCTAGTCCACGGGAGGTGTGCGAGTGGGCGGAGGGGGGCAGCTGGGCATGTCTGTCCAACTCTGTAGACTGCCTCACTAAAGATGAATGTAAATATTCTCTGTACAGGATGGGGGTCCTCAAATTGAAAAAGCACATTGCATGCAGAACAAGTGGGTGCTGCCCCTTACAAAGGCTGTGAAAAGCTGAGCTCCTTCAGTTTGCATTGATAGGCAATCAATGCCCTCTGTATGGGCCCCAATTTTCCTAATCTGGAAAGCAGTCACACTTATCTCTTCGAGTTCAGGTAACCGTCCTTGCTAATCCTCGGAATGGGGGAAACTTTGGCGTTCTCTGGAGATATCATTAGTCTGGTTGAGGGCTTGGGACGATGGACCCACTACTACTTTGAGTGGTTTTCATGTAGCTCAGCCACGCCTTAAGGTGGCTTACTAGAACATCCTGCCTGCTTCTGCCTCACCAGCGAGCTTCAGTGAGCTCCCGAACAGTCAAGTCAAGTTCCTGATTTCCTTGTAAAATTTCACAATCCAGTTTCCCTGAATTTGCACTTTGGACAGTCAACTTCTGGAGGGGAGAAGCATCCTATGCCTTTTTACATTGATGCCTCTAGAGATGAATGCTCGGGGGGGGGGGGGGGGGG
>CM052886.1:119214968-119243996 GCA_028534135.1 Potos flavus
GCAGATCTATATCGTCCGATCTCTGCCTAATTCATTTTTAATTTTCCTTTGCTTTTCCAGGCCCAGGCTGCAAGCACAAAGGAAGTTTGCGCAGTCTCAGCCCAACAGTCCGAGCACAACTCCGGTGAAGATAGTGGAGCCATTGCTGCCCCCTCCAGCTACTCAAATTTCTGACCTCTCTAAAAGGAAGCCCAAGACAGAAGATTTTCTTACCTTTCTCTGCCTTCGAGGTGAGACTGTGTCTCCTGTCAGTTGGGGGAGGAGGAACCTAGTTGTAAGAAAAAGAAGGACCCTGTTCCCAGGAGTAGATGTTAGCTGTGGTCTGTGTCGCACGCATCTGTGGATTTCCCAGCCTGGTTTGGGGGGAGTTGGAAGGGACCAGTGCCGTGGAGGGGGAGGGGATGTTGGAGCCTTCCTATTTCTCCTTCTATTCTCACTTGAAACTTAAATCCCCTTTCTTGGCTCCTCCACACGGTCTCACAGATCGTAGTTTCTATAGCTTTACCATTACAACCTGACTTTTCCCGATCCCCCTTCCGGAACGCCGCTGTCCCCACCACACACGTGCTCTGCCAACACAATGCTTTGTCTTCTGACTTTTTTTTTTTTTTTTTTTTTTGCCCCCTTAGGGCATTGTGAGTGGAGATAGTCTCCTTTGCTCAAGTTTTATAAAGTCTGTCGTAAGTCACATCGAGTGAGGTTCACGCTTTTCCCTGTGTGACTTTGGAAAGAATTCAAGCAATAACTTCCAAGTACAGTTGACCCTTGGACAACATGGGTTTGAACAGCCCCAGGCCCACTTCTGCGTGGCGTTGTTTTGTTTTGTTTTACATTAAATACAGCAGTGTGTGTATTTTCTCTTCCTTATAATTTTCTCAATAGCATTTTCATTTCTCTAGCTTACTTAATTATAAGAACACAATACATAATTCATGTGGCATACAAAATATGTGTTAATCGCCGGTTTATGTTATGGGTAGTCTTGTGGTCAACAGTAGGCTATATTACTAGTTAAGTTTTGGGGGAGTCCTAAGTTACACATGGATTCCAACACCCCTTATTAACCTCTACATTGTTTAAGGTTCAACTGTATATAAATGATGAAAATAGTGGTCCGTATATGTGAACAGGACTGCAGAACAGAGTGCAAGGTCGAGGACCACATTTCGTAATAAAGGTTGAGTTTGGATTTGCACAGTCTGACTTGGGAAACTGGCTGCTACAGGAACTAACTTCATCACAGTTGAAGAATGTGCAAGATTGTCCGGGAGCCTCTTACGGCCATGGAGGTGCAGAGGAGTGTTGGAATAGAGAAAGCCGTGGACGTGGAGGTTTCCTCTGGGGAGGTTCGTTGACAGAAAGGGCGCAGGAGGTCGAGGTCTTTGCTGTGGGTCATTTGGGGTGGGGACAGAGCTTGAGGTCTAGAGTTCTGTACTTAAAAAAATAGTTTTATGAAATAAGTTACAGCAAGATTTCAGTATGATAGGTTTTTTTCCTAAACTATTAGAGAATTTCCACCCTGTACCCCATTGCTCCTTATTAACACATTAGTGTGTATTTTCTTAAAATGAGGACATTTCTCCTAGAATGATCCAAATTAGGAGATTGACAGTGATCCATCCCTACTATTTACAAACTCTCATCTCAGGTTGTCCTCAGAACCCCAGAGAGAGGCTCCAGTTCAAGTGGGAAGATCCAGGTCCCAGTTGGGCATTTTTAATGGTCTTGCCCTGGAGCAGGTCCCCCTCAGTCTTTGTCTTTCGTGATCCCGACTCTTGACGATTACAGGCCAGGTGTTTTGTTGGATGGCCCTCCATTCAGGTTATCGAGTGTTTCCTCATCATTAGAGTCACATTTTGTGTTTTTGGCAAAGTGGTTTTTTGGGAGGTTCTTTGAAACTCCATAATCCATTTCTCATCACTGTTCATTTTTTAAAAAGTCTGTATGGGCTCAATTCTTCATTCAAAGGGTCATAATCTATTTTTTTTTTTTAATAGATTTTGGGACGCCTGGGTGGCTCAGTCACTTAAGTGTCCGAGTCTTGATCCTGGCTTAGGTCTTGATCTCACCGTTGTGGGTTCGAGTCCCACCTTGGGCTTCACAGTGGGCGTGGAGCCAATTAAAAAAATAGCCGTGTGTGTGTGTGCGTGCGCGTGCATGCGCACGCACGTGCAGATGTACACATGTGCTCAGTTAGCATATCTGGATGTAGGTGCACGTCCGTGAATTAGCACCGATACCTCCGATTTCAGTTTAACAGCTGTGGGTTCATTCTGGTTTTCTTCCTTTCCTCGTTAAAGGCTGAGAAACGTGGCTCTTGTCATCCCTAGTGGATTTGTTCATTTGATCAGTTTTTTCCAGCATCCCCCCCCAGGTCTCTGCTGCCGCCCATTCCTCCACCTCGTGGACCCCTTGTGACCTTGCTTGGCCCTGACACTCCTGATTAGGCTCTCCCCCTACTTTGGCTCTGCTACCCCAACCGAGGCCACCATTGTTATTCCCCCTCTCTCCCTCCTTGGTTTCCCTCCCACCAATTTGCTTTAGACATGACTCCTTAAAGAAGGGAAAGTGAAGAGTTCACATTCACGTTGGACATAATGCACTATTGAAAGTTCTCAGAGGCTCTCGAGACACGAAAGAGAATAATTTCAGTGAGTCTAGCAGCCGGAGATGGCTTGGCCCGGACCAAGGGGAGGTGAGGCAGGTGGCTCATCTCCATTAGGTTTTGCAGAGCTCCCTGCTGAGATTCTAGGGATCCCAGGGGTCAGGGGTGAAGATGGAGAGGAATGTGTGGAGCCCACAGGAGAGGCTCGCACGCTGGGGTGTCTATGAAGGAAGAAGTGGGGAACATGACCAGCGAGCCGTGCCGGGCTGTCGTCTGTTCTTGGAGAGCCCGTGGGATGAGGTGCTGGGAGGAAGGGATTTGAGTTAAAGCAGTCTCTGAAAGGGTTAACTGGGTCATCAGCAGCAGCAAATTCAGGTAAATAGTTACAGTTCTGTTTTTTAGTGCATTCAGAGCTGGATTTCACTTGGAGCCTTGACTCCTGTTTACTTTTCTTTAGGGAAAGCCTCACTGATCCTCTTCCATTAGGATTCCAGAAAACTGGCTGTTGAGAACTGAATTTAGTTAGGAACGTCTTTACTGTGGAGTGGGTGCGACTCATTTTTTAGAGAGGGATTTGTGCTGTGTGCCCCTGTGTATGCATTATTTTTAAAAATGCCTCTGTGGTTTGGGAGATTTGGAGAAGCTCCTTGCTGAGAGAGGCATGCTGATTGCTCCGGCAAATGGCATCTAGGGGAAACCTTACCCAGTCCCCAGCTTTGACGTTTCAAGGCTCTAGATAAAAGAGAACCAGGTCAGAAGATGGCCACAATGTACTTTGTGTTGTGGGACGGAACAAAGGCTTGAATAGGTGAAGTCCAGGAGGTGTGTTTAAAACAATTGTGTGAAAATGCTCTGAGCTTTGGAAATTTATTTCTGTGTTTATGAGCCAGGCAGTAAAATAGGTTTTGTTGTTTTGTTTTAGCAGATAAACAGGATAGGTTTGACACACAATATCGTACTCTTGTAATTTTTTGATCGGAGGTGTTAAAAAAGAAAAAGTCCGAGTCCTCTTTAGCTTTATTATTATTATTTTTTTTAATCATGTTTTTGTGAGGTCAGAAATGCTTAACCTGACTTGGCTCCAAAAGGCCCAAATGATGGGTGATTCCCTAACGGTACCTTGCCAGTCCTGGAAATGGGCTGGATCCAGGGGTACAGGGATGGTGTCGTTGAACCTGTAATTGCTTGAGCCAATTAAAACTCCTAGTTTGACGTGGACGGGGGTTAAACAGATCCCTGATGTAGTGGTACTTCAGTCGTTTTCTTAGTATTTGAAGTCAAGAAAAATACGGTGTTCAACTTTTTTTTTTTGGTCAGGGAAGCGTTCCATGTTTCTGTAGGGAACGTGAGCAGAAAAGGTGGGGGTAGCAGGTAAAATAACCCCAAGTACCTTCCCTCTGGTCTCCCAGAGACAACCACTGGTAACCATCCCTGTGATGAAAATATTCCTGAGCCTTCCCTCTGTGTGTGTGTGCGCGCGCGCGCGTGTGTGAGAGAGAGAGAGAGACGGACAGGCATGTGTCCCCCCTCCTCCTGCGAACCCCACCTCTTTCTCAGTCATTGTGTAGTTTGTTTTTCCTGCCTAACAGTATCCCATAAGTACTGATTCCCTTTTGTGGGTGTCTCATCACGTAGCAGATTCCTTGTTTCTGCTCAGACATCTTTCCGACTTTCTGGTATCAGCTACTGCTGACGCACATCTTCAGGTCTTTGCCGTGCCTCCCGTTCTCCGAAGTTGGCAGCTGGGAGTGTGACCGTAACGTCCTTACACCTGCATTCTAGTGCTTTCTTCTTGGGCTGTGGATTCCAAACCACAGAGAGCTTGTCGGAGTCCCCCAAGCTCCAGGTTCCGCATAAAGAGCCCCGTTCGCTCCATCAGCCTCGGGTGACGGTGGGCGCTGGTAGGGGTAAAAATCAGCCTTTAATGAGCTCCTTATTTAGACGGGAAGAGAGTCTGGCTACAGAAGTCGTGAGTCCGATCAAATGGACTATCCATTCCCAGCATCCGGAGATCCCAAGACCATGCCTTCTCCCCCACAGGTCCATCAGGTGTTTAGAACAGAAACCTTGGTGGGTGCGTAGGTGGGGGCTCTCCGGGCCGTTAATAACACTGGGATTAGCGCGTATGTGGAAACACACCAGCCAGCCAGTCAGGGTTCAGAAGTCTCAGTGACTTAAAAAAAAATCTGCTTCCAGGCCCTCAGAGACCTCTCAGCTCAGCTCGGCAAGGCGCTCTCTCTCCTTTCCTATTCAAGATCATGACCTAAAATTTCTAAAGGAACGGAACGTGGAACGAATAGTGCGGTGGGGCCTGAAGTGTTTGCCTGCAGTGTATTTATCTTTAGCGGCTTTGAAGGGGGGTCCGCGTGTCTCCTGCCAGAGGCATAATTAGCATCTTTGCCTGGTTCCCTCTGAGAAGGGGCCGTGCGTTGTCATGCGTGGCACCCAGCGACTGGTACCGTCCCGTTCCTCTGCTCTTCTAACGAGTTGGGTCGTCTTCCCTTTGTTCTTACTATGATTGTGAGCAGATTACAAAGCTTAGCACGTTTTTCTCTTTATGAGGCGCTGCAGACAAGGGGGATTCCCAAAGGGGATTCCTGAAACGCGCGCACACGCACGCGCGCACACGCACGCGCGCACACACACACACGTGTCACAGCCGAGCATCACAGACCTGCCGGGTGCAGAGAGGTCTTTTGGGCGGTGTTCTTGGTCAAGGAACAGCACAGTCAGCCTTTGTCCCGAAGCAGCACTTTTCTGTTTGGGGACCTGCCTGCCTTTTGTTTCTAGAGTCTTAGAGAATCTTCAGTGATCAGCTGTCACTCAGTTGCTAATTAATTCAGCGGGCCCTCTGTGGAACCCTTTTATATGCTAGACACCTAGAAAACAGAGCTTAGGAACAGGAAAGCTGAGAGGCTCGCAGTGAACCCGCAGAAGGTGCGCGGGCAGAGGGGTTGGACGGCCCACCAGCAGGAAGGAAATGCCATCTGCCCCGGGGGCACTGCCTGGGACGGCCACGCAAAGGAAGGAGCACTGGAGCTGGCTCCGTGGAGGTGGGGGGTGGCCCCCACCGAGGCACGGAGTGGTTTGTTGTCCGGGAGGGCCCCAGGTGAATGCCGGGACTTGTGAGCTGTGTGGTCCACTCCTTCAGCCCTGGGGCTAGATCTTGGGCCGCACTGAGGTCCTGCAGCTGACAAGGTGATGTACCAGGCTGGGGCCTTTCAGAAGGTGATCCTGGCTGGCAGCTGGTGGAAAATTCTCGAGGCTGCCGAAAGGCCCCCTGTCTCTCCACCACCCCGGAGTGGGGGCGGTTATTGAAGCGTCCAGCCCAAGGCCGAGAATCGCCTATCTCTGGCAGGCGGCTCCATCTGCAGTAAGCCTATTTCCTCATTTGTAAGATGGGTAGGTGGTGTCTGTGCGCCCAGGGGATAAGGCAGGATTTGAGATTTAGGAAGGAACCTTCTGAAAGACCAGCAGAATAGATATTGTAGGTAGCCCGCCGGCCCGGGGGGCTTTCTCTGAGGACAGTAGCAGGCCTTGTTTACAAGGAGCACTTACGTAAGATAAGAGGACTGACCTTGGGTATTGAGGACAATAAATTGTAAGTAGGGCAAATGCAGAAAGCCTGGGGTGGTTTAGAGGTCACAGAATGAAAGGGGATTAACCTGCTAGAAAGCAATTAAGCAATCCTCCAATTGCAAGAACAGCGCTAATAATGAACTTGGTTGAGCAAAATGGGAATGCTGTTACATTATATGAGATCTTTGGGGAGGAAGGCCCACTGCCACAGTGGTACACAAGTTTTTTTGATGGCTCCTTCGGAGAGGTGTTGCATCTTAATTTTTGAGGGCCGTAGTAGAGGGAAGCAGGATCCGGGATGGTATTCTCCACCGCCCTGAGGGGCTAAAGGGGCCACCTTCTCTTTTCTCCAGATCAGACCAGCCTTTATATGCTTGGTTTTCCAGTTGAGTCTGTGTTAACGTGGCCGAGTTCTGCTGAGCAAGCAATTTATTTGCCAGGATTGTTGATCAGGCTAGTTGGGAAGAAATATGACACCATGGAATTCTTCAGTGCCGAGGAGGGGAAGGATGGATCCTTTTTAATTGCTCTGTGACCTTGATCAGTTGTTAAGATTCCAAGACATTTTGCTCAGAGGGCTGGCCCTGCTCCAGGCTTTGCCCTCCTTGAAGATAAAGCAGGCTCTGTCTTCCCCGCCACTGGCTGCTGGCACTGAGTCAGTGGTATTCCTCACAGTCGTCTCTGGCCTTCTCCTTGATTTCTAGAGATTCTGAAATCCATTTAGAGAAGGTAGATGGGGTGGGGGAAACTTTTAGTCGGGACAGTCCTGTCTGGTTTGCTGGCGAGCACCTTGCTGGCTGCTTGAGGAATCATTATTCTGAGACCACTCAAGTCCTCGGTATCGTTAACCTTGAAAATAAAACTGTTATTTTACCAGCAAGAATGGACCTCTTTGGGGACAGCAGGAAATTGCAATTTGGGCATATAAACCACAGCCTGCCATCTGGCAAACCCAACAAAGGGGAACGTTTTGTGCAGGAGGAAGTCGGGAAGGGGTTATTTTGAGTGAAGGTCGGTTGGAGAGGAGTAAAGAGTTCAGGGTGCTGACCATTTCTTGGGGGCTGAGTAGCTTGGGTGGAGGATTTCTTACAGGAGATGCAGTGTCTTGTCTTTCCTCTGTTGGGGCCTGTAATTGACGACTCTTTCCTGTTGCCCTTTCTTCTGTAATTTACATGGCGGTGTCCCGGCTCCCCTCTCTAGCCTCCCGACTCTCAGGAAGTCTCCCTTTATTAATTTTCACAGTGTGCGTGTCCCCCAGGCAAGGCGACCCTGCCTTCAGTGTTCAGCGTCTGTTAGGATTTGTGGACGTTTTGCATGATGAAGAGAGCACAGACTTTGGTGTTTCAAAGAGTGGCCGCGTGACCTTCATAAAGCTACTTTCTAACTTGTTTCCACTTCTGAACTTGATGGGTAGAAGTCAGGAACTGTCAAGGCTGTCCTAGCTGTGCATTCCTTCCTTGGAGCTGGAACCTGAGAGCCCTCACGGCATCCGATGGGGTGTGCATTTGTGTTACATGTTAAGCCGTGTGTATAGATAAGAAACCTGGGAAAGATTATAAGGGGAGGGTTCCAGCTGTTGATTAAAAGATAGTTTCTCCTGTGGCTGCAGGCGGGTCAGCAATTGCTGGGAGCGAAAGTGGTTCTCACTGTCGAGTCTATCCCAGGCAGAGCACGTGCCCTCACGTCGGGGAGTTTCCCAGATGTGGGGTCAGCTGGGCACAGCTGGCTGCATGTGCCCCTAGACCCATGCCGGGGGGCTGCAACGGGGGGAGGGATGCTGCGCAAGAGTCTGGCCAGGCGGTGAGGGGGTCACCCCTCCCTCCCTGTTCTTAGAAGACCTTCACGGGGCTGAAGGTTTCCAGCTCAGAACTTGGCATCACTCACTCACTCCCAGTTCCAGAAATCCTAACTGTTGCGTTCGCTTTGTATTTCCACCCCCCCGCCCCCCTCCCCCCAAAGATTCTTGTTCTCGACCCGCTTGCCTTCCCCGTGTAGGAAAGCAGATGGGAAATAAATTGCTTTTGCTCCTACCTTGTGGAATTACCCAACAGCTTGATGTTACAGTTCTGAGTTTTTGTCACCGAAGCCACGTAGTAACCTGATAGCGCTTCAGAGAGAGTGACTTACGGTGCTTCCGCGAACGTGACCTTCGACCCTTCGGGGTCAGCACAGTCGTTATGGCTGAAGACCTCATCCTCCCTGTACAGACGGGCAGACGGAGCCTCATAACAAATAAGCACGTGACTGCTGAGCTGACACCTCATTCTAGATTTTTGGATTCCGTGGAGGGTCTTTTTCAGTGATTGGGATTTGCACCTGTATGAAGGAGCAGCAGTCCCAGGATGGTGTACCATCGTGTGTAGGCAGCTCCTCATCCCATAAGGAGTTAGGGGCTCCCTTTGAATTCGGCTGTTCCCCACGCCCCCCTTGCACGTACCCCTGGTGGGGCCAGAGATGGCTTTAGCTGAACGACTTAAAATTTTATCGTAATTTTAATTAACCTTTCCGTTAGAACAAATGATACTCATTTTCTACCGAGAGTATACAGACAAATCATTGAAGGCACGAATGTGGATCACTGTAAAGAAAACAGCACACGGAGAGGCTGGATGTGGCCCATAATCTTAGGGCACACGGAGGGGGATGAAGTTGGGGAACTCCTGTTGTCAGTTCTTCTTTGCTGGGAAATTACAAAGGCTGACCCAGAAAAGACCCTGCCTTTCGGTGTGTCCTCGCTGTCCCACAGCCTTCAGGGCACTTTGTGTTGACCTGCGGGGGTAACACGAGTATGTGGATGAGTTCAGAGCTGTGTTCTGTTTGGGTCACTGATTCCTAGCACGGCACCCGGTTCGGCCATAGTTAGGCGAACGACCCAGGGCCATCGCAGTTGCATTTCCTGTTACCGTCCCGTGTCAACGATCAGAGCTTTCCCCTAACTCAGGAAATCCGCAAACAAGGATCCCTCTGCCCCCCACCCAGCCCCTAGCACTTCACTCTGAAGTTTTGTCTTCGTATGATAGTAGGAGCCGACTGCTTTTCATTCTGTTTGTGTAACCTGAAAGATCAGTCATGAAAATGCCAAGCCGGTGGGCCAACCAGGTTAATTAGGTCAGGCTACAGAATCGGACTCCCCAGCGAAATGACAGCGTGCAGGGAATCCCTGTAGGGTCCTTCCAAAATAGAACGGAGCTATGTTTAGCTTGTTAGGATAAAGAACTGGTCGGGGGAGGGAAGATAATGGGAAGGAGGGCTTGTATGTGTACATGATTATGATTCATGGAGAAGAATCCAATTTTATAGAAACCACAGCCCAAATTAGAGAAAGCAAGCTTTTGGATTAAAATGATTTCTGTTGTGGTTGTAACATACCACAGTTTGATTTTTGTCCAGATGAAAACATTTGGTTTTCACTTCAGTAAATATTGTGGAGACATTGCCAGCTAATTCTGAAAAGTAATGAAATACGGCTTTGGCAAAGCACGCATGCATTCTGTACTCCCGATTCCACTTATCTGATCCAAGTTCAGATTTTTTTCCCCGCATTTGCTAATGCACTTGAATAATCAGAAGAGAAAAATCTGCCTGTGATTTTAGGAGAAAAGCCGTACACGCTAAATACACTTTTAGAATTTATTGGGTATAAAAGCTCCCTTGCTCCTCCCCAAATACCCCACACATTCCTCAAGTCTTTCGAAACCTTCACCTTTCATTGATTGCATCTGTAGAGTTAGAGTTTGCAAGAGAGACAGGATGTAACTGCGTGGTGAGTCAGCCTCGCTCTGTTGTTAATGAACATTGCGAATGGTGCTTGTCGGTCACCGTGGGGAGACCACCCTGAGAACACCAGGGGAAGAGCTCAGAATGGGGGGCTGCTGAGCCCCCGGGAGACCCCTTGTCTTCCCCGTCTCTGCTGGTGTGCAGCAGGTGGGTCTTGCTCTGGAAAAGGAAGAGCTCTCGGGGGGAGCTTTTTCGTGCTGTGAAACCACACGGCCCCCGTCCCCGTTCTCCCTGCCCCTGTAGCTCCATTCCTGTTTTCCTGAGCGCTAGACCCTCAGCGCGCTTTTCCTGAAGTCTGCCGCCTCAGATGTTTGGAGTAAAGAGTTCCCTAATAAACGGTCTAGAGATGATGCTTGCTTACGTACCAGGACCTATACGTCGCATACTGTTTTTGATGGAAACTTTAAAAGCATACGTGCTCTTCTATTTTCAAATACTAAACACTGATTGAGCTTTTTGTGGACTGTGCATCAATAAGGATTATGTAATACACCCATTCACCGCTTTTAAAAAACCCGAGGAATGTGGGGTCGTTTTCACTAGCGGTAAATAACCCATATTGCTTTAGGGTTTATAAAATGCCCTTCATCTTTTTTTGTGTCTAGCAGATTCCTCCTGCTCTAAACTAATGGGTTAATTAGATAATCGAGCTTGAATCTAGGCTGAGAAGAAACGAATGTGCTTTCTGTGAAAGCCTCTAACTAGTTGTGGTTCCTTACAGGCTCTTTGCTTCCTTTTATCTATTCGAAGGTGTTACCTAGTTATTCTCCGGGTATTAGTACATAGTGCCTAGTACAGTGCTTCTCTGTCACCTTGATTATTTTCAGTGTGGCCTGAAATAATGGGATGATTTTACTGGTTTTTATCTCTGTGAGCATGAAAGCTCCTTCCGCTCTTGGCCGCGCCCCGGTTTGTCTCGATCTGAATGCCAGCTTTGCAGACGGGACAGGCCAGCGGCGGGGGCTTCTTCGCGGGTCACATGCAGTAGCCACCACCGGGTGACTGGTGGTACAGGGTACCAGGCTCTGTGGGATTTAATGTTTCCTGCTTGCTTCAGTTGGACTCTAAAGTTAGTGAAATGTGAGGGTGTGAGAAAAGTTCTGGAGGTCTGTTCTTCTGGACAGAAGCTCACAGTTCGCGAGGCCACTCCTGGGAGAGGGTTTCCTGGTTGGCGGTGGCTTCGTGAACGCAGGCCGAAGGACAGGCCATACGCAGGAGGAGCTGGGTTGCTTGTAATGAGTGGCACCTGCCAGAGGGGAGAATTGGTACAAGCCGAGATGCCTTGATGATGCTTTACCTTAGGGTCCTGACCAGAAGCACAGGCACCTGTTAGTGTGAGGGTGATCTGTGCTTATCCCCGTGCCCCGAACTTAGGGCACATCACCTCCCCCGCGCCCCGACTGCAGAGCCGACGCCCCCAGAACTTGGTCGTGTTCGGAGTTTCATTTTGAGAATGCCCCCAGGGACACCCCATCCCCCGTTTTTTACATCTTACCTGTTCCTTGTGTCAGCCTCTGACTTTCTTCTAGAAAATACCTGGGCGGTTAGAGTGGTTTATTTGTATTTGCGGAGAAGTGCTTAGAACAGATGCACTTAAAAGGTTGGTTATTTGCTGCTGTTGTGGAAGAAATTACCCTGGGTGCTTTCTTTTAGGGATATTAATGCTTGGATGCGTCTAGACATTTCCTCCATTTTGTAGTTCTCTGGAATATAGCGTTCACCCCGTTCTCAGAATCCTGAGTGTAAGAAATAGGATAGTTGCTTCATGCTGCTTAGCCAAGGTTTGAGTCCTAAAAAAAAAAAAAAATCCTCCACAGATGCTGTTAAATGGAAGTTAACTTTGTTTTTCATATGTTGCACCTGGATCTTTTAGCAGATTCTCTTTGAAACCTACACCATTTTTACAGTCTTACCTCCCCCCCCTTAAAAATGACTCCCCAGTGGTCCTTGGTTGCAGAGCTTGCTCCATTTGGTGCTGAGAGGAGACCCTAGAAGGCTGGAGGGGCTGGGCTAACCCCCCCCCCCCACCAGCACATCCCTTCCCCTGCTGCCCCCTGGTGGGCAGTGGGGTCCATGGGCTGCTGCAGACTCCACAGACCCACGCACGCACAGACGCACGCACGCACACACGTGCGCTCGCCCGCCTGGTTTTCTCCAGGCTGGTCCGCGTGTCCAAGATGGAGCCCAGGGAGGCTCTTCTTCCGAAAGAATCCGACATGGGTAATTTCATCTGGGAGGCACTGGAAGAGATGCCGCCCTCATTCCCTGTCATTTCATAGAAGAGGGAAATCGAATGACCGAGCCCCCCATTTCCAAGCTTGGAGGTTCCTTGCTAGGTCTGTCCGACCGCATGTAACATGTTGCCTTCTGCCATGTTCCATGCCAGGATGAGCTGGACCCCGTGGTGAGATAAATGTCTGTGTCCGTCGGTCCGTTTGTCCTGTTTTTTGTAAAGTATTTGTACGGTTAGATTTGGGAACGAAAGATCCCGCAGGGCTGGTCATTGGACCGCGGACGGAGGCACCTGTAGCCATCTATGAATGGGGAATCCTAACTGCGGGCTCCCGAGTTGGGAACCGGAAAGGGCGCTGTCCCCTCTTCCTAGTCACTCTTGTCCTAATCCTAAAACCACTTCACAACAAGTATATAGATAGGTTGTTCCAGGGGAAATTTGGCTAGCTATTTTCTTTTTGCCTTTTTGTCTTCATCTGTAGCTCCTGGTTTATAAGAACCTTCCTTCCGTTGAAAACCTGCTTCTAATTGGAAATGAGCAAAGGGGCGGAAACAAGCGTAATGGCTTTTCGGACCATAGCCAAGTCTGTTCTGCCATGTACGTCCCTTTGGAGTTTCGTTTCTACCCAGTGGTGTGACCCACATAACTTTTGGGGTTTTTAAAATGCAATAGAAGGAAGGAAGAATAGAACAGTAGGAAGAAGGGGGCTTGGAGGTGTCTGCGTGGTCTTCGCATTTCTGCAAGACCGGTGTTGGGCTTACCACTTGCCCCTGATGTTGCCCGTTTATTTCCATTGGGTCCTTGTTGGGTCGTTTGGCTCGCAGCCTGAGAGGGATGGTTTTAACCTTTTGGGTTTGAAGTTCAAGATCTCCATTGGGAAGGAGGACAGATTGATCACCTGCATTGTCGTTGATACACTGGAGTGTTAGCTCTTTCACGGGAAAGCAGGCAAGAGAAGGAATGAATTTCATACTTAATAGTTCTTCTGCTACTTGGTAGTAGCTCTCCCCCAAAATACTTCATGGTTAAGAAGATTGAAGTTGGGGCGCCTGGGTGGCTCAGTCGGTTGGGCATCTGCCTTCGGCTCAGGTCATGGTCCCAGGGTCCTGGGATCGAGCCCCTCATCGGGCTCCCGGCTCAGCGGGAAGCCTGCTTCTTCCTCTCCCACTCCCCCTGCTTGTGTTTCCTCTCTTGCTTCCTCTGTCAAATAAGTAAAATGTATTAAAAAAAAAAAAAAGATTGAAGTTGTTGCTGGAAATTAATTTGGGAGATTTTCTTTGGATTTTTAGCAGCCTCTGGTCTTAAACAATAAATCAGTAAGTTGAGGGATCTTCTAAATTGTCATTGATAAAGAAGAACTATATTGTGCTTCTTTGTAATATGGAGCTTATCTTCTGGTGTTACTGCTTTATCTTAAATTCAGAAATGAGAACATTTAGGGGCACGAGCAGAAGATTAAGGCATAAAAGGAGGGATGTGGGGTTTGTTCTTAGGAGGTTTTTGTTTTGCTTTAAAATCCAGCACTTGTAGTTTAGTCTTGTGCTGGAATTTATTTTAATGATTTTTACATGCTATTAACCTGATCATAATATCAAAGTAGCTTCCAAATATATTGTGATTTGGGGGAATCCATGTCTGTTATTCACCTCATTGTGAATACAAGACCATTACCTTATATAGGAATACTTCGTATTCTGTTATTACTGCTGTTTGTCTTTCATTTTTAAATTCATTGTTTAAATTGATGTTAAGTCTAGTAAGTTAAATGCATAACCCAGAAGAGTCTCTTCTCTTCCTTGACATTGTAAGTAGGTGTTTCTAATTTTACTGATTTTTTTTTTCTTCCTTTCCCCCCCAGCTCAATTCAGTTCTTCGTGGTCGTCATTCCCCCACCCCACCCCCACCCGTTTCCCCAGACCATTCATATGAGATTTAAAATTTTTGATTTGTTGTGTTTGGTATCATCCTCCGTACTGAGGGGATTTGCTAGAAATCCGTTGAAAGGACACAGATGGAGTTTTATGTCCTGGGGGATATTTGAAAAATAAAAGTGGCAAGAGAGATGAACAGCTTTGTTTTATCTGCTCAGGCACGGGGATCTCGGTTCGTCCCTTATAAGTGTCCCCATGTGCAGCGCCCCTTGCGGAAGGGGCAAGGACCCCGGCCTGTGTTGACGAGCCCTCTTGTTTCAACCCCGCCAGGTTCTCCTGCACTGCCCAACAGCATGGTGTATTTCGGAAGCTCTCAGGACGAGGAGGACGTCGAGGAGGAAGACGATGAGACGGAAGACGTCAAAGCAGCCGCCAACAATGCTTCATCTTCATGCCAGTCAACCCCCAGGAAAGGAAAAACCCACAAGCATGTTCACAACGGGCATGGTAGGTCCACTCTCGATTTGGGGCAGAAAATGCTGGAATGCGCCCCTCTGGCCGAGAGAGCTGTAATAGGTCATCCGTCAAGGTAGAAGAGGAAGACGAAGGCTGCAGAGCTGGTTCTGGGCCCTTCTCTAGGTGCTGGGCGCTTGCAGGGCAAAGAGGGGAGTGCGGCCTGGTGCAGCTACGTATGTTCTAGATGAAGAGATTGTTAAGACGCAAGTGTGGATACTCATTGTGGAGGCGATGGTCAGTCCCGTAAGAGCTGCAGATAGTGGGATTCGGAAGAGGAAGAGATCACCTCTAAACACGGATGGCCAAGAAGATCTTATGAAAAATCTTTTGTGATCACCTTAAAATTATTGTGATTTTAGACAGAGGTCACGTAGAAAGAAAACCATGAACTGAGCTTGTGGAATCAAGTAAATGCACCTCTATTAGGAGACAGACTGGTTGTTTCCCCTCTTGGGGGCTACAGTTTGTGAGGAGGACGAGCGTGGGTGTCAGCGAGGAATCGACCTGAGTTGGCTGTGGGTAGTGCAAGGAAGTGACGTAATTGGGGTCGTACCCTGAAAAGATGAAGTTGGCATCGATGGTGAGGATTGCAGAAGGGGAAGGGAACCTGAGGGAGAAGGCTGGGATTGTGGATGGCTGCCTGGCCAGAGGTAACCAAAGAGTCCCTCGTGGCACTGCAGCTGGGAGGGTGAGGGGGTGGGGAGAGAAGTGTGGCAGGGGTAGGGTTGGGAGGAGGACTTGGACCCACTGGGAAAGTAGGCAAGAAAATTAGGCAGGGAGGGTGGGGGCGGGGAGGTATTATGGCCCGTTTCCTGTTGTGTCCCTACTGGGATGCTAGGTGTCCTGTTTCATGGAGGGCTCAGAGACCCTGTGAGGTAGCCAGCCCCGGTCTGTCAGTGGCTGAAAACCAGTGCCGTCAGTAAGTGATCGAGGCGAAGGCCCGTTTCTCCTTTCTCCCCTCCAGGGCCGTGCACTGAGCTCCTGTTGTCTTTCTGGACCCCGCGGGCAGTAGGGGCTCGGGCCCAGCACCGGCTGGGTGTGATGGGGCCGTCCCTGGCTTTCACCGTTGTCGAGCCTTTCCCCCTTGTCACCGCGATGATTATTTGTCCTGCTTCTTAATTAGGACTGTGTGTAGGAGGCATGCGGACATAGTGGAGGGGACGACCCTCTTTTTAAGAACTTAGAGTTGGGGAGAGGGGCTTAATACTCCCAGTGCAGACTACAGGATGCTGACTTAATGTCAGAGGAACAAGGGTCCCCCGGCAGCTGTGGTCCTCGGGAAGTCTTGAGGAGGGGAGCTCCGTGTAGGAGTCGGGGTACGGGCGTAGGTATGGAGCGGAACTTGGCACGAACGTTCGTGAACCGAGGCGCGTGGCCTGGCGGGTGGACGGTTGTCCCACCTGAGTGTGTGTGGGGGGTGTCGTTCTTTGGGGTGACTGGGAGTGACGGAACAGAGGTGGTAACACGGCCCGCCGGGTGGGAGGAACCATTCCAGTGTGGAGAATGGGGAACAGTTGACGATTGTAGATGTGGAAATGAGATAAAATAGATCACATTCCGAAGGATCCCTGCAGCTGCCGAACTGTCTGAGATGAGAAGAGGGATGACGAGGGTCCGAGGAGCCCAGCCATGAAATCACCGCTGGGGGGCCGGACGGGGGAACAGCGCGCCGTCCACGGGAACGCAGGGGCGATTTGAAGCAAAGGTGAGCAGCTTTTCACTGCTGCCTGGAGAGCCAGGGCGGAGGTAATAGAACAAGAATTAGGAAGGGAGGCGATTTGGGGGTAGTTAAGAACTTTATTATCTGCTGAGTTTGCAGGGATGGTGAGAGGCAGAACTCCAGAGAACAGGCCGGGAATTTATCACCCCAGAGCTGCTGGCTGCAGCAGTCGGAAGGGGTGAGCTTTCTGAGGCAGGAGGAAGCCGGAAAGACGACTGTGGGGATTTGTTTGTTTGTTCCAATTCTCGAGGAGGTATTTCCTAGTTTTACTTTTGGTTTAATAGGAGTCGAGAATAAATGAACAAAACATGAAATTAAGCTCCTCTCGGTTGGTCTCTGCGTCCATGGGATAGAAATATATTTCATTAGATAGCATCAGAATGGCTCCTCGATGCCATTTTTCATTGTCTCACTGTGTTATGTGGGTGAATTCAGCAGTCTTTTAGGGTTTCTGGATCCAATTCCAGCACGTGGGTGAGTGCCCCCTTTCCCCCACAGTACCCAGCAATTCTGGGTCACCAGCAGGGTTCTGAGAATTTAACTCCTATCCCAACACTACCTGTGTGGAGATTGCATCAGATTCCACAGGTTAAGGGCTCAGTCCTGTGAGACTGCCCCTCATCCCCCCCACCCTCACCTGTTCCATGGGCTTCTGATCCGCCAGCTACACATTGGAGGTTCCAGCAACCTCTCCCTCAGCTTTGATTAACTTGTTAGAGTGGGTCACAGAACTCAGGGAGACCCTTATCTTCACTAGTTTGATAAAGGGTAGAGATCAACCGTATGGAGAGAGATGGAGGGTGAAGTATGGGGAAAGGGCATTGGAGCACCCATGCCCCCTCCATGCCCGCCACTCTGCTTCTCCATAGGTCTCCCAGCCCAGAAACTCCTAGAACCCTGTCCTGTTGGGTTTTTATGCAGGCGTCATTACATATTCATGACTGACGAAGTCATTAGCCATTGGCTAATTCACCCTCAACCCCCCTCGCACCTTCCCAGGGGCCAGCGGGTGAGGCCGAAGGTTCCAGTCCACTGCTCGCATGGTTGGTTCTCCTGGCAACCAGTCCCCATCTTTAGGTACTTTCCAAAGGTCCCCTCACCAAAAAAATAAAAGATCTCTGTGTCCCTCTCAACACTTTGGAAATTCCAGGGCTTGGGGGAGCTGGGAGCCAGGAATCATGAGTGAGGACCAAACACGTATTTTTTGTCTTCTGTTTAAGATTTTATTTATTTGAGAGAGAAGACAGCACGAGTGGGGGAAGGGGCAGCAGGAGAGAATATCCAAGTAGACTCTGAGCGGGGAGCCCGATGCGGGGCTCAATCTCACAACCCTGAGATCAGGACCTGAGCTGAAACCAGGAGTCGAATACTCAACCGACTGAGCCACCCAGGGGCCCCTCGGATCCATATCTTAATGACCAAATGTGTATTTCTTATAAATCAGACTATCACAGTCCAGTCGCATGGATCTGGTGAATTAATCCCATGTCTGCTTTTGCACATGCGGTTGGGTCCCAACCTCCTCCTTTTCAGCTTGTTTGAACTTGCTGGCTCGATAGACAGTCCTCTCACTGACTCACCTTCCAGTGTCCGGTTGCCCTCCTTGGTTGTGCACGGGGCTTACTCTCTCGAATTCTCTTTTCACGTGAGCTGCAGAGCGGTGAGGGGGCCGCGCTGTCTGGTGCCTCGGTGCGAGGTTTCATGCGGGGCGGGGGTGGGGTGAGGGAATCGGCTGACGTCTCCCCCTATCGGAGCGAAGAGGGTAAGAGTTTTGCATTGACCACAGTCACTGCCATTAGCAGTCAAGGAAAATGTGTCTGTATCTACAGACGCACGTACCCGCACTTAGACACCCAGGGAGACTTTATTTCTTAAAACGTCAGGAGATTTTACTCTTTTAAGTAGTTAACGTGTGAGTGAAAATGATACTGTGGCAACCGTAAAAGGGTTTTATTTTTATTTTTTAATTTTTATTTATTTTTTATTATTTGGTAGAGAGAGAGAGAGAGAGCGCGCACACACAAGCTGGGGGAGGAGCAGAGAGCCTGACATGGGCTCGATCCCAGGACCCTGGGATCATGACCCGAGCCAAAGGCAGACACTTAACCGACTGAGCCACCCAGGTGCTCCATAAAAGGGTTTTAAATACTCACTTTGGGGATTCACTTGTTGAAATATTCTGGGGCTCTTTTGTGTCATGAATTTTAGGGCTCTAGGATAGGGGCCGGGGGACAGTGTGTGTTGTTGGATGTAGCGTGGGGTGCCTGGTTTGAGAACCCACACGCCCCTCTCACTGTCTTTTCTGCTTTCGTGCTCTTGTACACTCCCCTCTCTTCCTCCCCGACTGTGCTGGCCTCTCGGGGGACACAGTGCAAGATAAAGCGGAACAAGGAGCATGCCCAAGCCCCCGGGGCTTCATTAGAGCCCTGACTCTACCCGTACTCATAAAGACAATTCCCGAGCTTTCCTTGATGAGACTTGTAGAAACCAGAAGTTGCAAGGCCCCTTATTTCCTATCTGTGCTAATTCTAATAATGCTGGTTCTGGTGGGTCTACTTCTCATGGCTCTTTTCTTCATTATGGGTCCTACATATATCTCTCCCGTCTTCAAGTTATATTTCCTATATCGTGTAAGACAGTGTGCTACAGTCTACAGTATATGTTTGCTAACCAGGGAATGAAGTTTCTTTGGGGGGGGGGGTAAAGTAAGACAAAGGGCCACCACTGTGGTTTCCCCTGAAGTCGTTGACTTACAGCTTTAGTTAGATGGAGTTCATCGATGATTAATTCAGGCCCCCCCCATCCTTTGTCCTTTTGATGATGTCAGGTTTTGGGCTGGGAAGGGATTGGCTGCAGTTTCAAAAGTTTGCCTTTGGGTTCAACCCCAGTTGGGGGCGGGGGGGGATGATGGAGAGACCACTGCAGGCCCAGCTGGTCTTGTGTGTGGGTGTCGGCCACACTCCAGTCCCCTCCTGCAGTGCCCTATTGTCTGAGACCCCGGCCCTATTTACGCAGTCTCTCAGTGTGTGGGGTTGCCCAGTCCCATACCGGGCACTGATCTCCCGTGGGCATTTTCCTCTGGAATTCCGTTCACCTGCTCACCTGCTCTTTATTAGCCCTTTAGAAAAGTAGGAATTTGTGTTATGTCTGAGTTGGCAGCGTTGTTGCCGTGGTTTCACGGACACCTTCCACGTCCTTCTATATATGAAACAAACATGGTCATTAGTAAAGTTACTGTGATGTGTCCAAAAGACCAAACACATCCCCTTGAAGTACCCGATCAACTCCACTGGAGTATCTCCTGCAAAGTCAGAGAGTTCTTGGCAAATGTTAACGTCTGTGAGTGTTGGACGAAGATTTTGTTTGCTTATTCCTGAAAATGTTGTATTTGTGGAGGATTTGGAAGGGAGTTCTGGAAATGATTTTGCTGGAGAAGTGCTGAAGGCCAGTCCGAGCCTTACGGAGGGCCGGATCTTGCCTTTAACCAGTTACGGAATTTTATGGAGTGAACTTCTGTGTCCTGTATAAAATAAGTTTAACTTGTGAGCAGATGGAAAACATGTGTAAGACCTTGTGCTAATTTTAGTGCTCGTGGAAGGTAACCCAGATGAATAAGGGATACGGACCTTCCTCCAGGGGCTGATGGTATGGGACAGACCCTGGAGAATCCATCAGAAACAGACATTCAGGCTCTCTCCGCGTGTTTTCCCGGCACAGGCTTAATGTCTGGTTCATGTATGCCCTCTCCCCCGTCACTGTGTGTTTCTCACTCTCTCCTGTCGCTCCTGGGGTGGCCCTCTGTCCTGTGACTTCGATAAGCCTTCGTCACACTCAGGTTCGAACATACTTGATAGGAAGGGGGGCCGCTGGGTATAAGCGGCTAAGGTACTCAAGTGTTTGGACGACAGGGTTCTGGAGTTTCTTGTGGATGTTTGACAGGCTTTGTGAATTTGTTTTCCCTTTTTGGACGTCTGAGTACCAAATCTTTTGTAAGGTCACCTGGAAAGAGAATACGACCTGAGATATAGTGTCCAAGAGCCCTCCGATGCAGAGAGCAGGGTGTTCTTTTCTCTCCCTGCCCCCTCCCTTCCTTCCTGAAGTAAAGCACTTACCTAGGCAAGGGTATTCCATGGTCACATGTGCCTTTTGGGAAGATGACCTAGGACGGCATTCTGAAGGGTGGAGTGTACACAGCTTAGAGGCAAAAATAAAGAGAGACCCTTTAAGAGACCACTGCCCAAGTGGTTGCGGGAGCCTGAGGTTTTCACCGAGGTGCCGTCGGACTGAAATGGCAAGGTCACTGGAGACAGGTCGTCGATCCTCGGGGATGGCCTGGGTCAGTGGGAGTGCAGGTGCCCTGGGAAATGGGCGCAGGTGTGGTGCTCTGGGGGGCGGACCTCCGGGCAAGGGCGGTGAGCCAGTTAGCCCCAGTTCCCACTCCGGAGTCAGCCTGGCTCACGCCAGCCGCGTTTCATCAGCCTTTGACCTTTCGTGTTGGTGGAACTGGGAGACGCGGCGGGAGGAGAGCTGAGCACGGGGCTCCCAAGCCCAGGCTTGAGACTCCGACCCGCCCGGCTCTCACACATCCCCCAGCCACGCGGTTGATAGCTGCCTCTCTCCGAGCAAGTTTCTTACTGTTGCTTAGCCTCAGGCACCTCGCCTGGAAGGTGGGCACTAAGCGAAAGGTCTGCAGGCTGTCTGTCCACTGCGTGTGTAGACTTGATCATAGAAATCACCCGTAGAGGGGGATTCCTCTAACTTGTCTTGGGAGGTGGTCTCGCTCACCTTTTTTGTGTGAACGTGTGATTCGAGCGCCGTTTCCCACGCATGACAATAAGAACCCTAGAGTTTTCAGGACCTGTTCGCCTACGTTCTCTTGATTCCATCTCCTGTACCAGAGTCCTTGTCAAGGGGTCGGGGCGGGCAGTGGTCTTGCTTACGGTGGGGGACACGGCAGATCTGAGCTCTTACCACCCGCCGCGAAGCAGGCAGGTGGCCGCCGAGAGTCGAGGTTTTGGAAATGCCGCCAGCCCCGCACAGGGTTCTGCGGTGGGGAGAGGGTGAACGCTCGCGTGCTGTGATGGTGGGGTTCACTCCTGTCCGGAAGGCAGCGTCTGTTTGGGTCTCTGCTCACGCTCTTGCTCGCCTGGCCTTCCCGTGCTTGGCTGCCAAATAATTAGACCGTGCAGGACAGCGGTGTTCCTCCGCGGAGCCCCTGGAGGGGAGGGAGCCGGAGCCAGCTCAGAAACCTCCACACTGTTGGCAGCGCTCCTCCAACTTCAGGTGACCCAGAGACAGGAGTGGTTTTGCTGAAAACAGAGAAGTCAGAAGGGCCCATAATGTAAAAAGAAAAGAAACGGGGGAAGGGGGAGTCCTCCTTGGCGAAGGCCAGTTTCAACCGAGTTGTAGAGGAACGTGGGGCGCTCTCGTTACTGGGGTAGGTGAGCTCCAGCCTCCCTTCTAGAAAGGAGGCCGGTGATAAGGAGACAGACGGTGATAAGGAGACAGACGGCTACCAGTGGTTTATTAAAGCAGGTCCCGGGGATGACTGGGAGTCGGGCCCCAGGCAGGAGGCCGTGAGGATAGACCTGCCGGCATGGTTTTCCGCAGTAGAGAAAAGAGCCCTCCATCCAGAATGTCATCACCGCAGAGTGGTACAAGTAAAATGTGGAATAATCAGCATTGCACAACTTACCTGCCATTTCTAGATAATTGGAATTATAATACCAGGTTGCCCATCACATGTTCTGTTTTTGTTTTTTTGTGTTTTATTTTGGTCCCGTTCCTGCAAAGGTCTTCATCAGCATCAAATAGTCACAGGAGCTCCATGCTGTGCCTTTTGTAAGGCTGCGGATGCGCTGTGTGTTCCTGGGGGAGGCATGTAACCTCTCTGAGTCTTAATTTCCTCTTCCGTGAAAGGCACAGGAGACAGTAGCTTAGCAGTCGTTGGTTCATTTCTGCCCCAGCACAAAGAACAGTTTTCTGCACGTGTCTCGCGGATCTCTGACGGCGGCAGACGGGCACGGCTGTGTGCGCCTCCCCAAGGACTTTTCCAGGCTCCCCTGTTAAGCCGGGTGGAGACCCCTGACTAAAAGTCGGACCTGGACGAGGGCATCCTTATCGCGTGGTCAGGCAGGTCCTGCGCACCGTTGATCGTTTTCACACCAGGATATGGAGCGCGAGCTGCTTTCCCGTGGTTCCAGTGTCGGAGTGGTGCTTCTCCCTGCTTTGTGTGTTGGGGACGTGTAGGTGTGGGGGGGACATCCAGCGACATCTGTATCCTCCCCCGGGACGGTAGCCCTCCCCGAAACGCAGGGAAGTTAACGTGCAGAAAACAAAATGTGGAACGTGATCACTTCAAGTATTAGGGTAGCTTGGCCAGACGCCCTGAGGAGCCCACGTGGCTGGGAGAACAGTTTTATTTGGGCGGTGTTGGCCTGAAAGAACCAGGAACCAGACTGCTCGTGGTGTCCTGCTTTATCTTGTTTCTCCCCAAAACTTGGACCCCCCCGCTCCTCCCCGAGTGAAGCAGAAGAGTTTCCCTAAAGATCAGGCGTGTCGCTCAGGGTATGGCACCTGACCCCGTGGAAGGTAGCACCAGCAGAGAACACCCCCCCTCCCCCCCGGGCCTCGCCCCGTGACACTGGGCTGCCACCAGTGTCCAGCTGGGCCTGTCCGTGACCGCACTCCTCCTCCATGGGCATGCAGCCCTGCCCCCAGCCGTCTCCTGCGAGGGCCCACTGTCCCCAGGCAGATGTTCCGTTTCTCAGACGCCCCCGGACCCTGATGTTCTCCTTTCCAGGCCGCTGAGCATCCTCATGGAAAGGCATTTGTTTATTAAAATGCATCCTCTGACCTGACATGGCCCATGTCACACGCGTCGGCAGCCTCGAGGTCACACTCCAGGGTCCCGTAATGACACCTCCAGCAGCTCCTTCCCCACCAGTTCTACAGAGTTTCCAGACACTCGTCCGTCTCCAGGGCCTCACGTGGTCCGAGCAAGAGCGCCCTTAGGTAACCCCTGTTTGGAAACAAACCACCCCCGTCAGAACCCTGCTCTGGGGATATTGATGTTACGAGTCGGTACTTGAAATGGCTTCGTTTTTGAAAAGTTCTCATAACCGGTTATTTTTCGTCCAGTGGGACGAGCGTGGTAGGCTAGAGGCACGAATACGTTCGCTTGGAATGAATCTGGCGTTGTAGCTGTGGCCGGGCGATCCTCTTCCTTCGCGGAGGGGAACGTGGGAAGAGTCTGTTGTTTGCATCAGCCCCCTATGGTAGAGTTTTCACAGGCTTTTTTGCACTTTTGATAAGAGGGAGGAACCACGTAGAGTGTCTCCTTCATCTCCGTGCTCATCTTTCTGAAGAGGGACATTTCTCAGAAGACTTTTTAAACAATGTGCCATCGGACTCCCAGTTGGCATGATTTAATTGCTTTTGGATTCACACCAGGGGCCTTGTTGTGCCAGGGCCAAAACGCAGTCATTCGGATGAGTTTACCCCAGTCCTGCCTTGGAGGTGCGTCCCGCCCTCTCCGTGTCTGTGTGGGGCGGGATGGGGGGTCCCACCATGGGGCGGAGGGGGGACAGCCCGGGGCAGCCAGGAGAAGCTTCTTTCTTCTGGGGTATTTTCTTCACCTTTTTCTCATCTCTGGCAGCTTCATTTTTTTGTTTTGTTTATTTATTTATTTTAAAAAGATTTTATTTATTTATTTGATAGATCACAGGTAGGCAGAGAAGCAGAGAGAGGGAGAGGGGGAAGCAGGCTCCCCGCTGAGCAGAGAGCCCGATGCGGGGCTGGATCCCAGGACCCTGAGATCACGACCTGAGCCGAAGGCAGAGGCTTTAACCCACTGAGCCACCCAGGCGCCCCTTTGTTTTGATTTTTTTTCTCCCCTGTGGAGGCAAGTGAGTTTTCCCAGAAGTTGGACTCTGCGCTGGGAGCAGGTTTTTAAAGAGCAGTAGCACGTGCTCGGATTAGAGGATCTGATCTGTTGGCTCGCCATCTGCCTCTTCTGTATCTGGGGCCCTTTGGTGCAGTGCTTTGTAAGCACCATGCTGGCTCCTGTCTTCCCGTGGATGGCTGCAGCCTTTTCTTTGTTCTTGTTTTCTTCTCTCTAAAGAAGGAAGGGAATGCGGGATGCCTGGGCGGCTCAGTCGGTTAAGCTTCTGCCTTTGACTCAGGTCATGATCCCGGGGTCCTGGGATCAATTTCTGCATTGGGCTCCTTGCTCCCCCTGCTTGTGCTCTCTCTCTGTCAAATAAATAAAATCTTACCAACAACAGCAAAAGAACAGGAGTGCTCTGGGGTGCTTGGGTGGCTCAGTTGGTTAAGCATCTGCCTTCGGCTCAGGTCATGATCCCAGGGTGCCAGGATCGAGTCCCACTTCGGGCTCCTTGATCAGCAGGGAGCCTGCTTCTCCCTCTCTGTGCTCACGCACTGCCTTTCTCTCTGTGTCAAATAAATAAAATCTTAAAAAATAGGAGTGCCCTTTTCAATGATTTTTGTAAGTGCTTCAGAGTGTGTGTGTGTCTAGTACAAAGTGCAGTATTCCACGCAGGACCTTCAACACCCCCACACACGCTTAGGACAGTGGGCTGGGCCCTCCTATTTTAGTGTGGGGGTGCCTCTTCCTGGTCACGGTAGAGCCGCTCCAGGCTGAGGGGCTCACGCAGACGTCAGTGACAGCCGATGGGACCAGCTTCTGGCTTGGATGCCTTCCTAACCAGCGGTCAGTTGGCCACTTAAACGCCTGAAACCTCCCTTTCTCCACTTGTAAACAGCTGATAACAATGCGGCTTTTTCAGCTGGGGTCCAGAGGGAAGATTGCAAAGTGGCCGCCGATGGGCACAGTGTTTGATCTTGGGGCCATGAAAACATTTCAAACTTGCAGTGCAGTCATGGGTTGCGCAGCTCTGAGTATGGAGAAACCCACGGGATTGGCACATGCGCTTCAAATGGGCAAATTACCCGGTATGTGAATTGTAGCTTATTAAAGATACACAAAAATCTGTTAGGACTGAATGAATGACAGATGCCCTTAGCACAGTGCCCGATGCTCGGTGAGTTCTTAAACAGTGGATACTGGCTGCTGTCCTCTAACTGGCATCACACCCCATGACGCTTCTAAAGAATTAGCACACCCTGCAGTCCTGAAAAAATGGAAGTATTCTATTAGATTTTCAGAGTCTTTAATCAGTTTTGTTGTCCAAAATTGGCTGGGATGTGTTTATATGCTGCGCGTTGTAAATTGAATTGCCGAGCTCTTCGCCAAACTGCTCGGTGTTTAATATTTTCAGTTAATTTCATCTGGCCTGTCTGAAGGGGCGCCTTTGGTCGGGAAGATGTGCCGCTCCCAGAGACCGTAAAGTGTGCACGTAGAACGTCTGACACCCTTTTGTTTCCTGGCTGGAGGGTGGGTGGAGGTGTTCATTTGGAGGCCGTTGACAGCGATCCTTCTCAGAATAAAAATATTCCGATATTTAGTTTCTCCGTACTGATATCTTTATTCTGAAAAGGACCAGTTCTATAACTTGTGCGGTCGATTGTGTGGGGGAGCCTTCTGAATGCACTCTTCCACACATTTCCAGCGTGTGTCTCTCCCAGTGTGCTGTGATACACGTGCCACACGCCTTGTGCACATCCAGAGGAGGGCCAGAAATCCTACAATTGACTTCAGATGTGGTCAGCCTTTTAGAATTCATCCTCTTGCATACAGGATTTTTTTCGAAACCCCAGACTGCAAAAACGCTGCCATCGTTTGTTCCTCAAGAGTTCATGCACCTTGCTTCCGAGTGTAACCCATAGTTCCGTACCCTTTGTCTTGTCTCCTGAGAGTGATAAAGCATGAAATCCCTCTCGGCCCGCTGCCTACTGTCCCAAAAGGCTGTTTGCCCAGATGTTCCTCCCCAGATTCTGCTCTGGCACATTCAAGAATGCAAATGTCTGAGAGCCCACTGATGGGGGCACCGGCCGCCGGAGCTGGTCACCATCCTACTGTGTCTCATCCTGTCCTTAGCTCCTTTGGGGGCCAGGCGGGCCAAGAAACCATTTTTCAGTGACGAAAACCATTCATCCTGATTTATGGTCTTTTTGTTGCCCCGACCTTTATATTCTCATAAAGGTCCTATGCCCTTTTAAACTTGGTATCAGAAGTTACTAGGAACATATGCAAGAAACATGTTTAAATGGCAAATCCGTCCGGCCCTGTTATTGTACATCATTGCTTGCACAATGATTTACATTCATCATAAGACTGATTTACATTCTTAGATCCTGGGATAGTGGCAACCAGATTCCGATGGTAGAAAAATGTTCTAGGACTTAAATTCTTTAAGTTCACACATAGAAAATTTAATTTGCCTTAAAATCCTTTTTAATGAATTTCTTTCCTGTTACGTATTTTACTTATTTGAGAGAGTGCTACGCCCCCGGGTGGGGGGTTGGGAGCAGCAGAGGGAGAGGCGGAAGCAGAGTCCCTGCTGAGCAGGGAGCCCGATGCGGGGCTCCATCCCAGGACCCCGAGATCATGACCTCAGCTGCGAAGGCAGATGCTTAACCAACCGAGCCACCCAGGCGCCCCTCCTTCTTGTTTTTTATATAAATCAAAGTGGTAGGATTTCAATATGTAGAGTTCCAGAGGGGTTTTGCAGACCCCTTATAAACCCGTAGAGCTTGCTTGCGATGCTGGAGGTCGGGGTGCACGGAGGTTTCCCATCTCGTGCTGAGGCCCGGCCTCGGTCCCTGGGGTGCGCAAGCCGTGCCATGAGGTTATAGCCAGACATGTGCTGACCCAAACACGCGCTCTCTGCCTTCTGTGGCGGCCCACGTGAGCGCCGCCGCCCAGCCCAGGGAGCGGCTTCTGCAAGCCCGGGGCAACCCGGGTTACGGCACTCACACATGCTGCGTGAAAATCCCTTTGAACTGCGGGCACAAGGTTGGCAGACATGCCATTGTTTTCAGACAATAGTGACTCAAAGTTGAACTGACTCCAGGGAGCGAGCGCAGCTTTTGTACAGTAACAAGGATTTAATGCCAGCCGATTGATGGAGTTTGTCTTCCCCGAGTCGGGACGCCTTGTAATGACATGACGCTTACATTTAAATATCTGGCTCAGGATCAGAAACTTGGCGTGCTTCTCTTTTCCCCTCCGTCACACGCTCTTCTTTTATTTACAGTGGTTCCTTTTTTGTCCCTTGGGTTTGTTTTGGGGGTGGGACAGGAGTGGGTCTAATTTAATGGAATTTGGGGGTTGGTCCAGCCTTTGGGTCTTGGGCTCAATCCTTCCTCCTTGTCTTCGAGCCTCAGCTAGTGGCCCTGGCAGCCCGGCTTCCCGTGGTGGCTCCTGTTCTTATTTCTGTGTTTCAAGGAGGCGAAGGCTTCAGAAAACCCCCTTAGCTCAGGTCTGGCACTGAGGCGTCTCGGTGTCCTGTTAATTCTGTCAGATGCCACGTGGGGACTTCTGTCTCCTAGTCTTCTTACAGAAACAAAACAGAACACATCAGGACGATGTCCTGGGGTTCTGATGAGGTGCCTTCATTCGCATAATCAATCAGCGAGGTTGGGGCGTCTGGTTCTGGGACGGGCACGCCCCACATGGATGCTTGTCCTTGTCGGCTCTGTTCAAGGGAAGTCACCGCTTTCACACGTGGCCCTTGCTGTTCGCCATGACGACAGGACCTTTGAAGAAGCCGAGCCTCCTCCTCTTTGCCCAGCTCTTTCCTCTGAAGGACGCACAGCATTTTATATGCTTTATGAGCGATTCCTGGAGGGCAGATAAGAGGAGGCTTTGTGGTTCAGGGAATGGAGGCACAGATGTGTTTGGCGATCTGGGAACGAAAAATCAAAACCGAGCTAAGCACATCCCTACGAGAGCCCGTGGGTATGGGGAGGGCTTTAGAGACCCTGCGGTCGTCTTTCCACGGGCTGCCTTCTGGAACCAACCCCCCTTCCCCCCCAACCTGCTGGGGATCAGCTGTGTGGTGAGCTTCTGTGGGGCCCGGCGTTGAGTACGAGTCCCTGGAGCTGTAAATGGGAGCCCCCTCCTCGGGACGTGTGGCTTTTTCCAGCTTCCCCGAGACTGTGAGATTGCCGGAGAGAGGCTTCTAAAGTACCTTGCCTTGCCTGATTTCTTTCTCATTCCTTATTGGGTGCAACTCTGAGCTGCTCAGGCACGGAGTGACCCTAAATCAAAATACCAGCCTTCACTTGCCGTGGTGTGAAAACACTTGTCTATAGGCCATTTAACCCTCAGAGTATGTGTATACAAATCAATATATTTGTCTCTGTTCATTAACGTAAAGCTATTTGTATCTGAGCACAATACAATTTCCTAATACAGTTCACTGTGATAAATGCTTTTTTTTCTCCCCTTGAAGAAACGAGTCCAATTATTCCTTTTAATTGGGGAGAGCGTGCGTAGTCCTCCATCCGCCTCTCTCTTTCTGTCTCTTATGTTCACAGGGTTTAGTCTTTCCCTGTGAGAGTGAATGTTTTTTTTTTCCTTTCTCCTTCTCGAGAATCTTACAGATTAAGACAAAAGATAATTACTTGGAGGGGTAAAACTGGCAGGTTCCCACGACACTTAAAATTAATGAGCTGTTGAGGACAAAATATACCTTGTCTCTGGCTCCATCGTCCCCCCTTTTCTTCCCATTTAACACATGATTTGACTTTTTGGCTGTGTTTGCCATTTGGGTATACGGCGGCTGTAAAAAAAAAAAAAAAA
>CM052886.1:119244496-119259697 GCA_028534135.1 Potos flavus
GATAAGGCCAGAGCCGGGGACCCACGGGACCCACGGCCCCCACCGAGCAGCAGCTGGGGACGGACGGGCGGGGCAGAGGGAGCAGGGCGAGGCGCAGACCCCTGACACGCGGCCACCGCAGACACCCGAAGGCCTGAGCCCCCCGCCCCGGGCTCCCCTAGGGCTCACCATGGACAGGTAGCACAGGTGCTGGCAGACCTGACACCTCCTCTCCGAGGTCTCCAACTGCAGCCACTTTCGAGGCTTTTTCTTGCCATCCGCCATGGCGCCGTTGCCGTCGTGGCTGCCGTAGCGGGCGGACGAGTGGAGGCCGGCCTCGAACAGCTGCCGCCGCTGCCGCAGCTCCGTATCCCTGCGCCCACGGAGCAGGGGCAGGCCGTCAGGGCGCTGCCGGGGGACGTGCCGCATCCCCGCACCCCTGCCCGCCGCCAGCCTCCGCCAGGGCTGCGAGGGAACCCGCGAGCCGTCCGCCGGCACTACGGCGTCTCGAAGGGAGGGGACAGGGCTCTCGAAGCTCCGTGCAGAGGCAGAGCACCAGAGCCGCGTCTGACGGGCGGGGCGTCAGCAGAGGGGGCGAGCCAGACCCGGCGCGGGGAGCCGAGCGGGAACACCGGGGAGTCCGCCCACGGCCCACCTCCGCGCCTTCCCACAGGAGACTGAGCTCCCTCAACGGCACGCCCGCCCATTCCGACCCCATAACCAAGCCTCCGGAGGAGGAGAGCCCACCACGCTCCCAAAGCCTCCACCCCTGGGCCGAGCACCAGGCCGCCCCGCAGCCAGTCGGCCGGGCGTCCCCAGGCGGGACCCGCCCCAGGGGCTCCCAGAAGCCAGACCCCGGGTTACCTGAGCTCATCCAGAAGGGCGGAGATGGTGCTGAGAGTGGGGCCGTTTTCCTTTTTCGCTTCCGCTTGTGCAATCTGGTAGAGTAACTTCTCCATGGAGAATGGCTTAGCTATATGGCGGCGCTTCATTTCCTGCAAGAGGCCACACAGCCCTTCAGGGGACACCGGCAGTACCGGGCAGCTGGAGGGTTGGCGTGGTGGGCTATCCGAATTCCCAAAGTAACCGAAAATCCTACAGTCCTGCCCGCCTGCCCGGGACCACGGCCGCAGAGGGCAGGAAAAGTCCTCGCTCGGGCCGCCAGCCGCAAGGCAGGTGTCACAGCTTGAAAACGGGCGCCAATTTTCTACCCATTTTGAGTTTCACCTTAAACTCCTTTTTCCAGTCTTCCCAATACTGTGTGTGGGTCAGTAACAACTCAAAATCCTTCACGATACACACTCTGCCCTTTCCTAGGCAGACCCCTCAGCTGCCAATACAGGTCTCAAAGGGCTCCTCCGCAAGTCCGCCTCCCCTCGCAGCACCCGCGTGCACTCACGCGCACCAACGCAGCGGGGCGCGCCTCACCTTGGCCGTCTCGAAGCCCATACTTGTCCACTGGGTGGTGGCAAAGTGCACGGTCTCAGAGACGCTGTAGCCGCAGCACACTTTGGACACGAAGGAGCCCGGGAAGCAGACGACGAACTGGCCGCTCTGCTGCACGGTCCTGTGCACCTGGATCCCCTCTTTGCACAGCACCTCCGGGGAGATCTGGGGGGACAGGCGGGGCTGAGGCGCCCTCCGGGGCTGCTGCCCCCAGCCACAACCCACTGCTCCCGGAGCGCCGGTCTGTGACAGCCTGCCAGCCCCCTCCCCCCCCCAGCAGGTGTGTGACCGCGCACACGTGTTCTGGCGGGGAAATAAGGATTTGAGAAGGGGCCTGCATGCCAGGGGACAGATTCTGTTTTGTATTAAAGGTCTGCATCTCCTTTAGGAAACACACACAATTCCTCCAAGAACAAAGTTTTAAATAGGTACCGGCTCGACAGTGAGATGGCGTTCACGCAGGGGTGCGGCCACCGTGAGGACACAACCCTGTCCCCTGCGGCCCAACGGGGTGGGAAGGGGAGACATTTACACCACCAGGGGGCGACTGCGAGGCCTCCGGAGCCCGGCAGGCAGCGCGGTACAGGCTGGGAGCCTTGGGCCCAGCACCCCGACAGAGGCTGCTGCTCCCCTTCTCTGGGCCGCCCCCAGGGTGAGCTGGGCCCAGCAATGACAGCACAGCCAGGCAGAGATCAGCAGAGGCCAGAGAAGGCCTGAGTTCAGGTATCAGAACACAGCTCGAGCGTGCAGAGATGCCCAGGAGCTCGACAGGCCCAGGACTTCCTGAAAACGGGGTCTGAAGCCTCCTGACCAGCAGCCCAGTGACCCAGGTGGCCACCAGCAGACTGCCCGATGGCAGCCCGGGGCCCAGCCTCCCTGACCACCCCATCCTCCACTTACAACCCGGGCAGGCCCTGAAGCAGAGTCCAAGGCCGCTGTGGGCATCAGCCTTCAATTCCGTACAACCTGAGGAAAACGCTTGGGTTTCACATAAGAGCAAATTCGGGCTTACGCAAATCCCCGGAGAGTTGGTATCTCAGGTCGTCTCTGCCTCCAAGGGGCAGGTCAGCAAAGAAAGTGACCCTATCCAACAACCCCGAATCCCCGCCGCAGGCCTGGGGGGTGCCTACCATGACGTTGCTCTCCAGCATCTGCAGTCCTGGGGTACCGTTGGCTTGCAGCAGGGTGTGGACCACGTCCTCGAGCTTGCTCTCCTCCTCAGCAGGAATGCAATACCTGGGGTGTTTGGAAACACGGGCAGAGCAGAGCCTTGACAAGGACCCTCTGCACCCCTCCTCAGGGAGCAGAGCAAACGGGCCTGCAGAGTGGCCTCGGGGTGCAGGAGGACGAGCATGCGCCGGGGACCAGCGCCCCACTTTCCAGGGCCACACGGCGGCTCCTGCCCGGCGTGGCCAAACGGCAGTCACAGCAGGTGACACTTCCTCTCGCGCAGAGCACACCTACAGGTGAGCCAAAACCCCTCCAAGCCCAAACCAGATGTTTAAAGCCCCCTATAAATCAGATCCAGACACACATGCAGAGCCCACCGGCCTCTGGCATGTGCTCTAAATCTGCCGAAGTTGCCGCGGGACAAGGGCGCTGGTCCCCCAGGCCGGGGAGCGCTGCAGTGGCCGAACCCTGCCGTTCTCCAAACCCACTCGGGAAAGGAGTCTAGCCCGTCTGTGTGCACGTGGCCTCACAGCCAACGCTGCAAGGGACACCACAGTGATGTGACGTCCTGAAACGGGGGACACAGGCCCGGCCCCACCGAGGGCACCGTGTACCAGTGCCCAGCAAGCCCGGGACCTGGCCCGGCCAGCTCCGCGCCCAGGAGAGCAATGCCATGAGGGCCACGTCGGGCAAGCCTCGCAGGTGGATGGGCGACCTGGCCGGGTCAAGGCCAAGGGCGGGGGACAGTGCGGACCCTTCTAGCTGCAGCTGAGGAGCCGCCTGGGATGGCGAGGAGGAGAGAAGGCTCTGAAGACAGAGAATCTGGACACTCGCTGTTCACAGGGGAGCAGAGGTGCCGTCACCAATGTCCCACCAAGAGGGCCCACCAGGAACACACTCCCGGAGAGGCCCGACCAGGCCACAGGCCAGTGAAAACCTTGAAACCCAGTAAAAATCAAAGCAGGGTGAACATCAGCAGTCACTGCCCCCCGCTGCCTGCACAACCAGCTCCAAACCTGCCCCTTCCCCAGGCCCCCGGCCAGCCGTCAGCACTAGAGTCTGCAGGGAAGTCCTGCACTTGGAGGCCAGATCCTGGTTCAGTACGAGGGGTGCCATCCCCACATTCACGTTCTCGACAAATGCTCAGGTTATTTCAATGCCAGTGTATCCTGTTCCTGATTTGTGCCTTAGATCCGGTTTCTACCCTAAGTGACATGCTTTCAGAAAAACCGCGCACCATAAAGTTCTCTGGTCACGTCCCGGCCTCCCCTCACTCCCCAGTGGGGTTCCCAGCGCTGTCTTCCAAACTTCCCCACCTCTCCCTCATGGTCGGGTCGTGAGGACGGACGCGCACACACACCCTCTCACCTCTCACCCCGTGGGGCAAGCGGGTCAGGTCACAGGCCTGGTGCAGCCCCAGAAGCTCATCGGTGGGGAGCGGCAGGTCCGGCGCGGCCTGCACGCACACGGTCCCAGGCCTCCAGCCCACTCAGCCTTCCCGGCCCAGCAGCCACTCACCATCTCCCCTCTGCGCCCCGAGGACCCCCTTCCTCGGCAGGGAGGCCCCCACGGGGGTCCCTCACTCCCAGAGCAGGCCTCAACACAAAGCACACTTGCGGGCATGCGGCCCGAGAGCGGGACAGCCGTCACAACGAGGCTGCTCGGAGGGAGGACGCTAGTTGCAAGACTTTATTTTAATAAAGATTGCCTAGTCACCCCATTAGGACAATAAACGCAGTTAGTGGGGGGCCGATGTGCTGTTGCTAGCCTATCAGACAAGACAGCCGACTGCCTGCAGTCATTTCCCACCTGGCGCCGTGACGGAAGCGCCCGGAGAGCCAGCCGCACGCCAGGCGAGGGTCACAGGGGGGCGCCTGGGCAGTGGCAGGAGAAAGCCACGCCTCTCCCACAGCAGGGACCCCTCCCACGGACACCCACTCTCTGCAGCATGCTGGCTCAGAGACGCTGGCCGTGGAGATGCTGAAAATAGCCTCACACGAGGCCCAGAGGGACCAGTTCACGCTGGGCGGGGGGGAAGGCTGGGGACACAACCAGCAAGACCGGCCCCCTTTCTGGGGCTCCCCTAACTGTTCTCACCCCTGACATAACGCCAAGTCCTAGAAACCACCACCACCAAATACCATCCTCGGAGAAAACCCCAGGGTGAGCGGACCGCGGACAGAAGGGACAGAAGCGGCCAGTGAGCACAGATGATGCTCGACCCGGCTCCCGATCCGAACGCTTCCAATCCCACACACAGGCCAGCTCCCAGGGCTGTCGGCTGCCTACGGAGAGGTGGCGTCAGGAATGTTCCAGAATCTGCGCCCCACCCCGCCCCGAGTGCCCCAGCAGCGGGCGTACTCACCAAATGCAGTCAGCACCAGTGTGTAAGTAGTCGATATAGGGAAGGTGGTTTTGGTCTCGAGACCAGCATGAGGTAGAAAAGACCATGCCAATGTTTAGCCAGGGAATTGTCACTCCTGCAGAGGGAGAAAAAGGCATTGTAGAGGACAGCACTGGGGTCTCTGAGGCAGGGCAATAAGAAATGACTGTCTTCTTCCCAAACGGGGAGAGAAAGCAAAGAAAAAGGATTCGAAATCAGACACCACCAGTGAGAAGGTACTTGAACCTTCCTGCTTGCTGTACAGAGAGGAAGCCAAGAACGTAAATGCGGTTATGGAACAGCATTGATAGGGGCGCCTGGGTGGCTCGGGCGGTTAAGCATCCCCCTTTAGCTCAGGCCGTGATCCCGGGGTCCTGGGATCGAGCCCCGTGTCAGGCTTCCGCTCAGCAGGGAGCCTGCTTCTCCCTCTGCTCCTCCCCCAGCTCCGGCTCTTTCTCTCTCTCTCTCAAATAAATAAAATCTTAAAAAACAAATCTGAATCTGTGAGTAAGTCGGGAAGCAAGAAGCAGGACCACGAGGACTGCTGTCAGGTAACCAGCAGCCATGCACCGCGGCCCGCTGAACCTCAGCACAGAGAAAGCCGGTGCCAAGCTGGACGCTCGCAGAGGCCTCCCCCCCCCAGTACCCACCCGCCCCCGCCGGAGGGCCCCAGCCCTCGGTGAGCACAACCCCCAGCGCACCTGCAGTCCTACTACCCACAATCACTTAGGAGCCTGCACAGGCCCTACGGCGTCAGAACGTTAGCTCTGAAAATATCAATTTCAAGATGAAAAGCCGCCTGCTAAGTGAGTGCCCACCTTCTAGAATCTCTCGTTTGGTTCACCTTCGCACATTTTTACTGACTTCAGCGATCCTTTCCCTCCCTTTTCCAAAGACCAAAGTTTCTAATATCTACGCTCTACACAGTAACCTGTCCTGTCCGGTCACGTGGGCAGAACCTGCTCTGCAGGCTGCTGGAGGCCGAGACCTCAGGACCCTAGGGACAGCGGCGACATCGGGGCGCCTGCGGGGCACAGTCAGTTAAGCATCTGACTCTTGGTTTCGGGTCAGGTCATATCTCAGGGTCGTGGGATCAAGCCCCATGTCAGGCTCTGTGCTAGGCTCAGAGTCCACTCGGGACTCCCCCTCTCCCTTGCCCCCCAGCCCGCTCCCTCTCTTAGAAGCAACGAAGACAGCGGCCACGTCCGGCTTACCAGGCACAGCACCGAGGTGACGCAGGATGGACCCTGTGTTATTGGGGAGGACGGTGAGGTTCCATCCATGCCTGTGGAGGAAAAGCAGAGAGCCATCATAGGTGGGCGGGGAAGAACGCCGTCTGGTCCCCAAAATGCCGACAAGAGTGTCCCTGTTACCTTGAAAACGGTTCTGACTTCCCCACTGGGAACCCGCTGCCGTGCGTGTTGGTGTCCACCTTGCCGCAGTGCACGGCCACGTGGCAGTCCTTCTCTTCCACTAACCTCCAGTACTCTTGCTGTGGGGAGACGAGAGGCCCGGTGAGCAGCCCCGCTGTGCACACGCCCCAGGGACGCCCACAGGCCACGGAGGGCCCGGCCGCACGACCGCTGCCACGAGCCGCCGGCAGAGCTCAGAGGAGGACGGCAAGGCTGGGATCCCCGCCGGGGTCCATCCCGCAGAACCAAGGAGGGGGTCGGGCGGACCTCGGTACACTGGGTTCCCGACGGCAAAACGTGGAAACAGCCGCAGTGCGGAGGTGAACAAAACCTACGCGACGGAGGCCTCGCCTTCAGGGCGAAGGATACTGTCACACAGGCTACAACCACGGCCGAACCCGGAGGGCCTCGTGCCGAGGGAAATGAGCCAATGGCAACGTACAAACGCCACGGGATCGCACGTACGGGAAGGCGCGCGGCATCGTCCGAGTCGGAGGGAAAACACGCAAGCGGGCAGGGACCAGGGGCTGGGAGGCCGGCGTTCAATGGGAAGGAGATGTGTGGTTTGGGGAGACGGAAAACTCTGGAGGTGGACGGTGGTGAGGGTCACGTAACAACGCGAATGCACTCAACGTCCCTCAACTGTGCGCTCAGAAATGGTGAAAATGGTGTCGTGTGTATTTTAACACAATTCAAGAAGTCGCTCACAAGAGAGGTAGGGGAAGCAATGGCAGGAGAGAAGAGAAGACGTCCCCCCACCCTCAGACTGACGACACGGTCCCCAGACTCGGCATCTCGGCAGACGCACGCCTCACCCCCCACCCCGCACCCTAGGGACGCTGACCCCTGTGCGGGGCCGTCAGCCCGCACCGCAGGGTGGCATCACCAGCAGGGAAGACGACACCCAACCGGGCTGCGAACCAGGCCAGTGAGCTCAGGGCGGGTGCCGGGGACGTCACACCAGCTTCATGCGCCTACCAGGTGACGGTGACGAGCCCTATCCAGCCGGCCGGGGGCGCAGGGGTCAGGAACGAGTTTTGCTAACACGTCAGGGGCGCTCAGGTTCCCTCAGGCAACTCCCCCGACTGAGGCGCTTCGTCATTCTGTTTTCAATTTTCATTCCGGAAGCAGAGCATCACCTTGCCTGATCTTGGCGAAGCCCGTGTAGCCGGAACCCCATTTAGAGGAGGAAGCCGAGCCAGTAAGCACGGGTGTCACGAAATACGGTTCGGCCCAGAGAGGTGCCACCGGCTGTACGACGCCGTGTAACTCCTCCGAACGGGGGACCAGCTGGAGAGACCAGGGGCCCCGAGAATAAATCCCACACCAGGAAGTGTCTGGGTTCCTTAGTCTCCCCAAAGGAGAGGACCAGAGCCGCGGCCTGTGGGAGGGGACGGGCCCTGCTGCCCTCCAGTTAGATGCGGGACGACGCGGGGAGGGAGGGGACCCACCACTGAGCTGACGACCACCGGCCAAGAGGAAGGCCCGGCCCTCTTTGTAGCATCCGAAGCCGCACAGACTTAGGCCGGAGCTCTGGATTTTAGCAGACCTTCCCCTCGCTTTGATATACCACATAAGGGCTGAACGCCGAAGACAAAGCAGGACGTTCAGGGCAGGAATATTCCTGGGCAGGAGACCAGGAGGAGCTGCGTGTCCTTCGTGCCCCACGCAGTGGCAAACCCCGTACCCTGGAGGCTCCCACGGGGACCTGAGCTGGACAGCAGAGGCCTCTCCCTGCAGCTCAACCATTCACCCCAAAGGGTCCCAACCCCCTTCTTCGGGCATCTCTCCCACAGATGCCACGAGCGCTCTGGAAGCAACGGTGACAGCCCCACGTGTCCCAGAATCAGGGCCCAGTGCACGTCGTGGCTGATGGGAGGTGGGTGTAGTGCGGTCAAAGCTGGGGGACGGGCCGCGGGTCAAGCCACGGTGTGGTGTTCAAAGGCATCGCCCGGGAACAGAGCTGCGGCGGCCTGTGCCCATCGGCGGAGACCTAACACCTAAGGGAAGGACGATGCTCAGGGCCAGCCTGGGAAGCCCGAGCCGCGGGGCGGCCGCCCCCATCCTGGGCTTCCAATGGGTGCTGAGGCGTGGCTCCAGGCGGCCGCAGCGCGGGGACCGGGTGTCCTGCTCTGCCCTGGCCCGTGCGGGGACTGTCCCCGAGCCCTAGCGCAGGAAGTGGGACCCCTCGCGGCCGGCACGGGCGTATCGAGACGGGGCGTACCCTGGGCTCGACGACAGGAGGACAGCAGGACACCGTCTGTACCCCATCCACCCGCAGCGGCCCCGGCCCAGCCGCACAAGCCCAGCGTCCTCCCCCTGCAGCCGGCCGCGCGCACGGACGCGGCGGGGCCCCAGCTGGGGGAGGTAAACAAACAGATCCGGTCCCTGTCCCGCCGCGGCGGCTCAGCCAGGAGCTCCCCCTAATTGGTCCGGGCACAGAAGTGCTCCCTGTCTTTCCAACCTCACACGAACTCAAAGACCGGAGTTGGCAGGAGCACAAAAATGGCAATCTGCCAACCCCATTAGACAAAAAATAGAGGAGAAAACGCGCGACTGTGGTTTCCAGGGATTCCAAACATTCTCTTGCGTAACAGACACACACAGGACAGGCGAGGAGCGGCCACCGGGCAGGGGACGCACCTGGAGCTCACCCCTACTCGGGGTCTCATTCGCTACACGTCCTCCGCCTCTGCGTGTAGAGACTCGGCTGCAGCTTGCCTGCCATGGGCAGCTGACCTCAGGGCCCCTCCACCCATCAGGCGGCGGGAGGCCTGGGGCCCGGCGCCCTCCCCGCCCGGGTGCGCACCCCACCCCCGACTCACCTCGATTTCTGCGGGGGCGGGCTCCTTGCTGAAGCACATGTTCATGATATTTCTTGCTGTTCGATAAAAAGTTGTTAAAGAAACAGACCTTCCCTGAAAAGAAAACAAAGACGAGAGTAGAGCGTAAGAAACTTAGCCGAACCCCCACCCCAAATGAGGCCGCACGGCATCCCAGGGCCTCCCTGTGCCCACAGGCCACTCTGCATCCCGAGCTGACCTGAGCACAGAGGGCAAAAAACCTGTGGTGACGAAAGGGGACGGAGGACCTGCCCCCCTCGCCGCGCCGGCAGAAACGGCGCCACGCACCCGGCGGCCTCAGACGGGCGCCCACGTGATGCACGGGAGCGCAGCTGGCGTTATGGGGAAGAGGGTGGGAAGCCATGGGAAGGGGGCAGAACTCCCGGGTTTATCCCACATGAGGGGGCAGGGAACAGACTGGCGTCATCCAGACGGGCTGGGCCTGGAAGAACCATGGGGCGCCCTCCACGCCCCCTCGTGGAAAAGAGACGGCAGAAACACCCCGGTGGTCCTCTGCCACAGAGGCCACGGGTGCCCCCAGCACACTGCGTGGGAGAGCAGCCAGTGCCGGGACACCCGGCCCCCTGCCCTCCGCCCCGGAACACGCACGAGGATGGGCTCGCGGCTGTCTTAGTGTGCGAATCCCACTCCAGACCCCGTGCTCGCTGACCACAGAGCGGAGGCATCATCTCCGAGGCAAGCCTCGTCAAAGTTGTGCTCTTCTTGTCCCTTGACTGCAGAAGTGCTCTGTGGAGCACCTACTGTGTACCAGCCTGGTTCTGGGGGCCAGAGATGGGGCAGTGCTCGCATGGATTGGGCCTCCGGCCTGTGGGACGCAGCCCTGGGGAAGCTGGCAAGGGCCGTGGGGAGGCAGGGGGCCAGAAGCTGGCGGACAGGAGTGGCAGGAGAGGGCGGCTTCTACCTGAGGCGGTCAGGGAAGTCCCCTCAGGGACTCAGACGGGAGCACCCCGTAGAGAGTAACAGGTTTAGAATGGGCAGCACATCCTTCCTGCCTTTGGAAGGACAATCAAAGCCATCGGCACTGAAGCTGTGGCATGTGCTTTTGCTCTCCGGCACTGAAAGCGACTGCGTGGGGTTCTGCCTAGAGAAAGTCCTCCCTACGATTCCGAGCTCCTCCGGCCATGCTGTTCTTCACAAGGGGGGGGCGTGATTTTGCATCAACTAAAAAGCAGAGAGCCTGCAACTCGAGAAGAGGACACGCCTGCACGGAAGGGCTGACACCCGCGGGGCCTGAAGGGCCTCCCGACCCAGGGGCTCCCCTCCCAGCTCGCGCGACCGCTACGGACGTCCCCACGGCCACGGCGCCACCAGAAGCTGGCGAGGAACCCTCGAATTATCAACGACGGGGCACGTTTCCAGAAAAACTCTACTCAGATTCACCTCATTCTCACTGAACTGTCCTTCTTAGATAAAAAGTAACAGAAATAAAACATTTCTCACTTTTCAAACTGGCTATCCCGTCCCTGGACTTAACGAGCGGCTTCAACTGAGAGGAGCTTCTCGCGCACACATCCAGGAAACACCCGAAAAGGGCTCCGGAATTTATCCCACGCACCTTCTTTTCCCTCATGATGAAATATTTAAGTATGAAAGAGGCTGCTGGCAGCCACTCCCCACCCGCAGGGTCCCTGAGGGGAAGCACCAGGGACGGACATGGGGGAACCAGAGCAAAGGAAACGGAGTCCTGCTGGGTCTAGGAGGAGGAAAAGTCTGGGGGAGGCCAGCAGGGTTTACCCTTCCCGAAAGGAGCGGAGCACTAAAGCCAAGGGAGGAAAATTGGCACGGCCGCAGTGGTGACTTCCCATGAGCCCTGAACCCACAGGCGGGAACGGGGCACTGGAAGCCCCCAGCCATGCCATCCCCGGCAGGGACAGGCCAGGGCCCGCCTGCAGGCGGTGACAGGGACCCAGGTGGTGACAGGGGGGTGACGAGGCTAACCCAAGGCAGCTTTGTCAGCACACCAGAAAACTACCACTCCACACGCGGCTGCCAGGCTCGGGGCTGGTGGCTTGTGGGGCGAGGGCCTTCCCTGAGGACCCTTCCCTCCTTGAAGTCCATGCTGGGGTCACTGGGGCAATGCAGCAGAGACCTCTGGTGAAGGTCACAGCTGGGCCAGGTGTCCCGCTCACCCTGGCGGGCAGGCGGCCACATGGAGAGTCACAGGGACTCTGCCTGCCTCTGGAAGGAAAGGCAGTGCTCTCAGGAAAGCACACACTGCATTGTGACCTGGGGGCTCCTGTCTGCCGGGGACCCGCCATCCCCCCAGAGACTCACCAGGGAGGCCCGTCCTCGTCGCTTCGTCAGAAAGGAACAGGCAGAGCCAGGAACTGGCAAGCTACTGAGAATCCAGGCAAGGAGGCAAAGGAAGCAAGTGCTCCGAGCCCCGAGGGTCTGGCAGCTCCCACACCAGGCCAGGCTGGGTGCTTGGAGGGGCAGGTCACGCCCGTGGGCGTCTGTCCCCAAGCTACCATGTCCCCAGCACCTGGACGCACACCCCTCATCTCATGCGAAGGAAATCAGAGGCTGGAAGCCGGGAAGCGGCTCGCCTGCGGTCATGGCCAGCAGGAGGCCGAGCCCGGGGGGCACCGCTGTCTCCAGACGCCCTGGGCCTACGTCCTGCCCCCCAGTGCCCCTGCAGTCAGCCAGAGCCCCGCCCGGCCCCCCGCCGCCTGTCCTGCCGGGCCCACCTTGTATATGCACTTGTGGAAGTCACTGAGGACACCTTTGTCCTCCTCCTCCTCTCGCGCCACTTCCTTTTCCTGAGCAAAGAGTCGCCGCCGGCCCGTCTTGAGCTGGGCCTGGCCCACCTCTTTGAGCTTGCTGCGGAAGCCGTTCCTGTGGGCCACGCCGTTGATGAGCCCGTTCTTGGGCTCGAAGCGGGGCAGCGGGTGGAACCTGTTGTAGTCGTGCTCCGTGTGGCCCTCCAGGGGCCCCTTCCGCTTCTCCAGGATCTCCTTCTCCAACAGCACCTCCTTCTCCAGCCGCCGGTGCTCCTCGGGGGACAGCGAGTCGTAGGAGAGCAGGTACTGGCAGTAGGCCTCCTGGAGCTTGGCCAGCCGGTCCTGGGCAGTTTTGGGGATACGCAGCATGTCTGCTAGTTTGTTCCATTTTTTGAGGTCAGTCACTTGCTGCATGCCGCCCATCTCGTTAATCAGCCGGAAAAAGCAGGCCAGGTCGAGCTCGCAGCCTCCTGGGACGGTGAGGGGACAAAGCACAGGGACGGTCAGGGAAAAGCACGGCGTAAGAGCCCTTCTCCATCCACCTGGTAAGTCCGGGGATGTCTGCTATGTGCCACAGAAGCCACCAGGCTCCGGGGGCCGGAGAGCGGACGGAATCCCTCCTGGCCCTCAGGGAGCCGAGTCTACAGGGACTGACAAGAACCGTCTGGGGCGCCACGGAGGTTGCACCACCGGCAGAGGGGCTGGGGCATTGCGGGAGCTCAGGTGGGACACTCGGGCAAGGTGTCCCCAGGGGGCTGACGTGTAAGCAGAGGGCTGAATGGAAGGAGAGCGGGCCCTGTGGATCTGTGGGGGGAGCATCACAGGGCCCCCCCTGAGCAGGCGCCGCACGTATGCTGCACCCACACGCACACACAACACACCCCTCAGGAGGGGGGGGGGGGGGCAACCAGCTCCGGAGCAGCGGCTCATCCCCCGAGATGGAGGCAGGGCCCGAGCTGTGCCGCCCTGAGGCACCCGCGTCCCAGGGTCACCCACGCCAGCTGGGAGGTCGGAAAGCGGACACGTGTAGCAGGTGCCGTCTGGCCCCATCCCCGCACACACGCAAACTGGTTTTCAATCCCAGTGGATTTCCAGGCAGTATTTGAGAGGGCAGAGCCGTCTGTTTCTCCACTCTCGTCACCCGTGTGCCCCAAGAGACTGCCTGCCTCAGAAGCCAGCGTTCACTACCCCCCGGGTCGAATCACAGAACCGTACACGTGAACGTCCAAACCAAATACACCTGAATGCTCACAGAGGGACCGTCCGCACGGGGCCTAGGAAAGCAACCTCCCTCTAGACAAGAAAGGAGGAATGAAATCTTCCAGAATAAGCAGCCACCACCTATTAGGAGGTAAATACCTACCAAAATGCTAGATGAGAAAAGTAAAAATTAAGTTTTAGGCCATCGAAAGGTGGGGACAGATTTCTAGCCAAAGGGAAAGAAGCCTGAACTCTTGTGAACTCTTCTTGAGTAGAACTCTTGTTCTACTCCGAGAACAGTAGCCCAGTGCAGGGCGGGCCGGGCATCGAGGGGCCGCTGGGGGTGGGGTCCGTGGGGGGCCAGGACCCCAACTCCTCAGAAGACCAAGGGACGGGAGCGAGGCAGCCTGGATGCTAACGAGCTCTGCCCGGTGAGAGGCTGGACACACGAGAGAAAGCCCGCCCTGCCCGCGGCCAGGAGGGGCCAAAGGCCGAGCTCCCCTCCCCCGCTCCAGGTCTCCAGCTCAAACTGCAGCGCGGAGGCCGGCGGCACCAAGGACTCGCAGAGGCGGATGGGGACATGAGCCACCCCAGCTGGCCACAGCAGCTCACGTCACACATGGATCAGAAAGGAGGCAGCCTGTAACTTCTCTATTTTTCTCTTTGGAGATGATCATAATCCCAGAGCACCTGAAAATGCACACACTGCACGGAAACGCATCATTTCGTGGACTCTTCACCTGGTCCGTTCGGCCCATTCGCGGGGTCGCCAGGCCGCCCAGTGGCAAAGCGCCTCCCGCACCCCCTGCTCCCTGAGACGCTGATGCAGGAGGAGCAGACTCTGCAAAGTTGCTGCAAAACCTGCAAGTCCGTTGGTCTGTGGGGGGCCAAGCTCAGACCCAGGGCCCAAGGGGCTGGCCTGGCACCCCTTCCACGGATGGTGACAAACAAGACTCCACACTTGCAGGCAGCAGCCAAGGGTGCAAATGCACACACCATGGGGACATGTCTGCTTGGCCTCGGGCTGCGGTAAGGAGTCGAGCTCAAGAACACCTACTCTGAGGTTACCGGCCATCATTATGACGTCACCTGGCCCTCAGCCCCCCAGCACGAGGGGCCCTGGTGCTGCTCCGAGCACACCCCGGGCACAGCCCACCCCAAAGCCTCACACCCGCTCAGCCCGGTCCCGCGGCCTGAGCCGTCCGCTGACAACGTGCCATCCCTGAGCGTGGAGCCCAAACCAAGGATTTTTTCAAGTTAAGTGATTCCCGCTCAGGCACCTGCCGAGATGATCATCAGACCCCCATCTTGCAGGGAGCCCAAGCTTCCTGCCAACTCCTGACACTTGGGACGGCTGAAATGGCTCTTCTCCCTGCCTCTGCAAACTCGGGACCTCCAAAATGAGGAAGCAGCAATGCACCCCGTTTCCCAGGCCGGGAGCTGAAACAGGGAGGTTGTGTGGACCCTCCCTGGCTGTCTCCAGAGGGAACCCCCACTCTTCAGACCCAGCTCATCCCAGACAGAGCGAGTGAATCCTCGAGGAGCAGACAGCAGCGGGGGAAGGAGGGACACAGGAGCCCAGGAGGGCCTGTTATGGGGGGCTCTGCCTGCAGCCAGGCCCCACATCTGCCAGGACGCTCACTCACACAGGGAGCCCCCGAGGTGAGCTCTGCAGTGGTCCCTACTCTTAAGAGAAACTTAAACCCGTCCCCTGATGTGTGGTCTCTGAAAGGACCCCGCTGGTCACCAGAGGAAAGTGACAGGCAAGGAAAAACCAGGAGAACACAGAGAGAAAGTGGGCTGGTCTGTGTCACCCCTGTATTCAAGCTTTCAAGCCCTCCCTCCCAGCGCCTCAGGAGGGAAGGGTATTTGCAGATACAGTCTTAGAAGAGATGAAGGGGGTAAAATAAAGTATTTTGGACGCCCTCCCCCTCCCTGTCCCCAGGCAGCAGCACCGTACCCACTAATGACCTGAGGAAGTGATGCCAAGAATAAGCACACGAGGGAAGCCCAGGTGAGGACACGGG
>CM052886.1:119260197-119277269 GCA_028534135.1 Potos flavus
TTTCCCTTCCTTGCTTTCGATCTCTTTAGCCTCTCCTGGGCGTGGGGTGGGGGGGCACAGGACTGAAAGAGGGAAGGAAGAGCGTGAGGTAAGAGGTGTGTCGGGGGTGTGTCGGGGGTATGGTGAGTGGCGGGGGAGCCCAGGGAGGCCCGGGGAGAGCATGGAGGCTGAGGACAGATTTGGGGAGTGGGGGGTCTGGGGTGCCGAGGGGCAGGTGAGCAGGGAAGGCCTGGCCGCACTCCTCCTGAGGCCCCAGGTCTTAGAGATGGGATGAGGGACCCCGGCCCTGATGCCTCCCCTGTCCGCTGCTTCCCGGGAAGATGCAGACAAGCGCAAACATTTACGCGGCTACACGTACCGCCCGTAACACGTAAAGAATCTACCCGTGCAGCTAGGGAACTGGTTAAACAGCGCAGCATCATCCTGACGGTGAAGACGCAGCTCTGAACGCGCACTCTTTTGAAGAATTTTTGATAACACGGGGAATGATCCCCGTGCGATGTTAAGGTAAATACAAAACCAGACGTATGTACAGTGTAATAGCAAGTATGTGCACAGACTGGAAAGAACGCCCCCAAAACAGTGAGAGAAATTATTCTGTGCTGTAGAATTTAGGGTAACGTTTGTCTTTTCTACTTTTTAAAAAACACATTTTATGTTTTCTAAGTATCTCCAGCTAAAGCCCGGAAGTACCGGAAGACGCGAAAACCGCCAGACAGACGTGGCATGACGCGTCCCCCGAGTTTTGGGGACTTTGCCCCACGCCCGCCCAGGGGACGCAGTGTGACGCCGTCTCGGTGCCCCCAGGGAGGGCCCCCGCTGCTAGCGACCCTCTCCCCCACTTGCCTCTCCTCTCCGCGATCTGCAGGTAACCCGTGGAGACGTACTGCTCCATGTCCTGCTGGAAGGCCTCCTCAAAAAACTTCTGCCGCTCCTTCAGCTTCGCTTGCTGGGTGTGCTCCATTTCCAGGACCTTCTGGGCGTGCTCGGCATCGAGTTCAGCTAGGGAAACAGAACACTCTGGGTCAGGGTCTGAGCAGGGACGGAGACGGGAAATGGGAACGAATTCGTGCTCCCCTGAGCCTGCGAGCTGAGAGGCCGGTGCCTCCCCTCCCCCCGTGCGGGGCGCTTCCTCCGGCCGCCATCCCGGCCGCCATCCCGGCCTTTGCCTGTGCTGTTCCCGCGCCCGGAACGACCTTCCCAGCACATCTCCCACCCCGTACAGAACAGCCGCTCCGTTAGCCCTCCTCCTGACTCAAGGGGGACCTGGCGCTGCGTCCTGAGGCCTCCCCGTCGCAGCCATCCAACTTCTGGAGCTTCTCGGTGAGACCCCGGCCTCCTGGTGGCCGGGTGGGCGCTGAGGGCCGGAGCAAGGACACTGCGTGGCCGGGACGGGTGGTCTTGGCTTTGCCGCTCACCAGTCACGCCACCTGCCTGGCGACCAGCAGCCTTCCCGGGCCTCATGGGGCCCACCGGAATTTGGGGAACAGGAGCCCCATCGTGACGTGCGGCTTCAAAGGCACAGTGTCGGAAGAACATTGTGACTGAAGGGAGCAGGGGCCCTTCGAGTCTGGGCTGAGCCAGGAAGAGCAGGCGACAGCCTCGAGTCCCACCAGCGCCGGCGGCGACAGGCCAGCAAGACCCCTGCACTGGCCACTTGGTGCGCTCTCCGGGGACCTCACTGTCCTCGGCGCCCCCACGGAGACCCCGCAACGACACCTGGGTCAGGCGAATATCATCGCTCGCCCTGTCCGCGGGCCACGGGCCACAAATCCCCAAGTCCCTTGTGCTTCACGTGGCGGCCCCCAAGATCCCCAGCTCCCCGGGCTCACACCCCACGGGGCCCCCGGACGGTGACCGTATCGCAGTTCACCGTCACGATCAGCTTCCGCCCCACGGGCAGGCCTGCGCCGATCTGGCTCTCCAAGGCCCCCGAACTGTTCCCGGAGAAAGGGATGTGACCAGGGACATCCCCCCGGGCTGGCTCGGAAGCGCCGGGGCCGGACGGCAAGGAGCGCAGGCAGTGTCCAGGGACGGACAGCAGTCCCCGGGGGCCACCAGCCCGGAAGCAGGGGCCTTGCGGGAGCCGCGGCTCTGCCAACACCCTGACCGAGCGTGGAAGCGGGCTCCTCTCCGGATTCCCCGGAGAGCGGTGCGGCCTGGTCGGCACCCGCTGTCGGCCTGGGAGGCTCGGGGCCCGGACGTCTGACCCACAGACTGCGAGCGAAGACATCTGCGCTGCTTCTTTCAACCACGTGTGTGCTGGGCTCTTATGCAGCAACGTGGGAATACTCCGAGTAAACTCATCAGTTCCAGTCCCTGCCCAAATCGGACTGGCTGAAGGGTCAAAACATGGCAACTGGAGCTATCTCCCGGACACAAATACTTTGCAACCACCACCTGGTGGCAGACGCGACGCTAGGCTGAGCTTGGCAGAACTGACGTTTCGGCGACCTCACTGCTGAGGAATAAACGGAGGGCCCCAAACACTGAAGCAGACACTGTTCCCCAGTCGACCTTTGGGGAGGGTCACATCTTCGGGGTGTTAGAACTCCTAGAACTTAAAAAAAAACCCCAAAAAAACCAATCCACTTAAAAAAGGGACAGAGAATCTGAATAAACATTGTTCCAAAGACGACATACAAATGACCAACAGGTACATGAAAAGATGCTCAAACATTACTAATCATCACGGAAAATGCAAATCAAAACCACAGTGAGATATCATCTCACATCTGTTAGATAAACGGCCATCACTGAGAAGACGAGACAACAGGTGCTGGCGAGGATGCGGAGAAAGGGACGCCCTCCTGCACTGTCGGTGGGAACGCAGGCTGGGGCAGCCACTCTGGAAGACAGTAAGTATGGAGGGTCCTCAAAAAATTGAAAATAGAGCTACCCTACGACCCAGCAGTCCCACTGCTGGATTACGTATCCAAATGAAATGAAAACTGCGTATCGAAAAGATCCCTGCACGCAAGCATTATTCATGAGCCAAGATACGGGAATAACGTAGTGTCTGTCAAGAATGAACGGATGTGGTGTGTGTGTGTGTGTGTGTGTGTCCACACGCATACAATGGAATATGACTCCTTCATAAGGAAGAAAGAAGTCCTGCCATTTGTGACCCCACGGACAGGCCTTGAGGGCGTTATGCCGAGACAAGTCAGACAGAGAAAGGCAAATACTGCATACTCCTTAGATGTGGGCTCTACAGCAGCCGAACTCGTGGAGACGGGAGAGTAGCACTGTGGTTACGGAGCCCGGCAGGTGGGGGAGACGGGGAGATGTGTGCCAAAGGGTACAACCTTGTAGTCAGAAGCGATCTCATGTAAAACACTGGTTATAGTCAACAGTACCGTGTTATAAACTTCAAAGTTGCCAAGAAACTAGATCCTAAATGTTCTCACCACAAAAAAGAAATGACAATTTTGTGAGGTGACGGAGGTATTGGCGAACGCTACAGCGGTGACCAGACTGCAATGAACACTTGCCTGGAATCAACGCACACACCCGAAACTGACACAATGTTATCTGTCAGTTATGTGTCAGTAAAAATCCTTGGGGTGTCATCAAGTGATTTTTTTTTAAAGTAGGCTCCACGCGCAGTGTGGAACTCACAACCCTGAGATCAAGACGTGAGCTGAGATCAAGAGTCGGACGCCCAACTGACTGAGCCCCCTCCAGGCCCCCTTGCAGTGATTTTTATTTTTATTTTTTTAAAAGATTTTGTTTGTTTATTTGACACAGGGGCAGGGGAGAGCAAGCACAAGCAGGGGGAGCAGCAGGCAGAGGGAGAGAGAGAAGCAGACTCCCCACTGAGCAAGGAGCCCGATGTGGGGCTCGATCCCAGGACCCCGGGATCATGACCTGAGCCCATGGCAGCCGCCTAACCGACTGAGCCACCCAGGTGCCTGCCCCCAGCAGTGATTTTTAACAACAAAAAATATATAGAACTTACAGTGAACAACGGTCTACGAGGCCCACTGTGCCTTGTAATCAGTCCCCTCACCACCTTCACCCATATCCAACACCACATTTCACAAATGCTAAGAATATCATAATCCTATATGCATGATATACCTTAAAAACTCAATAATGGGAGTTTTGGGTTTTTTTTTTTAAGATTTTTATTTATTTGGGAGAGAGAGAGAACACGAGCGGGGTGAGGGGCAGAGGGAGAAGCAGGCTCCCCGCTGAGCAGAGAGCCCGACGCGGGGCTCGATCCCAGGACCCTGAGATCAGGACCTGAGCCGAAGGCAGAGGCTTTAACCCACTGAGCCACTCAGGTGCCCGGTCCTATGGTTTTTTTTATCTTAGGTTTTCTATATTGGAACGAAATCCAATCATGTGTCAACCCTCACAAAAGCAGGGGGAGACTGCGGAATTTAAAATGACTTAAAGAAGAGTAAGAAGATCACTGTTCTTCATTTTCAAGCATGTGACGCGGTCATCCCTGGAAATACTGGCGGCCAGCACAGGGCAGAGGGCAGACACAGCCGAGCGGCTCAGCTGTGCAGAAGCTGCGCCCCAGCCGCGGGCCTGAGCGAGAAGGTTCTAGGGCCGCGGATGGCCCCGCGGTCAGCCAGCTCTCGCCGCCGGACGGCCGCATCTGGGGCTGCTGCCACCGTGGGAGGCCGTCTGCGGGAGGATTTCAGATCTAGAGGTTTCATCGCATCCAGGCTTTAGAATGACTATGGGAAAATATGAAATGATAGAGCACTTCTACAAGGAAAAATGACGCCTTGTTCATGCTTGAGAGGTCATTCATTATAGTGGGAAAAGCAAGACAACTACAAAGATTTAAAGAGCTTCGACATATAACCTTAAGGGTTAAAAAGAAAGAAAAAAAAAAAAAAAGCAGCAGCATGCAGGCACCAGCAGCACGCGCTTTCCCTCCGGAAGGCAGGAGCAGTCACTTCACTCAGGTACCAGCCAGGTCCTCGCCCGCGGTCGGCCCCGCTTTCTGTGACCGCCGCGTCCACGCTGGCTGCCGCCACCCACTCCAGATGACACTTTCTCACAGCAATAAACTGGTATCAGCAATTCTCAATTATAGGTTTGAGCGGGCCCTAAGCGTGGCCGGGGCGTTTGTGTATATAAATCCACCGAGCTCCTGCCAGGACCAGTTTCAAACCACTCCACCCCCATGCCTGCGGACAGAGCTGGGGTACCGACACACAGCAGGCATGAAGGGCTGAAATGGCCCCCAAGCCTGCGGGGAGCCCAGAAAGGGACGATGTAAGGAAAATAGGAGAAACCTTTCGGGGAGAGTTGACAATCTCGTGAATCCAAAAATGTTAGAAGAGAAACAGTGACATTTCCTAAGTATGACAGTTAGGAAAATCCTGGTAATCTCTATATAATATTTAAATATCGAGAACATTTTTCATTCAAGCTAAATAACCAAAAATAAAAATTTAAACTCCAGAAGATATTTACAATTCAGATGTTTTTAGACGGTTAGAGCGTAAGAATTCTGTGATAGTCAAGTGCATGTGACAGGATCCAGGCAGACCTCGTGACATCTCTGTACATTTCTAAACACAAACAGGTAAGCAGGGGCACCTGGGGGGCTCAGTTGGTTAAGCGTCTGACTCTTATCTTAGCTCACGTCTTGATCTCAGGGTCATGAGTTCAAGCACCACACGGGGCTCCACGATGGGCATGGAGCCTACTTTAAAAAAAAAAAAAAAGGTAAACAAATGTCTTTCCAGACGTTTTTTAATTAAAGACTTAAGACAGACAGACTGTCAAACTACATGACCAAAAAGACTTTACTAAATTCCATCCGTGTGATAGAATTTAAACACTGGGACTGTTTTTCACACTTCTAACTATTTGCATTTATTTAATAGGTCTTTATGGATGCATGAGTAATGCATGTACATTGTGGAAAATTCTTAAATTCTTAAAAAGCACAAATAATAAGGTGAAAATCCCTCTTAAGTAACAATGAATAGATGACCTCTGCAGGCATTTGGTACACATGCATCAGATTTTCTTTTGTCCTATCAGGCTGAACTGTACAAAACTGCAACATCTGATCCCCCGCACCTTTTTTCTCTGGTGCCACTAACATAGTTGTTGAACTTCGTACTTTCAAAGTCACGAGTTCATGGGATGCTGTCGAGAACAGGGTGTGGAGGGCGGCCCCATGCACCCCCCAAGCCTCCTGCAGTGCTGACGTCTCAGGTAATTATGTGTAACATCAAAACCAAAATAAATGACATTGGTACACACCCCAGAGGTCATCCGGATTACATCGTTCACTCCCTTGAGTGTGCGAGCGTGTGCGTGGGGGGGGGAGCTCTATGCAGTCTTATCCCACGTACAGTCTTACACGACAAACCACAATCAAGATACCCAGCTGCGCCAACCTCCCAAGGCCCTTCGTGTTACCTCTTGTGACCAGAGCCTTCCTCCCCAACCAGGAATCTGGTCTCCAAATCTATTAATTACGTTATTTCACAAATGTTACAGAATGGAATTATGCAGTACATATCCTGGGATTGGCTTTTTTTCACTCAGCATAATTTCTTTGAGGTTCATCCCAGCTGGTGCAAGTGCAGATAATCTGTTGCTGAGTCCTGGTATGGATGTACCACAGCTTAACCATTCACTCATGGAAGGACGGCAGAGTTGTTTCCAAATTGGACTACTATAATAAAGCTGCTACGAACATTCGTGTGCCAGTTCTCAGATGAAAATAGGTAATCTCTGAGATTAATGCCCAAGAACACAATTGCTGGGTCATAAGGTACGTGCATTTTTTTTTTTTTTTTTTTTTAGTTTTGAAAGGAACTGCCAAACTCTCTTCCGGAGTGGCTGTTCCATATTCCCGCCCCGCCATCACCGTAACCGTGACCTCGCCAGCACGGCGAGACCTTCCAACTGTAGTGCAGGCAATGTGTCCTTTCCTTCTCCTTCTCCCCAGAGTATGTGTCTATTAGAAACAACTCTGAACTTCCTCTTATTTTCAATAATTGCTATTTTTCTAAAGGTACTTTTAGTTCCTTGAGATATTTCTTCCCCCACACTTTACTTTTCTTTACATTTGGACTTAATAAATATTTAATTTTGGAAAAATTCTGTTCGGAAACTCAGGGCTTCGATGAGGACAAAATGTACAAGATTTCTTTCCAGTTTTAAAACCCAGCTAGGTTTTTTTTTGTTTTGTTTTGTTTTACTAGTTAGCAGTAAATTCGCTTTCAAAATAAGGTATACTCATACTAGCTTAGTTTTCAAAATAAGGCATACTCAACCATGTTTAAAGTCTCCCAACCTCAAAAAAATGAATACAGATTGTCTTAACTAGACCGAAAACAGACTCTTAAATTAATGGTTTCCTGGAACTGGGGTTTTTATACGGTTTTCTTCTAGATTTCATCAACAATTAGTTGCCAAGACAGACTTGTAAGTATTGTAAGCCATACGTTATTTCTACAAAAATTCTAAAGTAGTACAGAGCCCTTATACCTCAGAATTTGTATTTTTAAAAAAATTTTCTGCGCATGGTAAAGTTAACAAAATTTTTCAAGAAAGTTAAAGGACTTTTTAAGAGAACTTTTCCTCGCCCTCCAACACACACACACCCCTTACACACATTTATCAAGAACCATTATTTTTTTACATGCAGTTACGAAAGGATGCTCCTTACCTAAAATACAGTAGTTTCGAATAATGGCAGGTTTTGCAGTCAGGATAAATAACTTTCAGACAACAAAGCACTCACGCCCAGTCCTCAGGAGGAGTTCCAAAGTTTGGTCCTCCGGGACAGCTCCTGGAGCAGCTGTTTCCTAAACTCATGTCACAGGAAACAAACACAAGTCCACTATCGAAACTTCTGGAACATTTTAGTTTCTACCAACCACCCTGAAGGAAATGACCACTACCCAGAGCATTGGTAAAACAGTCCACGGTGTGCGCCAGGTCTGCTGAAAACCGTGGGGCAGAAACGTTCAGAAGAGACAGCTCGCTGTCCTTTCTGGGAGGGGCGAGGTGCTCAGAAGCCGCCCCCCACCCCAGCGCAGCTGTGAGCCTCGGCCCCGCCATCCACCCCTCCCCCTCCGGGCCCAGGGCTTCCTGTCAGTGAGAATGGGGGGGGGGGGGTCGATGACTTTCATAAGGAGGTAACGTCCAGCTCTAAATACCACGCTTCTATTTTTACTTGCAAAATTTTGATGAGGGCAAGAAGAGGTAATCCTAAATCCTGTGTCCTTTTTGGTAAAATTATATGAAAACCAGATTAGCAGTAAGAAACCTGGAACCTTTTCAATTAGACAGTGACATTTCAAGAAAATTAGCTTCAACTATTAACAAAAACCTGATGGTATTTTTGCATTCATTTTCCTGGTCATTTTCCTGCTTAAACAATGATTAGAACCCAAAAGCTTCAGATTAATGGACAAGTGAGCAGTGTAGTCTGTGGCCAGAGGCTCTGTGAGTTATTAAGCCGTCGGAAGAGCCACACGCGCGCGGGGGAGGGGGGGTGTCCGGCGGGAGAGCTTCGTGGCCTGAAATGAGCGCAGGGAGCGCCCAGCCTGCGGGGGTTTCCTGCAGGAGACCAACACAGGGCCTGATGGCCAAGATGAGTCACTGTTCAAGGGGGTGGTTCGATGCCATTTGAAAGTGCTATCATTCCGGGATACATTGACAAAAGATACCTTTTACAGAAACGGTACATAAAAATGATAAATTATCAAGCCTATGTCATGATATCCTATTCTTTGGATGATTTCCAATTTTTTTCTTGTAAGACTGAAAAAAAAAAAAACCCCAGTCTCGAATATTTGTGTTATAAATATTTGAACAATAGCTTAATTTCTTAGAACGTTTAAAGTCAAATCTGACACTTTCCTGAATTTTACTTAGGGTACTGACCTACTTAATAAAAATTATTGGGGTGGGGGGGGGCATGAGATCTTTAGAGGAATCCTTTCAAACTCCAAAGGTATTTTTCTGTTACTACATGAAAGACTATAAAAAGTATAAGCCAGCTGCTTGCGTCTAAATGTGGAAATCAACTATTACAGAGCTCATTCAATTGGGTTATGGAGATAGTAGGCCAGGGGTTCTCCACCTTTCACGGTATCAAAATCAACTTGAGGGCTGGTGAACACAGAGACTGCTGGGCCCCATGCCCAGAGTTCCTCACTCAGTAACTGCTGGGCCAGAGAACCTGCATTTCTAACCAATTCCCAGACGACGCTGGTGCTGCTGGTCTGAGGACCAGACCAGGCTTTTGGGAACCGCTGCTCTAGGTGATCTATATCTGTGTCCACTTCGTTCAAATTTTTACTTTGTGCAAATATTTATACAATGGAAAAGAAAAAATACATGATGGGGAAGCCGGCACACTTCATGAAAATCACAGAAATATCATCTCCTTGATGTTTTTCAAACTCTCTGGAGTATCATCTAAAAAGGAAAATCTCCAGCAGCAACTGAAATGTAGAATCATAAACCAGCATGACCTACGGTCACCTTTCCTGGTGAGAGACAAGTGCCTTCGGGGCAGCAGTCCCTCTGCAGCAGCTCGATCTTATGTTGTGGAATCCCTTACCAGCCCCTGCTCAGTGGCTTGGCAGCTTCATACAGCAGGAAACAAAACGTGACCAGATCCCAGCAGTCTCCCGGATTTCTGCCTACAGAGGCCGGTGCAAGTGAGAGTCCTTTTTTTGGCCCCCTTTCCCTTTCCTAAATTTGGATTAGCAGAAGAAAATATTTATGGAGCTGGATCCTTGGGTACAGCGACTCTAGAAAAGATTCATTATAAGTACTCTTAGTTTGTCTTGATCCTTTTCCTCCCAGCGATGGTCGCGGTCTCTATCTGTCGTGTTGTCTGTCGCAGGGAGAAGCGCAGGGCGGGATGCAGGCCCAGGCTCTGTGAGCCCCTGCTCTAGCCGGCCTCACACACTGCATGGTTAACAGTTCTCACCAGCCTGGCGCCTGTTTAGACAAACAGTGCTGGGGGTTCATGTGCGCACGAGGTAAAGGCTTTTGCTAAGGGACATCTCAGGAGCCAAGGCTGTGTAACTGGTGGGCATCGGTCGAGCACTTAAAAGCTATTAGAGTGCTCACCACCTAACTGGAAAACGCCTGTGATAGAACAAGTTGGTTACAAAATAGGTTTTTGTGGGGCGCCTGGGTGGCTCAGTGGGTTAAAGCCTCTGCCTTCGGCTCAGGTCATGATCTCAGGGTCCTGGGATCGAGCCCCGCATCCGGCTCTCTGCTCAGCGGGGACCCTGCTTCCCCCTCTCTCTCTGCCTGCCTCTCTGCCTACTTGTGACCTCTCTCTCTGTCAAGTAAAATCTTTAAAAAAAAAAATAGGTTTTTGTGACACTAGGTCACCCACTAACCTAGAGAAAATTTCCGTGCAATGAGGTACACTGTAAAATACCACACAATCTCCAACCCAGTGGCACATCCCTCTCAGGAATCAGTACTGGCTCTGGGAGACCCGAGGCTCAGCTAGAGCTCTTAAAGTGCATATAAGGAAACCCGGCTGGGGTTTTCCTTTCATCTTGTTCTGTGCCTTCAGAGCTTGGCTTCAGGACCAGTGAGAACACTCCCTCAGGTCTCTGCCAGCCAGAGATGCAGGTACCAGTGTGGTACAGCCGAATAGCGGCTGACGAGCAGCAGCATTCTCTCTGTCTTGCCTGCTCTAAGGGGAGTCTGTCATAAGGGTCCCGGTCCATAAAGGGCCTTTGCTGTCTCAACCTTCGTTGTCACTAATTTGGCTGGCAGAAATGTGGACTGCACCCCATTTGTGGCTAGATCTTCCTCAAGCTAACGCTTTGCTGTTGGACATCTTCTGTGGTTCCATACAAATCTTAGGATTATCTGTTGTAGTTCTACGAAAAATGCCATTGGCGTTTCATAAGGATCACACCGAATCTCTAGATGGCCTTGGGTAGTATGAACATTTTAACAGAATTAATTCTTCCAATCCATGAATATGGTATACCTCTCCATCTTTTTGTGTCATCTTCAATTTCTTTCATTAACGTCTTACAGTTTTCAGAGTACAGGTTTTTCACCTCCTTGGTTAAATTTATTCCTAGGCATCTTATTCTTTTTGATGCCATTGTAAATGGGACTGTTTTCTTAATTCCTTGTTCTCGTGTACAGAAATGCAACAAATTTATGTATATTAATTTTGTATACAACTTTACTGAATTCTTTTATTCTGAAGATTTTTTGATAGAGTATGTCTTTGCAGCACTTAATCCATTTACATTTAAAGTAATTATTAATAGATACATACTTATAGCCGTTTTGTTGATGGTGTTCTGGTTTTTTTGTACTTCCTCTCTTCCCTTGTGATTTGGTGATTTTCCTCAGTGTTATGTTTGTACTCCTTTCTCTTTATTTTTTGTGTATCTATTATAGGTATTTGGTTTGTGGTTCATGAGGTTCCTATATAACATCCTATGTACATAGCAGGATATTTTCAGTTGGTGGTCACTTAAGTTTTGGCACAGTCCAAAATGACCACATTTCCTACCCTTTCCCCCAGCTGATGTTTTAAGTTTTGGAGATATTTTACATCTTATTTTGTGAATCTCCAGGCTAACTGTTGTAGATCTAGATGATTTTATTACTTTTGTCTTTTAACAGTCATACTAGTTATGTAGGTAGTTGATCTATTGCATTTACTATATGTTTACTGTTACCAGTGAGAATCTTTCTTTTATAATATTCTTATTTCTAATGATGGCCATTTCTTTTCTATTTAAAAAGGCCCATTTGGCACTCCCTCTGGTAAACAGTATAGAGATTCTGCAAAAGTTAAAAATAGAACTATTCTATGATCCAGTGACTGCACTACTAGGTATTTACCCAAATAATACAAAAATACTAATTTAAAAGGATACATGCACCCTGATGTTTATAGCAGCATTATCTACAATAGCCAAATTATGGAAACAGCCCAAGTGTCCTAAACTGATGAATGGATAAAGATGACATATATATCTACACACACACACACACACACACACACACACACCCCAGAATATTACTCAGCCATAAAAAAGAATGAACTCTTGCCATTTGCAACAACATGGATGGAGCTAGAGAATATTAGGCTAAGCAAAATAAGTAAGTCAGAAAAAGGCAAAGGTCATATGATTTCACGCATATGTGGAATTTAAGAAACAAAGAGCATGGGCACCTGGATAGCTCAGTCAGTTAAACATCTGCCTTTGGCTCAGGTCGTGATCCCAGGGTTCTGGAATCAAGTCCCATGTTGGGCTCCCTGCTCAACAGGGAACCTGTTTCTCCCTCTCCCTCTGCCTGCTGCTCCCCTTGCTTGTGCACTCACACTCTGTCAAATAAATAGAATCTTTAAAAAAAAAAAAAAAAAAAGAAACAAAGAACAAAGGGAAAAAAAAAGAGAGGCAAACCAAGAAACAGACTCTGAACTAGAAACCAAACTGATAGTTACCAGAAGGGAGGCTGGTGGGGGGATGGGCTAAAAAGGTGACATGGATTAAGGAGCACACTTGTGATGAGCACTGGGTGATGTAGGGAAGTGCTGAATCACCATATTGTACACCTGACACTAATATTACACTGGATGTTAACTAAGTGGAATTTAAATAAAAACCTAAAAAAAAATAAAGAAGTCCCTTTTTCTTTTTTTTTTTTTAGTCCCTTTAATTTTCTTGCAAGGCCAGTTTAGTGGTGATGAACTCCTTCACGTCTTGCTTGTCTGGGAAACCCCCTCTCTCCTTCAGTACAGAGTGGTAACCTTGCCATGTAGCGTAGCTTGGGTCTAAGTGCTTTCTTTCAGCACTTGGAATATATTATGCCATCCCTTCAGGCCTTCAGTTTCCGCTGGAAATCAGCTGATCACCTTATGGGGCTGCGAACGGGATTCCCTTGTATGCAACCAATTATTTTTCTTATAGTTTTTTTTTTTTTTTTTTTAAGTAGGCCATGCCCGGCGTGGGGCTTGGAGTCACAACCCTGAGATCAAGACCTGAGCTGAGATCAAGAGTCAGAGGCTTAACCAACTCAGCCACCCAGGTGCCCCTCTCCTATTGCTTTTAAGATTCTCTCTTCGCCTTTTACTTTGGACATTTTGATTATGTCTTCCTGAGTCTCTTTGGGTTCATCTTATTTGGGATTCTCTGTACTTCCTGGACTTGAGCGTCTGTTTCCTTCACCAGGATAGGAAAGGTTTCAGCCATGACTTCTTCAGATGGGTTTTCTGTCCCTTTCTCGCTCTCTTCTCCTTCTGCAACCTCTATACTGTGAGTGTTAATATGCTTGATGTTGTCCCGGAGCTCTCTTAAACCATCCCCATCTTTTCGATCCTTCTTCCTTCTTGCTGTTCCAGCTGGTTGATCTCTGCTACCTTGTCTTCCAGATCACTGACCTGTTCTTCTGCATCACCCGCTCTGCTGTGGATTCCCCCCGAGTATTTTTCATTTCAGTTACTGTATGTATTCTTTGGCTCTGAATGGTACTTTTTAAAGTTTTTGTTCTTTCTTGAAGTTTGCATTGTGCTCATCCATTCTCCTCCTGAGTTTGATAAGCATCTTTAATGACCACTACTTTGAATTCTTTACTTGGTAGGCTGTTGATCTGTTTCATTTACCTCTTTTTCTGAGGTTTAGCCGTGTTCTTTCATTTGGAACATATTCTTCTGTCTTCCTCCTCTGCCTCTCTGCCTGTTTCTACATATTAGGTGTGTCAGTTACGTCTCTCAGCCTAGAAGGATGGCTTTATGTAGAAGGTGTCCTGTGAAGCCCAGCAGTACACACCTCCCCCAGTCACCTGCACCCCTGGGCGCTCCAGGCGTGTCCCCTGTGTGGGCCGCATGTGCCCACTTACTGTGGCCGGGCTACAATCGGTGCAGATTTGCTGGTGTGCATGCTGTCCCCCGGGCAAGGGTGTCTGCAAGGCTTGGGTGTGCTGGTGTGTGGACTTGGTCCTTGGTGCAGTTCTCTGCAAGGTCAGCTACAGCTGCTGCGAACATTCTAGTGTGCGGGGGCTGGCCCCCTAGGGTGGGGGTCGATTGAGGCAGCACCAGTCCTGGACTAGGCTACCTGCTGGGTGTGGTGGTGTGGGGGGCCACTTGGGAGGGGCACTGGCCAGGGTGGGCAGGCTGGAAAGGGCAAGTCCACAGGGGAGCCCCAGGACAGGGCAAGCAGGACTAGCACAGTAGATGGAGGGTGTCAGAAATGGTGCCCATAAGGACCCGGCCAGCCACATGGAAGGGGAGTGAAAAAAATAATGGCACCTGCCAGCACTTCCACCCCTGGAGAAAGTTCCAAAGATCCCTGCCCCTCCTGCACATGCTCTAAACTAGCCAGTGAATCTCCTTCATCTGGAACTGAGGCAAATTTCCAAGTGCTGCCTCCGTGCTGGGCCTGAGAGGGAGGGAGACTACCCGCGGCCTTCGGGAGTGATGCCTCAGTCTCCCTTAGGTCCCGTCTCTTCCAGAATTAAGTGCGCTGGCTTTGAAGCCAGACGTTGTGTGGGCTTGTCTTCCTAGCTGTGTGGGTCGGTCCAGTGTGGGGCCTGGACCCCCTAGTCCTCAGGGAGGGCCTCTGCGGTTGTGATATCCCTCCTGCTTATGGGTCACCGGGCTCAAGGTGTGGGTCCTGACTAGACTGTGTCTCCATCCCTCCTACCTGTCTCGCCAGGGCTTTTTTTTTTATATTTTTAGTTGGGGAGAATCTGTTGAGCTTGTCTTCGGGTCCTTCCCAGCCCCAGCTGTTCTATCTGTAGTTATTTCGGTCGATCTGAGGCAGGCGGGGAGCTGAGGGTCTTTCTACTCCAGCACCTTGATTCTGCCCTGCTTTAGACTTTGAATATCCCTGACGAATACTCTGTAATATTTGAAACAATCACTGTAGAGATGTTTTTACCTATACCGCCTAATTTCAAATTAAGTATTTAAAAAATTACGCTCTAGAACAATGGTTTCAAACCTTTTCAAGTTTAAGAGCAGGTGTACTTTCACTGACAATTTACTAAGAAAATACATGACAATACAAATCTATTACCAATTCAGTACCACTTTTTTTAAGAGAAGAGCACACAGGTGTGTGCAGGAGTGGGGGAGGGGTAGAGGGAGAGAGAGAATCTTAAGTAGGCTCCCTGCTTGAGCGCGGACCCTGATGCAGGCCTCAGTCTCACGACCCTGAGATCATGACCTGAGCCAAAATCAAGAGTCAGACGCTTAACCAACTGAGCCACCCAGGCGCTCCTCAGTAATAGCACTTTTAAAATGACTCTGAATATTTCCCACAACATTTACACACACTGGAAACAGAATACTGCATATATTTGCCATACAAAATATTTATCACACGGGACACAAAACTCAATGTGCTTCTGGATGCAAGGTCCTCTCATTAGAAATGTCCTCAAGCCACAAGTTGGAAATATTCAGCTTCCAAAAGGTTGGGCAACAGTCAAATCTCAGAATGCCTGAAAGCTGATCATATTTGTTGGAAATTAATTATTTCCAGACAATATTTTAGAAATGGGGATTTATCACTTTTGATTGCAAGCTGTTGAAAACTTCCGAGTGAGTGACTCATGAATAAATTAGTATTATAAATGGCTGCCATAAGCCGTCACTGCCAGCTAATAAGACGGGGACGAGAGATGGGTTGTGTGCTTCCCAGCAAGGCTGGTGGGGCAGCCGGCGGGGATGGCAGGAGACGGCCCCCCGAGCAGACCCACGAGTCCGGAAGCAGAGGAAGAAGCTGCATGAAGAAGGGACCAGCAGGGGAGCTGCCGACACGTGGGGCGGCCTGCTGAGTAGTCGGCATTTTCTCACTTCCCTTAGTGCTCCTTCCTGAAATTTCCCCAATTCGAGGTTTGTATGTTTTTACACGCCTCTTCTAAGTCAGGAGCTTTGAGAAGATTCGGACATTCAACAGTGAACACGAATGAGGTTCTCCCGCGCTCACCTTCTCCCCACCGCTTCTCAGGTTAACTGCGGCCTAGATGGGGAGACGCGAGCAGGAAGACAGACGAGTCTGAAGAAAGGAGGGGCGGAAGGGGAGAGGGCCGCCACCGTGGGGGCCTCGGCAGGGACTTCTAGCCACGAAAGCTTTAGTGCTCAGTAGAAAGAGGAACTAGAAAATGAGACAAATATGAAACGTCAGGGGTGCACTACTCCTGACTGGAAATGAGGTTCAGAGATCATCTTAGCCTCTGTCTCCTGTTTTCTCCCGGCTCTTCAACTACGCTGTGGGCAGTGAAGACTTCCATAAGAATGGCTCAGAAACGAAAGCATCGGTGAGGAAGTATCCAGAAGAAACTGCTTTCCCGGTGATGCATGACTTCTGCCCGACACCCTGTGGTACGCCTAACAAACCACGCTCCCTCCCTGCAGCCCTGCTCTGGCTGCTCTGGCCCCCAGCTCAGAGGCAGCAAACCCCTGCTCACCCTCGGGGGCTCCGCATCCATCCCCCCCCCCCCCCCAGACACGGCGAGTGGTAGGCTCTCTTTCCTCCAGGCAACTGATACATCTACTTACGCCACACGTGTGCCCTCGTCACTCGGCCAGACGCTAAGTTCCCGGAGGACGGACACTACGTCTTTTAAAGGGATCGGGATATACGGCCCTAAAATATGCCACTTTGCGTCGAGATTACTTTGAGCTGAAGGCAACCGAGAACCAGCAGATGCAAAGGGAAAGCTCTTTAACCTTCCTCTTTCTGTCTAAACGCGAGGTATAAATTTTCCTTTGTGAAGTGTTTCCCTCCCCCATAACCAGGAAGAGGAGGAGGAAGAGGAGGACTCTTAATCCCTGGGGAGGACCCGTCATCAGAGAAGGCACCGACTCGCGTCTGTGTGGCGCATCTTAGTAAGCAACCTTCGCCTTCCATTGGGTCCCCCTATCTATGCACCTTCCTGTAATCCGCCACCCCAGGAGCCCAAACTCTCCCTCTTGGTCTGGGTCTTTACTGTTTATCCCCCTCTGTTCAAACGGTACATAAGCCCGCGGGTCTGACCGCGGCCGGCCGTGGGTCTTCACTTCTTTTCTAGGAGGGCCTCTCTGTGCATCTAAAAATTAAAATGTGAACATCAAGTAAAAT
>CM052886.1:119277769-119296251 GCA_028534135.1 Potos flavus
TGACCTGAGCCGAAGGCAGAGGCTTTAACCCACTGAGCCACCCAGGCACCCCTCAATATACTTTAATCTTACTATTGAACGTTTGTTATTAAACTGTTTCTGAAACCGAAGTCTGAGTCCTGAAGATGCATTTGTGATAAAAATAGCCCTTTAGGGGCGCCTGGGTGGCTCAGTGGGTTAAACCTCTGCCTTCAGCTCGGGTCATGATCTCAGGGTCCTAAGATTGAGTCCCGCATCGGGCTCTCTGCTCAGCAGGGAACCTGCTTCCCCCCTCCCTCTGCCTGCCTCTCTGCCTACTTGTGATCTCTCTCCTCTCTGTCAAATAAACAAAATCTTAAAAAAAAATAGCCCTTTAATACTTGCATGTGAACAACTGCCTCAGAGAACTTTACCACTGCTTTCGTTAAAGAAAGAGATAGCCTAGGACGGATCACAAAATGAAGAGTAAGGGCACCATCAATAAGAATTACAGTTCGTGTGAATTCATAATCACAAAGGGCCGGCCGGCTATCCTGTATTTATTATATGGCTGGCACTGCTGTCACATCATTTGTTCTCGCAACAGCCCAGTGAGGTAGGTTCGACTATGATCCCCAATTTATAGATAAGCAAACGCACTCAGAGGCTGAGGCACGCGTCCAAGGACGGACGGCCCTTCGAACCCAGCCTGGGTGCTGAAGTCCGACGCCTTCGTCCTGCTCGCTGTGGCAGACACTTGCCCACCCGCAGTTACTACGTACTATTGACCTAGGAAGGTTTCCGCTAGATTTTCCTGTTGTTCTGGTATCTTTACGCCTCACAAGACAGAGAACACGAGTAAGGGAAAACAAGTCCCTCAAGCTGTCTGCTTTGTCTCTGTAGTGACAGCAGCTAACCCGTACACACGGCACCTCGGAGTGAATGCTGGACGCCGCTGCAAACCCTTTACGCAGATCAACCCAACCCAGTTAGTCCTTTCAGCGGTACGAGGATGTCGGTCCTGTTAGCATCGTCGCTTTAAGGAAGAAAAGACGCTGAGGCTCAGCCAGGTTACACAACACAGCCAGAGAGCAGATAAGCAAAGGTTGCAGCCCTCCTAGCCTGGTCTGGATTCCGGGCTCTCGCTCCCCGGCTCCCCTGCCAGACAGGCGCACACACACCCGGGTTAACCTGAAGGCATGGTTTAAGGATTAAGCCTCGTATAGCCCTTAAATAGGAGCAAAGTTACTATTACCCCCTACCCTGTTTTTCCCGGCTATATTTATAGTCTGGTCTTTAATATCATATTTAGGAAAATTAAAACGGTCAACATTAATTTACAAAAGTAGACACTGCTACTTTCCATCTTTATCATCACAAAGAAAACTTGATGCATGGTATATAGTAACAAAACTAAACCAAAGGCCATTTTATAAACTCGGTAATATGATTTATCCAATCACTGTAATTTCTGGGGCTAGTCAGCTCTAATGAGCTTATTAAATAAATCATAGTGAAGAGTCAACTCTGTAAAATTCTTTTTTTTTTTTTTTTTTTAAATCATTTGTTTGAGAGAGATGAGAATGAGCCAGCAGAGGGAGAGGGAGAAACAGGCTTCCTGTTGAGTTGGGAGCCCAACCGTAGGGCTCGGTCCCAGGACCCTGGGATCATGACCTGAGCCAAAGGCAGCTGCTTAACCGACTGAGCCACCCAGGTGTACGCATACTCTGGAAAATTCCTAAAAACAAAAAAACAGAAAGGTTGCTCTATATTTTTTTTCCTGCTGCATGCAGTTAATATAAATTCTTAGCACGATGTTAAAGCATAAAGGAGAGCCCCTGCACCTACTGCTAAAGGTCTTAGTCAGAAAGACAATAAATCCCGATGGTTACATATTTCAAAGGCACAAAGATACCTTGTTTCTGCGGCCCACCTCTCTAGAATCTGAGCACATGCACAAAACAAGAATCCCATGCAGATTCTCAGCATCGTCACAAGTCTTAAAAAGCATTACAAGGAGAAAATGGATGACTTCCTCCCCGCCTCCCTCCACACTGACTGAGGGTCCCTGGGGGCCCGGACGCTGCAGCAGCTGCTGGAGATGCTGGCACTAGCGGCTCTTCCATAGTCATCTTTGCCTCCCAGGCACCGCACAGAGTGGATGCAACAACAGTAAACATAGGCGTTTCCTAAATGAATCAAGAGCATTTCAGCCAGGGCTGGGGCGATGGGGGGGGGGGGGGCGCCTGGAGAAAATGAGCCTCCCTTAGAGAAAGTTAAGTAACTGAAGCTGAGTCCAGGCACAAACACGAGGCAGCCATCAAGATTCTGAGACCCAAAGGGAAGACCCAGAGTGCATCGGCCGTACAATTTGGGATGTTTTGTATACATTCATTTCAGTCCACTCCCAGCATATGTTTTTCACCAAAAATTATTAGAAGTGAATCTACTGTCACTCTCCAATGCACGTGGAAATAAACACGCTCCAGCAGCCAGAGCACCAGCCAAGTGCTCCAACAAATGTTTGTGGGGCAGGAGAAGGGTAATGAAGTGTCTAACCATTCAAAAGAAGAGTTACCTGGACATAATAAAACACAAACTTATTTATTAGTTAGTGGTGAGATCCTCTGATATTTCTCTCAAGCAGAATGGGAGTGTCACCAAGTTTCTAACATCATTCAGTACAACCTTAAAAGAAGAGAGAGAGTGCCTGATCTGAACTGAATGCTTTCTGCCAGGGCAGGATATGTACTAATTTTTCTGAACAGTGAATCGAAAACAGATTTATCGTATAAACACAATCACAATTTTCCGCTATATGTTCTCTGAATACAATGCACATCGTATTGCCAGGCTGGCACAGCGGTCTGATTCCAGAAAACAGCAATGTTTTCACTGCTGATTCTATACAGACCAAATCTACCATTTAAAGGCATATCTCCTTCTGGTTTTCATGGAGACTTTTTAAAATACTTTCTTGGGCTGCTGCAGTGTTAAATTTAAATAAAGGTGCGCAGTCATACAAACCTCCTTGCCACAGTTCTGGAAAAACAAAACACACGTGTTCTTCAGAGAATACTACAACACAGACTCCTCTGAGCGCAAGCGGAGAAAAGGCTGCACAGGAAGCAAACGAGAAAGGGAGCAGAGACAGAATAACCCACTCATCCCCTCCATGTTTGCCACTATCTCCGCAACCACTCACACGGGCCGGAGACCACACGGCGCTCTAGTGTTACGGTCCCATTTCACACCATAACTGGCATTCTGGTGTTCAGTCTCGCACGGGCACAGAGAACACAATCGGCAAAACTGGCAGCAAAAATGCCACGGCTAACAACGAGCCCCCGGGAAGGAGGGAGAGGGAGAAGCCGCCACCAGGGCTGTGGGGCCTGCTGGCAAAAGAGCTTTCAGAAAGACTTACGTTTTCTTCTTGAACTTTCGTCTACATTAAGGAGAAAAACACTTCTCAAAAAACTGTCTGGCTCAAGATGCGCTCAGCAGGTGGTACACCTTCTGAGTCTTCAGTGCGGAGAGCATTTCTGGCAACCCCATTCTCTTAGGCAAGCCCTGTATGAGGCAGGCTTCGTGCTTCCTAGGAGTAGTTTTTAAAAAAAAACTTTTTTGCTCTCAAGTCCTGTACAGAGCAGATAACTTGGAAACTTACACCCAGAAACTTCAAAACAAGTCCTTTTGAACTTGGCCGAGTACCTAACACAGGCGCAGGGGGCTTGCTTCACCGCACTTCTGCCCTCGCTCTCCAAATTCTCCCCTGTCCTCTCCCATCTCCCCGGCCCCCTGCGGACACGAATCCAGTGCTTCCCCCATCTCTTCCTTTCCGGACGCTCAGAAGATCGTGTGCTCGCTCTCTCCCACCCCTTTCTCTATTGAATGCCTCCCGTTTTCACTAATTTTAATACTCCTGCTTGGGACATCCTTCTCTGAGCCCAGACTTCGGTCTCTCCTCCCACCCAGACACAACGTGTGCAGAAGTCAAGTCAGCAGTGGCACTGGACCGAGGCGGACCCAACCTGCCTTGTGCCCGCCTTGCTGGGCACTTCTCTCCGGCAGCTACGCCACAGGCGGCCTCTCCACCCCCCGCCTCCTTTCCTGGCCCACATCCACTGGGCACAAAGTCTTGGGATCTGAAACAGGCCAATCTGACTTCCATACCTGGAACCAAAAGCCGACCATTCTGTCCTATTTGCATGCACAGGTCACCCCCCAGGGCCGTATTTACTCACGGGCAGGTGCTGGCTCTGTGTGAGGCCTACGCAGGTGGGTGTGACGGGATCCCTGTGCTTAGGGAGCTTACAGTCTATTCCTGCAGGAAAAGCACTGCAGAAACCACAGTTTAATATAAATTAGATAAGGGGCAACGAAGGGTGCCATGGGAGCAGAGAGGGTGCCACAGAAGGGCACCTCCCTAACCTGCTTTCAAGGAGAGCTTCCTGGAGGAGGTGGCGACTGAACAGCCCTCAGAGATGAAGGGGTAACAGCCAGATGAGGGGGAAGAGACGAATCCAGGGAGAAGAGCCCGGCCATAGCTGAAGCAGGTGATGACATGTTTCTGGACTGTGACATACCAGACACAGAGGGCCATGTGAAGAAGCCGGAGAGGCGAGCACGGCTTTCGAGAAGAATTTTATCCACCATGTTAAAGAGCTGTGATCCTGAGGCTCAGTTTTTTGACACGTTGTAGGCAAGGTCATTTGGGGCTGGGACAGTGTTAACAGTTGCCTGTTTACTTTTGTAATTAGTTTCTTTTTGTGTCAAGGGACACTAATTTTCCATTTATAACAATAATTGTGCTTTTAAAATACAATTACCAAATGATGTAAAGAAATCAGTTAACAACGGTACGGCCTGTGCACGGCAAGACAAAGGCTGTGGAAGTGCCGCTCACGTGCCTGACGTGTGGGAGACACGGCTGTGGGCATCAGGGAGCCCCCAAGCCTTAGCGACAGGGGCAGACGCGAAGTGTCGTGAACACAGGGCCAGTGCCGTGCCTGTCACTGCTACAGACACTCTCACAGAGAAGAGCCAGAGAAACGTACGGCAGGTCTGCACTTTGACCAAAATAGTAATAATAATACGTCCTAAATAAAACAAAGCCAGGTAAAGGGAGAGGGAGAAGGCTGCACGATTTAAGAGGAGGAGACCCGTGAGGAGGCAGCAAGAAGGAAGGGGCCAGGCGGCTGCCTGCCTGGAGGAGGGGGCAGCGCGGGCCGGAAGAGAAGCCCAGGCCGCGGAGACAGGAGGCCAGGAGGCCCGAGGGGAGGAGAGGGAAGAGAGGGAGCCAGGGTGCAAACCCGGAGAAGAGCTCACTCAGGTGGCACTGTTGGCGTGACAGGAAGCCAGGAGCCAGTCTTGGTCAAGGGGAGGTGACCCCCCGGATGGCTGGCAGGTGGGAGTGGAAGCGGGGGCGGGGCTGCGTTGGAGACGGGAGAGGGGGTCAGCTGCGGGGTCTAGGGCAGGCGCAGAGCGGACTGGACCCGGGAGGAACCAGGTGTGAGGTGTGACAGCGAGAGAGGGATCCAGCAGCACTTTCTGGCCGTGTCTGGCCTAGGCCCCGGGACGAATGGCAGTCTGGTTCCCTGACACGGGGGAGACTGAGGGAGGTGGGAGGACGAGCTGCTGCCGGTAAGATCCTGCGAGCACAGCCCTAGGGATGCCCCGTTGGGAGCTGCAGGTACCCGAGGAGAATTCAGCAGGAGGCCAGGACAGGAGCTGTTCCCTCAGGGACTCATTAGCATCAGGCGGCATGTCAAGCCTTGCGACCACAGGAAGCAAGAGAAAAGGTCCACGGACGGAGCTCAGGGGCACTTCGCCATCTCGCCGGGGTGAGCAGAAAGGACGCCGAGGCAAAGGAGACAGAACGAGACGGCAAACCAGGAGGAAATGAGAACAACCCCTGGGGATGATGCAGCAGGAGGTAAGAACTAACGATGAAGGAAGAGAGGGGAAAACCTGCCCAAGTCCTGAAGGAGGAGAGAGCAGATAGGATGCGGTGCACAAAAGGAGAGGGTGGCTCTGGAAGCAGGGACAGTCCCCAGGTGTCGGAGGATGAGACAGACAGCAAGCAGACACAGGCGGCCGGGAGCATCGGGGGAGGGAACGAACACGAGTCCCCTTCTGATGGCTTCTATTTTCTCGGTGACATCAGAAGAAACGCATCAGGAAGGAGGAGGAGAGATGGGAGGTGAGCAGTCTGAGAGAAGGCGAGCCGTGAAGGATGGCCAGTCTATGCTCACGGTGCTCGAGGGGCCCACGGACGCGACGCGATGTGTCGCCTCGGGGAAAGGTGGCTGGGTTTGGTTTTTTTCCAGCTACATTCAGCTGCTCACACACAGACAGAGTTCAATTTAACCAATTAAAATCTGCCAACAGCAGAGGTAGAGAGAACTACACAGGATTATTCCCTAGGACTAGAAAAAGTAACGACCTAAATGGCAAAAAACGGAGGGCTCGCTTCATGCTGTACAGCAAAATTAAGTTCCAGGTTAACTAGTAAAATCAGCAAATAAAAATTAGCCAGACGGACACCAGAAGAAAAAAATAAAAAAATAAACTAGAAGTAATTACAATTTAAAATTTATTTCTTAGGACCGGGAGAAAACTTTTTAGGCATCAACGCAGTGGAGAACATAATTTTAAAACATTCATTTGAATATATCAAAATATGAAACTTCTGTGTGTAGTTAATAAAGTAAACAAATTTCAGGCAAATAACCAGCTGGGAAAGACACCTGCAACAAACAGGACAACAACATGAGGCCCTTAATATGTAACAGCCTTGTTCATGTCAGAACGTGCACGAGACCCTCACAGGGAAGTCGCCGAAGCCTGAATGGAACAGTTTGTAATGAAAGGCCAATAAATCAAATTTCATCTCACCAATGCACCTCAATCAATAATCACATATTACTTTTATTGTATTAAAAAGAAAAAAATTCTCACGTGAGGGTATGTGAAGCAGTCCACAGTGTTAATGAAGGTGTAAACTGAATAACCCTTCTAAAAAGCTAATTTGGGTCAACAGACACCAAGAACTGAAAAAATGCAATACCCTTAGACTTTAAAAAAATGTGACCCTAAGACAATATGCATGCATAGCAGTGCTAATTACAGCGTAAAATTGGCAACTACCTAAATTTCCAACAACAGGAAAACAGTATTTTTAAAGAATTCATTATAATGACATGAGGCAATACTCACAACATGAACAGGGAACAAAATTGTTTATATGCTATCTCAACTTTGGATATATCTATGCATATGTATACGTATGTGTGTGTACATGGTCCCTGACTTAAGATGGTTTGACTCACAATTTTTCAACTTTCTGATGGTGTAAAAGTGATATGCATTCGGTAGAAGCCATACTCTGAGTTCTGAATGTTGACCTTCTCCCCGGCTAGGGATATATGAAATAGGCTTTGTGCTAGATGCTTCTGCCCAATAGTAGGCTAATATAAGAGTTTTGAGCATGATTAAGGCAGGCTAGACTGAGCTATGATGTCCGATAGGTTAGGAATATTAATGCATTAACTTGCAATGATTGGGTTTATCAGGACATAACCCCAATCAAAAGTCAAGGAAGAGGGGTGTGTGTGTGTGTGTGTGTGTGTGTGTGTGTGTGCGCGCCAAAACTTTTGAGATTGCTTCTCACTAGTGATTCAATTTTTTTCTTGGTGGTTTTCTGTAAATTGTCCACAAGAGAGACATTTTGTTTTTATAGTCATGTAAAAAAATAATATGGGGGCACTTTCCTACTAAAAAAGATGTGGGGATTGTGGTTAAACATGACCTGAACAGGTGAAAAAGTGAATGCTATGTTACTAGTCACCGTTTCTGGAAGACAGCAGCCATTTTCCTAAGGGGTACTGAACACCACGGTGTGCCCAGAAAAGGTTGACCAAGAGATCAAAGCATCTTCAACCAGGTATTGTGGATAAAAAGGCAAGAGAACTAAGACACTGAAACTCAGGAAAGTCAATGGAGAATAAGGATGTTCAACCAATGCTACATAGACATCCTCAGAACTGCCCAAAAAAGGGGTTCTATACAGGATAGGATGCTGGATTATAGGACTAAAAAGGTTTTTTCTAAGATAGGATTCCAGAAGTACAGAAAGGGGAATTCTTTTAAAACTTTTAGGTAGAAATCAGTATATGAAGGAAAAAGACTGTATTTTAAGAAGAGTTCAATTTTTCACATCAGACCCAGGTACAGTGTGAGGAAAGGATCGGGAGGCCTTCACAAGTCTTTCTTTCAGTCCTGTTTTCAGTCTCAACCCACATGCCAAATTCAGAGGAATCTTTCCAGGGTTCTGTAGCATCCAACAGCTTGCCCTCCCCGCCCCGTGCCCTTTCTTACACTGGGTTTTTGTTTGTATTTGTCCTTAAAACAGTCAGGAATAAACTATGGAGAGAGCCCAGATGTCCAACACCTGAAGAATGGATAAAGAAGATGTGGTATATATACACAACAGAATATTACTCAGCCATCAAAAATAATGAAATATTGCCATTTACAACAACGTGGATGGAGCTAGAGTGTATTATGTTAAGTGAAATAAATCAGTCTGAGAAAGACAGATACCACATGATCTCGCTCATACGTGGAATTTAAGAAGGAAAACTGATGAACATAATGGGAAGGGGGGGAAGGAGAAAGGGAAACAAACCATAGGAAACTTAACAGAGAACAAACTGAGGGTTGATGGAGGGAGGTGTGTGGGTGGGGGAATGGGCTAGATGGGTGACGTGCATTAAGGAGGGCACCTGTTGTGATGAGCACTGGGTGTTGTACATAAGGGACGAATCACTGAATTCCACTCCAAAAACCAATACTGCACTGTATGTTGACTAAGCAAAATTTAAATAAATAAGTAAGTTAAAAAAAAAACAAAACAGCCATAATTGAAGGAGAGAAACTCAGCAAGACCAGGAAGCAGTTAAAATGAAGTTAAAGATGAAATCTCAATAAGCTACTTAGCTATTAAAGTGTGTGAATTTAAATTGATCTGGTACAGAAAGAGCAGGGCACACAATAAACAGCTATTAATATAATACATGAAGAAAAAATTATAGGAGCAGAAAATTAGTCTCATTTTTACTGTCTGCTTTTCCTCACTTCCCATGAATCATCGTGGGGAAGTGAGAAAAACACAAGTTTTGAGGGCAGACATCCCGGGGTTTAAATCGCTGCCGAGACGCCTCCTGGCTGGGTGAGTTGCTGAACTTCTGAGCCTGTTTTCTCCTGGGTTAGTGACCACCACACTAACTGAGCTACTGTGATTCTATGACAGGATAGCAAACTCCAGATACTTAATCGTTTCCTTCTCTTTATTATAATTCTAACAGAAATAACAGGATTATATTCTGCTAGCTATAATGGTACAACGGATATTCTGTACCACATTAATGTTACAAAATTAAAAAGGAACAAATCCTGCTTTCAAGTTTGTATATTCAAATACTATTTATTCTTTATTCCACTTTTGAAATTACGGAGACGATTTTCATTACAAGTACCTTTACTTTCAATTAAAACTAAATGTAAACAGAACTATGAGTGCTCCTCACCTAGTAAGTTTCTGACTGTTCAATTTCATCGTATCTACAACTACAGCACTTCCTTCATAAGTTTTCCAGACGGTAATTAGAGACTTGGAAGTGAACAGCTTGCCATTAAGTACCTCACGCTCCTCTTCCTTATTAGCTTATACTAACGCTTCCATCCTTCAGAACAAGAGAAACGTGAGGTAAACACCTCGGGATTGTGCCAGTGTTTCTGTAGTTACTTCCTTTATCTTAGGGTAAACACTGTTTTATTCCTCAACAGTGGTCAAACTGACCAAATTTCACAGACTTTTATTCATGGAACAGACACAGATCCACAAGGAAAGTCAGATGAATATTTAAGGAGAGAGAGAGAGAGTGCGCACGGGTGTAGGGCTCGGAGGGCCACTTCTGACTTCTCCCCCACCGCGTCCCAAAGTCTCTAAAAATCACCAGGCAGCTACCAGTCTTCTGAGAAGGTGCCCGAAACAGTTTCCACTACAAGAGCCTACACATTATTTTCCAGCACAAACCTCCAAAAACCTGACACGAAGTCACACAGCTCCCTATAAAATCTCTTTTCAAGCCTGACAGGTAACATTTTCATAGAACTCTCCTTTTTGTGGTACTGGAATTTACTTTTTTGAAAGGTGTAATTTTTGCTGTCAAGTTTATACTGTGTTCCAGCAGAAAGGTAAGGAAACAGAACAGCTGCATTCATTCATGATACCAGCACAGACGATACACAACACAAAGCTGTCCTCGTGCAGAGCTACTATACGTTATGGCTATAATTACTGGTTACACACCAGTGGTATATAATCAGGATAAGTAATCACAGAAAGGTAACATTTAAGCATCCCAACCTAAACTCAAGGCTCTACTTTTGTGTCGATTAATACCCAAACAAGCTGTTAGAACTCCGGTTTCCCTTGAATATAAAACATCACCTTCGAGAGTCCTAGGTCACGCCACAGTACGGCATCTTCTGATAGGGGACTAGAACAAAGAATCAACAACAGTCTTCAAAATAAACTAAGAACCCAAATTAGCAGACAGGATATAAATATTTCTGTACTACAGGACACAGATAGTCACTTTAAATACTATGTTACAGGATATTTACCTGGTTTTTAAAAACGAATATACACTTACGTGTATTGACATGTTGGAGGAAAAAAAAAAAAAGAGCAGATACTCAAAAATCTTGCCAGTACTCACTAACAAGTCAAGATTTTCAGGGACTAATTTCTTACATGAATAATATGGAGTTTTAAAATTGAATACTAGATGATATCTATATTCAAAGTTTTACTCTTAAAACAACTATGTTAAGACAGTATGACTGAGGGAAGAAAATGCCATTTATTATAAAGTCCCTATAAATAAATACTTTAAAAATAAACACTAAAGTTCTCACTTCCTCCACTCTTACCAGTTTATTCCTGAACAATAATGAACGAGAAGGTGGTAATACCTCAAGTTAAAATTTCACTCCATTAATTTCACTCCAAGTTAAAATTTCACTCCATTAATGCTCCAATTTTATAATGAATTCTTGAGCTACCATTTTGCTTCAGTGAGTATTTCTATCTAAGCTGAAGAAGCCTGAAGGGTTTTGGACAGGGGAGAGACAGAGGAAAAAAGAAGGAACTTTCCATTTACTTCAAGTCTGATGTACCTTATTCTTACTTGTGATCTAAAAACAGGGTAATCATGATGGAGTAAGATATCGGGACAACATGTACTTCTTTCATTTCTCCCCTTGGGAACAAGTGGGCTTCTCTCTGACGGGGCCTGACAGACTAACACGGCACAACACCTACAACGCATAATATGGAGTTTTTAAAAATGCAATAATGATGAAAAATTATTCAGTCTTCTCCATGGATAAATAGATTTCTCAACAACAAAAAAATCCACCAAGTAATTTTAAGGTACAATTTTTTGCAGTAAATTCCACAAGCTTAGTACCCTTGCACATGTATTTGTAAAAATGCCACATACAAACACCACGAAAACCAGGGCCTCCAGCCAACAAGTGAGACAAGGTGTGTTGAAGTTCTGCAGAATCGGGAAAAGAATACATGTTTTTTTTTAATCCGTATGAAGCATTATGACATTTTCAAAATCCATTAGGAAAATCAGCCATTTTAGATAAACCCATACAGCAGCATGGGATGAATTTTAACTTTCCACAGCTGGCTAGGACTCACATATCTAACTATATTAACTGCTTGCTGGAAAATGAACACACTAGCAGCGAGGGATGCCGCATTCGCTTCACGGAGCTGTGCCACAAGAACCGGGCTTGCTATTCTAATAGCTGGCAGGACTTTCCTGGTATTTTATATGCATCTGTTCATATAAACGCTGCCTCATATGAATGACCGTCTGGTGTACTTCACCTGATGGAGGATAAGACACAACATTACAAAATCCAAAGTCCTAGATTTCCATGCAACATCTTTAAATTTATTTGTTTCAGATATTAGTCTGGTAATTATTACTTGGTAATATAGAGAAACTAACCATGCTTTTATTAGCATGTACTGCTTGAAGATTCAAATCAAACTGAAATTTAATTTCTGCTTTTTAGTAACATATCATCTGTACACCATGCAAACACTGCTATGTCCTCAAGCATGGAGGTAAAAATGAGAAAGAAAAGCAGCGAAGGAAAAACATAAAATAAAGTTCCACCTACAGGGATTCCTCTGACTATTTTCGGTGAGTCCGGGAGATGACATGGATTTGAGAAGTGAGCAAGTGAACCGAAGCTCAGTGCTGGTCAAGTGCAAGCTCGGGTCACCAGGCAGCTCCCCTGACGTGCATCTTCTGAGACGGAGAACAAAGGGAGCGGGGCTGAAGCCAGGGGCAGGTTTTTCCAAAGAGACTGTAGGAAGCCTGTTAGTTTTCCGCTGATGGCTTCAGCAGACATGTATCGGAATCTGCCGCCTCTGTAAAAGCCAAACGCAAGCTCCCGGGGCTCTGGTGTGCGGAGATGTCTGCACGGACCGGGGGCCATACCAAGTGCTGCTCGACAACGGGGGTGGGGGCTGAAAATACACTCAGCTCACGTGCACTGGTCCTTGAGACACAGAGAGGTACCCATGACACGCCAGAGGAGAGAAGAAACCTCACTCCCGGAAAGTAACAAAATGAAGATTAAGAATATAGTTCATTTCATAACACATACAGTATCTGTAAATTTCCCCCACTTCATTTTTAACATAAATTTAGCCTAAAGCTTTCTTCAAATTCAGCAACACTAACCAGTGGCTTAGAGTGTGCTATGTGTTTTTAGTCAGTATCCTAAATCATCACAATTCCAATAGTTACAATCACCTGTCAGCGTCTTTTCCTGCTTCAGAACAGTATGCTCGGAACCCCACTCCCTCCGGTCTCCTCTGAGCCACAGCTCTGCCAGTCCCTCTCCCTCCTCTGCTGCGTTTCCCTTTTCACACAGATTCAAGTTTCTCACAGATTAAAAAAAAATTCCTCCTCTGAACCTGACCCTCCCTCTACCCTCTCTTTCCTCCCCTGAGCCTTCGCTGTTGAAAGCACTGTATCGACTTCTCACTCACTCAGACGCTTAGGAACCGCCAGTGTGCCAAGCACCCAGGTGACGGTGGTGAGCAAGGCAGAACACAGTCCCCTCGTGCCCCGAGCCTCCACCGTGCGGTCTCCACCCCCTGCTTACACATGAATACCCCACGCTGCGGAAACCATTCTCAGGAACGTCACTGATCGTCCCACGGCCAGATTAAGCGACCCTTCTCTCTGCCCTCTCCACAACAGGATGTTGCTGCTTCTGGACATTTCCTGGAAAGGTTCCGTGTAGTTTTCAAACCCCACCTCTGGGCCTGACTGTCCTCGGCCTCCATGAGAAGCAACTACAGTTGATCCTCCAACGACACAGGTTTGAAATGGCACGGATCCACTTAGATGTGAATTTTTTTCGATAACTACAGGACAGCACCGTAAATGTATTTTTCTCTTCCTTATGGTTTTCTTACTAACATTTTCCCTAGCTTACTTTAAGAATTCAGTATATAATACATATACCATGCAAAATATATGTGAATCCACTCTTTATGCTATTGGTGAGGCTTCCAGTCAACAGGAGGCTACAGTAGTTATGTTTTGGGGGGAGTCGAAAGTTCTACATAGATTTTCAACCACGCGAGGGGCCACCGCCCCTATAGCCTGTGTTGTCCAAGGGTCGACTGTAGTTCCCTTCTTCTGTCTGGTGAATGGTAGCGCTTCCTAGATCTCTCTCCGTGGTCATTTTTTTTGTGGGTTCTGCCTGCTCTCTGTGGGCACCTTCATCCAAACCCAAGGCTTCCTCTCCCACCTATATGCTGACTACTCCCAAATATAGCCCAGATCCTTCTCCAAAGGTCCACAGGCCCATTGGACACTTCTACTAGTAATGTCTCACAGACACCTCAAATTTAATATGATCAAGACAGAATTCACTCAACAAGAATAACATATTCAGGGCTACATTTAACAAAAGTCCAAGACTTAGATATGGAAAATAAAGAACTGCTGAGAAAAATTGAAGAAGAGCTAAAGAAACAGAAACATAGTTCTTATTCGTGGATTGGAAGACTCAATATCAAGACAGTAATTCTCATCAAATTGATCTATATATTCAACACAATCCCTACCCAAACCCCAGAATTCTTTCTTTTTTAAAGAAATTCACACAATGATCCTAAACTTTATATGGAACTTCTAAGGACCAATTTTTAAAAAGATCAAAGTTGAAGGACTCATCCTTCCCAATTTCAAAACTTACTACAAAGCTAGAGTAATCAAGGGAGTGATTGTGGTGCTGGCAAAAAGGAACAAAACTGAGAATCCAGAAATAAACTCTCATATTTATGGCCACTGTTTTCCTGCAAAGGTACCAAAGCAATTCAATGGGGGTAAAGACCGTCCAACCAAAAAACAGTTCTGGGACAACTAGATATCGTTATGTAAAAAAAAGGGAACAAAACCACAACAAAAAAACAACTTAGACTCTTACATCCCACAAACAGAAAAAAATAACTCAAAAGGGATCATGGGAGAGAAAATGGATCATAGACCTAAATGTAAGCGTTAACGGTAACAAGTGCTGGCAAGGAGGAGAGGAACTGGAACCCTCATACGGGGCTGGTGGGGATGGAAAACGTTGCAGGCACTTTGGAAAACAGTCACACAGCTTCTTAAGAAGTGCAATTTAAACTTACCATATGACCCAGAAACTCCAGCCTTAGCTATATACCCAAGAGAAATGCAAACATATGTCCACACACAGACTTGCACGTGAAAGTTTATAGCAGCATTATCCATGACGGCCCCATGCTGGAAGCCGTCCAAATGTCCATCAGCTGGATACAAAACATAATGTATTCATACGTGTAATATCAACTCGTCAATACAAAAAGAACAGTGTTATGACATGGATGAAGCTCAAAAATGTAAAACTAAGTGAAAGACTGCAGATGCAAAAAGACTACAAATTGTATGGCTGCATTTATATGAAATGTCCAGAAAGGGCGAACTGATGGAGACAGACCCTGATTACTGACGGCCTGGGACCCGGGAGGCAAGTGGGTGTTGAGAGCAAACAGACAGAAAGGAACCACTGCGTGTGATGGAAATGCTGCAACACTCGACTGTGGTGATGGCTGCACAACTCTGTAAATGTAGTAAAAATCACTGAAATCAGACTTAAAGATGTAGGAACCTTGTACACAATTCAAACCTCAAAATTGTTTTCAAAAATCATTTCTCAATCTATTGGATACCAAAAAGTTTTGCGAGGTTATGGGGAACTTGCCAGCGAAAGCGATACTTTCATCGTCCCCTCCCTGCAAAAAACAGCCAAGTTCACTACCATTCCCTCCCAAATCTGCTTTGACCGGTATCACATTTCTTGGCGCATGAAAAAACCCTATGCGTGTAAATGTCCTAGCCAGAAGTCTAAGAGGAACCCCACGCAGTTACAAAAGTTTTTTGATTCCACCCAGCGTCATGCTCCTATGTCTTTCTCTCCAATCTACCACTGCCTTCGATTCAAACCTTTTTAAGTTTCCCAACAAATCTCTTCCTCTAGATTTGCTCTTTCCGGTCAATCTTGTCCGTGATATCACAACACTTGCTCTATAGTGCAAATCATGCTACGACCCTAATGAAAACCCTCTGCGTTCTCCCGCTCCCGCCCTCTGTCTACCAGCTACCACGGAACCCTCCTCTAAGCTCCCTCACCATGGACTTCCACCATGAGTTAAAAACCTTTAACATGTAACCCGGATTTGTATATTTATACGTCATCCACATGAATTCCTGTACCAGTTTATTATATAATATACACAAAAATTGCAATCTAAAAGGAAGATCTAAAAAAGAAACAAAGGAAGCTCCAGTTTTCTTCTCCACTCCAGTCAGTCTGCGTAGTCCCGTCCCTCCTTGGAGACCATGGGCCCAGAGGAAGAAGTCTAAACTCCTCTGTGTGACATCTGAGGCTGTGTGTCAGTTGTTCCTGCCTACATCTCAGCTGCATCCCTCACTACTTCTGCCCCACACACCATATGCTTCAGCTCTAACAAATTATTTGTAGTTCCCTCATTGAACAAGAAGTTAAATCTTAACTGTGTTCTCGAAATAAACATCTCTGCATCTTTATAATTGTTTTTTCCTCTTTCTGGAATGTCCTTATTGCCCTTTCCAACCTGGTAAGCCCTCCTCATTCAGATCCAGCTCAAGCCTCTCTCTAAATAGCCCATTATTCCTGCCTTAGCGCGCTTCTTTCTATCACAATATTTTTTACGTTATATTAAATGTATGTATCTGCCTTTTTATCCTATAAGCTCTACCCCAGGGCTTTAGCTCCTTGAGCACAGAGGGCAGTTTTATGATCCAGCCTGAGGCTCCATCACTTAAATATTGCCAAATGGCAGCTGGACAGTTGTACCTTACACGTTAAACTAACTCTTGAATGGAATCAACAAACTCTACCCAAGTTTACCACCTACCATACATGCAGATTCACGGCATGCTAAGGCCTGTCAAGCCGGAAATATCTATAGTTCACATCCAAGAGTGATCCAAACAAGTGAGACTCCCGGTGGTGTCAGAATTCTCTGATTCCAGTAACCTCTACAATTTTATGATGTCTGTTTTTACTCAAATTTAGCGATCGTCATCACTGGGAACTGTTCCACCTCTAAGATCTCAAACTTCTGTCTTTGGCCACAAGATCTACCTCAAGCACTGACGTGTTCTCCATCCTCATGGTGCACACCAGCCCCCATGCCTCATAGCTTGCTTGTTTTACTGGTCTAGTCAGGCCTCTCCCTGCCAGCCTGAATTTCATGGCCAGGCATTTTAACCATGCTCTCATCAGCTTCCGAGATTACCAAACTGCTGATCTACTCTATGTGCCCTCCCAATTCCCAAATCTGTGTTAACTAAAGCCTATTTGTTTCAGTTTTTATTTCTACTTCTGGGCCTAGCCCTGCAAAATTCAGATCATCTCACTCCAAATGGATTCTCAAAAAATTGTTTCTTCCCTCCGTGTTAACTTTTCCCCATATTACCAGGCATCTTCCCTTCTCTAAGGTTTTAGGGAAAGAGATGTCTCTGGATCCTTTCCAAGGATAATCCATCTGGATATGACTGCTTTCCAGCTTCTCTAGGATCTTACTCAACTCCTTTATATCCTCAATTTCACCCTCTCCCCTGACCTTGACCATGATTCTATCTCAAGTTACTTTTTCATTTCTTTCCTTTCATTCTTGAAAGAATACTGAGTTCATATCACCTTTGTATGCTAACTTCTCATACACTTCCGATTTGCAATGTGGATTCTCTTTACAAAAAGCTCTTTCTGATCACCAATTACCAACTTGACAATCTGTTCATTGTCAAATCCAATGGGATTTCCCCATTCTGCATTACTTATATCGCTGATAACCACTTCTCCTTACACTTTCTCCTCTCTGTCCTTCCTTATCACTAAGTCGTCTTGGTCTTCCTCCCATTTCTCTGACCACTCTGGCCCTATGTCCTTCATTGGCTTCGCTTTCCATAGCTAAGCCATAATTGCGATCATACTGTATCAGGCTGGCCTTATTAGCTGCTTTTGCCCATATTCTCTCTTGATGATCCACTCACTGTGACAGCGATAACTCCTAAATCCTGGCATGTCTTCACAATGTCAGTCACATTTCTGACATGGCTGGGTAATTTTATAGTAAGGAGATTACAATGGACATCCTCTTATATGATACAACTGGATCCCATATTGGTCATTTCATTTTTTAAGATTTGTTTATTATTTATTTGAGAGCGAGCGCACACCAGCAGGAGGGACAGAAGGAGGGAGAGAGAATCTCAAGCAGACTCCATGTTGAGCCTGGAGCCTGACACGGGGCTCGATCTCATGACCCTGAGATCATGACCTGAGCTGAAACCAAGAGTCGGGACGGTCAACCAACTGCACCACTCGGCCGCCCAGTCATTTAATTTTTTAAAAAGCAGTTAATATAGGGATCCATTAAAACCACATATACAAACACTTTAATATAAAATATAACCAATACTTTTATTTGTGAATTCTTTGAGCATAGGTCCACTGATTGAAAATTCTTGCTTAAGCTACCCATACTACCATGAATAAAATTTCCAGTCTATTTTAAAAAGCAGAGCAGGAGTTTAAGATGTGTGAAACATTCCACGTATGGAAGCTTTCAGGATTTTTATTATTTTTTCCCAATTCTTTTCTGACTCTGAATTTTGCCTTGCAGCAATTTTGAAATCTATTTACCTATAGCAAGTCTTCCAAAGCTGTCAACTTAGTTTTCTTACAAACAGTTCCTAACACTGAGGTTTCATCGTTTTCTCTGATATTATTTGAAGTGCAGATTATAATAACAAGTATATATGAGCTGGAGAGCAAAC
>CM052886.1:119296751-119313112 GCA_028534135.1 Potos flavus
CCCCCCCCCAAGATAATGAAGATCTAAGAAATCAGCTGGCTGGTGGCAACTAAGTTATGTATGGATTAAATTCCCCCCAAACTTGCAAGAAGATTACTTTCCTAGGCCTGTTTTCCATGCAAATCTCTTTGAGTTGGAGGGGGACGCAGGTGGTCGACAGAAGCAGGCTAGGAAGGATGAAGGATGAGATAGGAACAAGGACTATTTACTGAGTTCTTACTATATGACACATATCCAATGAAGAAAAAGGGGCTTGCAGATCAAAGGCTACCCAGTTAATAAGAGACAGGACTGGGAATAAAAACTGTGCCCCTCTCGGACTCCCAAGCGTGTGTGATCTGTGGCACCCAGAATGAAGTTCAAGGGCACACGGCCTCTGTAAATGCAAGCCGTGACCCACGTGACATAGTTCAGTCCCACTAGAAAGTGCTCAAGTAAACCACCTAGTCTGCTGGATACAAGTCATGCATATAAAACCCACACGCACCCCCACATTTTGGGGCAACATCCGGGTCCACTCATCTCTATGAAAGCACATTCCTTTTTAGGAAACCGATGAAACTAAAATTGAAAGCCATCACCAATGTGAACCTAAAGTGAAAACCCAGCATGCCCTTGAAGAGATCTCGTGAGTTTCAAAGTCTGTTAAACACCTTTATTCTCACTGATGTACTGCAAAGTGTCCTGTGACTAACCCATGGTAACTAATTGATTTTTAAATTTTAAAATAGGTGAAAGAATTCTAATACTTTTGTATTACTGATTTATTTTAATTCAAAATTTTTAGGAAACCATCCAGTTTCCTAAAAAAGCCCCCTCTATCACCCATTACTACCAAGGCAGTAGTCTGCTGTTTCTCAGCATCATACAGCCACGTGACGCGCGGCCCGAAACCCTCTGTCCCACCCCCCAGGCGTGGTGAGCGCGTGGCTGATGGGGTAGAAAGCAGATTAGAGGAAAAAAATCATGCATTCCACATCCAGACCTGTCCGTGATCCAGTGGTACCATGATGGAAAAACCTTGCTTACTCATTTTTATAATTAGTAGTCACGAGAGCTGAAGTGATCAGAGCTCTGAGAGAAGCAAGACTGTTTTCCTATGCCACAGCGTCCAACCCCAGAGTGGACAGCTCTGTGGGGCACTGATCTAATATAAAGGGTCTGAACAGACTTGGAAGTCCGAGAGACATCGGTGTAGTTCTGCCACTTCCTGTCTCTGCAGCTCCTGGTGAATTATTTAGTCTCCCCCGGTCTGACTCTCCTCGCCGGTAACAAGGGAGCACGCCTCCTCACAGTCATTAGGGGAATTCTTTTATGTTAGACTACGGTTTTTAAGTGCAGTACCTGGTACACAGTAAATGCTAAATAAATGTTACTGTTACCTAAGTAACACAATCACCGTCACTTAGTTTTTATCTTGAAGATGGTGAGAAGTCTTAATCATAACTGTATTTTGGGGAGGGGGGAAGAATGACAGTAATATAAGTGGTCTGAGGGCCACGATTACCAGGAAGACTAATGAGGGAGCTGCCACTGTAAGTGAGGCCGCACAGCAGTGAGCTGGAAAGGACCAGGGAGGACAGAAAGGCAGGAACAGATTTAAGAAATGCTGGACCGGCCTGGCCTGGGAACTGAGCCGAGATGGTAGGAGAGGGGAAAAGAGATTATGACGACTCCCGCGTTTGTGGAATGGATAGATCTGTAGATGGCGCTGCCTTATTGAGACAAGCAAAGGTCAAGTGTGCTTGTGGAATATAATTTGGGGCAGGCTGCTCTTGAGACGTCTGTTGAGATGTCCAAGTAAGGCTGTCCAGATGGCAGCTGATTCTGCAGGAAGAAGAGAGACCCCAACCGAAGACGGTGATTTGATCGTGGTCACCGCATCAGGGGTGGATGAGCCAAGGAGAGGGAAGGACTACCGGGGGAGGGTATGCAGAATGGGAGAAGGCAAATTCCAAGAGCAGAAGCCAAGAGAATACCAACTTTCAAGCACCTACGAAGGAAGTTGAAAACTAACCTAAGGTAGAGAAGCAAAGTTAGGATGCCAGTATTGTAGAAGAACGGACAGCTTTGAGAAGTCAGGTAAATAGGGATTTATTTGTCAATGGACTTGGCTCCCTAAAAACTAAGGAAAAAAAAATACAGATTAAATATTCAAAGTACATCACAGATTTTGTCTCTATTATTACCTTCGTTACACAACGTTTATTCAATTTTCTTTCTCTACCAATATTTTAACTTTAGGGTGCCAAGCATCTTGTCCATTCATTTGAATGAATAAATCTTTTTAAAAGTTCGCTTATAAGGTAAATAGTGTTTAACTTTCCTTGAGTCAGCCGAATGTTTATTTTATAATTTTACGGGATACTTTGTTGTTGAAACCATGTAAAAGCACAGAATATTGCTATCAAGTGATAAATTCTCATCTGAGTTCATCCTTGAGAGCTATAGACCAGCTTCTATTTTTGCCTCCTCAGAGAAGTAATGTGCTGTTTCACAGGACAGTAACGCACTTCTCTGAAAGCAGTATAACGAGAATTCGGCATGAACAAAACATGGCATGGAACTTCCAGAGAGAAACGAAAACGTTGCTCATTTGGGGGGAGAATGTCCCTCTTTGAAATCCAGGATCAAACCTCTCCAGTAGCTAATGACCAAATGCCCTCTGAAACAATGACAGTGCCAATTTTCTGAGCCAGAACGAAGACTGGAAATGGTAGAAGGCAGGTAGGAAGCGAGACCACAGAGAAACGGGGCTGATAGAACCATGCGAGAGTGCACAGCCCGGAAGGAACAGGTGCGGGAGAGAGGAGGAGCACTCGCTTTCGCCTTGTTGCCTTTGCCCTAATTTTTCCGGCCACTGACCACAGAGCGAGCGGGTAGGGCAGGCTGCTAAGCATGTCTCTGCCTGTGCCATCTCTAGAATCCACCGAGAGTGTCAGAGGAGCAAAGCAAAGGGTCACACCATGTTTTAGCCATGCTCACCTCAAGACTACAATAACTGGTTTCCTACTTGTGAAAGCATCTCTGAAAAAAAGAGTAACGAATGAGGAGACATAACAAATTCCAAAACGGTATCAGGCCATGTAAGATGTAATTTACTATCCCAACTTCAACGAACTGATTCTAGAACACTGACAGTTATTATATACTCTGTAAATGACAACCCACAAGCTATAACCAGTCTATCTTCAGAAAAAGGATCTTTTTTTTTTGTAAACCCAGGATAATCATAATTATGTTTGCCCAAATTTTAGTAAACCTTTCTCAAGGTCGCTACGTTTTTAAGTCTTGACCACTTTCAACTGCAAATACATATTTTAAGTTTTTACTGTCTCTGTTAAAACAAACATCTTGATGAGCCCCAACATAGAGAACTACATTTACACAACTGGGAGAAGTTCGGGAAAAGAGTACTGTAAGCCAATTAATGTTATTTTTAAAGTAGCAAGACAGAACATGAGTTTTTAATGTTGATGGCAAACAGATACTCGTTGTTCAAAATAAAGCTTGAAGAACTTAAATATCAGTCCTGAACTATATTTACTGTCAACCCGAAGATCTAATAACCTGTTAAAATATTCTAGCTACATCTGTTCTTGTGACTATGTATAATGTCTGAAACCGTCAAGATTTATTTTTCTGACACTTCAGAATCTGTTGAATTCCTTGCCAACTCATAAGCTTAGGTTTCATTTTGAAAGAAAATGTAAGATTTGATTACAAATTCATGAACCCCATAAATTCATAGCCTCCTATTAAGAGGTCACTGGCTTAGGTGTGATTACTACAGCATAAGAAATACAATAATTTACTATCGGTTAACCACCTGGGAACCACCTAAAACTAGCATCTAATAGGGAAGGACAAGTAAAAGGAGAGAGATGGAGACAGGTTTGGGCCTTTTTTCATCTTCCATGTGTCTATGCAGTAGTTTGAACTTAGAGAATAGTTATAATACCTTGTCTGCTGATGCTAACACCAGGATCAGTTCTGAATTGCTTTTGACTGGTTATCTCCATGTTTGCTGAGTAACCTTTAATTAGATGCTACACATCGTGATTTACCTTTTGGGTGCTAGATATTCAGGTCCTCCTACAAATATTCTTGAGCTTTGTCTTGAGATAGTTAATTTCCTGGGACACACTCTGGTCCAGGACTCATCTGGGGGCTAATTATACCCCCTACCGAGGGAAGACTTTTCTGAGTGGTCTTCCCAGCGTCCCATGAATGACAACATTTTCCAGTCGGGCTGTTGAGAACAGGCACGGTGTAAGCAACAGCAACTGTGAACTCTGCCTTTCTTCCCTCCTGTGTCTGGGAGTCTCCCCATGCATTAAGAGCACGCTGCTGGATATTCAAGGGGGAACCCCTGGCGGATTTCCGGGATCCTCCCTGTGCAGCCCTCTCCTCTCTGGCACTGTGTCCTATAAACACTGGCTGCCTCAGACTCCCGGACTCCCAGCTCTGTTTCTTCAACTCAGAATGTGCCAGGCTCTTCCTGGACCCCCCGCCCTGCCCCGTAGCCTGGAAACCCTCTCAAGGCAGAATGCGGGCCAAGCAGAGGTCTCACCGCGCCTGTTTCCTGTCCATCAAGGCTCACTTCTCTTCTCTGCCTGACGTCCAGGGTCTTAAAAAGCACTGTTTTGTCTGGGTTTTGGCTGGATCAGGTGGGAAAGTAAATCTGGTCCCTAATACTCCATCTTGGGTAGAGTCCGCTCCCTTTTTGTCAGAGCACTGTGCGAGGGAACGTTCTCCTGATCCACTTTCCATTCAGCATCCAAACCAGACTCCACTGCAAAACCTCAGAAACTAGTTGTTAACTTTCTGCCCAGCTCCTCTGGATGAGGTACTTTGGCCCTTCTCTCTGGTTCCAGAACCATCTGTGCCCTGTAGAATGCCACTGGTCTCCTCTGTTCTATTCTCAGCAAAGCCTGGCCTGTGTGCTACGCTCCTGCCAAGCCTCCCACCACCACCATCCCCAATTTTCAGAAATGGGAAGTTCAGCTCAGACCTACGGCCCCCTACTTTTCTAGGTCATTTCTGGAAGCTCAGGAACTTGGCAGATCATTCTCTAGAACATAAACTGGTCAACTACTTCTAAAGGTATGTCATACCACCTCAAATGAATCTCTTACACTCAGCTTAAAAGATTTCTGAAACGTTGTCTATAGTCTACATGTTACCAAATAACACAAACAAAAAGAGCCCAGTTCCTTAGCATTACCTGTAGCACAGAAAGGAAAAGGAGTAGCTCTCTCGAGATAGGCACGAACAGTAAACCTCAGCAGAAGCGGTGACCCCCTACCCTATAAGAGTTTCTAAGAGATAACAACCAAGTTTCAAAGTCTGAACCAATGAAAAATGTTTCTAGAGTTTAGTATGTCGCTGAGATTTCAAGGCCAACAGAAGACTGTGAAAATTAGGAGTCATTTATAATTAAGTGGAATTACTGAAATCACTGTCTTCTTTAAGATGTGGCTATTTTCAGAGACATTCTGACAGTATGCTGCATGCTGAAGAAAACAAAGGATCTAGAAATTTGGAAATAAGAAATATTTTAATAAAGTTACACAATTATGTATGATTTTAAGGATAATTATTGTGAAAGAATCTCAGTAAGCATTCTAAGGAACATAATGGTGGACAGATTAAAAATTCAGAAGGCTGGGATTCTACATTTTTTTTTAGCTCTACTTCTTCGTTCTCTTATAGTGCTCATGATTCAGTTTTGTTTTGTTTTGTTTTTTAAGATTTTATCTATTTATTTGATAGAGAGAGAGTACGCGTGCTTGCGTGCAAAAGCAGGGGGAGTGGCAGGTAGAGGCAGAGGGAGAAGCAGGCTCCCCATAGAGCAGGGAGCCCGATGCGACACTCGATCCCAGGACCCTGGCATCACGACCTGAGCCATGGCAGACACTTAACAACTGGGCCACCCAGGTGCCTCATAAATCAGGTTTTTTGTCCCTCTTCCTCCTTCTGCATGGAGCTGTGTAATGCTAGATCCTTACATGGCTGCCTTCCCATTCAGGTCCTCGTTCTCGTGGGCTTTCTCAAAGGGCCTTCCCCACTCACCCTAACTACAGCAGCCTCCCCCTGCCTTACCACGAGAACATTATCCTGTTTTGTTTTCTTCAAATCCTACATAATCATCAGAAATTATACTTTATTACAGGGGCGCCTGCGTGGCGCAGTGAGTTAAGCATCCGACTCTTGGTTTGGCTCAGGTCGTGATCTCAGGGTCATGAGGTTGGGCTCCATGCCCAGTGTGAACTCTGCTTGGGATCCTCTCTCTCCCTCTGCCCCTCCTACTCACTCTCTCTAAAATAAATGAATAAATCTTAAAAAAAGAAAAGGAAATTATACTTTGTTACACATTTGTAACCACCGCCCCCCCCCCGCTCCCCCCCAAATACCATGACTAAAGATGTACTCCCAAATCTCAAGTCCGTTTTTCTAACTGCTAGCTAGACAAACATGTATAAATGGTTTTAAGTTCTTTATTTTGGCTCATGTACAAAATACTACTTCTTGTCAACTATCCTCAAATAAAAAAGAAAACAAAAACAAGATATTAACTCTTATCTGATAAAAAGTGTTTATTTCCTATTGCAAGGAACCTACGAGTTAGGTGTATATGGCTAATGCATCTTCTGAATTATCTCACGTCTCAGCCACTGCTATCACTACCTGTCCTGTTCGCGTAGCCACATTTTGTCCACTACACAATGTTTCACTATTTAAAGGCAGTGTCTATTCCTGTCTGTAACAGGTATCAGTAATAGTACTGATCACTTTATATGCAGAAGTTATTAGGAAAGCTATTTATGGGTATCTCGATAACTGTACAGTTCCTTGTATGTCACTTTCATTAGATAACCATTAGATGTCCTTCTTCACTGCAGAAATACCTGGGTTGAACCATCATTCAAATGTTTTTCAAGGACAGACAAGAGCTATTGGGAACTTCCCTAGGAGTGCTCTAAAGTGGCATGTTTCCCTCTGCCCACGCTGAGAATCACTGCCACCGTCAGCCACCATGACTGCTGGCGACAGACCCTGTCCTCCTTTTATAAAGAGCAGGAAGCTCTTCTCTGTACTGGGAATGCACGTCAAATGTATGACAAAATAGCACATACCCATTCTCAACTACACGTGCACTGATATCAACACCTGTGACTGATTCGGTGCGTTCCAATTTAAAAAAAAAAAAAAAAAAGACAAGTTCGAGGTGACTGGAGCCCGTGGCTCTGAGGCCGGTCCTGGTCTCCTGCAGTAAGTGCTGCCCTGCCCCCTCCACAGGCTCTGATGGAAGCGGAGTGAGAAAACGCCTCGCAGCCTACGGCAGAGACTGTTAGCTCTGGCGGTATGTAAGAAATTACCCTTCATGCCCCTGCTCTCCCCATCCCATCCAGCTGTCTACCCCAGAGCTTCTGAAAATTGGCAGTGTACGCAGACATTTTATTTTTTATTTATTAAAGAAATTGTGTTACATAGCACACTTATTTTTTATAATTTTTTTGAGAGAGAAAGAGTACATGCATGTGTGCACAGTAGGGGAGGGGCGGGGGAGAGGGACAGGCAGAGAGGGAGGGGGAAAATCCCAAGCAGGCTCCATGCTCAGGGAGGAGCCCGACGTGGGGCTCGACCTCATGATCTGAGCCAAAATCAAGACTCAGATGCTTGGTGCACCTGGGTGGCTCAGTTGGTGAAGTATCTGCCTTCGGCTCAGGTCATGATCTCAGGGTCCTGGGATCGAGCCCTGAGTCGGGCTCCCTGCTCAGCGGGGAGTCTGCTTCTCCCTCTCCCTCTCCTCCCTGCTTGTTTTCTCTCTCTTAAATAAATAAATCTTAAAAAAAAAAAAAAGTCACACACTTAACCAACTGAGCCATCCAGCATGCAGACATTTTACACACACACACACACCCCCATCTAGCCAATCTTTTGTTACCACACATTATCTTCTTTAGAGCAAGAAAAGTCATCAGTTTAGATTGTAGGGCATCTTGTTAAAAAGGAAAGAGGTTTATTTTTAAGAAACTCTTCCCCGTGGAATCAGATAATAAGTTTAATTTAGGGGACCAGTATTTGAAAATTTAGATGGTGTTATATAATGCAGAAAACACCAAGTCATGGAATTTTCCCACTCATTCTGTCAGGTACTTGGTAGGCCCTTTCAAACTTATTCGTATCATTCAGTTCTCAACAGCTATCTTGTATTAGTTCTTTAATAAATGTGCCTTTTATATAAAAGGGCACCTGGGTGGCTCAGCGGGTTAAGCCTCTGCCTTCGGCTCAGGTCATGATCTCAGGGTCCTGGGATCAAGCCCCGCATCTGGCTCTCTGCTCAGCGGGGAGCCTGCTTCTCCCTCTCTCTCTGCCTGCCTCTCTGCCTGCTTGTGATCTCTCTCTCTGTCAAATAAATAAATAAAATCTTTAAAAAAATAAAATAAATGTGCCTTTTCCCCCTTTCTTTCTTTCTGAAGCTTCTAGTAGTCAGATACAGGACTCAGGAATGAATTCTCTAATTTTCTCAACATTCTTAGCTCTTCTTATCTTTGTGCTCTCTTACATAGAGGCGAAACCTGATCTCCCGGGGCTTCAGTTGAAGTTTACTACTTCTGCTATCATGTTTTATTTCTGAGAGCTCTTTCTTGTCTCTTATTCCTTTTCTGTAGCATCCTGTTCATGTCTCATAAATGCAAAATGGTCTCTTAGAAGGTGACCTCGTACACCTGAGGCTATTAATTATGATTTCTGTTTGTAAGTTTCCTTCTGTTCCCCTCACAGTCTCTCATTCCTCTGGGTTATATATTGATCAACTGTTTATGTCATTGGTAACACTTAGCGACCAAGTTAGTAACCAACGGAGCCTGGACTTGGGTCTTCTGAGTTTAAAGACACACTCTTTCTACTACATAATTCTCTCTCTTAAAAGACAAATACTGTGTCATTTCAATTGCGTGAAACATATGAAGACCCATTCAGTACGTTTTGGCTTTCACTTAAATTACAGGCAGTGCTGCTCTCCAAATACTAAAATTAATTTTCATTTTATAACATGTAAATTATTAATGCATTAATTAAAATATATTTAAGTCACTGGGTGAAGAAAAGAAAGATATAAAACCTCATAGTTCCAAATCTTACTACTTTTTTCCTATCTAATCAGGTTATGAAAACCTGAAATTTAATTTTATATACTAAAGTATCAGATACCCTGTTTCAAATAATCAATATTAATGCATATGGATAGAAAAACCACGATATTCATACAATTCCTGTGTTCAACTAGCTAAACAACATAACTGGTACAAACACCCATCAGTCCCATCAGTCCAGTTGTACAAGTTCTCACACAAGCCAGCCAGTGCTGGCCGACTGACATAGCATTCGCCACGTCCTGAGCACTATTCTAAGCACTTTACCAGCTGAATCCTTAACATAACCCTATAAGGTCCTATATTATCTCCATTTTACAGATGAGGAGACCATATAACTTCTAGGGTTCACATGACTTACACCCATGCTGCCGATTTCCTGCAAACATTTCCTTTCAAAACTCCAAGGCTTCCTACTGTGCTCCTTGAAACCTACTGTATTATAAATAAACTTCCTTACATGATTAACACTTTCACAACAGAATACTTCCCTATTTTTTCATTTAAAATTGCAGACGAGCCGAACCATCTCTAACTCTGCTATCGTGTGTTGTTCTCTTCTCTTCTGGAAAGAAAGTTTTCCTCTCTCATGCCCCGTGATTCAGTCTGAAGCCCCCAGGTGCCAGCGCTCACCAGCTCATTCAAAAGTCCGACCTTTGACAAGGACTCCGTTCTTAATGCTGCCACATGCCCTCCTGTAATCTCTGGAGGCAAATACACTTTACGGAAAGCACCTCCAGAAAAATCCAGACACTTACAAACTTCTCCAGACGATTTTACCCCCAGCCCCCTGGGGGCTCCTTTTGAAGCTCTTCCACGTAGAGCCTGCAGACCACCCGATCTCACCCCCTCCTGGCCGTCTCTTAAAAGGTCTCTCCCTGAGCTGCCCGTATCCCAATCGCCTGGACTGCTCGTCTACAGCAAAACCACGGGCACTGACTTGGGAACTGGGGCTGTGCAATGATGGAGCCCAGGAGTTTGCACCTGAACACTACCCAGGTCATTCTTATGGCTGGTTAACATCTAAGACCCAGCCCTAGGAACACACGGACCTGACCGAAAATTTCAGAATCCTCCGTTTCATCTCCGCCCCATCCCTCGTCAGTGTGATAATCTACAATACCTACGTATCAGCTTCGCTTTCTTTTAAACCTCCTGTATGCCAGTGCTCAGCACCTCCTGTCCATGTCAGCACCCCACTCCTCCTCTACCGCTACACCCTGGATCCAGAACGACTCGATTTACCAATAACCTTAAAACCCACAGGGTGCTCTGCCCAGCCGATCTTTCTTCCTCTCCCTCCAAATCTGCTCGTAGGCCTAAGCCTGACTCCAATCCCACGACTTCTGTTTTCGTGCACCTATTACGGACCTCCCCCCCCCCCACGGCTCCACTCCCTGCTCTGCGCAGGGCAGACCCCAGACCATCTCAGCACTCTCGTCAGCTACCGGGGACCCCTCGAGCCTGCCCGAGGTGGCACTGTATGAGCTGGGATGCTGCAGCTGCTCCCACAAGCTGTCACGCTCGGGACTGTCCAGTTCCTATCAGCCCCATGACAATGGTCATGAGTATAACTAATACTTTAGAGCTGACTGTGCCTGATAGCTCTTTCGTCATTTCCACAACTCTCGCAAGTGGGCACAGTATCATCCCCACTACCCGCTAGAGACACTGAGGCTAAGAGAGATCAAGTAACTTGCTTAAGGCCTCACGGCCAGTACGTGACAACGCTGAGAGTCAAACCCCACGAGCCTCTTTCCCCAGCCTGGGCTCAGGTTCCTTTTCTTCCTGCTCTAATAACAAAGGAGGAGAAAAGAAAGAAAAGGAAAAAAGCGGCTCAGGATATGCCACTTGGAGAACATTAGGTCAGGGCTCCTGCAGAATTCCTGGGAGAGTTTTGCTTGCTGCTCTGCTCCCCTCCACCTTCGGTCCCAGCCTCGGCTTTACAAAGCTCATCTCCATAAAACGGCAACACCCACTGGTAACAAAATGTGTATGTACATAAAGGCCATGTTCTGGAAAGCTTATGAATGAGCTTTACATGTTGCAACCTTAGTCTTTTACTGGCCCAAACTTATAAAGAAGAGCATGTAAATGAATACTGCTGACCAATTTTTCAAACTCACCTCTTATTTTTCTTGTAGTTTTCCAGTTGTTGGGACTGCATATGTTTGTATCTTTCTAATTCACACTGTCCACATAAATCCTCCAGATTCAGCAGATGGTTTTCGACTTCCTCAAAGCTAGCCTCTAAATGAGCTGAAAGTGCAGAAGGTCCAAAAAAAAAAAAAAAAGAAACAAACAAACGTAAAATATCAGAATCTTCAATCATGGAGAGAAAAAAAAAAAAAACATGTCCAAAAGTTACAAAGTTTAAAATGTTGAAACTGTCTTGCATTTATTTTTCTTTATTAAGCTTTCTTGAAGCAAAATAAAATATACTGACCATCTTTAAAATGTACCTCAAATTCTCTTGAGTTTATTTTTATATTTCAAGCATTTGCAAGATGTAATTTTCCAAAATACTTTAAATATTCTATTAACCAGGATGATGAGGAAACAGAGCATCGTGCTTAATCTAATGTGATACCCTAATAATCCCATAAACCACATGTGAATAATCAATTTTCGAATGAGAATATAGCAAATTATAATGAACACAAATTATACCAAACATAATTTAAAATTTGAGATTCCAAGTGACTTGAGCAGAGCATTTGTTTTGCCCTGGCAAATGACACACATCCATCTTCACATGTCGCTGCCGAGCTGTACACAGACTCAGTAAGCACAGGGCACCGGGTGGTGGGGAAGAGACTCAGTTCTGCCCACCAGGCCCCTGAGGTCTCCACTGTGCCTCTAGGCCACAGAGCTTGGCAGCTTTACGGGAACATGGAGATCATGTTCCAGTAAAAGCCTTCATTTAGAAGATTCAAGACCAAAGCCTGCAGAAATTAATTCAGCGCTTTGCCCAAGGTCACCTAGCGACGGAAGGGCAGTTGGGCATCCAAACGGAGTCCCTCGTGCACTACAACTATTTTGAATTGACAGGGTGCCAGGCGAACGAGGACTTCCTAGGTGCAGAAGTGAGGGCTGGCTGTTTCCTCCAACGACAGAGACGTTTCAGAGGTCAAAGGTTGTAAAGAACTCCAATAGCACTGCGCCCATTTACCAAACACCACGTGTGCCACACACTGGATACAAAGACGAAAAAGACAGTCCTTGTGCCGAAGAGCTGAAAGCAGGAGAGACATATTTCAAAGACACCGCGTCCTGGCAGAGTGAGGCGTGCGGCGCTCAGGAGACTCAGAGTGGCGTCTGACACAGATGAGGGAGGTGAGGGGAAGGTCAAGAGACTAACCCCCAAATCTGGAAGTCACAGCCACCCAGTGGGGAAGGCACGGGGCAGCAGAGAAGGAGCGTGCTAGCTGTGCAGCCTTCCAGTCCCGCCTTCACATAAATAGCTAAATAAAATTACGGTGCACCTAATTCCTTCAATGTGTCCACTCGATTTCCACAGGACTTTCCAAATTAGCTTTTGTAGCTTCTGGATTAGAAGCAAACTCCACAAATTTCAACGTGCAGTTTTAGGTTTATTAAGATGGAAATTTTGGCCTGTTTGTAATCTCTGATCCAAAGATCTGATTAAATATCTAGGCTACCTATAAAACCTCCCTCTTCTGTTTAAGCCTAGGGCTTAAAGACATGGATTTGGGGGAAAACACAATTTTACTGAAAAGTAAAAGTGTGAAGACAGTTTAGCACTCCTTTTCAAAGGCACTTTGGGTACTCCCATATATTGACCAGTCACTGTAAACCGTGGGAGGGCTGCAAAGGGCTAACGATCACGCAGTTCACAGCACTTTTGAATCTATTTTCAGGGGCCACAGAAGACTGTTAATATATATGTGATATGTGATTACGGAAAGCCTAACCTGAAATAATATGCAAAATCTAAATTTCAGATTTAGATTTAAATTTAGATTTCAAAATCTAAATTCCACGAGGAATTAAATCCAAAATTTTTAATAATGACCTGAATGGTACATAGAGAGTTTATGTGGGGGGAAAACCGGCAGAGTGGTGTTACGATATTCACTCTGTTTACGTTATTTGTTGTTGTTGTTGTTGTTACATTCAATGGAAAAACGAGTAGGAGCCTCAGTCTCGGAGCTAGGACTACTGGCCCTGAAGAAGCAGTATTCAGCTCATTTTGTTATAACAAGTTTGACGGGGTCTTAAAGGGCGATCATACCTAATAGGATTATTTAAAAGGCTATTTCACTTTGATTAGTGATAAGAACTAGAATAATTAAATTGAATATGAAATCCATTTAACTCTAAGCTACTTGGTTCCTGCAGTATCCCGCATGTTACGTTGTTATCCTTAGCGGAACGGTCAGGAGGAGGGCTTTGAAGCACGAGCTTGGAAACCAGCTCTGCCCCTTACAGTGAGGTGACACATCTCATCAGTGAAAAAAGGGCTAACAGTTCACATCTTGCAAAGCTGTCAAAAGGGTCCAATGAGGCAAAGTATATAAATACTATAGACTTACATATAAATACAAAGTATATCTAACTTAGCACTTGACAGTAATTTGTAATTAACTATTAAAAATGCAGAGAAAAAATTGTATAAAAATTAGCTAAGTTCCATAAAAGTCATTTATTTATTTTTTAAAAGATTTTATTTGAGGGGCACCTGGGTGGCTCAGTGGGTTGAGCCTCTGCCTTCGGCTCAGGTCATGATCTCAGGGTCCTGGGATGGAGCCCCGCATCAGGGTCTCTGCTCAGTGGGGGGCCTGCTTCCCCCTCTCTCTCTGCCTGCCTCTCTGCCTGCTTGTGATCTCTCTCCCTCTGTCAAATAAATAAATAAAATATTTAAAAAAAAAAAAAGATTTTATTTGAGAGAGAGTACAAACACGCACTCATGCAAGCAAGGCTGGGGGGGGCCGGCAGACGGGGAGGTAGAGGGGGAGAATCTCAAGTAGACTCCCCGCTGAGCATGGAGCCTGACGCAGGGCTCGATCACATGACCCTGCGATCATGACCTGAGCCAAGACCAAGAGCGGGATGCTCAACTGACTGAGCTGCCCTTACAAAAGTCATTTCAAACTAATAATTGTGTAGGCCAGAAATGATCATGTTGTAAACACCTATGGATCTAACAGACCAAAATATCAATAGAATTTTCATTTTTCCTTGCAAACTGACATACCTATAAATTATACTCAAAACTATGTTGTTAGACTTAAGATCCCTTATAAGTGAGGGGGATTAAATTTCAAATGATTTTGCTAAAAAGAAAGTAAGTAATGGAATCAATAATTGTTCTATATTTGAAGACATATACATATATATATTTACCTTTTTAATTTTTATTTGGTCAGATGGCAATTTCTATTTAGAGTCTGTTGTGATAGAGAACTAATGAGGCCAGGAACTTGAATGAAATGACTTGTTACCTAGGTGGGCCAGTTAATTTCTCATGGAGACAAATACTCTTCCAGATACGCACTGAACTTGCCACCCTAGTTCACTCTTGTGTTAATAAAATGGCGACCAAGTGGAACATGGGACTGGTTTAGTACCAACCTGGAACTACTACTAAGAAACCAACAGTACACGCTTCAGAACTGACCGACAGCATCGTGCTCTTGTTTCTGAATGGCTTGGGTGACTCAGTGTCCATTTCACTGCTACCATCAAATTCATATTTCTGTTCTCTCCTTTTATTAAGTTAAAGGCTCCTGAGTACTTTAAGTACTTTAAGAATCCAGTGTAGGGGTGCCTGGTTGGTTAAGCGTCTGCCTTCAGCTCAGGTCATGATCTCAGGGTCCTGGGATCGAGTCCTGCATCAGGCTCCCTGCTAGGGGTAGGTGTGGGGGGGTGGAGGGAGTCTGCTTGAGATTCTCTCTTCCTCTGCTCCTTCCCCCTGCTCATGCTCTCTCTCTCTCAAATCAATAAATAGAATCTTAAAAAAAAAAAAAAGAATCCAGTTTAACACCTTTACTTAGTATTCAGAAATCTATCACCCCTCCACCCAAGGGCCACAACCTACTTTTCCAACCTCACTGCTACCTTCCTTCGGGATCACTCACCAGCCTAAGACAGCTCATGCACCTTCTTGTCTCTGACTGTCTACTCCCGAGATGCCTCTGCTTGCCTGCCCTCCCCCCTCTCGGCGCTTCCACACACCCTTGAACCTCACACAGAGCTTCAACTCTGATATTATACAACTACTTGTATATTCCTGAGTATTCTCCCAGGAATCAGTAAGGGTCTTAAGGGTAATAACTGTATGTTTGCATCTTTGTATCCCCTAATACCGAGTCTTCTAAATTCAACTAAGAATGACTCTATCTCACTAAAACATCAATAACCAAAAAAGGAACCATATGATTCATGTTCATTGAACTTAAATATTAGGAGGTTATGCTATGTTTTGTAAAAGGATAAATTAAACATGGGCAGAGAAGTTGGAAAACATGAGGCAACACAATGGTACTTTGTTATTAATATGTCAGACCAGGCCCCTTTATCAGTGAGTTAGAGAAGCAAAACCAATGGAGATTTTCCATTTTAACTCTTAACTGGCTTGAAATCAGTGGTCAAATATAGAAGAACTATATTGACAAAAATAAATTTTCTTCCCTTTTTATATTAAAAACTTAAAAAAATCCCTTTAAATAATTACAAGCATACATATGTGATGTGTACTCTGAATATTTTATATTACATTTAAATGGCAAAAACTGAATGTCCCGGTTACAACCTGCTCATTTCCCATGACAAAATGAATCGCACATATGAGTAAGTGGGTAAACCAAACTTAGAACGCATGTACATGAAACACTAGCAGGCCTCCACCGACACCAACGTACCTTCACGAGGAGCTCAAACTTGACCATTCTGCTCGCTCTAACAACAGCATATGTCTCATTTAGTGATCAGTGGAAAAGATAGGTGGAATTTTACTGTGAAAAGCCATGTGGGAATGCCTGACAGCTGTGCAGGGAAGAGCCTCACAAATCTTTGTGAGAAGACCGTCCCAGAGGAAGAGCGATTCTGCTTGGAATTTTTCTTTGTGCCATTTGTTTGAGATACGTATTATCTGCAGTGTAACCACTTACGTATGAAGAATCTGGTGGCACACTAAAATTATTTCATACTTAATGAGTACTTTCCTAACAAAATAAT
>CM052886.1:119313612-119360911 GCA_028534135.1 Potos flavus
GAGCAAGAGGACCAGAGTGACACGTGGAGCCTGAAGAAGGGACTGAGCTGCTGCCATCTCACCATCAAACCTCGTGAGCAGAGGCTTGTTGTGGATGAGCAAAGAAAGTGGTTTCCTGAGATGGAAGCTTCTGGTGATGATGCGTGAAGACTGTTGGAATGACAATGAGGGATTTAGAATATTACATAAATTTAGCTGATCAAGCAGCGGCAGGGTTTGAGAGGATTGACTCTAATTCTGAAAGAAATTCTGTGGGTAAAATGCTATCAAATAGCATCACAAGCTACAGGGAAATCATGAAAGTCAATAGATGAAGCAAACTTCGTTAGTGTGTTATTTTAAGAACTTCCACAGCCACCCCACCTCCAGCAAACAGCACCCTGCACCCTGGCCAGTCGGCAGCCAGCAGCATGGACGCAAGACCCCCCGCCCGCAGAAAGACTGGAACTCGCTAGAAGCTCAGGTGACAGTTAGCATTGTTTAGCAATGAAGTATTTTTTTTAAAGATTTATTTACTTTAGAGACAGAAAGAGAGTGCATGAGAGCACAAGTTATAAGGGCAGAGGGAGAGGGAGAGAAAATGCGAAGCAGACTCCATACTGAGCACAGAGCCTGACGCGGGGCTTGATCTCAGGACCCGAGAGCACAACCTGAGCCGAAACCAAGAGTCAGACACCCCACTGACTGCACCACTCAGGCACCCCAGCAACGAAGTACTTTTTAATTAAGGTACATACATTTTTTTTAGACATATGCTATTACACAATTAACAGACTACAGTATAGTGTAAACATAACTTTCATATGAGCTGGAAAACCAAAAAATTCATTTGACTCACTTGATTGCAGTATCTGCTTTACTGCAGTTCTCTGGAACCAAACCCACAATATCTGAGGCACGCCTGTATATTCCATTTTAAGAAAGACTTATATATAACTGCATTTCCCAGGCAGAATTAATTAGGAGAATAATTAGAATTGCAGCAAAATGCATTTAATCAGTAAAGTGGTATCAAACCAAGAACATCTATCAACAGAGTTTACTCCCAGCTAGGTAAAAAGAAGGGAGGTTTTCCTACCTGCAAAGAAATACACAACCAATTTAAAGCAAATGATTCAGACAGATGCAGGAAGATAGGCCAAAATAAAGTGGCTAAAAAGAAAATCCCAAATGTCTCGGAGGCTATTTCTCTAGTTAGCTATCAAAGGCTCAAGACGGATCGTTACTAAACCCACAAGGAGGAAGGGGGCCCAGGGCAACCACAGCTATTTTACATTTCTCTGAAGACCCAGAATCTCTTTTTCATGCCCTGCTTTCAGAAATCACAAAACACTGACTCCAGAAGACGCTTGTAACAGCCAGGGCTTTCGGCATCCAGTTCATGAGGGGTACGCGGGGGCAGAGTCTGTTAGTGTCCGATTCTTGGTTTCGGCTCCAGTGCTGATCTCAGGTCCCTCCCTGGGCTCCGCGCTCAACTTGAGATTCTCTCTCCCTCTTCCTCTACCCCTCCCACGCGTATGCTCTCTCTCTCAAATAAATAATAAAATAAATCTTAAAAAAAATAAAAAAGAGCATACAGTTGATGAGGCTACTGACAGTTCCCATCCTGTCTTATCCCCCACTAAGGACATCATCTCCGTGACTGGGATCCTGGCTCCTGGAACAACTTACTAACTGTGTCACCCTGAGCAACTCACGGTCTCTCTGAGCCTTACTTTCCTTAGCTGTAAAATGGGATAGTAATAGCTATCTTTAAAGGGTTCATGTGGGGATTACAGATCATGTTTGTAGAGCACCTCGCAGTCTCTGACTTAGGACAGGAGCTGTGAACATTAGCTACTGGCATCAGCAATACCATTCCCAATCACGTTCAGTCCATTTTATCCACACGCACACAAGACTGTTTTACGACTTACTAATTACTGGCTTTGTAAACCATTTTTGTTTTGCTTAGGAAGGGTAATACTGAAAAGCAGAAAGAGATGACAGGGTATCCGTACCTTCTTACCTATGAGACTGAACCAGTTACTGGCCTGGGAAGTTTATTTCCCGCATCGATACTCCTACCTCTTACACTTCACTAAGATCTTAAGCTTGGTCAGAAAAGTGAGCCACGATATTATCTCATCATGTGGCACTATCGAACATACAAGGGAATTTTTTGACTATAAACCCAAGAAATAAAAAATATCAGCAAAATTTTTTCCAATGAAAACAACAAAACAACATAAACTTCCTTCGGTATAAATGTAGCCAACAGGCACCTTCATTTGCCTGGATTTGTTTCATCTCTCAAGTGTTCAAGGAGGGGGAAAAAACCACATTTGAGACTCAAAGCTCTAAAGCAGACCTAATTTTTAAAGCAATAACTTCCAGAGTACATTGTAAAACCAGAACAAAGTCACTATAACCTCTTTTATTTTATATATTTGTACTTTTTTTTTTAAAGTAGGCTCCACACCCAGCATGGGGCCCAATGTGGGGCTCAAACTCATGGCCCTGAGATCAAGACCTGAGCTGAGATCAAGAATCAGACGCTTAACCAACCGAGCCACCCAGGCGCCCCATATATTTATCCTTTTTTTAAACTGAGATGTAATGTCACACACACAACCCTGAGTCACTCTAAGAATCAACAAATTCTAATTGTGTTTCCTGAGCTGAACGGAGGCAGAAAAGGTTAGTGATTTGTTTTAGAAATAATTTCTATACTTTAAAACTATTTCCTGTCCAATCCTGTTCATCAGACATGAAATTATAGTTGTAAGTTATAGTTACAAGTTAATGCTTATAGTTAGAAGTCACTCTTTTCCGAAAAATCATATTAACCAAGAATTTAACGTATTCTTAGAGGGCTTTGAATTTCTATCCAGTTCTGTCCTCATTATTCCCATTCCTCAAAGTGACGTACAGATACAAACATAAAACTCACTCAGATTTGCTGTCATGGATTCTAAATCCGCTAACAAGCCGGGAAGCTGCTGGAGCTGCTCCTGTAACTCGGCCAGGCTCGCCCTCTTCTTCTCCCAGTGCGCTGAGAGCATAACCACCTCGCTGTCCACCAGCTGCAACAGATGGGCAAGGGTCAAGTCAACGCAGATGGCAGGCCTCCGGAAACGACAGCGGAATGAGAGGTACTCCATGTCATCTCTAAAACCCCTCCACTGAGCGTCTACGACAGGCCCCCCAGAGAAGACTGGAGTTGTTTTCTTTCTTAGAAAAGCACCGACTTAATAGTCAGTGCAGAAAACCTCAAATTACTGCTTGTCTCACTGCATCTTAGCCCAGAGAAGAGAAAGGTCAGAACTGACCTCAGAAATCACTTCTAAGTATACCCTGTTTTTAAGGAAACCATGTATTTGAAAATCCAAATCTAGAAAAAATAAATCAAAAACCCAACACTAACAACCGAAAAGAAAACACGACAAGCCAAACCACAATTACCAGGTAATTATTTGCTTTACAAAAGGACTTTTTTGAACAGAAAAGTTACTGAATGCATTTAGAATATATACGATTCAATTTATATTTAAACAGGAACACACTGCATAAAGTAAGGTAAGTAGTACTTGTACGTGAAAGAATTATGGCAAGTGACTGATTCCAGAAAAAAGGAGAAAAGCACTATGTTAACAAAGAAGGAATTCAGACGTAAAGCTCCTGATAGCACGGCTGTGACATACTAGCCGGGCCTAAAAGAATGCTAACTTCTTTTGCTGAAGACAGTAGAGAAAATGACAGTCAGGAGTTTCTCCCAGACAATTTTGTTTTGGTCTTAACATAGTGGGAGGGAAGGGGCTTAGAATAAGATTTAGAAGGAGCAGAGAGAGGTCAAACACCACCAATGATAAGCAAGAATTGTGAAAGATAACCACAGTAGTACAGTAACTACAAAGACTTCAAAATTCATTATAAAACAGAAGAAAATGCATTTGAATTTTATCTGTCAGAGTTCACAGTTCAGTTTAAAAAAAGACAATTTACTCATCCCAAGATTTTTCAAGAGTGAGAACATGAATACAAATTTTTAAGACCTTTTTAAAAAAAGATTTATTTGAGAGAGAGTGTGCACGTGCACATGTGCACACACGAGCATGGGGAGGAGGGGCAGAGGGACAAGCAGACTCCTCGCTGAGCGCAGAGCCCCATGCAGGACTTGATCCCAGGACGCTCAGATCACGACCTGAGCTGAAATCAAGAGTCAGATGCGTTAAAAAAAAAAAAAAAAAAAAAAAAAAAGAGTCAGATGCGTAACTGAGCCACCCAGATGCCCCTGAATACAAATTCTTACTGAATTCCACTAAGGTAACAAAGAACTTTAGAGAAATAAAAATATCAAAATTAAATGCAAAATTACTCATATGTGCTGCTTGATTGCTTCGGTTTCTACATTTTAATATTCTAGAAATTCCAACATGGCAACAAAAGAACTAAGCTCCAACAGAAAGGTTAAAAGCCGCCTGGTGTCCGTACTGTGTCCCCTGGCTCGCCCACCTCCCTACTGCTTTCCGGCCCACGCTGGAGAGAAGACCACGTCATCTCTCCCAGACAAGTCTCTGCTGAGCTGGAGAGGTGACACCAAGCTTTATTCAAGAAGGACTGCTCATTTCTTTTGTATACTTAAAAATGCCTATCGCCAACCAGTCTTATAAAGATGCCTAAGAGTAGTATAAGAAATGCTGAGTGATGCTAACGTATCTGGCTGTGCAGTAATAAGGAAACTAAGGCCTGACACGAGGATCTGTGCTCCTGAAACATCTGTACAACTTCTACTGACCACTCCCTGTCTGCCAGGCACTGTTCAGGCTACAGAGATGTAACGGTGAACGAAACAAAATAATGGTGAACAAAACAAAACAACTCCTGCCCCCTGGGTGCTTAGATCCTCGCAGCAGGTGTCCCAAATTCTCTTAGCTTCAGTTTTTAAACTCTAAAAAAGAAAAAAAATAATTCCTGTATTACAGGCTGATTTGAGGATAAATATATTTCTCCTGGTACATGGTGTATTTTTTTTTATAAAGTCTATTAAATCTTAACTACCGTGGTTATTAATTAGGTTACTTTGAAAAATTGAGAACAATTTTTTTGATATTAACCACTTATTACTGAAAACTAAAGTGCAACATAAATATTAAAACAACTACAATCTAGTTCACGACTTCCACAAAATTGAAAATTATATTCTCTATACAGGATACAAGAAGCATATACAGAAAAAAAATAAGAATACACTAAAATGTCATTTTTATTTAAAAGAGATTGAATGGATTCTCAGAAGTCATTATCAATAACTATGCAACAATACTAAAAACATTTTGAGCATTTTCTATGTGCCAAGTCATATGGTAATCAATTTATATATATTATCTCATTTAGACCACACAGCAACCTTATAAACTAAGCACTTCTACCACGTCCATTTTACAGATGAAGACCCTAAGGTATAATGAAGTTACGTCTCTTTCCCAAGGCCTCCGTGGACTGAGATCAATCCCACGGAATTTGACACTCAAGCCCAGTCCCTCACTCAATATTCTAGGGACTGTGTTACAGGGGTGTATAAAAGGAAGAAGTGAGAAGCTAGCAGAAGAAAACATTCTTAAAAAACCATACTTAAACTTTACTTTATGATAAAAAATGATCACAAGAAGGCCAATTTTTCCACCTCTAAATAAAAGAGTCTGAATAAAGCCAGATCAAATGCCAGGAAATCAAATTCAAGTAATTAAGACAAACCCACTGTGCTTCATTCCAAAATTCCTTCTGGTGGACACTGAAGCAGGAGCATGAAGACAAAAGAAGGAGAATACCAAACTCAACAGTTCAGTGTTTTGGGGTGCATAATTTCGTGTGATTTCCAAACAACTTCATATGGTAAGCAAGATGTAGTGTTAGGCCATTTTATAGACGAGGAAGCTGACAACAGAGAAATCTGGCTAGGAACCCAAGGTCAAATGTACTATTGCAGAAAGGAGGATTTCCATCACCCAGTTCAGTGAACTCTCCACCACGGCCGGAGGAGAGCCACACTGGGACAGAGAGTGAAGCATGTCTCGTTTAACCAGCCTGCACTTCAAACTGTTCAACCATGAACCTTAGCAGTTCAACATGAAGGCAAGCAAATATTTCACAGTAACAGGAACGAGAAGCAAATAATGCACTGGAAGTCTAACTTTTAAAAACTGCACTCAGAGTCTAACCTCTAAAGTCATTATTAACTCTTCATTTATAATATTGCTAGGGAAGGAAAAAAACTCAAAGAACTTGTAAAAAAAAAAAAAAAAAAAAGTGTAGAAAAAGCCTAAAGTTACTACTGACCACAAGTGTTTATCTTACAAGATACTGTCTGAATTTTAAGACTATCAGTAAGAAATAGCTTTAAAGGAAATGAGTATAAAATAACTTGTCAAAAAAGAATGACTGGTTCTTAAGTATATTTGCCCCGGCAGGTTGTTTGGCCTTTCACATGAGCACAGTCTGAAAAAAATTAACTCATCATAGGTTTAACACTATGCATATCAAAGATATACATTTTAAATATTTACATATGTCTCAACAATACATCAGAAGGCTTTAAAATAAATTTTCTTTTTTAAAGATTTATTTGCGAGGGGACGCCTGGATGGCTCAGTCGGTTAAGCATCTGCCTTCAGCTCAGGTCATGATCCCAGGGTCCTGGGATCGAGTCCCACATCGGGCACCTTGCTCAGCGGGGAGCCTGCTTCTCCCTCTGCCTACTGCTCATTGTGCTTGTGCTCTCTCTCTGACAAATAAATAAATAAAATCTTTAAAAAAAAAAAAAATAAATAAATAAAGATTTATTTGCGAGAATCTGGAAGAAATGGACACATTCCTAAAAACATATAAACTACCAAACCCAAAACAGAAAGAAATAGAAAACCTGAACAGACCCATAACCAGCGAAGAAATTGAAGCAGTAATCAAAAATCTCCCAACAAACAAGAGCCCAGGGCCAGATGGCTTTCCAGGGGAATTCTACCAAACATTTGAAGAAGAATTAATACCTGTTTCAAAAAATAAAAATGGAAAGAACACTTCCAAACTCACTTTATGAGGCATTACCTTGATCCCAAAACTAAAGATCCCACCAAAAAGGACAATTACAGACCAATATCCCTGCTGAACACAGATGCCAAAATTCTCACCAACATGCTACCCAAGAGAATCCAACAGTGCATTAAAAAGATTATTCACCACAACCAAGTGGGATTTATTCCTGGGCTGCAAGGGTGGTTCAACACCAGCAAATCAATGTGATACAATACATTAATAAAAGAAAGGACAAGAACCATATGATCCTCTCAATAGGCGCAGAAAAAGCATTTGACAAAGTACAGCACCCTTTCTTGATTAAAACAGTGTAAGGATAGAGGGAACATACTTCAATACCATAAAGCCCATATATGAAAAGCCCACAGCAACCATCATTTTCAATGGGGAAAAACAAAGCTTTTCCCCTTAAGGTCAGGAACATGACAAAGATGTCCACTATAACCACTGTTGTTGAACATAGTACTAGAAGTCTCAGCCTCAGCAATCAGACAACAAAAAGAAATAAAAGACATCCAAATTGGCAAAGAAGACATCAATCTCTCACTCTTCGCAGATGGTATGATACTCTATGTGGAAAGCCCAAAAGACTCCACACTAAAATTTCCAGAACTCAGAGGAATTCAGCAAAGTGGCAGGATATAAAATCAACGCACGGAAATCAGTTGCATTTCTAAACACTAACAATGAGACAGAAGAGAAATTAAGGAATCGATCCCATTTACAATTGCACCAAAAACCACAAGATGCCTAGGCATAAACCTAACTAAAGAGGCAAAGGATCTGTACTCAGAAAACTACAGAATACTCAAGAAAGAAATTGAGGAAGACAAAAAGAAATGGAAAAATGAGGGACGCCTGGGTGGCTCAGTTGGTTAAGCAGCTGCCTTCAGCTCAGGTCATGATCCTAGGGTCCTGGGATCGAGTCCCACATCGGGCTCCTTGCTTGGCAGGGAGCCTGCTTCTCCCTCTGCCTCTGCCTGCCACTCTGCCTGTTTGTGCTCTCACTCTTTCTGACAAATAAATAAAAATAAAAAATCTTTAAAAAAAAAAAAAGAAAACGAAATATATATATTTAAAAAAAAAAGAAATGGAAAAATGTTCCATGTTCACAGATTGGAAGAACAAATATTGTTAAAATGTCTATGCTACCTAAGGCAATCTATACATTCAATGTAATCCCTATCAAAATACCATCAACATTTTTCACAGAGCTGGAACAAATAATCCTAAAATTTGTATGGAACCAGAAAAGACCTCGAATAGCCAGAGGAATGTTGAAAAAGAACACCAAAGCTGGCAGCATCACAATTCCAGACTTCAAGCTCTATTACAAAGCTGTAAACATCAAGACAGTGTGGTACTGGCACAAAAACAGACACATAGATCCATGGAACAGAATAGAGAGCCCAGAAATGGACCCTCAACTCTATGGTCAACTACTGTTCGACAAAGCAGGAAAGAATGTCCAATGGAAAAAAGATCTCTTCAACAAATGGTGTTGGGAAAATTGGACAGCCACATGCAGAAGAATGAAACTGGACTATTTCCTTACACCACACACAAAAATACTCAAAATGGATGAAAGACCTAAATGTGAGACAGAAATCCATCAAAATCCTAGAGATTTTGTGTGACTGTGACCTCAGCCTCAGTAATTTCTTGCTAGACACATCTCCAAAGGCAAGGGAAACCAAAGCAAAAATGAACTATTGGGACTTCATCAAGATGAAAAGCTTTTGCATAGCAAAGGAAACGGTCAACAAAACCAAAAGACAACCTACAGAACAGGAGCAGATATTTGCAAATGTCTTATCAGATAAAGGACTAGTATCCAAAATCTATAAAAAAAAATTATCAAATTCAACACCCAAAGAACAAATAATCCAATCAAGAAATGGGCAGAAGACATGAACAGACATTTCTCCAAAGAAGAAATACAAATGGCCAATAGACACATGAAAAAATGTTCAACATCACTCAGCATCAGGGAAATACAAATCAAAACCACAAGAAGATACTGCCTCACATCAGTCAGAATGCCTAAAATTAATAAGTAGGAAACGACAGATGTTGGCGAGGATGCAGAGAAAAGGAACCCTCTTACACTGTTGGTGGGAATGCAAGCTGGTGCAGCCGCTCTGGAAAACAATATGGAGGTTCCTCAGAAAGTTAAAAATAGAGTTACCCTACTACCTAGCAATTGCACTAGTAGGTATTTACCCCAAAGATACAAATGTAGTGATCCGAAGGGGCACGTGCACCCCAATGTTTATAGCAGCAATGTCCACAACAGCCAAACTATGGAAAGAGCCCAGATGTCCATCGACAGATGAATGGATAAACATGTGGTACATATATACAATGGAATATTACTCAGCCATCAAAAAATTGAAATCTGGCCATTTGTAATGATGTGGATGGAACCAGAGGGTGTTGTGCTAAGTGAAATAAGTCGATCAGAGAAAGACAATTATCATATGATCTCACTCATGTGGAATTTAAGAAACAAAACAGAGGACCATAGGGGAAGGGAAGAAAAAAATAAAACAAGATGAAACCAGAGAGGGAGGCAAACCATAAGAGACTCTTAATCATAAGGAACAAACAGAGTTGCTGGAGGGGAGGGAGGTAGGAGGATGGGGTAACTGGGTGACGGGCATTAAGGAAGGCACATGATGTAATGAGCACCGGGTATTATATATGTGATGAATCACTGAATTCTACCTCTAAAACTAACAATACACTATATGTTAATTAACTGAATTTAAAAAAAAAATTTTTTTTTAAAGATTTATACACACACGTGCAGGGAGGAGGGAGAGAGAGTGTGAGCCAGCACATGCACGCTGGGGGTAGGGGCAGAAGGAGAGGGGGAGGGAAAGAGAGTCTTAACCAGATTCCATGCAGAGTGTAGAGCCCGACACAGGGCTTGATCTGACGGGCAGCAACCCCAGGACTCTGAGGTCACAACCTGGCTGACCGAGGTCTGACACTTAAACGACTGTGCCACCCAGGTGCCCTGAAATTTTCATTTTTAAAGCCGAGTACTACATTTCTGGAAAGCAACAGAGGCACTTTTGATCAGATGAGTGTCTCAAAATAAGTCTATAAGTAAATTTAACATTACCAATGAGCATAAATTCAACAACATATCTTACAGGAAATTCTTTCTCCTATATATTTAATATAAAATACTTCTTACAATCAAAAGAATTATTTCTTAAAGCTCCCCTACAGGATACTGTCTTCACTGAGCACTGTGGGACTCATCCATGTGGATTCACATAGATGCAGTAGTTCGCCAATTTTCACTGCTGTATGGTAATTGATTTTACGAATAACACTATAATTTATTCTGTAGATAGACTGTGTGACTGTCTAAAGTTTCAAGAAACCTGCTCAACATGCTGGTACAAATCTCCCAGTGTGCGCGGTCAAGTTTCACCAATGAATCACGGATGCATCCGAGGTACTGCTCTCATCTCCGAGTGCCTCAGTGGGCCTTGGGGTCGTCAGACCAGCCTAGCTATCTCTGACTTCAAGTAGCCTCCTCTGCTTCCCATGTAATAAAGACGATGGCAACGTTATCAGAGGAAGTATGTGCCACACCAGTACTATCAGGGGAAAGCGTGAGATGCAGTGCTCTGCTGATCTCCCCAGGCACAGAACTGCTGTTGGAGAGGTACCTCCCAACTTCAACTCCTACTTAATGTCAGTGTCTGCTTTTTTTTTTTAATTTAAAAAAAAATGTTATTTGACAGAGAGAGAGCACAAGTAGGAGGAGGGGCGAAGGGAGAGGGAGAAGCAGACTCCTCGCTGAGCAGGGAGCCCGATGTGGGGCTGGATTCCAGGACCCTGGGATCATGACCTGAGCGGAAGGCAGATGCTTAACCAACTGAGTCACCCAGGCGCCCTTCCAATGTTTGTTTTCCAGTGCGATCCTAGAAATGGACTTATATTCCCTGGTTCTAGTTGATAATCATGTTTCTTCCCATAAAAGAAACCAACACTGTCCTCTGCAAATAATGACTATCAGCACAGAGACTTCAGGCTTAAATTTCTGATAACTTAAGGAGTATAAACCTGTGGTTTCAATTTGTATTTCTTTGATTACTAATCACCTTGAAACACATCTTCATGTTTATTGGCCGCTCCCTATTTTTTCTTCTGTAAAATGCCTGGTCATATCTTTTGCTCACTTCTGTACTGGGTTACTGTCCTCTTTTTATTGGTTTGCATATGCTGTTCATATTTTCTGAACACTTGTGTCCTGTGTTTTATGACTTGCTTAACTTTTTCATGGTGTTGCTTAATGAGTAGAAGCCTTGATAAAAATTGATATTTTTGATTGGTGCTTTTTATGCCTTCCTTAAGGAATCTTTCTCTACCCTGAGGTCTTAAAGGTCTTCCACTGTTTCCCAAAAGAAATAATTTCCCTTTCACATTCAACTCTGATGGAGCCAAAATGGGAACGAAGGTCTTCATCTATTCTTATTCAACATTGTACTGGAGGTTCTAACCAGTGTAAAAAGGCACAAAGACATGAAAGTTGTACACATTAGGAAGGAAGGAACAAAACCTACCATCTACACAAAAGAATTCCCGCACTCAAATACAAATTATTAGCAAAGAGGATTTAGGGGCTCCTGGGCGGCTGAGTTGGTTAAGCAGTTGCCTTTGGCTCAGGTCATGATCGGGGGTCCTGGGATCGAGCCCTGCATCGGGCTCCCTGCTCAGCTGGGAACCTGCTTCTCCCTCTCCCTCTGTAGCTCCCCCTAGCTCATGTTCTCTCTCTCAAATAAATAAATAAAATCTTAAAAAAAAAAAAAAAAAAGAAAGAAAAGAGGATTTAGCAAGATGGTTGAATGTGGGATGGATGTACTGCAAGTCAAATCCTGCAAGTTTGGCTAGATACCAGGACAATGAAGTTCTCTTCTACAAAAACCTGCTAAATCATTTTACTCTAAATAGGTGCTTAAGTTTATTGCCTTTCTACATTTGATTATATACGGTACAACTGGTTCATTGTATTTTCTGCATCATATATTTTTCTCCTTTAACATGTTACCACGGTCAATTGCATTTAAAAGACCTCTAAGGTCGGGGTGCCTGGGTGGCTCAGTCAGTTAAGTATCTGACTCCTGATTTGGGCTCAGGTCTTGATCTCAGGGTCATGAGATTGAGCCCTGAGTCAGGCTCTATGCTGGGCGTGGAGCCTAAGATTCTCGCTGCCCCTCCCTGCTCCCTCACTCTCGCTCTCTTAAAAAAAACAAAAACAAAAGAAAAAAAACACTGTAATATCAACCTTTCAATCTTGGAATAAACCTGGTGTACAGTATTTTGTTTATGCACTGCTGGCTTTGGTTTGCCAACACAACCACACACCGCCGAATGTCTCCCCGACAGAATGCCTTCTGTCTATCATCCAACACTCACAGGACATACACATAACAGTACAAAGTTCTAGCTAATATTTACATAGGAAGATTTTATATTTAGGCTTGATACACATTTTAAAACAACGTGAAGATGATTCTCAAATTATATTTAAAATACCATTGTTAACATATCACAATCACAAGACAGCACGAGGAGCACGTCCACAAAGGAGATGCAGGCCTCGCGCGCTGTGGGTGCTGAAGGACCTATGACTACACAGAAGCAACTGTTTATAAACGAGTACGTTAAAGGGTTGGTAATCCGAAAACGATGCCTTGAGCACTACACCCACGAGGAGACATTTTGCTGGCTTTAAATATACTTAGGCAAGTTGGTTGAGGGTTTGGGGTTGACACATAACACATTATAACTTTTACCATTTAGGATATGGGAAAACAGGGTCCTAGCTAGAGTTTTTGCATAGAACATTGATTTTGAGAAACTGAAGTTAGGTGAAAGATAATGACTTTATTTTGTTTATAATTTTTAGATCTATATTCATGAGACTAGACTTCAATGTCACTTTCTCATACTTCCCTTGTTTGGTTTCATTATGAGCTGGGCACGGTTTCCTCTTTTTTCATTTGCTGCAAAAGTGTGTCTAACACTGAAAAGGCAGAGTCCCTGAAAGTTTGATAGTAACCTCTTATCTAATTATGCAGACAGACCTGGTGCTTTCTTAGCAGAAAAAATTTTTAATCACTAATTTCTTTTTTTTTTTTTTAAGATTTTTTTTATTTATTTGACAGAGAGAGAGATCACAAGTAGGCAGAGAGGCAGGCAGAGAGAGAGAGGGGGAAGCAGGCTCCCCGTTGAGCAGAGAGCCCGATGTGGGGCTCGATCCCAGGACCCCGAGATCATGACCTGAGCCGAAGGCAGAGGCTTTAACCCACTGAGCCACCCAGGCGCCCCCACTAATTTCTTTAGTGACCATATTATTTAGGATTCGAATTGCTTCTAGAATTGGTTTTGGTAAAAATTTCTAGGATTTCTGCCATTTCATCTAACTTTTCAAATTTGTCAGAATTGTTCATAAACTCTTAATCTCACTCTGCGATAACTGGTTACGTTCCCTTCAGTTCTTTAAATTGTTTGTTTCTTGATCAGAGATTGATCTTAAAATTGTTTGTTTCTTGACCAGAGATTTACCTACTGTATTAGTCTTCTCTAAGAACTTTTCACTTTGGGGGCACCTGGCTGGCTCAATCAGTAGAGCATGTGACCCTTTTTTTTTTTTTAATTTTATTTATTTATTTGAGAGAGAGAGAGAGAGAGCACACAAGCAGGCAGAGTAGCAGGCAGAGGGAGAGGGAGAAGCAGGCTCCCTGCTGAGTAAGAAGCCTGACATGGGGCTCGGGGCTCGATCCCAGGACCCTGGGATCATGACCTGAGCCGAAGGCACTTGCTTAACCGACTGAGCCACCCAGGTGCCCCAAGAGTGTGACTCTTGATCTTGGGGTGTGAGTTCAACCCCATGGTAGGCATAGAGATTACTTAAAAATAAATAAAACTTAAAAAAAGAATTTTTCACTTTGTTTAGCTTCTACTGTATTTTTATATTCTATTTCATTTACTTCTATTTATTTTTCATTCCTTCTTTGAAGTTTATTCTGTTCTTTCCAAATTCTTAAGTTAGATTAGCTCATTCAATAATTCATATGTAAATTGTAAATTTTTCAATACTTTTCCTTCTTTGAGCCATGAATATTCATAATAGTTTTTACTTCCAAACATACGGAAATCTTTAAAATTGTTTTCCTGAATTGACTTTCAACTTCCTCTGCAGTGAGATCAGAGAATATTCTGTAGGACCTCACTTATATGAAACTTGTTGAGGATTGTTTTATGCCTCAGTACATAGTCAATTTTTACATGTTCCAGATATGCTTTAAGGAACCTGTGTTTTATATTTCCTGGGACAGTATTCTACATTTGTCCATCCAGTGAAGTTTGTTAATCACATTATTTAATTCTCCTATATCCATACTTGTTTTATCTGGTTTTTTCCCTCTCTATTAAGAGGAATGTATTAAAATCCTCCCATTGTGATTATGGATTTATCTGTTTTTTTTTTTCTTGTAATTCTATTTGTCTTTTGTATATTGGTCTTCTCTTACATTGTCTTTCCCTCATTCTTTCTAGAATGTTCATTAGATAAGTTGACCCATATGAAACTCTATAGATCAAAATTAGTCTAATACTGGTCATCTCATTTGGTTCAACCTCGAGATCTTCTAGAACTATTCTCTATTAACTTGTTTTTCACATTTTCCACCTTCTTATCTCAGAGTCCCTTCTACAGCACTATAGTCTTTCTTCATTTATATATAATTGCTGTTGAAGCACACCGTTGGGGTTTTTACTGTCAGTGACCTTCTAAAGTCATGTTTGATAAAATCTTATTCCTTATTTATTTTTTAATCTATCTTTTATCTCTACAAAAGCTTTAAAAGACTTTGCTTTTACCTGTTTAATAGTCTTCATCCAATGGTGCAACATCTAACGTCCTTTGTAGGTCTAAATTGTACTCTTTGGTCCCGGTGCCTCTCAAACTTTTGATAATACATTCCTCTGTGTTTTAATTTTTTTTTGAGGGGTTGTTGAAAATTAATCTGTAGAAATACTGAGGGACTTCGGTTTACAAAGTTTCATCCATGTAGAATTTGTGTTGGTTTCTGTTGGGTGTCAAAGAACAGTCACCTGTGGTCCTTTCATTCTTAATTCAGTGGTTCCTCAGTCGTGCAGGAAGCATAAATTTGAGCCCCACACTGAAATGAGGCCAAGGCGACAGTAATACATCTAGAAAGGGAGCTGTATTTATTCCAAGTTGTCATGAAGACAGAGAGGTTTCCATGTTGCCTCTTTTTGTATACAGGGAGCTTTTCTTTCCTACCTTCACCTTTCACCAAGAGGGATACAGCCACTTCAAAAATTCAAGAGCTTCGTGCAGGAATCTCAGATCCAGTTCCCCACAAAGTCTTGAAAACTTGCTTTTATTTTAGTATTTTAACCCAGCTTCCACAGGTTTTTTTTAAACCACTCTGATTTCAGTTCCCTGTTTTTTGGTTTTTTTTTTTTTGGCACTTTAGGATTTCCCTTAGTTTTTGTGAGCCTAGTGCATTAAATAATTTTTTAAAAATCTATCCAGTACTTAAGTGTTTTATAGCTACAGGGTTTTTCAAAGTACCTGGTCTGCCTTACTACCAGAAACCTATATTCCCCCTTTTCAATAATTTCTAAGAGAAACACTAATGTCTAATTTTTATCACAGGTATTACTCTATGTAACCGTTACAGCTTCACTAATTTAGGTAAGTGATAAAGAAAATCGGGTTAAATTAATTAAAATTCAGAATCACAGAAGTGTTTTTAGAAAGAAGTAAGTTTGATTGACATCAACAGCACAGAGTATTTGATCTTGGCTAACAAAGCTCTCAGACCATGTACCAAATACTTTTAATTACAAGTCACTTTTACTCATTATACTGTACACATACTGCTAGAAGACAGTTTGTTCTTCTGAGTGAATTGAGGATGACCCCCTGAAACATTTACATTTATTTGTTAAGCAAATTAATGATTTTAGGCATCAGACTCAAATTTAAAACATTATACCTAGATGAGCCAAATGCTTGTGACTTGAGAATAAAACTCATAATCTCTCTAAGCCTAACTAATCTTAGGCTTAGTTTAAAGAAATTACAAAAATGTAATTGAGGGGGTTTCATAATCAACTAGTAAATTCAATTGCAGATATCCTGTAAACTATTTTAATGTAATCCCAAATGTAATTCCTTAAAAACTAGCCTTTAGCACTGCAAACCGATACTGTTCCTACCAGTCTAAGAGTAGCCAGTTCTTTACCTCCCCAGCACTTGCACATTCCTTGGCTCTTCTGTGAAGCGCAGCCCATGTATCTTCATACCTAAAAAAGCAAAAAAAAATAACTCAAAATGCAAACCACACATTAAAAAAAAATACCATCTAAAGATGAACCTGGAACAGAAAAAAACAACTCAAAAATAATGGGGACGCGTCACAAGGACATAGAAGAAACCTGAAGGGGCTTCCAATGGCCAAACCTGGGACAATCTGAGTGACAAAATAAATAATGGTAGTGATGGGTTATAACTCAAGGGCTAACACAAACATCCATGAGTTCACAGCGATTTAAATGAACTGAACAAATGAACAGGGGAGAAGGGAGAAATTCTCCTGTAGTAGAATTCCAATTAATAATTGTAGAAAAAAATGACAAAAATAAAATAGCACCACTTGTTAAACATGACAATAATTGTTTCAGGCAAGAATTCTAATGGATGCTAAAATCAGTGAGAGAAATTATGAAGAGAAACAACATATTTACTACATAGTCTCAAAATATCTCCTTACAGGACACCCATAAATTAAAAAGGGGGAAATAGTACAACAATGTAGAAACCAGGCAGACACTTCCCTAACCATGTTATCCATGGTAATGAGACATATAAACATCATGTGTCTATTAATGTGATGCCCTGAGAAGGACACACCATTGCCCTTCTGGTAGTCTTGCTAAAAAACACTTTAATCATGGGGGGGGGGCAGCATGTAAATCCAAATTGAGGGGCAATTTGCAAAATATCAAAAAGTACTCTTCAAAACTGACCAGGTTAGGAAAAACAAAGACTCGGGAACTGTTCCAGATTAATGGAGATGGAGGAGGTATAGTGACTAAACATGACCTACAATTCTAGATTGGATCCTGGTCCGTGGGAGAGCTGAGGAAATACGAATGAGGTCTGTAGATTATGGAGCAGTGTTAACTCCCTGGTTTTGATAACTGTACCCTTACACGAAATCTTCAAAATACGCAAGCAGTAATTGACAGAATGGAAGGAAGAAATAAACCTCTCTCCAGTAACCAGAGACTTCAATACCCCTCTCTCAACAATGGTTTTTTTTTTTCCAACAATGGTTAAAATGACCAGACAAAAGATAAACGAGAGAGGACCTGAACACCACAATAAACCAACTAGATAGAACAGATACATAAAGAACACTCTGCCCAACGACAGCAGAATACACATTCTTCTCAAGTGCACACGGGAGATTTTCCAGGATAGATTATCTGCTAGGCCACAAATTAACTCTCCGTAGATTTTTGTAAAGGGAGTAAATGACAAATCTCTGAAACTTTTGCTCAATTTTGCTAACCCAAGACTGCTCTAAAAGTCTATATATTTTTTTAAACAAAAAGAGAGATAGATAGATATACAAAGTATCTTTTCTGACCACAATGGGATGAAGTTTGAAATCAACGAAAGGAAAACTGGAAGATTCGCAAATCTGTGGAAATTAAACAAATACTTTTAAATAATCAATGGATCAAAGAAAAAAAATCATAAGGGGAATCAAGGAATATTAAGAGATGAATGGAAATAAAACCACAACGTACCAAAACTTAAGAGACTCAGGAAAAACAGGGCTTTGAGTGAAATTTATAACTATAAATGCCTTACATTTAAACAGAAGATCTCATATCGACAGCCTAACCTCACAACTTAAAGAAGTAGAAAAAGAACAAACTGAACCCAAAGCTAGCAGAAGGAAGAAAAAATAAACATTATGGCAGATAAATAAAACAGAATAAAAATATTGGAAAAATCAATGAAACCAAAAATTGGTTCTTCAGAAAGACCAACAAAATTAAATCTTTAAGTAGACTAAGGAAAAAAAAGAGAAGACTCAAAATTAGAAACAAAAGTGGGGACATTACCAATTTTACAGGAATAAAAAGGATTATGAGAGTACTATGAGTAACTATACACCAAAAATTTAGATAATCTAGATAAAACAGACAAATTCTGGGGTACCTGGGTGGCTCAGTTGGTTGGGTGTCTGCCTTCGGCTCAGGTCATGATCTCAGGGTCCTAGGATCCTGCTCTACTCCCTCCGTCTCCCTCTTCCTCTGTCCCTCCCAACTCGTGCTCACGTGCACGCTCTCTCAAGTGAATAAATAAAATCTTCAAAAAAAAATTAAAAGAAAAAAAACAAATTCCTAGAAAAACAAAACCTATCGAGACTGAATCCCAAAGAAATAGAAAATCGGATAACTAGTAAGGAGAGTGCATCAGTCATTGAAAATTTCGCTCCTGAGCAATCAATGAATCAAAGAAGAAACTAAACAGGAAATAAAAATGTATCCTGAAACAAATGAAAATGGAAATACAACATACTAAAACTTATGGACTACAGTTTTAAAAGGGAAGTTCATAACAAATGCCTATATTAAGAGGATCCCAAACAAACAACCTACTCTACGCTTGAAGAAACTAGAAAAAAACAAAACAAAACTGAGGCCAAAGTTAGCAGAAGGAAGGAAATAATAAAGATTAGAGAAGAAATAAATGAAACAGGATAGGAAAACAATAGAAAAGATTAACCAAACTAAGAGCTGATTCTTTGAAAAGACAACTATGATTGACAAAACTTCAGCTAGACTAACCACACAAAAAAAAGACAGAGGACCCAAATCAAAATTATAAATAGAAAAGGAGACATTATAATTGACACCACGAAAATACAAAGAATCACAAAAGGCTACTATGAACAACTATACACTAACAAACTGGATAACCTAGAGGAAATGGAAAAATTCTTAGAAACATATAGACTACCAAAATGGAATCAGGAAGAAACAAAAAGTTTGAATAGCAGTTATTTAGTAAGGAGATTAAATCAGTAATCAAAAATCTCCCAAATGAAGGAAAGCCCAGGATGAGATGCCTTCACTGATGAATTTTACTAAACATTTCAAAAAGAATTAATGCTAATCCTTCTCAAACTCTTCCAAAAAATGAAGAGGAAGGAATATTCTCAAACTCATTTTAGGAGGCTAGCAGACTGCAACCAAAGCCAGTAAAGGACAGTATCAGAAAAGAAAACTATAGACCAGTATCTCTGATGAATATACATGCAGAAACTCTCAATAAAATACTAGCAGGTTAAATTCAGCAGCACATTAAAAGAATCATTCACCATGATCAAGTGGGATTTATATCTGGGATGAAAGGATGGTTCAACAATTGCAAATCAGTGTGATACACCACATTCATAGAAAGACAAAAAAAAATCCTATGATCATCTCAATAGGTGCAGAAAAGGCATCTAACAAAATTCAACATCTGCTCATGAAAAAAAATCTTAACAAAGCAGGTATAAAAGGAGGATAACTCAACATAATAAAAGCCTTATATAAGCTCATGGCTAACACCATACTCAATGGTGAAAGGTTCAAAGTTTTCCTGGTGCCCAGTCTCACCACTCCTATTCAATATAGTACTAAGAACTCCTTGCCAGAGCAATCACACAAGAAAATGAAATAAAAGGCATCAGAAAAGGAAAGGAAGAAGTAGAACTGTCTCTATTTGCAGATGATATAATTTTATGTGTAGAAAATCCTAATGACTCCACCAAAAAAATTGTTAGATCTAATCAACAAATGCAATAAAATTGCAAGATACAAAATTAATATACAAAAATTGGTAGCATTTCTATAAACTAACAATAAGTTATCTGAAATATAAAACAATCCCATTTACAATAGCATAAAAATAAAATAGTGGGAAATCACCTTAACCCAGAAAGGGAAAGATCTCTACTCTGAAAGCTGTTAAAGACAATGACTTAAGAAATCGAAGATGGGAAATAAATGGAAAGGTACCCCACATTCATGGACCGGAAGAATATTGTTAAAATATCAATACTACCAAAAGCCATCCATAGATTCAATGCAATCCCTATCAAAATTCCAGTGGATTTTTTTTCCCAACAGAAGTATAAAAAGCCATCCTAAAATTTATATGGAACCACAAAGACCTCAACTAGCCGAAGCAATCCTAATAAACAAGAATAAAGAGTGAGGCATCACATTTCCAGATTTCAAGTTACACTAGAGAGCTACAGTAATCAAAACAGTTTGGAACTGGCACAAAAACAAATAGATCAATGGAACAGAATAGAAAGTCCAAAAATAACCCTAAGCATTTATGATCAACTAATATTTGACAAGGGAGCCAAGAATACTCAATGGAAAAAGACAGTCTCTTCAATAAATGGTCCTGGGATAATAGGATATTCACATACTTATACTTCTCCCCAAAATTAAGTCAAAATGAATTAAAGACTTATATATAAGACCTGAAACCGTGAAATTCTTAAAAGAAAACATCGATAAAAAGTTCCATGACATGGGTCTTGGCAATGATTTTTTTGGATATGACACCTAAAGATCAAGCAACAAAAAGAAGTGGGACTATATCAAATTAAAAAGCTTCTGCAGAGCAAAAGAAATAACAAAGTGAAAAGAGCCTAAAGAATGGGAAAAAAAATTTGCAAACCATGTATCTGATAAAAGGTTAATATCCAAAATATATAAGGAACATATACAATTCAATACCAAAAAACCCCCCAAAAATCCGATTTTAAAAGATGTGCAAAAGACCTCACTACACATTTCCCCAAAGACCAACAAATGACCAACAGGTATATGAAAAGATGCTCAACATCCTAATTATCACAGAAATGCAAATCAAAACCACAATGAACTATAGCACCTCCCACCTGTTAGAATGGCCACCATCAGAAAGATGTAACAAATGCTGGTGAGGATGTAGAGAAAAAGGAACCCTCAGTGCACTGTTGGTGGGACTGTAAACAAGTATAGCCACTATGGAAAACGTAATGGAGGATCCTTAAAAAATTAAAAACAGAACTACCATATGATCCAGCAATCCCACTTCTAGGTATTTATCCAAAGGAAACAAAAACACTAACTCAACAAGATATCTGCACCCCAATGTTCATAGCAGCATTATTTATTATAGTAAAGACATAGAAACAACTTAGGCATCCACTGATGGATGAATGGTGTATACATATACAAGATATACAATGGAATATTATTCAACGACAAAAAAGGAGGAAATCTTGCCATTTGTGACAATGTGGATGGACTCTGAGGGTATTATGCTAAGTGAAATACATCAGAGAGAGAAAGATAAATATTGTGTGATCTCGCTTATATGTGGAATAAAAAAAAAATTCCAAACTCAAAGAGATCAGATTTGTAGTTCCCAGAGGCAGAGAGTGGAGGGAGAGGGTACCGGAGGAAAGTGGTCAAAAGGTATAACCATCCAGTTATAAGTACCAGGAATGCAATGTACATGAAGACTACAGTGACAGTGCTGTATAACATGTAAGAAAGCTGTGAAGAACTCTCATCACAGGAAAACATTTTTCTGTTCTTGCTCTTTTTGCTTTATCACTAGGAGATAAATGCTAACTTAACTCATTGTGATCATTTCACAATACATGTAAATCAAACAACTATACTGTATACCTTAAACTTATACAGTGACATATCTCAATTTAAAACCGGAAAAAAAAAAAATTTTTAAACGCCTCCCCCCAAAAGCAAAGCGTGGGTCCTGATGCCTTCACTGATGAATTCTGCCAAACATTAAAAACACAACTGTCTCAAACTCTTCCAAAAAACTGGAAGAGGGAACACTCCCTAATTCATTCTAGGCCGGCATTGCCCTGATACCTAAGCCAAAGACATAGACACGACAAGAAAACTACAGACCAATGTCCTTTATCAACACTGATGTAAAAATCCTCAATAAAATACAGCAAACTGAATTCAGCAGCATATTCAATGGATATAGACCATGATCTATGAGGATTTTTTCCTAGAATTCAAGAATGATTTCACATATGAAAACCACTCAATGTTATACACCACATTAACAAAATGAAAGGGTAAAAATACATAATTTCAATTGATGCTGAAAAAGCATTTGACAAAACTCAACACACTTTCATAAACTCAGATAAAAATTCAAAAAACAAGGAATAAAAGGAAACTATGTCAAAATAAAAACCACACATGAAATATGAAAATATGAAAAACATCATACCTGGTGGCAAAAGATTGAAAGCTTCTCCTCTAAGATCAGAAACAGACAAAGAGGGGTGCCTGGGTGGCTCAGTGGGTTAAAGCCTCTGCCTTCGGCTCAGGTCATGATCTTGGGGTCCTGGGATCGAGCCCCGCATTGGGCTCTCTGCTCAGCAGGGAGCCTGCTTCCTCCTCTCCCTCTGCCTTCCTCTCTGCCTACTTGTGATCTCTCTCTCTCTCTCTCTCTGTCAAATAAATAAATAAATAAATAAAAGTCTTAAAAAAAAAAAAGAAACAGACAAAGATGTCTGCTTTTGCTAATTCTAGTCAACATAGTAGTGGAAGATCTAGCCAGAGCAATTAGGCAAGAAAAAGAAGAAAAGGTATCAAATTGGAAAGACAGAAGTAAAATTATGTTTGCCAGTGATAAAATCTTATGTGTAGAAAAGCCTAGGGATTCCACAGAAACAAACCCTGTTAGGACTAATAAACAAATTCAACAAAGTAGCAGAATATAAAATCAACACACAAAGTCAGCTGTATTTCCATATACTAACTATGAAAATTCAAAAAAGAAATTTAAAAATTCCATTTGTAAAAGTATTAAGAAACTTAGGATTTAACAAAGGAGATGAAAGACTGGTATGATGAAAACTACAAAACACTGCTGAAAGAAATTAAAGACGACGTAAATAAATAGAAAGATACCCCATGTTCACGGATTGGAAGACTAACATCATTGAGATGTTATCAATAACACACAAAGTAATCTATAAATTTTAATGCCACTCTATCAAAATCCCAATGACATTTTTTGTAGAAGCAGAAAAAAAAATTCACCCTAAAATTTATATGGAATCTCAAGGGACCCAGAACACCCAAGATAATCTTGAGAAGAATAACAACGTCAGAGGACTCACACTTCTGTTTCCAAAACTTAGTACAAAGCTACCGTAATCAAAACAGTGTGGGGACGCCTGTGTGGCTCAGTCGGTTAAGCGGCTGCCTTCAGCTCAGGTCATGATCCCCAGGTCCTGGGACTGAGCCCCACCTCGGGCTCCCTGCTCACTGAAGAGCCTGCTTCTCCCTCTCCCTCTGCCTGCCACTTTGCCTACTTGTGCTCTCTCTGTCAAATAAATAAATAAAATCTTTAAAACAAAACAGTGTGCTACTGTCATAAAAGCAGATACATAGACCAATGAAATAGCCCAGAAATAAATCCTAACATACACAGTCAAATAATTTTCAACAAGGGTGCCAAGACCACGCAATGGGGAAAGGACAGTCTTTTTAACAAATTTAACAAATGGAGCTGGGAAAACTGGATATCCATATGCTAAACAATGAAGTTGTACCCTTAACATCATAAAAATTAACTAAATGGATCAAAAATCCAAAAATAAGAACTAAAACTATAACATCCTTAGAAGAAAACATAGGAAAAGCTTCATGACTTGGGGTTTGGCAATGATTTCCTGGATAGGAAACCAAAGGCACAAAAAATGGATATATTGGATTTCATCAAAATTAAAAGTTTTTATGCATCAAAGAGCACAGAGAAAAAAGGCAACCCACAGAATGGGACAAAATATTTGCAAATCACCCATCTGATAAGAGATTAATATCCAGATACCGAGAGAACTCCTAAAACTCAACAAAAAACACCCTATCCAAAAACGGGCAAAGGACTTGAATAGACATCTAAAGAGGATTTATAAGAGGCCAATAAGCACATGAAAAGATACTCACCACCATCAGTCCTTAGGGAAATACGAATCAAAACCACAATGAGATACTACTACTTCAAACCAATTCGAATGGCTATTAAAAAAAAAAAAAACCCAAACCAGAAAATAAGAAGTTTTGGTGAGGATATGGATAAATGGGAACCGCTGTGCACTGCTGGTGGGAAGGTAAAATGGTGTGGCTGCTGTGTAAACGGCACAGTGGTTCTTCAAAAAATTAAAAATATAATGACCATATGATCCAGCAATTCTGAGCATATACCCAAAAAATCTGAAAGGAGGGTCTTGAAGAGAGATTTGCACACTCATGTTCACAGCAGCATCACTCACAATAGCCAAAAGGTGGAAGCAATCTAAGTGTTCATTAGTGGATGAATGGATAAGCAAAATATGGTATATAGCTATAAACATTAATCAGCCTTAAAAAGAAACTTCTGACATATGCTTAAACGGTACATGTCAGAATTGACAACAGTGTGCTCAGTGAAACAAGCCAGTCACAAAAAAAATACTGCATGAGTTCACTTATATGCGGTACCTAGAGTAGTCAGATTCCTAAAGAGAAGGCGGAATGATGGGCACCCCAGACAGGGAAGGGGGCAACCAGCCACTGTCGTTTAATGGGTACAGAGTTTCCATTTGCAAAATGAAAAGTTTTGGAGATTGGATGCATAACAATGTAAATGTGCTTAACACTACCGAGCTGCACGCTTAAACACGGTTAAGATGGTAAATTTCCTGTTACGTGCATTGTATCACAATTTTTCACAATTAAAAACATTATAATTTAGAGATCTGCTATTTAAAATAGTCTTTACTCCACTTAATATTAGTTCCAAAGAGAGAAAAAACTGTGTTTCAAGGCAATCAACGGACATATTATGGACATCTTCCTACGGCTGTAAATTTTCCTGTAAAGTCCAGAGTGCACCCCCTTTCAAACAACTACCACACATGAAGGTCTACACATCTAAAATAAATCTTCCAATGAAGTCCATTCGACTAAATCACTAGATTAGAAAAAATAAAGCTAACATGTAAACAGTACACCACCGATCTTTACTATACCTTCTTTCAGGGTCACTTATGCTCTTCACTCAACAAAACCAAGTAGGAAATTGGTATCAAATTAAGCTCTTTCCATTTCAAAAAAGAAAAAGAAAATCTCTAGATTTAGCAACCATAAAAAGGAAGGCAGTAAAGAGCTCGAAAAGGGAAAGCGAGCTGTAGGCACAGGTGACTGGCATCATAAACGCAGCTCAGGGCGAGGAGCGTACCTTCTCCCGCGCACATCTTTAGCACGGATCTGTCAGAGGGCACATTAAGTTCAGAACTGCATAGAACATACTTAAACCATGTATTTTTATCACAGCTATACTGAGGTAATTCGCACACCATAAAACACACCGTTTTAAAGTGTATTATTCAGTAGTTTTTAGTATATTCACAGAGTTGGGCAACTCTCACTACCCTCTCATTCCAAATCACTGTCGTCACCCCAAACAGAAACCCCATACTCACTCCCCTCTCTCCTCCAATCCTTGGCACCATTAATTGACTCTCAGTGTCTACGGATTTGCCTATTCTGGACATTCCGCACACAGGGAATCACGCGGCGCTGCGCTGGTTTGGGGCGTCGCCCACCGGGCAGCACGTGCCGGCGCTCCGTTCCTTTCTGTGGCTGCAGAGACACTCATCGGCTGCTGAATACTCGTGTTGTTGCTACTTTCTGGCTATTATGAATAATACTGCTGTGCCCGTTTGTGCACAAGTCTCTATGTGGACGTTCGTTTTCAACTCTCTTGGCGTGAACCTGCCAGGTCACACAGTAATTCTACGTTTAACTTTCTAAGACACCCCCGAGCTGCTGTCCACAGCGGCAGCAGCATTTTCTGTCCCCACCAGCAGTGCACAAGGGTGCTACTTCTCCGTGTGCTCCAGGCTGGCTAGTGTCTGCGTTTTTGATCACAGCCAGGCTAGGGGGCACGACGGGGTATCCCACTGTGGCCTTGATCAACACCCACGAATGGTGGCCAGCATCTTTTCATGTGACTACTGGCTATTAATATCTTCTTTAGAGAAATACCTGTTCAAATCCTTTGCCTATTCTTCACTGGGTTGTCTTTTTATCGCTCAGTTATAAAAGTTCTTTGTATACTCTAGATTCAAGTCCCTCGGCAGAAAAATGATTTGTAAATATTTTCTCCCATTCTGTGGATTGTTGTTCCACTTTCTTGATGGGTTTCTGTGAAGTACAGAGATTTTAAATTTTGATAGAGTTCAGTTTATTTTTTTCTTTTGTTGCTTATGCTTTTGGTGCACATGTAAGAAAATCATGTATTTTAATATTAATCTGCATGCCAACAGGAGGGGAGTAGAGAAGAAATGTATAAAATTAAAAGCCAAAGTAAGAGGATTATCAAGGACTTAAATTCAAAATCAATTTTCTTGCAACAGAAAAACCATAAACATAAATACACATAATAAAGTATTGGCTAGCAAATACAATAGTGATCAATCTGCTCAAAGTCTGAATGGCCTTTGCATTAATCAATGAAAAGTAAAAAACCCCTCAGGGAAATCAATAAGTTAATAATTTCTAATCACTGCTTAGGTAAAATTTAGTTGCTTTAAGGTTTCTATCTATAAAATTATAAAATATTTTTAGACAATAGTCAGAAGCATAATTTTCTTATTTAAATGGAAACACTTACCTGCTAAGTAACTCTAGACCAGCAGTGTACTTTGGCAAACATGGAACAGTCCTGCCAAAAAAAACAAAAAAAGCCACTTATTTTATTGAAATTGCTTCCAATTTAGGCCAACTAAAAAAAAAAAGCTACATATGAGAATTTTGACACTGTCGACTGTGATGTGGAATATTTTTAAATTACTAATGACAATTTACCTAAACTTTCAGAGAAATGTTTTATTTCACATTTAAAATACTGTAATATACTATCACCCATGACTCTGCCCTACAGATTATTTTTAGCACATAGTAAGATACATACCTTCATTAAATGCTAGATAATAAGAATTTTTTTTTAAAAGCTCATAATCTGTAGGTTTAAAGTGAAATTTGGTCATGTTTTATGTATTAAAAAAATGAAAAAGTTGCACAACACTGGTGTTTTTATATAAAACAGGTAACACAGCCCCAGAGGCTCACTTGCCAAGTACTGTTTCATTATTAATCTGCTTCTCAATAATGCAGGACTTTTACTTTGTGCTTAATATACAAAATGATTAACTGCGATCAAACAGTCACCACTGGTTGTCCTAGAATAAAACTACACCTCGCCATGTCTTCAGCCATTTCACCATTTTATCAGAAAATTTTCCAGCATTACACAATTTATAATCAGATTGCTTTGTAGTCAAATGCACTCAACAGACGTAAAACCCACTAAAGTAATCACACTATTAAAACTAGAGCCGAAGGCTGTGTGAAATTTAAGTCACAGTAAATTAAATCTTAGCACAGGCTTACCTTGGTTTGCTTTTTACTTTAGCTTCTCTTGACTTGTCACTTAAAGTCTTCAACCTATAATTCATAAGTATAAAATATCATATTTTTACAGCTTAAGAGATTTTTTCAACCATGAATTTCATAGTTCTTAAATTTTAGATCAGATGAGCTTATTATTTTAGCAAGAATTAAGCACCTCTACAGACAAGTATTTGAGCGTTTACTGTATGTCAGACACCCCAAATAGAACGTTTATAGCAAACATCTTTATATTTTTTTCTTGCCTCAATCTTTTTTTTTTGGAAATAATTCCTAAGTCTGATCGGTCTAGAGAAAGGTCATTTACCTGGCATCATTAAAAAAAGAAGTGTGATCCACACAGATGAGTTTGGTAGGTAACAAAGATATCTAAGTGGCACATTTTAATAAAATAGATATGATACTTGGCACTGAAAGCTCTTTAAGTACCAACATTTTGTGAAATTTTAGACACTAATCAAAAACTTTCTAAAATATATCACAAATCTTCTTCTTTAAAGAGGACTTGGTATATTCTATTTAACATTTTCTGCTAACTCCAGGTCATTCTTATGAACACCACTGATTACATTTTGTAGCAAAACAATCATCTCCTCAGATGTTTGCCCTACGAATGCCTTTTCATCTACCAACCTGAAACCAGTCTATGGTGATTTAAGTTTGTTTGGGATCCTGTGTCTATGTTTTTCTAAATTTAAATTTCCCACTTCCACCACTGGTCCTTTGGTTCTCGGTGGTAACTTACTGCTTCGACTAGCTACCTAACTACTGTAGCCTCCTCCCTCCCTAGTATTAGCTTTTTAAAATTACTGGGCTAGAAAACAGATAAATGGGCTAGAGATGCACAGAAAAATAAAATTAAATAGGCTCCTCTATATACATACAATAAGAAGTTCACAGACTTTGTACAATTTATTTTTGCTTCACTGGCCCATTTTCACCTTCTTTTGGCTGTTGATTCTTTTTTTTTTTTTTTAAAGATTTTATTTATTTGAGAGAGAGAGAGAGAGAGAGATCACAAGTAGGCAGAGAGGCAGGCAGAGAGAGAAGGGGAAGCAGGCTCCCCGCTGAGCAGAGAGCCCGTTGCGGGGCTTGATCCCAGGACCCTGAGATCATGACCTGAGCCGAAGGCAGAGGCTTTAACCCACTGAGCCACCCAGGCGCCCCTTGGCTGTTGATTCTGTACCATATAATAGAGGTTGCCAGAAAGTGAGTGCTACCTTGTGAGCCTCTCTTAATATAAAATGAGATATTACTGCAAATGTTCTTAATGTGGTTATTTCAACAGATCTTTGTTTCTAAGTAGAGTCTGAAACGCAGACCACGGTACCACCACTAGCCCCTGACATGCCTTTGGTAAAACGAGAAATAGGTGCCCCTTCCTCAAAGCACTTGACTGCTCTCAGCCAGAAACCACCGGCTGTCCAAGCTGACTCTCCTATCTACGCCCCCAGGCCTGAGCCTCTCCGTGCAAGCCCGGACCTGGGACTCCATCCTCTTTTTTGTCCATAATGCCTCGCTAACCACCAGAAAGGGACTTAAAAAAAAACAAAAAAACAAAACTGGAATGCCAGTTTCATACAAAAATTTTTACATTACTCTATGTTGGTTTTCAAAAACTAAAATACTGAGATGAACTTCTCTGTTTAAAAAGATTCTGCAATCTCTTTAATATGAAACTCATTTCTCTCTCTCCAGATGAGTCTAGGAGTTGTATTTTAAAAGCCTGAACCGTCCTACAGAAACAAAGTTCGGGGTGCCTGGGTGGCTCAGTTAAGCATCTGCCTTTGGCTCAGGTCACAATCCCAGCATCCTGGGATCCAGCCCCACGTCACGCTCCCTGCTTGGCGGGGAGCCTGGTTCTCCCTCTGCCCCCTGCTCACGCTCTCTCTCTCAAATAAATAAATAAAATATTTAAAAATATATATATAAATTTCAAAGCTTCGCCTTGGCAACTAGTAAATCCAGTTTAAATTAAGATTATGCAACAACTAATATTTCGACAGTCACGCTCTATCACCTCCACTCCAAAATTCAAGAAAGGCAGCTAGCTGTGACATCCCAGGTAGAATTATACTAGGACGGTTATACGCAGTGGTACATTACACTCATTACAATCATTTTTAGTGATCCAGGACAATTCCATATAGTTAGGAGTACAAAGATACTGCAAGAGAACTGTTAAGATCCTTTTTGGACCATTCTTATTACATGGCCTGGCAAATCTGGAGGCTAGTATCTCAAATATTTATTTCTGAAATAAACTTTTACTTTTTCAATTGTAATACATCAAATTTGGGGTCCTCCTCCACACCCCCCCCAAAAGAAAGAAAAAAAGAGAATAAAAGAGAAAGGAGGAGTATCACAGGAAGCTGAAAATAAAATCATCGGAAGGGTCAATGAGAGCTCTCCATGTGGTTCCTTAACAAACATCTGCTTTAAAATTGGTCCTTAACCAGATGTAATGTGTGGAACTTGTTTGATGTGGATTTGAACAAATCAACTGTAAAAAGACATTTCTAAGAACAGGGAAATCTGATTATGGACTGGATAATTGATAATATCAAAGAATTAGTGTTAATTCTGTTAAGTATGATGTTGGCACTGCATTTATGTAATCCCTCTTTTTTTTAGGGGTGCAAACTGATGTAGGAGAGATGTAATAGACAATCTGAGACTTCTTTTATAACTACGGGAGAGAAAAGCAAAAATGGCAATAGCTGACAATCACTGGATCTGAATCATGGATATATGGGGTTTACTGTGTGATTCTATTTTTTGTATGTTTGAAACTTCGTAAATGCATTTTTGTAATAAACACCGTCTTTTAGACATTCATCACTTCTCATCACACCTTCTCCACATAAATCATCCATGTGCCAAAATTCAGAACAGAAACTGATGGAAAAAACAAGGAAGCTGGAAGGAGGTGGGAAACAGTGAAGAACGTTGAGGAGAGGAACACAGACAAGGGTCACAACGACTATTATTCTTACTTCGAGTTGAAAAAATAAGGTCAAGTATATATATATATATTTATACACACACACACGCACATTAAGGTCAGGTATATTTAACAAGCAACAAAAAAAGCAAAAAGTTCCTTTCTGAAATACATCCTCAAAACCTAGAATTCAACCAAAAGTAGCGTACTGTTTTTATGGTGTACTAATTCTACTTCAAGTTTCTCACAGTGATTCTGTGCTGGAAATAACCCACTAATGAAAGCTGTTTAATGCCCTACAACGTCAGGACTAAGAGGGACTTACTGATTTGGGTGTAATACCCCAGTTTCCTCAAACATAAAATGGTGGCATTATACTGACCCTAATGATTTACCACCGGAATTAAATAAAATTCCAAATACGACTTTGTCAGCACTCTGTAAACAGAACTAACTCACATGAAAAGTATAATAAGAATTACCTCCGCCAAGAAAGGTAAGAAACTATGTAATTATCGGGCCCAGGTGAAATAAAGTAGAGGTTTCTGAATGCACCACGGTTTCTAGAAAAGGCTTCCCCACCGTTCCCAGTCTTCTTCCTAAACCCATACAACCCCAGGAAGACATGAGAGCTGCTGTGTGACTCTATCAATTTAGTCTTAAGTGAGCACCTAATTACCTTCTACCAAAAGCAACCAACCTCAAATTTGTCCTAACACTTCAACAATTTATTTTTAGATTGTTCCAAAGACTTACCTTGATTTGACACGAGCACATTTATTTTTGTAGGCTGTGCAGAAAATATTAAAATGGGGGCATCCTCCTACGACATGGAGGTGATGAGCAAAACTGCCCCCGCAACAAGTTTACAAAGAAGCAGACAAACAGAGTGATGTATGGAGCACTGCAATGAAGGATGAGCAGAAAATGCGCTTTCTCTGGCTGACTCAACCTCACGGGGTGACCTTAACGGCTTTCCTCTGTGCTTCAATTTCCTACTCAGCTAACCTCATCAGCTATTGTGAAAGCTCAGGATGACGTCTGCAGAATACCGCAAAAACATATTAATAAGCAGATTTTGTCATTAAGGTTCAATTCCTTTAACCATGTTCGCATCTCCATTATTCCGACTTTAAATTCTCCTTACAAAGACAAATCCAATCTATTGTATTTTTCCGTGAATGTTCATCTTTTCTTTCTTTAAAAACAAGATCATGGAAAGACAGCATTGATCACACTGAAAAGTACATGTGACCCGGGGTACGTGACTGGCTCAGTCTGTTGAGCATCTGACTCTTGATTTAAGCTCAAGGCATGATCTCAGGGTCGTGGGATCGAGCCCCGTGCGTCGGGCTCTCTGCTGGGCATGGAACCTGCTTAAGATTCTCCCTCTCCCTCTGCCCCTCCCCGACTCGTGCCCTCGCTTTATTTTTTTAAAGATTTTGAGTGCGCGCACGTGAGAGTGCGAGCACGTGCACACACGTGCGCACAAGCAGGGGGAGCAGCAGAGGGAGAAGCTGGCTCTCCACCTGAGCTGAAGGCAGACACTTAACGGCTGAGCCACCCAGCCGCCCCTAATAAATTAATCTTTAAAAAAAGTACACGTGACCCCTCAGCTCCAGAGCCTGAGTCACACAAAAGCTGCACAAACTTAGGAAAGGGAGAGGAATATAGACCATCTCTATCCTAATTAACCCCAGCTACACCAAATCAGTGCTGATCTGCGCCCTAAAGGTTTCACGTCTCTGTGGTTTTATTTTATTTGCCCATGTTTTCCCTAGCTAATGCCTATATGGTAAATCAGCTTACAGAAGAGAATGACCATAAGACGGCAGACTCATTTTCTAAGAAACAACATCTTGGCAGTTAGCTCTGTGTGTAAAGGGTTTCACACGTCTTAATTGCTTCTTGGAGGTCAACCCCTATGTGATCTCACACAACAAATTCACAGCCAACTGCTTCTCTTTCAAAACTATTCTGAGGGGCGCCTGGATGGTTCGGTCGGTTAACCTGCCTTTGGCTCCGGTCATGATCCCAGGTCCTGGGATCGATCCCAGCATCGGGTTCCCTGCTCGGTGGGGAGCTTGCTTCTCCCTCTGCCCCTGCTCCTGCTTTCTCTCTCTCACACACACACAAAAAAAAAAAAAAAAAAAAAAAAAAAAATCTTAAAAAAACTATTCTGAAATTCTTCTGTTTGTAAATGACATCATTTATCTAAGATACTCCAAAGTTAACATCCTTAATTTCCCCACCTTCTTCCCTTCCTACATCTCACTGTTTACAAATTCACCCGTGCCGGTCCCGTCCATTCCCTCGTCAAACTGCTATCAGCACCGCCTTACCATCGTTCCCCCGGCCTGTAATCACCGCCTCCTAAACACTCTCCCTGTTCCACATCTCCAGCCCTTCCATCACACGGCCTCTCAAATCTCTTCCGGAAATACAGGCAGGCCCATGCTGCTCCCTCCACAAAAACCTTCCAAGACTCAGTCAACCTGAAAACAAGCCAGGACCACGCCAACCCCTTTAACCTGCTTTACTGTTTGCAACAGTTCCTATGGCCTCCTGCCACTGGAAAGAGCCCGGGAACATTATTTGCTGCCTGTGTTCTCTGCTCCATCCCTGACTTCTAGAAGGGTTCCTGTCAGAGTAAGCGCTCGGTAAGTACTTGATAAATGAGTTCAGCAAAGCACTAAAGATCTTATCTTAGTCACTCAACTTCCCTCCCAAGCTTCCTCTCCCACAATCACTTCTGTCTTGGAAATGCCCTCCCCCAAATCTGTTACAACCCCTCCTCATTCTTCAAGGCCCAGTACAGAACCACCTCCTCTTTGAAGCCTTCTGTAAATGCTTCCTTTCACAGGAATAAATGACTCCTCACTTTGGGCTCACGCAACGCACACATTCACTTGTATCTTTACTGTTCCGCTCCTTCTGCTTTCCTTTATATTGATTGCCCCACGACTTTGTAGCCCCAGGATCCAGCCCAAAATACAGACACCAATTAGTAAAGAAAACTGAGCGCACAGCTCTTACATTTTTTTGCTTTTTAATGAAATGTGAAAAAAAAAAGCTTCCGTGAAAAAGGACACTCACTGAGTGCATCACCTAGTGTGACACTTAGTAGGAACGCAGTACCTAGTTACTTAATCAGGGCGAATACTGAGATTCTTTTTTCAGGCTTATCAAAAAGTTGAGTGAGTAATCCTGGGAGCGTCAAGATTTTAGGCAAAATCTCGCCATTTTACCACACTGTGAATTAGAGTATTGGAGCCTCTCCTTTAAGTAGGTTTCGATACTACAGAAGGGCGGCGGAGAAAACGAGTCTGCTGGGCAGAGGTGGACTTGGGGGCAGGGGTAAACAAGTTTTCTATCCCTACCGGCAAGAACCAGAGCAAAAAAAACGGGAAACACCAGTCGGTGACAGGCAGCTATAAATCTTCGGTAAATCTGATTAGCAATTCTCTGATTAGCAATTCCCTGATGGTCCTGCGTTCCTGATTACTTCATTCCTGAGGCTTTTGGTCCTACCTGCTCAAAAGGTAAAGACCAGAGTAGATTTGAAGTATGTGCTTCATTATATCCCAAAGTTTCCCTCAGAGCTCAAGTCAACGCCTAAAAAGTGCATGTTCTCTGTGAACTCCCCAAAAGGTTCTAAGAGTTGAGTAAGTTAAATGAAATTAGGACTCACGTGAGGGCAGAAGGGTGAGGCCCCGAACCTCATTCCTGTGGTCCTTTGGGCTGGCCAGCCACCCGCTTAAGTCAGAAAGAACATGAAATAATTTCCAGGTTTACCTCCATTTTGACGTAACTGTTATTATGAATAAAAATTTACACCGGGGGCACGGTGGTGGCTCCGTCGGTTGAATGTCTGCCTTTAGCTCAGGTCATGATCCCGGAGTCCTGGGATCCAGCCCCGCATGGGGCTTCCTGCTCAGAGGGGAGTCTGCTTCTCCCTCTCCCTCTGCCCCTCCGCCCCAGTTTGTGCACTCTCACTCTCAAATAAAATCTTAAAAAAAAAAAAAATTATATAAAAGACCCCAAGTCCATGGACAACTTAGAGTCCTCACCCACCCCACAGGCCACCAGCATCTCTAGCCACTTTCCTGAACTGATCTTAAGTTGCATTTTTTTTTTTTTAAGTCTGAACGGAAGGTGGAAATTCATTGTGTTCATGTTTTTATCACTAATGTCACATTCTCTTGGGAGACTGATAAAGCTAAGCCTTTTATTAAAAAAAAAAAGATTTTCCTACATTTAAGGTCCAGTTCCATGAATTTTCATAAGTTGAAAATGCGCAGAAAAGCTGAGAGGACGGCACTCTGGGCGACTGGAAAGAGCAGCCCCGGCAACACTGCAGGAACACAGAAACCCACTAGGCCTTCCTTCTACTCCTTCCCTCAGGCAACCCAACACTGGAAGCTTGCAATTATTTAGAAGCCCGCTGCTCCGGTTTCTACACGCACTGACACGAAGTGTTCTAAAGGCACATCAGGTGCAATTGGATAGTTTCGGGAGGGGATGGCCATGTCACTTTCACCTGCGAATCCCCCAGAGCCTTCACCCAATATCCATGTCGGCTGTGTTTAATTTCATCTTTCCTCAGCAAGGCAAAATATTCCATTACGTAAAATAGGTTGACCTCAAGCTGAATACGGAGAGTTTACTAAAATGAATTAAGAGGATTCTTTCTTGGTAAGAGTCGCACAGGAATTTGTGAACTGGACAAAAGGGAACATCGGTTTAGAGCAGCCAGTCAGCGGCAAGACAGACCTCACCTGGAGAGGAGTGATTTCTCTGCCAGGTGACAGGCTAAGTGGCACACAGTGACCAATGTCTTTGTCAGTTGAGAGTGACCAGTACAGGAGGGAGCCAATCAAGTGTCTAAATGGACTACAAGCCCTTTCAGGACGTCTAATGCCAAAGTGGCTCCAGTCTATGATATCGTCAAGAAGTCAGTTTCCAAGGGGGTTCTAACCAGATCTCCTCAACTCTCTTCCTAACTACACCCTAAAACTCAGGTTGTCCAGACCTCCCAGGATGGTTTGGGTCCAGAGTCCACATTCCTAGTTAAGTTTAACCTTAAGCAAAGATCATGAGTATGAACGGCAACTACACAACCTAGAGTTACAGCAACTACCAGAAGCCGGACTGTTACATTGTCAAAACTCCTTGAAAGTCACGATAACAGGGGTGTACCGGGGGTTTATCTCTGACCACTCGCAGGCTCCAAGCAGACTATTCCAGTAACCCATCAAAGTTCTTCAATAATTTACACCTGAAGTTACTTTTTCAATTTAAATGGGAAAAAAACTGCAAGCATGCAAAATAACCCCCATTAATGAATAACTTACAGAGCATGTATCATATTAAGAACTCCAAAACTATCAAAAATGATTTACGTGGGGTAAGTGCTCAAGTATTTGCCTCAAATCCTCAGCATCCAAAAGGCAAACCATGTAAACATTTTTGTCCCATAAGATAAAATCTTAGCCCCATCTTTCTCAATGAGAATTTAAAACCCTATGATCAAGATGTCCTCGTTCAGAAAAATTCTCTAAAGGATTTGTACGATAAGGTAACAGATTTTCTGAAGGTGACACCTTTTCTAAAGAAATGAAAAAATTAATATGAACTAAGCACAAACTAGTAACAACAGATGACACGGTGCTTACTGTTCTACGTGTTGTGTCCTACATGTTCATTCATTAATCTTCACAACACTGTTAGTATCATCTTTATCACCTCTGTACAGTTGTGGAAACCGAGGCAAGACAACTCAAGTAACTTGCAAAAGCACATTCGCTTAGTGGTAGAGACTGAGAATCCCGGGAGTCTGGCGCGAGAATCTGTGCCCGTGGTTCCCAAACTTCCCAGCACCCTGGAATCACCCAGGGGAATCCTGGAAACTCGGGCCCCAGTCTCATTACTTCGGCATGGGCGGCAACCTGGGATCAGGCGCGTTCAAGATTCCCAGGTGACTCTAAGCCAAGTTGGGGAACCGCTTGGTCTGCGCCTGTCACCCTGAGCTAGCTGTGAGCAGTGTCGCCGCAGTTCTGGGGCTTTGCTTGCCCCACGAATTTCTTCACCACGGCGCCGAACCCGGGGCAGAGACACAGGCAGAAAACAAAAGGGAGGGAAAGAGGCGGCCGGCGGGCAGCGCCGAGGGTTCGGCGAGCCGGCCGCGCGAGGACGCGGACACCGGACGCGGCCCGGCAGTGCGCGCGGCGGCGCCCGTGACCTCCGGCCTGGGCAGGGGGCGGCGGGCCGGGCTCCCCGCGGCGCCGCAGGAGCCCGAGGCCCGAGCCTGCAGGTGCCTCGGAGGCGCAGGCCCCCGTCCCGCGGGCGGCGGAAGCGGGGGGCGCGCTCGCCCGCCACGTGACTCCCCTCCCGGGCCGCCCGGATGCCGGGACGGGGGCCCAGGCGTCCCGGGCGCACTCCGCGGCGCGAGGCGGAGCCGGCCGGCGGGGACCGAAGTTACTTAGTGCCGCCGGTCCGACGCCGCAAAGTTCGTTCCTCTCCTCGGCAGGGCGGGGATGGGAAGTGCGGGACGGGACCCCAGCGGACCCGGGCGCCGGGAGAGGAGGGAGGGAGGAAGCTGGCGTCCCGGGGCCCCGGCCCAGCCCCCGGGTCCTTTCCGTCCCCCCGCCGTATACCCACCCGGAGGTGAAATCCTGCTGCACGCTCAGCAGCCGCTCCCGCAGGGTCTCCAGCATCGCCGCCGCCGCCGCGTCTCCTCCGCTCAGGCTTCAGGCCGCCGCCACACCTGTCACCCGCGCGCCCCGCACACTCGCGGCCGGCCCCGCCCCCGGCTCGGTCGGCGCCCGGCGCCGCAGCCCCTTCCGCGTTCCCGCCCCCAGCCCGCGCGCTCCCGCCCCGCCCCCGCCGCGCCCAGGCCCGCGCAGGCGCAATAGGTCGCGCCGGCCTCGGGCTGCAGAAAAGGGGCGGTTCTTCTCGCCCAGCTGAGCAGGCCACAGAGGCCCCGAGGCCTTTCTGTAGCCCAAGCCGGGCCCTCTCGTTTTTCTCTGATACAGAAGTGGCATTGTGACAGAATGTTTTCAGTCGAGGGCTTCTCTGAGTGCACGGTTGGTTTTTACGGTTTGGAAGAGAATTGGATAAATTTCTTGCACAGCGGGCACATCCCTGTAGCAAACTTTCACCCACCGGGTCCAGGATCTGACAACCCCCTCTCCCCCAGCTTTGCCTTTGGAGGAGATAGTTAACCATTCTAAGCCTCGGTTTCTTCCTTCATAAAATGGGAACGATAATCAGCTGTTTCAACATCATCCCTTTCTACTTCGACCTCCATGACGCTTCTGTGCCCTTCACACCAAAGGAGATCGCCTTTGTCAGGTCACCAGTGACTTCCATGTTGCCAATGCCATTTGTTACTTACCTGCCCTGATTTTTTTCTCAACCTCTCAGTGGATCTCAAAGCAGTACCTTATATATACATTTTTTTAAAAAAGATTTTATTTGAGGGGGGAGAGAGAGAGAGAGAGCATGCGAGAGCACAAGAGCAGGGGGAGCAAGAAGATGAGTCTCTGCTGAGCAGGGAGCCCCACCCCAGGGTCATTCCCAGGACCCTGAGATCATAACCCGAGCGGAAGGCAGAGGCTTTACCCACTGAGCCACCCAGGTGCTCCCCCCCACAATGCCATTTTTAAGGCACATTCTTCTCTTGCCCTCAGGGACATCATACTTCTATTCTCCCTTCCTCTCCACTCCTTTTTCAACAGTGGCTCCCAAGGCCGCATCACCAGCCTCCCGCTCTTCATGTGTGCTCTACCATGCTGGAAATTCTGTCAAGGCCCTGAGGGACACCCAGTTCTTTATTTCCAGCCCTGTCCGCCCTCCTGCCCCTTCAATTCAGACCAGTTGCTCACTTAACATGTATCCAGTAGGCATTTCTAAGCCAACATACCCAAAATTGAAGACTTGATTGCATAGTCATCTCCTGACTTGCTCGTTCCCCAGTCTTTTCCATTTGAGTAAATGGCCACCATCCACCAAGTTGCTCAAGTTAAGCCACCTGAAATCACCTGTTTCCTCCCTTCCTCATCCCCCGTATTAACTCATCAGGTCTTATCCACTCTTATTTCTAAAGTATTCCTGGAACCGCCTCCCCTTTCTCCATCTTCATTATGATCACCCTAGACCAGGACACTGTCATCTTACACTAGGAACACTGGCAGGAACACCCCTGATTCTACTCTTTTGCCATCTACACCCCTGTAATCCATCCTTGACATGGCAGCCGAAGAGAATTATCTAAAAGCAATCAGATCATGTTGCTCACCTACTTTAAAGCCTTCAGTTGCTTCTTGTGCCTTCAGAATAAAATTCGAACTCCTTACTTGGCTTAAAAAGCCCTAAAATTTGACCCCTTCCTCATACTCCAAAGCAAATACAAGTTTGAACTGTGTGGGACCACTTAATATGATTTTTTTTAGTAAATACATTAAAAAATTTTTTGGAGATATGTGACAATTAGAAGAAACCTGAAGAGGAACCACATAGCCTAGAAATACCAAAAAAAGAAAAATTAGGTACTATTGCAAGAATACAGTATATAATACATATACAAAATTATGTTAATCTACTTATATCGATAAGGCTTCTGGCAAACAATAGACTATTAGTAGTTAAGTTTTGGGGAAGTCAAAAACTATATGCGGATTTTCAACTGCTAGGGGATCAGTTCAAGGGTCAACTGTACTATTCACCTATCATGACCTTGACATTTAAGCCATAGTAACCTTGTGTGTGTGTTCCTTGAAAATTCCAGGTTCGTTTCCATCTTGAGGCCTTTTCACAGGCTTTTCTCCAAAATGTCCCAGTGCTGGCTTCTTAATGGCATTCAGATCTCAGCTTAAATATCAACCCCTTAGGTCTACCCCTTAGGTAGACTACCCTTAGGTAGGTCTTCACAGATCATTCAAGTTATCCACACAATCACTTCCTGTACACAACCGGTTTCTCAACTTAGTACACATCACTCTCTGATAATTTATTTAATAATTATTTAATTACGAAAAAGTTGTTTATTAACTAATTTTTTTAACACCATTTATTTTAAATTCAGGGCTGGGACTTGGGTGAGGCAGGTAAGGCATTCACTTCAGGTGCAAAATTTAAGAGCCAAAAAGTTCAGTATTCAAAATGAGTAATATTTTAATGCAATATTTTAAAAAATCAGAATTCATGCAAAAAATGCAATGAACAAAATATCAAATGTAAACAGTAAATACTGATTGTTTTGTTGTAGGAATCAAATAAGATAAAGTGTGTGGTTTATGGTGAGGGGGGGGACATCTCTTGGCCCCTCTGGATAATTTCTTCCACGTGGAGAAATCTCCTTCACAGTGTAACACTCCAGGCCTTTCCTGGAGGAGGACAGGTGACTATATTGGTTAGTAAGCTAGGGACAAAGGAGCCTGGCCCATCCTCTTTTCTTTATTGTGGCTGCAAACTTCCAGCAGAGAACACTCATTCCATTCCACAAGGACTGGCTGCCTGGTGAGGTGACTGCAGCGACCCGGTTGCTTTCTATGACTGGATAGGCAAGTCTTTTTTTTTTTTTTTTGGCTAGGCAAGTCTTAAACTGAGGTTCGGTAACAGGAATTCTGCTTGCCCATAAATATTGTATAAGCCATGTGCTTCATCAGTCTTACCAGAAATGAAAGTGATGTTCTGGCCACTTTATGGTGATGCTCTTATCTTATTTCTTGGTTGGTTCAGATAAGTAAGGTAGAGGGGTGCTATCATTGAGCCCTCCTTCAACCTCCCAGAAATAGTTCCTGGTACAGAGTAAGTGATCAGATGATCAAGTCTGTAGAGAAAGATGCCTCAGTATTTGGTAGATTTGGAACCCACAGGTATTGAAAAATAATAAATCTTTTAAATTTTTATTCAATTAAATAATTACCTCTGCTTATAAATTGTCAATTTACTGTTTCATAGGTTCCTACAAAGGACCAAATCAGAACAAAAGACTTTGCCCGTCACTAGGAAATAGCTTTCCTTATTGTGCCCATTTTTGTCTTGACCATTGCATTATTGGTCTGTGGCATGTGTGTCTCATTTTGAGGTGTTTTATGAACATTTTTAATCCCATCATGTCTGGCAAATCCAAAATCAGTGGAAGTTTTAAAAGGGCTAATAAGAAAAGACAGTTATAAAGAAACAAAAGTAAGTTTTAGGAAATGAATGTAGAGAGAAAATATGGCCACACAAGTTGTTTTGCAAGAATGATTAAGGACCAAGATTTGAAGCATGTGACATGTTGTGTTGATCTAAGTAAGTGTAATTAGCCAGAAGCTAGGAAGATTGATTGGCAAAATGAAAACAACAATAGCAACGACGTTTTTAAGTATAGAGAACCAACATCAATATTAAAGGCTATTGGCCTAATCTTAATCCAGCAATTGGTTGAGGTTTGAACTCATATTAGCAAAGCACAGAGAAAGTTCTGGTTATAAAACGTTTGGCACAAGCATAAAAGCCGTTTAAGAAGGCCCTGGACTATTGCTTCCCTAGATCAGGAACATCGGATCAGCGTCAGGTGGAAGCCTGTGGCAAACGCAGACTCTCAGGCTCCACCCAGATCCACTGAATCAGAATCCGGATGTTAACAAGATTCCCAGGTGATTCATATTCATGTAACATGTGAGAAGCACTCCTCAAGGATACTGGCCCAGGCAAGGGGTTCCCTGTCTCAGTGAATTCTTCGAGTAGACGGTGCGAAGAATCTGGTGCAATTGGAACCAAAGAGAAAGAGGCTATAAAAGAAGGAGCTGGAGAACCCAGAATAGGTCACACCGCTTCATTGGCAGCGGTCCTCTGGAGTCCTCACTGTCGCCATGTGAGTTACAGGAATCTTAGATTTGTAAATCTGCAGTGCGCCAATATGAACTTATTTAGAAGTTTTTACAAACCAAGATATCAGTATTTTTGATATGTCAATTTTAAGTGTTTCAAGATGCCAGAAGAAACCATTTAGAAGCTCTAACCCTTTCTTGTGCAAGTAAGGAGTTCCAAGAATAAGGTAAACTGTGGAAGCTGGAAAGGTAACATCAGCATGACATCTTGAAAAGGGAAGCAGACACAGGAGCCAGAGAGAGGGAGCAGGGGAATTCCAAGAGGCAGGAGCAAAGGTGAGAGTCGAGTTGAAGAATAAAAAAAAGGAGGTACAGGGGAGGATGTCAAAGTCTGAAGCCGGAAGCTAACAGAGACCAAGAAGGCAAGTACTGTCTGGAGAGAGACTCAGGGCTGCCAAGTGGGGCAGGAAAGAGTATTCTCAACATGAACCCAATTGAAGGAACAGTGACATGCAGCTCAGCTGTATTTATGTTTCAAAAATGTATCACGCTCTCATGCAATGTAATCAGGCACCTAATCTCATCTTTTTGCTCAGATGAAAAAAAGAAAGGTACTGCACAGTGCATTTGAGTAGGAAACCTCTTCTTTTTTGTTCATCCGTGTTTGGATCTGTATGGTCTATGAAAATTCCTAAACCGCCGAGTGAAGCCATTCATCAAAGTGGAGCGGCTCTCCAAGGGTGCAGGAGACCACATGCTATCCTCCTATAAGTAAATGGTCTTCCTGAGAAAAAAAGTATTTCTCGGAAATGACATGCACCACTATAGAGTAGAAATCTCTTCGGGTGAGAGAGTTTAATTCACACTGACACTTTAATAAGAATTAGCACAAAAAAAGAATTATTACCTGGAGTTAACTATCGGCTTACTATAGGCCGGGTGGGGGAGGTCCTAATAATTGAAAAGGATTGCAGAGCAAAGCAAATATCAGGTTCTAGTGCGCAAAGAGTTCCTCTCTATCCACAGGAATTGTCCATGTCCGTGGAAGCTGATACTTAGACAGTCTTGTAAGAAACTAGAAAGAGTCCTTTAAGTGCAGTTGAACGGATGGTTCTCAACCCTGGCTGCACTTTGGAATCACCAGAGAAGCATTTAAAAAATTCCTATTCCCCAGGCCCAACCTCTGGACCCTCTGATTTAATCAGTCTAAGGCATCATCTCCTCATCTGTGCTGTTTAAGAAGCTTCCCGGATGATTCGAATCAACACTGGGTGCCAGGAACACTGAGCTAATAAGCTTCTGCAGGGAAAGGCAGCAGAAACTCTTGCTGGCACAGCACCTGTGAGCTCAGACTCCGCCCAAACCCTCCCCGACTTCGGCATTGTAGGAGGTGGTCTTCCCCTCCTTTCCCAGCATCTTCAAAGGGCCACCAGCCCCATCACTTTGGTTTGTAACATTGGGTGCGTGGGCCTGAGCAACTCCGGCTGGCTGACCCCAGACAACAGTGAGAGGGGGTCAGAGGGTGCCCATCCAGGCACCGTGCCGCACGAGGGAGGCCGAGGCTCTGTCAGGAGCATGGCGGTGCTCAGGCTGCCCCAAGGCCTGTGGCCTTTTGGTAAGGCCGTGTACACAGCCAAGGGAGGAAAGCTCTGGAACCAGCTGCGTCTGAGACTTGGCCGGGCCCCCCAAACTGCAAGGGTCTTGCTGCCCTTCAGGAAACAATAAATGCTCGGATGTCCTAAGCAGCTCTGGGCTGTCATTCCAGCAAAAACGCTCCTGTCCCTTCTCCTGATGCCTCTTCCAGTCCTATTTGTCTCTGAATGAGCCCTCTGCTTCCATTTTTCACTATTATCTCTACTCTCCCATGTGACACCTGCCACCTGGTGGCTTGGCTTTCTCCATCTCTCACTCTGTCTCCCCTTGCCTCTTGGTTTCTGCCATTGCTACTGACTGCCCCCTTCCCAGTGACAAAAAAGCTCTAAACGCCTTCATTGGTCTCTCTTTTAACAGAGAATGCCTCGGACAGGCAAAGCTCCTGCACCAGCCTGCATCAGGCTAGACGTGCCCAGAGGCCCAGCGCCTGGCCCCAACCCTGGCTACTGGGACCAGGTTACAGGTCAACCGATAAAAAACATGGACAAGAATTGCTTTGGCCTCTTTTTTTTTTTTTAATTGTGTCCTAAAAGGGGACGATGAGGAGGCTGTTTCCCAGACCCTTTCAAGAGGAAATAAGCCTATAATAGCTGAATTAGAGACAATATATCTAGTGTGTACCTTTTGCTTGTGTTGCTTCCATTCAGAGGTTTATATACAGTAAACAAAGTTTTCAAATACTGCCTTTGTGACATGCTGGGAATCTTAAGGGAAGGAAAGAAAGTGGTTCTCACACACAGAAGTACTGGGTTCCTCTGTTTTAACTCGTGTATTGTCTCTGCTTATTTTTCACACACCAATGGAAGTGAAAGATGTATTTGTTGTCTTAATAAACCATTTTAGAGACGGATTAGTCAGTTAAGCATATGACTCTTGATTTCGGCTCCGGTTGTGATCTCAGGGTCATGGGATCGAGCCCTGTGTCTGGCTCTGCGCTCAGCAGGAATCTGCTTGGGATTCCTCTCTTCCTCTCCCTCTGCAGCTTCCCACACATGCATGTGTGCATGCTCTCTCTCTCTCCCTCTAAAATTGAATAAATAAATTTTTATTACTTTATTTATTTTTTATTATGTTCAGCTAGCCACTGTATAGTGAATAAATAAATCTTTAAAAAAACCAAACCATGTTATATGCCAATAAAAGGTTTTAGCGTATATTGAATGGTCTGCTCCTGAGGGAGTCTGAGGACTGGGCTGGGCCACTCCGACTTAGCCACCACGCACTACCTGGTGTTACTGGTGAGGAAACACGGCACTGAGAGAGGATGAACTAGCCCATGAAGGCCTTTTCATGAAACTTCCGCTTTTGTAAATACAGGCAATGTCACGGGAGGGAGAAACCGAAGCGGGAGCCCATTCCTCCCCTCCCGGAGGCTGTAGTGAGGAGGAGACACTGGGTTGTTACGAAGAGAGTAAGACAGCACGGCTGGGAGGGAGTCCAAGGGCACATTCCATGCAGCGACTTCCCCCCGCTCCCCAAAAGTCATCGCTCCGTCCAGCAAGCCCTGAGTCCTCACGGTTTTCCGCAACGTTACCTCCTCAACGAGTAACTGGTGAGGGCCTGCCTGTGCTGGGCGTTCTACCACATGCCAGGGACATAGTAATGGTACCGATGTTACCTCAAATTATTATCATGACGACGATGCCTGTTATTTACTGAGAGCTCATCGTGTCAGGCAGCGTTCTAAGCACTTACGCATCCTTTTTTGCCCATTTTAGAGATGAGGAAATAGGGACAAGAAGGCAACAGCTGACCCAGGAAGAGCTTATAATCTAGAGGTGAGGGGACTGGTGCTTTACGTGTGGCTGTGGCAGCCCCGACGAAGGATGACTAGCCTAGACTCTGCTTTAGAAGAAGGAATCACAAAATGAGGCCTATCACTGGGGGCCCATCTGGGAAATTTAAGTCCAGTGACATCACCACAAACTCCCGGAAGGTGCATGTGTTTGGTTGGTGAGGCTGGACATCTGGCCCAGCCTTTCGGAGCCAGCTCCTGGCAAATGGCACCTGGCTATATGGAAGCTGAGGCACCCAGTAGAGGGAGCTGAGCCAGGCAGTCCGATGGTGCGGTTCTCCACGGTTCCACCACAGCGGGGGGAACCCTCCCAGCCTGGCAAGACCCTAGAAGGAGGGACTAGAGAAGACCCAGAGCCCACCAGTGTTAGGAGCGGAACGGGGGAGGGGCGGGCCATGTTTGCGCTCTGCCATCCGGAAGGGAGCCAGAGAGGGTTACCCAGCCCCCCCTGCGATCCTGCAGCAGAGAGTCGGGGTCAGGTAGTAGGAGGAGACTTCCCTTATGGGAACGAGAGGCTTCCCGGTGTCAGTGTGAATCAGAGACCTGGGTGGGGTGTGGAGCCTTGACTCTAGGGGTGACGAATGAGAGGTGGGAGGCTCAGGCTGGGGAATCGGTCCAACCTATTGGCCAAACCGAAGTGCCCTGCTTCTGCCGTTAGTCACAGACAGCGGGGTCACCTCCAGGTCACCCCCGGCTTCACTTCCTCAAACTCAGAGGACAACCCGCATTTCGAGTCACCTACGTGGCACTGGGATCTGGGCCGTCACACAGAGCCCACTGATATTTACCCGTAGAAACGGCGTTTCTGGAGCCCCCAGCCTCAGGAATGGTCCCAAAGCCCACCTGACTCTCACCCAGCTCACACTCTCTGAGGAAGGATTTCCCGGAGTCGGTTACACTTCTGAAGGATCTGCGATCGTCCGACTAGGAGGAGCACAGAACAGGGTCCAAACAGTGGGGACAAGAAGTCATCGTGGAGTGGGTCTTCGAAGAAGCACTAATGCAGCCCCGTATGGTCATGCAGATCAGTGCAAACAGGCATCCGCTGGCTCCCCAGGAAGGCTGGAATACACCTGGGGAGGAGAGGAGACGCACAGATTTGCATAACGTCCATGGAGCCTCCTGAAGGGACAGAAGGACCCCAATCCCTTCCCTTTGGGAGTCATCCAACATTATGAAACATCTCGGACAGGTCAAGGTGGTCTCACAGAGGTCGGGTGGCAGGAAGACTGTGGATAGAGGGACCCAAGGGGAAGTCATCTTGGTGGAAAGGGAGGGGGAGGAAGCTGGGGAGGAGAGGTTTGTACTGGTCACCTGGGCCCACAGCATGGCCCCAATTCTACTGGTGAAGAGCTGCTTTGGGTACAGCAGAGTTTGTGGGGAAGGGGACGGTGGAAGATGGTTGCGTGTGTGAGTGTGAGTGTCTAAAACAGAGACCTGAGTCACAGAGATGAACTCACTGGGAGCCCAGAATGATTTTAGCCCAGAACAAGCTGTATCCAGTAATAGTCATCCTCTAGCCTCGTGGGAGTGAACCTGAATTTTGACTCTAGCCAAATAAAGCAAGTCTAGCTCCTTGAGCTAAGACAATCTCTGAGTTCTTTGCTTTATTATGAGAAGGGACCCCCACAGAGAGAAGAAAGCCATTCAAGTGATAGGTGAGTTTGGAGGCTGACTTATATAATGATCTTACCCCAGGTTCGTGAAGCAGGGTCTCCTGGCATCTTGGAGTCTAGCCTTGAGGGAGTGGGAAGTCAGAAACGTGTTACTGTCCCCCTACCCCCGTGTGTGTACTCCCACGGGGCACAGTCTGGGAAACATGGGCCATACTGATTATTCTCTTTTTAAAGTGTCTTGTGTACTCTTAAGGGACCACAAACCATCCTGTCTTCATCTTTCAACCGAGAGCATCACCACTAAATGTCTGTAATACCTTATTGCATTTTCACGACTGCAGCCCTAAATCAAATCAGATCTGGGAACTTATCCCACAGGCCAAATGGAATTCAGCCAAGGATCAGATCCAGCCTTCAAACTGGCCCCTTTTTTCCCCCTCTCTTCATTGTCATTTCTCTATGGCTTTTTGCATTTGAGGCAAATGCATTTGACCCAAACCCGATGGTGTGTTCTAGTGGGAAGAGAGTTTCCATTTAATTCCCTATTTCACAGTCATCACTAAATTTAACCTCTGATGTAAAGTCTCAAGTTCTTTGCCCTAAAAATAGCTAGGGGCTGGAATGGGAGTGGGAGTGAAGATCAGTGTCAAGCTGTGACTTTAATCAATCAGAATTTGGTTAAATGCCAATAAATTCCCCTTTATGCTTTGCCTTCACGTCTACTCTCGGGGGGGGGGGGGCGGGGGGGGGGCGCGTGTCCAGA
>CM052886.1:119369103-119385592 GCA_028534135.1 Potos flavus
AGGGTGGGACAAGCCTGGGCGTTGTTTACCTTGGGTTTGACCCTTGGATCCGCCATTTGCTAGATGAATGGTTTCAGGCCATTTCTTTAATGTACCTGAGATGCTGTTTTCCCACCTGTGCAATGGAGGTCCAGAATACTGATGACGCAGTGAGTGACTCACTGTCTGGCACAGCTGCATACAGAGTGGGACAAGAAGCCACAAATTCCTTCCTCCATAACTTCAGAGGTAGAAAAAAAGACAGGCAGTATTTTTATCCTGCAGTCTTAAGGAAAGCATCTATCCTTAGTATTTTCCCACATTAACCAGTAAGGGATAATCTTCGAGTACACAAATCACACTGGACTTGGAGCTAGAGACCAGGATTTGATTTCAGCATCCAATTGGGACTCCTTGATTTTCTATACATCAGGAGAGAGAGAGAGACAGACAGACAGACAGACAAATAGCCACACTCAGTTTCAAACCACTGGTAGGGCTGTTTTAAATATCAATAAGCCATCAATTACCTTTAAATGCTTCAGAGACTTGTTCCACACAATAACAAGTATCATCACAGAGGGAAAATGCTTGTAAAGTGTGAGATTTCCAATGGAACAGTCCACTGAAGACTGCAATATTGTTACAACTGTATGATCCGGTGACATTTGACACCGGGCCACGACCTTCTGGGGAAGCAGTTACATTAGAAAGAGAAAATGGTTTTAAAGCTAGTACATACTTTGTGGTCATTGCGCTACTTGGGAATCCATTTCTTTTGCTCGTTGCAACTATTATGCTTACTGGGGCTTATTGTCTGCTTTGACTGCAAGCAGCATGAAAGACAGCTTTAATTCTACTTACTTGCTGATTTTAGGGAAGATTTTCAATGTTTTTCTTGAATTGTTTTGCTATGTTAGAGCTGACGTGCAGTGTGGGTCAATCTGAGAGACAAGCAGCAAGGTAGGGGTGCTTAGAGCCAAGTGGATTTGAATTCCCAACAGGCTCCATTGCCTGTGAGCTGCGTGACCTCAGGCAAGTCACTGAGCCACTCTGAGCCTGTTTCTTCAACTATTAAATAGATATAATAATACAACATCTCGCAGTTTTGCAAAGGTTAGAGTTTTAGATACACAAGGATACAAAATACAGTTATTGGCATATAATGGGCCCTCATAAATGTTTAGAAGTACACAGACCAGCCACTCATAAATATTGTTCATGAAATTTAAAAAATCAAAAGATATGTCATACTAATGTTATCCCACCCACATTACAGATGATTAGTTTGGATTCAGGATTCAAATAAAAACATCTTATAAAACATATGCAGGGCAGATAAATTAACATTCATGTGCCTTGAGAATCTTAAGTTTTCTATTTCCTGACTTCTGGTATAAAATTTGTAATATACTCTAAGTTTTTTATATGCTCCCTCCCTTTTTTTCATTTTACTTACTTTGAATGAACAAATAAACCCACAGCATTGTCTATCATATTAGTAATTAAAGCTGCAGGGGGATGGAGCAATAAAAATGAAACACTAACTCTAGTTATTAGAGGGAAGCCCAGAATCTAGGCGCTGATACAGTGAAATTTCTAGAAAAAGCTTACATTATTGATGTTGCTGGGTTGTTATTCAATGGTTATTTATTTTGAAACTAGTGGGAATTAACCAAAAAGGAATATCGGCATAGCTATCTTACCCTTTGCTAAATCAGAACTGGAGATAGTATCTGGGGCATTTAGCTATTCTCTGGAGAATGTAACTATTTCTTAATTACCTAACTAGGAAACTCATGGTCCTCTGGAGAATTCTTAGGAAACATTATAGAGTTTATGCAAATTGCAGCCTCTGGTGGCAAATGCCCCAGCATGAATCTCTCATGGGAAGTCAGGTCTCAGGGCCTGGTGCAGCTGGTTCTCCCTTCCAATCGTCTCCTTCTCCATCTCTTGCTACTACCACTCATCTAGGTAACTTCCTACCTGATTCGCTCACTTCCAGTCCCTCCCAGTTTCTGCCTATTGTTCACTCTGCTGACGGGAGTTATCTTCATAAAACATGGCTCTAGACTGGTCAGTTTCTCTTTCAGACACTTTTAGTGCCTCCCCATGTCCACACAAGTCCAAACTTCTTCAAATGACATTTAAGACCTTCCATGATTTGACCTCGTTGTATGTTGAAACCTCATCTCTTAGCTTTCTGTTATCACCACCCAGTTCCCTAACATCATGCATTCATTCAACAAACCTTTAAGAAGTGTCATAAATCAAACTTCTGATGAATGAACGAGACATAGCCTCTGCTTCCAGGAGCTCAGAGTCTGGAGATGGGCTAAATATGTAAAAAAGGTACTATCATACTTATTCACTAAATATCTAATGAAAAATTTTACAAATACCTATGATGTGCCAGGAACACACAAGGCACGTGGTGGTGGGAGTGCCTAACATTTCTTGGAGTCAGCCAAAGATTCCAAGAGGAAGAGAGGTGAGCAGATGGCCTCCAGGTAGGGCAAGGACAAAATCCATATTCAGAAAAAAAGGGGGCTGGGAGGGCAAAGCACCTGTGGTCTTGCTGGGATGGTTCTTATGGCTAGAGCACAGCTGTAATATCATTTAGGGCTTGAATTTGAAGAAACACCTTCTTGGGCCCTAAATCCAGAACACACATCCTCTATGTCTGTTTAATTCTATTTATCCTTCAGGCTCGGCTTGGGGGATGGTCACTTCTTCAGAGAGGCCTTTTATTACTTTAGTCCTCAGTTATTTAATAATGCTGTGTACTTTTTTCCTTAACATAAGTAATTGTACATAAATACTTAGGTAATTATTTAATGCTTGTCTCTCCTTCTCCTTCAAAATGTAAGTGCAGTGAGAAAACGGACTTATGTCTGCCAGTTCACCTTGTATCCCCAGTGCCCAGCACAGTACCTGACATATGGTAAATGACCTAAAATAACTACTTTTGAGTGAATAATGATATGCACTTATGGCCATTTTTCCTTTTTGGAATGTGACTATATTACTCTTAAGTATGTGGCAAACGATTCTAGAATCCAGGATGTATTCTCTAGTTGGAGATTGTTCCTTGCCCTGCCTCAATAGCCAACAACATGCATTGTCCTTGCTCTGTCCCCAAATATCAACACACACATACACCCACACACACTCACATTCCTCTGTTCTTTTATTTTAATTTTAGGGGCGCCTGGGTGGCTCAATTGGTTAAGTGTCTGCCTTTGGCTCAGGTGATGATCCCAGGGTCCTGGGATTGAGCCCCACATCGGGCTCCCTGCTCATTGGGGAGTCTGCTTCTCCCTCTCCCTCTGCCCCTCCTCCCTGCTCGAGCCCACGTGCTCTCTCTCTCAAATACATAAAATCTGGGACGCCTGGGTGGCTCAGTTGGTTAAGCAGCTGCCTTCAGCTCAGGTCATGATCCCAGGGTCCTGGGATCGAGTCCCACATCGGGCTCTTTGCTCGGCGGGGAGCCTGCTTCTTCCTCTGCCTCTGCCTGCCTCTCTGCCTGCTTGTGCTTTCTCTCTGACAAATAAATAAATAAAATCTTTAAAAAAAAAATACATAAAATCTTAAAAAAAAAAAAAGATTTTAAGTAATCTCTATAGCCAACATGGGGCTCAAACTCACAACCCTGAGATCAAGAGTCACATGCTCTATCGACTGAGCTAGCTAGGTGCCCCTCCTCTATGCATTTTTATACTTGTGTCCAGAAGCCAACATTTATACATCAAGGGGGTGACCAAGTTCGGAAATGTATTCAGCTGAGTCCTGAATGCATGTTATATAAATTCAGCATTGTAAAGGCAGGATTTATACGGTTGACCCTGGAACAATGCAGAGGTTTTGGCACCAACCCCCCATGTAGTAAAAAATCCACATGTGATTTCCCCAAAACTTAACTATGCATAGCTTACTGCTGACCAGAAGCCTTACCAGTAACATAGTCAATTAACATGCATTTTGTATGTTATATGTATCATATACTGTATTCTTACAATAAAGTAAATAGAGAAAAGAAAATGTTATTAAGAAAATAAGGAAAAGATGGAGCACCTGGGTGGCTCAGTCGGTTAAGCATCTGCCTTCAGCTCAGGTCATGATCCCGGGGTGCCGGGATCGAGGTCCACACTAGGCTCCCTGCTCAGCTGGGGTGTCTGCTTCTCCCTTTCCCTTTGTGCCTCCCCCCCACTCATGCTCTCTCTTTCAAATAAATAAATAAAATCTTTAAAAAAAGAAAATAAGGAAAAGAAAACACATTTACACTACTATACTGTATTTGTATTAAAACATCTGCATATAAATGGGTCCATGCAGTTCAAAACCTTGTTGTTCAGGAATAAACTGTACTTGGAAACACTGAGAACTGCCTTGGTTCCAAAAACAAAGTAACACTCAAATCGCTTAAAACATTAAATATAGACAATAATTATGATTATTCGGTCTCTTGATATCTTATAGTTTATCTAGACTCTTGGCTTCGGATATCATTTATGTATTTGTCTTAGGTTTGATGCCCCAGAAACAGACCCTGAGGCAAAGATTTGTGTGCGAGTGACTTATTAAAGAGGTGCTTCCAGGACAGAAGGGTAAAGTAGAGGGAGATGCAAGATGGGGGAGGATAGAAAGCCAGGCAAGGGTCCAATCTCAGGTCGATTGCCTGGTAAATATTTTTGAAGGAATAAATGAATGAAACACACCAGAATAGTAATATAAATTATCTACTAGATTGTAAATTCTTTGGGAACTGGGGCAGTCTTATCTTTTTTTTTTTTTTTTTTTAAGATTTTATCTATTCATTTGAGACAGAGAGAGAGCATGAGCAGGGGAAGAGGCAGACAGAGAGGGAGCAGGCTTCCTACTGTGCCAGGAGCCCAGCGTGGGGTTCAATCCTAGGACCCTGGGATCATGAGCTTAGCCGAAGGTAGGCGTTCAACCATCTGAGCTACCCAGGCTGGGGCCGTCTTATTTATTTCGATACTGTACATTGTACCTAATATAGTTCTTTTTTTTTTCAGAGTTTCAGTTAACATTTATTGAAGTAGGTAAATTCTACTGAATTAAAATATGCTTACTTGTAAATAAGAAGGTACAATGGGGCACCTGGGTGGCTCAGTCAGTTAAGTGTCCGACTCTGGATTTCAGTTCAGGTCATGATCTCAGGGTTGTGAGATCGAGCCCCACATTGGGCTCTGCACTGGGCATGGAGCCTGCTTAAGATTCTCTCTCCCCATCTCTCCCTCTCTCTCTAAAAAAAAAGAAAGGTGCACTAGTGTTAATATTTTCTAAAATATAATAATATAATAATATAATATCTTCTAAAATAATGCAAATGTTTAAGATTTTTATAGAAAATGATTACCACATTTGATCAAATCTAAGACATCACTGAATATATGACACACTACTTTATGTTCTATGGAGGCAGAAAAAAATATCGAACTATGACAAAGTGCTTTTTTATCACTTGAGGCTTTTTTCACATCTTTATTTTATTTTTTTTCAGTGTTCCAAGATTCATTGTTTATGTACCACACCCAGTGCTCTATGCAATACATGCCCTCCTCCATAACCACCACCGGGCTCACCGATCCCCCCTCTGTCCTCCCCTCCAAAACCCTCAGTTTGTTTCTCAGAGTCCACAGTCTCTCATGCTTTGTTATTTTATGCTCATTTCAAGAACTTTTAAAGACTTGCTTAGCAAAGGTATTTTATAGCACGTCTGTACAATATGAAAAGGAAAACAGAATTGAAATGAATTGGTTAAGCATTCCTAAAACTTTTTCATATACAGAATTCAACTCTTTGGAATCATTTTTTGAGACTGAGTCATTAATATCCATGTTTTTGATCAAGAATGTTCTGAAGATGGCAGACCAGGCAGATGCTGAGATAACACCCACATCAGACTCTCCACAGTTAATCATGAGAGGAGGCCACAACAAGAAAAGGGCAGGAGGGGTGGAGACAATTCGGGAACCAAACTTCTGGTGAGACTAACTACAAACGGGAAGGACATCATAAGCATGGAGAGGAGCAGAGCCCGAAGCAGATGTCCCAGACTGGAGGACCAGCATTGAAAAGATAAGTCCCCGTAATATTTGGCTTTGAAAACCAGTGGTGCTTAACTTCATAAGTTTTTCTTACAACCAGCAGGGCTTAACTCTGGCTACTTTAAAAATCAGGGGCTTGGCTCTGGGAGAGCCATAGGGTAATAGGAAACTGATCCCCGTCCTTAGATAGCGTAATGAACAACCCCACATAGATACAGCAGAGCAGCAGTAGTTTAATAAGCACTTCCTGCCACCTCTCATCCTATAAGCAACCCCAGCAGGGACTGTGTGCCACTCCAAAGTGACTTCTGCCCTGGGCGGAGGGGGAAAACAACCCCACACACACACACACACGCCGTGTTTGACTACAGCTCCAGCAGTCAATTGTCAGTGCCAAGAGAGGGCCCTGCTAACCACTGTGACTGCAGCCCCAGCAGATGGACTGAGAGCAGGCATCTGGGCTGACTGAAGTTCCCACCCACCAACAAAAGCCTCTCAGGAGACAAGGCAGGGACGGCACCTTGCAGTTTGGGACAACTGCAGCTCTGGCAAATGGCTGAGGTCAGGCATCTGGTCTAACTATGGACACCGCCCAACTACAAGCCTATGGTGGCCCCAGACTGGCCCCTTAACAGCCAGGGTCCAAACCAGGCCTACAAGAGACAAAGTGGGCCATTGCAGCTGACTGGACTAAAGGCCAACACAGCTTAGCCACAACAGGAGGGCACATGTAGCCCACACAGAAGACACCCTTGAAGCCCCTGGTTCTGGTGAACAGAGAGCATTGTGCTACAAGGCGTTACAGGATCTCCTCTTCATAGGGTCACTACTTTCAAGATCTGGAGGTGTAAATGACTCTACTAATAAATAGAGCCAAACACAGAGAGTTAGACAAAATCAGGAGACAGAGGAATATATCTAAAATGAAAGAAGAAGACAAAACAACAGCAAAAAAGCTAAATGAAATGGAGATAAGCCATATGCCTGATAAAGAATTCAAAGTGATGGTCACAAAGGATTCAAAACAATGGTCACTGGACTTCAGAAAAGAATGGAGGATTTCAGTGAGACCTTCAACAAAGAGATAAAAATTATAAAAAAGAACCAATCAGAGATGAAGACCTTAGTAACTGAAATTAAAAATACACTAGATGGAATAAATAGTAGACTAGAGGAAGCAGAAGAATGGATCAGCAACCTGAAGGACAGAGTAATGAAAAGCAATCAAGCTGAATAGGAGAAAGCAAAAAGAATAATAAAACATGAAAATAGATTAAGGGAACTCAGTGACACCATCAAGTATAACAACATTCACATTACAGGAATCCCAGAAGGAGAAGAGGGTGAAAGGAGGACAGAACATTTATTTGAAGAAATAATAGCTGAAAATTTCCTGAATCTCGGGAAGGAAACATACCTCTATATCCAAGAAGCACAAAGGACCCCCCCAACAAAATCAATCCAAGGAGATCCACATCAAAACAATAATAATTAAAATGGCGTAAAGTAGTGATAATGAATGATTTTAAAAGCAGCAAGAGAAAGAACAGTTACATACAAGGAAAAACCCATAAGGGAATCAGCTGATCTTTCAGCAGAACCTTTGCAGGCCAGAAGAAAGTGGCATGATATATTCAAAGTGCTGATAGGAAAACAAACAAACAAACAAAACAAACACAGCCAAGAACATCCAGCAAGGTTATCATTCAGAATAGAAGGAGAGAGAAAGGGTTTCCTAGAGAAATAAGTTAAAGGAATTCATCGTCACTAAAGCAGCTTTGTAAGAAATGTTACAAGGAATTTTTTGAGTGGAAAGAAAAGGCCATAATCAGGAGTATGAAAACTATGAAAGGAAAAAAATTCATAGGTAAATACAAACATAATAAAAGTAATAGATTATCACTTATAAAACCAGTACAGAGGTTAAAGTGCAAAAGCAGTAAAATCAATTTAAAATCTGTAAAAATCATTTCAAGGATTCACAAAATAAAAGGATGTGAAGTATGACATCATATACAGAAAACATCGTGTGTGGGGATAAAAATTTAGTGCATTTATTTGTTTGTTTTTAAGTAACGGTAGTTACTTAAAATTTAATGATAAGCAACACAATCTCTTACAATCTACATACACTGTATAATGCTTACATGGAATGAAACCAGTGTACTTAATTGGTGTTTTACACTCACACCCATACACACACACACACACACACACACACACACACACACACACAGAACTAAAAAACCATCAAAAGCAGTCATTCTACATGTACTATGGCAACATATTAAAAATGCAGTTATGCCATAGAACTAAAGTAATACGAACAGCACTACTCGATATGTAAGATAAAGGTGACTGGTTGGTTCTAATGCAGAGCTAAGACTGTGTCAGTCATTCTAATCCTAATGGCTTGTAAACGCATCGGGTTTCCAGTAGAGAAACTACTCTATGAAAATATGTCCAAAGTTTCCCATCTGTAAAACCAGGATAAGGCTACAACACTCTTGAAGTGTGAACGAGTTATCTAACCAAAACAGTAAGATTCCCAGCCGTAATGTAAGATAGAAAGGTCTTCATGCAGCTTATGCTCTCTGGCTCCTAGAAAGCTTCAAGTGCATAACATAAAGTTAAATTGCCCAAGAAGTAAACTGGAGAAGTTCGGTGAAGTTTCCATTGTGTCAAGACTTTTAAACCTCAGGAATGGTGTGATCTATCAGGCTTTTCATAATGCGTGGTGTCATCCATTTAATAATATGTTCAAAGATAAAAGCTGGCATGATTGTAATAGTAACTACAGTCTCAGATGTTGACAGTATGTCTGCAATTTGAGAGTCCTTCAGCCCAATGACATTCTGCCCATTGACTTCACAGATGTTAGGTTCTATGAGAAGACCATTTCTGGCTGCAAAACTATATTTCACTATGGATGTTATCTTTCCATTTTTAAAGATAAAGCCAACATGTCTAGTACTATTCTTATGCATGGTAATTGTCCATTCAAAAGGCCTGTCAAGAATGGCCATAATAATCATCTCTCCAGGGGCGCTTGGGTGGCTCAGTGGGTTAAAGCCTCTGCCTTCGGCTTGGGTCATGATCTCAGGGTCCTGGGATCGAGCCCCGCGTCGGGCTCTCTGCTCAGTGGGGAGCTTGCTTCCCCCTCTCTCTCTGCCTGCCTCTCTGCCTACTTGTGATCTCTGTCAAATAAATAAATAAAATCTTTAAAAAAAATAATAATCATCTCTCCAAAAGCCTGTTTGAGCACCTTGTATGCTTTATTAGAGCTCCAGCCAGCACGGTTTTCTCCACTGATCTGGAGTACTTGGTCCCCAAATCTCAGACCAACCAATGAGACTGGAGAATTTGCCTGGACCAGCTGAACAAATATACCGTTATCTATTGATCTAAACCTGGGCCCAATTTTTCCATCTTGATCCTTACACAAAATGACTTCATGAATCTTTTGCTTAATTTCTGCTCTACGAATTCCAACATTGTTATCAGTTACAGAAGCCACTATATAGTTCAAACTGGAAGGTCCCTGAACTGATGCCCCAGGGGCCAAGGCCATATTTGCATGGATTTCTTCTTCATTTAAACTCAGGCCCATGTCCTGGGAGAGCTCAAGATACAATTCAGGAGAGAGATTTCCATCTTGAGAGATGGGAGCAGAAGCTTCAGGCCAAATTGCTGAGTTGGCAGCATTTGCAGAAAAGGCAGTTTGAGCCTGAATAACTTTGTCTACATTCAGGTCTTCAATAGATGGGTACAGAGACATTTTTGCAGGATTTTTCTAGGCCACAAGGACCCACTCACCACCGTCACCACCACCACCTCTGGTAACTGGCCAAAATATAGTGCTTTTAGAATGGGTTCAAACTTAAGTGACCACCAAGTTAATATAGATTGTTATATGCATAAGATGTTATATACAATCCTAATGGTAACCACAAATCGAAAACCTGTATTATATATGCAAAAAAAAAAAAAAAAAAAGAGAGAAAGGAATCCAAGCATATGACTAAAGAAAACCATCAAAACACAAGGGAAGAGAGCAGGAGAAGAAGGGAATAGAGGAGAACTGCAAACATAACTGTAAAACAAGTAACAAAATACAATAAATATATACCTATCACTAATTACTTTGAATGTAAATGGATAAAACGCTCCAACTCAAAGACACAGGGTGACTGAATGGATAAAAAAGCAAGACTCATCTATATGCTGCCTACAAGAGATTCACTTCAGGCTGAAAGACACAGGCAGATTGAAAATGAAGGGAGGAAGTCATTTACCATGCAAATGGAAGCAGAAAGAAAGCTGTAGTAGCAATACTTATATTGGACAAAATAGACTTTAAAATGAAAACTGTAATGAGAGACAAAGGAGGACACTACATAATGATAAAGGGAACAATCAATTCAACGAGAAGCCACAACAATTGTAAATATTTATGCACTTAATATGAGAACACCTCTAAATACATAAAGCAACTATTAACAGACATAAAGGAGAAATTGACAGTAATACAATAATAGTAGGGGACATTAACACTCCACTTACATCAATGGACATATCACCCAGACAGAAAATCAACTAGGGAACAATGGCTTTGAATGCCGCATTGGACCAGATGGAACTAACAGATATATTCAGAACATTTCATCCAAAAATAGTGGAATACACATCCTTTTCAAGTGCACATGGAACATTCCGCAAAATGGATCACATGTTAGGCCACAAAACAAATCTCAGTAAGTTAAAAAAGACTGAAATCATATCAAATATCTTTTCCGACCACAACAATATGAAACTAGAGATCAGTTACAAGAAAAAAATCTGAAAAGAACACAAATATATGGAGGCTAAATAACATGCTACTAAACAAAGAATGGATCAACCAAAAAATGAAAAAGGAAATAATAAACTGCATGGAGGCAAATGAAAAGGAAAACACAACAGTCTAAAATCTTGGAGACACAGCAAAGCTGTTCTAAGAGGGAAGATTATAGCAATACAGGCCTACCTCAAGCAGCAACAAAAGTCTCAAATAACCTAACCTTACATCTAAAGAAGCTAAATAAAAGTAGAACAAATAAAGCCCAAAGACAGTAGAAGGAAGAAATGATAAAGATTAGAGCAGAAATAAATGAAATAGAGACCAAAATGACAATAGAACAGATCAAGGAAACCAGGAGATGGTTCTTTGAAAAGATCAACAAAATTAATAAACCTTTAGCCAGACTCATCAAAAGAGAGAGAGAGGACTCAAATAAATAAAATCAGAAAAAAGGAGGAGAAATAACAACTGACACCACAGAAATACAAAGGATTATAAGAGAATATTATGAAAAATTATATGCCAATAAATTGGACAACCTAGAAGAAATAGATAAATTCCTAGAAACACATTGTCTCCCAAAACTGAATCAAGAAGAAATAGAAAATTTGAACAGACTGATTATTAGCAATGAAATTGAATCAAAATACCAACAACATTTTCCACAGAAAATCAAAAAACTCACAACGAATAAAAGACATGGATCAGATAACTTCACAGATGAATTCTGCCAAACATTTAAAAAAGGGTTAAGACCTATTCTTCTCAAACTATTCCAAAAATAGAAGAGGAAAGATAGTTTCCCTATTCATTCTATAAGGCCAGCATTACTGTAATACCAAAACTAGATAAACATATTATGAAAAAAGAAAACTACAGGCCAATATCCCTGATGAACATAGATGCAAAAACCCTCAACAAAATATTAGCAACTGCATTAAATAATCATTAAAAAATAATTAAAAGTACATTAAAAATCATCAGTACTATCAAGTGGATTTAGTTTAGGCATGCAAGGGTGGTTCAGTATTTGCAGATCAACCAACATGATACATCACATTAACAAGAGAAAGGATAAAAACCATATGCTCATTGCAATAGATGCAGAAAAAGCATTCAACAAAGTACAGCATCCATTCATGACAAAAACTCTCAACATTATAGGTTTAGAGGGAACATACCTCAACATAATAAAGACCATATATGAAAAGCCCACAGCTCATATCATCTTCAATGGTGGAAAAACTGACAGCTTTTCCTCTAAGATCAGGAACAAGACAAAGATATCCACTCTCATCACTTTTATTTAACATACAACTGGAAGTCCTAGACACAGCACTTAGACAAGAAAAAGAAATAAAATACATCCAAATTGGTAAGGAAAAAATAAAACTTTCACTATTTGCAGATGACATGATATTAGACATAGAAAAACCTAAAGATTCCACCAAAAAAACTATTAGAACTGATAAATGAATTCAGTGAAGTCTCAAGATGCAAAATTAATATACAGAAATCTGTTGCATTTCTATACACTAATAATAAAGTAACAGAGAAATTAACAAAACAATGCCATTTACAATTTCAGAAAAAAGAATAAAATACCTCAGAATGAACTTAACCAAGGAAGTAAAAGACCTATACTCTGGAAATTATAAAACATTGATGAAAGAAACTGAACATGACACAAACAGAAAGATATTCCATCCTCATGGATCAGAAGAACCAATACTGATAAAATGTCCATACTACCGAAAGATTTAATGTAATCCCTATCAAAATACCAACAACATGTTCCACAGAACTAGAACAAATAGTCCTAAAATTTGTATGGAACTACAAAAGACCCCAAATAGCCAAAGCAATCTTGGGAAAGAAGAACAAAGCTGGAGGTATCACAATCACAGATTTCAAGATATACCAAAAAGCTGTAGTAATCAAAATAGTATGGCACAAAAAATACATAGGTCAACAGAACAGAATAGAAAGCCCAGAAATAAACCCACACTTATATGGTCAATTAATCTTCAACAAAGGAGGCAAGATATACAACAGAGAAAAGACAGTCTCTTCAACAAATAGTGCTGGGAAAACTGGACAGCTATACACAAAAGAATGAAACTAGACAACTTCCTTACATCATACACAAAAATAAACTCAAAATGGATTAAAGACCTAAGAAGACCTAAGACCTGAAATCACAAAAGCCATAGAAGAAAACGTAGGCAGTAATTTCTTTGACATCAGCCATGGAAACATTTATCTAGATATGTCTCACTGGCAAGAGAAAAAAAGCAAAAATAAATTATTGGGATTACACCAAAATAAAAAGCTTTAGCACAGTGAAGGAAACCATCAACAAAATGACAAGACAACCTACTGAATGGGCGAAGATATTTGATAATATGTTTTTTTCACTTTATTTACAGTAGCCAAGATACGTAAGAAGCCCAAGCGTCCATCAATAAATGAACAAATAGAGAAGATGTGGTATATATCCAATGCAATTTACTCAGCCATAAAATGGAATGAGATGTTGCTATTTGCAACATGGATGGACCTAGGGAATATTAAGCTAAGTGATACAAGCCAGTCAGAGAAAGACAAACACCATAGATTTCCCTCATATGTAGAATTTAAGAAACAAATCAAAGAAAAAAAGAGACAAACCAGACTCTTAAATACGGAGAATAAATTGATGGTTGCCAGAGGGGAGGTGCGTGGGCAGATGGGTGAAATAGATAAAGGGGATTAAGGGTAGACTTATTGTGATGAATACTGAGAAACGTACAGAATTGTTATATCATTATACTGTATGCCTGAAACTAATATAATACTGTATATGTTAAATGTACTTGAATAAAAAAATAAAATAAAACCTGAAAAATAAAAAAGAATGTTCTGAGGCCCAATTAGAACTTTCTGGTATACAAGTGCGGGCAATGACAGCTACACCATGACAACCACCTGGCTTCAGGGGCTGTAAGAGGCATCTCAGTCTCAGCAATATTAAAATATGGAAAAAAAATGCATCTTAGAATCAATGAAATATGGAATTCAATGACACACCCATTTCTGAAGACCTTAATGACTTTCATGTCTAACCAATTCTAACTTCCTTCTCTCTGCCATTGTGGAGTAGGTAACTTTTATTAACTACAGCAATTCGACTATAGCACATGGAGTCAAGAAATCCTCCCATTGGAGCACTGGGTGTGGTGCATGAACAATGAATCTTGGAACACTGAAAAAATAAAATTAAATTTAAGAAAACTAAAAAAAATTTAAAAAAAAGAAATCCTTTCATTCACATTCCTCCTAATGTTATTTGCACAATGATAATCATCTCATGAAAGTGAACTGCAGGGTTGATCATAAAATTATTACAATTTGCTAGTGATTTAAATACCACCAGTTGGGGAAAAAAAAAGAACCCTTTAAAATTTGCTTATTTAAATTCAAGAACAACTAATTATGTAGATTGCAATATTCTTCTCATTATCTCTTTAACCAGTAACTAGTTACTAAAGTGACTAGTGATTAAATATATTTTTAAACCATTAAAATTTATTTCACTTTTCATTGTGGTAAAAGTCACATAAGATAAAATTCACCATTAAAAGGGCACAGTTCAATAACATTACGTACATTCACAATGTTGTGCAACCACCACGTCTGGTCCTAAAAGAGCGTCATCACCCTAGAAGGGTATCTTGTACCTGTTAAGCAGTCTCCTCCCCATTTTCTGTTGTCCCAGCCCCTAGCAACCACTAATCTGCTCTCTTGTTTCTATGGATTTTTCTCATTCTATTTCATATAAATGGAATGATATGACATATGACCTTTGGTGTCTGGCTTCTTTCACTTTGCTGTTTCTGGGGTTCGTCCACACTGTAGCCTGTGTCAGTACTTCATTTCTTTCTTTGGGCTAATTGCTAATATCCCATTACATGGATATACCACAGTTTGTTTATCCATTTATCGGATGACAGACATTTGGGTTGTTTCTTTTGGCTCTTATGAATAGTGCTGCTATGAGCAGTGTTTTTCAATTCTTTGAGGTATATACCTAGGAGTGGAATTGATGAATTATGTAGTGATACTATGATTAACTTTTTGAGGAACCAACAACACTGATTTCCATAGGGACTGCATCATTTACATTCCAATCCGCAATGCAGGAGGGGTCCAATTTCTCTATGTCCTCACCAACGTCATTAAATATATTTTTGACAACAGTTTTTCTGGAACTGTAAAACAGAGTTTGTCAAAGTTTAAATTTACAGGAATTTTTAAAGGTCATTTTGACCCTGCTTGGATTTTGTGTTAGTGATGCAGAGTTATCCACCAGCTCCCTGTACTCAGAGCACCTGGTTACTCTGGGAGCCGCATGCACTTGACCTCACAGCTAGTTTTAAGGCTCCCTCCCCTTCTCCCTCCATGGTATAGAACCTTCCCATTCTCCCACAGGCCTTTATTTCCCTACTTGCTCTCTGCAGTACACAAAGCCCTCCTCCCCACCCCCTAGTCGGAGTCATCTGCGAGCCAGCACGGAAAGCCACCAAGAGCGATAACAACTGTCCCAAACTTGCCCTAGTCCAGTCTGATCCTCTCTAAAGAGACTCCCCACTGTCCCCACTGGACCGTCCTGCTATGCCAGGCCCCAGTCCAACCCTTTCCCGTTATGAAAAGCTAACAGTTCTTCAATCAAGCAGGTCACATATATCTTGCCAGAAATCTCGTGATCCTGGTGTGGTGAAAAGGACACTGCCTTAGGTGCAGAACATCTGGGTTTCAGGCCATTCCCTTCTGAATTCCTGCTAGGTTCCTGCTAGGTACTGAATTGCCACCAACAGATTACTTATCCTGCCTACGTCTAACATGGGGAGAACACCTTATTTTCCCAGGATATGATGACCTTAGACAACCACTCTAACTGAAAATAATTCTGATTATGATTTGAAAGGCTGCCCCATGGTGGGTTGGAACACTGGTTTCTAGAAAGAGAGATGTTAACAAATGGGTAAAAATACCCAAGGCATTTGGGAGATGACATCGGACATTAAAAGAAATTCACCATTTACTGTTAACATTTCAGAAAGCAGAACACAAAATCTCTGAAGGAAAGTCAGTCCTTTAACTTCAATGCATTGTTGCTGGGTGCATTAGCCTTATTTTTCTCATTTCTAGGGAACCACTAGCTCAGAGAACAGACGCTCAGAGAAGTGGAAACCCAAGCTCTCACCCACATCTCAACAGCATGTGCCATCTGCGCTGTTTCTCATCTGTCTGTCTCCCTAGTTAGTTCTCTCGGTGTTCAGGACTCAAAGTTCTGGGTCCTGTGGGAGGGAGAGGACGCGCTGGAGGGGAACGAGCATTTTCGAAGTGCAAGTAGCGCCTGCAGCCACTAGAGGGCAGAGCTCAGCCTGAGGATGCGCTTTCCTGGGCTGCAGCCCCAGCCCCTCGCTGCATCTCCCTGGCGGGTCCCCAGAAGGCGCTGCTGCTCGCAGAGGCTCAGTCCGCTGCGTGGCTCCGGGCAGGGAGCTCCTCGCTGGAGTGGGGGGTGGAAATCTACCTTGTTTCAGAGGCCAGCTTGGGA
>CM052886.1:119386092-119423804 GCA_028534135.1 Potos flavus
CAAAGTTCAGGAAGTTTAAGGGGCTTGTCCAAGACCACACAACCAAGAGCCGATGGAAATTGGGACCTGCATCTTCTAAGTTTAGAATCTGTGTCATTTCCACCATTGTGTTGTGGGGGTCACTAGAAAGATGCCGATTACCCTCCAGGGTCGTTAGCCCTTGGCATTCGGGTCTGGTAACTGATGTCATGTGTCCTTAAAACAGAGTTGCCAGATAGAATTCAAGATGTCCAGTTACATTTGAAATTCCAGATAAAGAACAAATGTTTTTAAGTGTAAGTATGTCCCCAGAATTGTATGGGATATACATGCTGAAATGTTATTTATACTTCTATTGGCTAAATCTGGCAAGCCTACCTTAAAACTAGGAACCTAGGTCTTCTACTTTGGTTTTAAAAGTCTAGGACTACGGATAGAGTGAGCGGTCTTCAATTAATCCATGACAAAGAAGTTTTTCTTAGACATTATTCATGATTTCCATGCAGATTAAATACAAAACAGGCAAAACTTAAGAATACAGTGTTTAGGGATACAGACATATAAAGAAAACTTATAATGAAAAGCAAGCAAATTAGTAACACAAAATTCAGGAGAGGTGGGGGAGATTCCCTGAGGGGTGGCACAAAGGGGCTTCTAAGGTAGAGAAAGATTGATGGTAGTGCAATGGTGGTTATTTCATTTTTTTGGTGTAATATATTTCTATGAGCTCTTCATAGGTATGTTATATACTATTAAACATAAAATGAAAGCTAGCCTAGATTCTGGAATGAGAGAGGCATAGGTTCTAATCCTAGCTTTAGCCCAGCTCAGCTTTAGTTTCTTCATCTATAGGATGGGAATACTACTACTTCATTGTCAGCGTTGTTGTGTGGTTCAGAAATAAAATATGTAAAGAGCACAGAGTGTACAACAGCATGACCTTGGGAGACTTTATGATCGATTAAGTTCATGTGGGGTGAAAACCAGAAGATTGTGACAAGGCTTCCGCATCCCACTGGGTAAACTTTGGTTAGAAACTCTTACCCTCTGCTGCCTGTTACATTCTGAGCTAACCTCCCTCTTTCATTAGCGTGTATTTAAGTTCTAAAGACATGGCCTGACACGTTACATAATTTTGGAGGCTGAAATACTTCTGAAAAAGGAACATCAGCCCTTTAAGAAGTAGATTTGAGTACATGGGAGGATGTTTGTAACTAGAACAGTTAAAAACAAAAGTCGATTCCCTGCTAATGTTAAGTACTAGCTTCAAAGCATGGGAGACACTGAGCGATTAATGAGGAAAAGTCTTCTGATTGGAACAGGTAATCAAATTATTTGCTGTGAACATGCAAAAAGCGAAGTATTTTTCTTAATTGTATATTCTCAGAAGTTTTACCCCTGATATTAAAATTACTCCACTGGGTGGAGAAATACACTTTTGGCAAAATTCTGAATTGCTTCTTAAATTTCCAACTGTATACTTCCATATACCCTAATATATATGTTGAAGCCTTTCTGGTTTTAAAAAAAAAAACCCAACTGTCCTTAACCTGAGATTTTACTTTAAGCCATGATTTAATGTTAAGTAAACAGTTCTTTTATTTAACCAGAGGAAGAGACCTTCAAATTTAGAATGATAATTGAAATATTTTTCTTGTAAGTATTCAGAACTGACTGCAAGGAGGATTTGCTATGTCAATTTAGCAGGAAGTATCCTACAAAAATTATCTTTATGCTTCTTGCATTGAGTTAAAATGCCTTGGGACTAAAATATTCAAATTCACTAATAATCCATTAATAAACTATTTCACCTTAAAAATGTTAATACTCGGGCGCCTGGGTGGCTCAGTTGGTTAAGCGACTGCCTTCAGCTCAGGTCATGATCCTGGAGTCCCAAGATCGAGTCCCACATCGGGCTCCCTGCTCCGCGGGGAGCCTGCTTCTCCCTCTGACCTCTCCCCTCTCATGCTCTCTTTTTCTCTTTCTGTCTCAATTAAATAAAATAAATCTTTAAAAAAAATGTTAATACTCAATGCTGCCAAAGATGCAGTGAAGTGAGAATTCTTATAGTGGAGTGTAAATTGGGACAATCTTCTGGAGAGCAGTTTGCTGGAATGTATTAAGAGCTCTAAACACATTTATATTCTTTGACCTTATAATTCTACTAGGACTCTTTCCTTCAAAACTCTCAGAGACATGGCCTCAGTCAACAGGGACCTCCCTCTTCCCTTCCTCAGAGGCCTGGGTCCCAGTTCACAGAATAAATGTGCACGCATATTTATCAAGTATTTCTGATAATGCTGAAAAGGTAAGTTATCTAAACATTCATCAACAGGGGGATGATGGAGTAACTTACTGTGCACTCATTGTGGAGGACAAACCCATAAAAAGCATGTTGGCCAAGATTTTTATGAAAAGAGAAAATGCTCACATTTATGTTATGTTAATGTTATATTAAATGAAAAAAGCAGTATGAAGTGGTACAAAATGATCTCAATGTAAAATATCTATAAAAATACTAGAATAAATAAACCAAAATACTAACAAGTGGTAATTTTTAGATTGTGGATTGTGATTTTTGTTTTCTTCTTTATGCTTTTCTCTATTTTCCAGATTTTCTACAATGAGCGCTATTATCATTATACTAAAAAACAGGAAGGTATTTAAAAAGCTCCAAGGTGGCGGCATATTTTTCTATTTGTGATACATGAACTGACTCATGTACAGAGAGAAAGAAATCTAATGGCACAGGTAGGATATATCATTTTCAGTTCCTCAAAGCAGAGATAAAATGGCATTTTCTCAGAAAGGACCTGTGCAGCTTACATCACTGTTAAATCATATCACTTCACTATATTTAGGAAACCCCAGCATACGAGTTAAGTAAAAGGCACGTTTTCTTATTGGTATATGAAATGGCACAAATCTCTAGTCCCTTGGGAGAACATGCAATTTGTAGTGCCTATTATTTTTATGTTATTAAACCCATCTCTGTTAATAAGATCTATAATTATTAAGCAGGAAGCATAATGAAGTTGGCTGTTTACAAAGGGAGGAGAAGCCAAGTGTTTCAAACCCTCTGACATTTTCTGGTGATAGCCACTGAGTAGAGCACTGTTATTTCGAAATAATTTTACTGAGAAAGAAATATGTTTACAGAACATTAATTGATGAATTTATATTGCTAAAGAGCTCTAAATTTCTGAATTTGGGCAACGAACTCTCTCTCTCTCTCTATTAAGAATTTCCTGGTGGGAGTAGGTTAAAGTAGGAAGTCCATGGTCTAAAATAAAGATGCGAGGTTAGACTTAAAGGCTGAGATCTGAAACCTTTTCACCATGCCTCCGCCTAGGAGCACCCTTCTCAGGCAGGGCTCTGTTTGCCTTTTTTTTTTTTTTTTTTTGCTGGGTAGGACTCCCTCACATTAAGTAAATGATGACTTTGTTAAGTTTTGGTAATTAGACATTCATATTTGTAGTGTAGTCTAACATTCCTATTGAGTATAGAGAAAGGAAATGCTCATTCTCATATTCTTAATCCCTTGGAGCTTTTTATTTTGAGATTAATCAAATCAACTATGTGCAGACCCTGAGTTTCTTATTCCTTTACATAAAACTCATATGGAATAATGGGGTTCATGGGCTCTCTTCCCAAGTACTGGTAAAAGATCATTTCAGAATCAAACACTTTATCATGGCCCACAATAATCATCATTTTAAGCTACCATTAAATTTGGACCCCAAGAGTGAACACCTTAAAATTCCTTCTGAAAAGATAATCCGTACTTCTGTCAATTCTTCAAACAAAATTTCACCCTGCTAAGCTTTACAATGTGAATCTAACAGCATGGAATTCTTTGCTGTTTTTATTTACTTAATATTTTAGTGGACACATATGCTCCCTGAGAAGCATTCCAAAGGATTTGGGGGATAGACATAAAGCAAGGGTCACATTTATGGAGATAACCATGAGAGGAGGTTGGGACCCAGCCATGAAATAGATATGTTACTATGACCTATATATATGTGTATATTTGTGAATTTTTGTTCACCAAGGGAAGTATTTTCAGAAAAAGTTGGAATTTAAATGTTGGCACTGTGTTATGTACTAGGCTAGTGTCTCTTAGCTTCGAGCCCATGCTGCTAGTCTATTCTGCTTGACGATGCTGTGGCAGCAAACCACTTTCTGCTTTCCCAGCTGGCTCCTGGAGGTCCTGCCAATCAGGCACCAGAGAGAGACCGCAAGGGTGGAGAAGGGAGGCTTGCTTTCCTGTTTGCTTCCTGTTTTTTGCCAGCTCACCTTAGCCAGGCTACTTCACGCCAGCCTCAACAGCCCTTTCTAGAAGCAGCGGTTGATCTCAGTTTACTAATTTTCTACACCTTGGAGAACCAGCCTTGTCATACACTTGCAGGGACATGGCCTCAGTGAGCAGGGACCCCCCAGCCCCTTCCTCACAGGTCTGCTTCCCGGCTCCCTGGGGACCCTCCCCCTCAGTTTCTGAGGTACGTGCATCATCTATATCGCTGCCCCTCCTCTGAGGTCGAATTCCCACTGTGAGACCCATTCTCCAAACTTCTGAGTTCCAGTAATTCTGACCTTTTCCTTGAGTTCTCAGTCTTACGGTTAGTAGCTGCACGCTGGGATGCGCCCTTCCATGATACCGGTTTCCTTTTCTTGCCTTTTTGGTGTCCCAGTCCTTGGCTAGCAATCCTTTGTGTTATGTTTTCTCTATTAAAATAACTGGTGTGATTTCTGTCTTCTTTCCTAAAACACTAAGATCGGGGTCAGTGTTAATCCTCATGAAATGCACAGGACTGGTTGCTAAGTACTTCCTGTGGCTAAGAGAAGAAAAAATTACTTCTTCATTTGCAGCTCAGAAGCCTTTTCCTAAAGTCCACTTGACTGGGCTATACAGAGAAATGAATTTACAGATACACATATTTAATCAGCTATATAGGAATTGATTTTTAAAATACACATGCATATTTTTTCTCCTTGCTTTTAAAAGAACTTCTTTTAGAAATTCCCATTCCTATAAATCATGTAATGCATCCGAACATTCTGTAAGATTCCAATGACATGTTAAAAAAACTATGTTTGTGTCTCATTGACTGCATCTTTAAGACAGAATTAAACAGAAAACATTTTGAATATCTATTAAGTCTATACAAAGTAACTAATAATAAATCTATTATATCTTCATGTAAATAAGGTATTTAGAAAATAACTAATTATATTTTCCAGAACATAGAATATTTAGTCAGAAGAGTGGCGAGATTTAAAAATTTTGCAAATCTTTTCAATACCTGGCTTAACAGAAGACAGATGGATTCTCAAATATGGCTCACATTCAATCTGTTGAGATATGTTGTTTTTGTGAAATTTGTGAAAAAAATAGCCTCACAGAGATATATATTTTCAAATGAGAAGAGCATTTTTCCAATTTATGTATGCTGAAGCAAAATTAACATAGTGTTATATTAGTTTCAGGTGTATAATAATTCAACAACGCTATCTATACATTACTCCTTGGCTCATCATAATAAGTACATTCTTAATCCCTTTTACCTATTTCACCCATCCCCCCGCCCACCTCTCCTCCGGGAACCCACAATTTGTTCTCTGTATTTAAGTTTGGTTTTATTTGTTTGTATCTTTTTTCCTAGTTTGTTTTGTTTCTTAAACTCCATGTGCGAGTGAAGTCATATGGTATTTGTCTTTCTCTGACTGACTGACTTCACTTAACCATTATACCTTCTAGCTCCATCCATGTTGTTGTAAATGGCAAAAGCTCATTCTTTTTTATGGCTGAGTAATATTCCATTGTGTGTGTGTGTGTGTGTGTGTGTGTGTGTGTGTGTGTGTGTATCACATCATCATCCATTCATTTATCGATAGACACTTGGGTTGCTTCTATATCTTGGATACTATAAATAATACTGCAATAAACATAGGGGGCTTATATCTTTTTGAATTAGTGTTTTTGTTTTCTTTGGGTAAATACCCAACAGTGGAATTATGGGATCATATGGTAATCCTATTTTTAATTTTCTGAGGAACCTCCATACTATTTTCCACAGTGGCCGCACCAATTTGCATTCTTGCCAACAGTGCACAAGGGTTTCTTTTTCTCCACATCCTTCTCAACACCTGTTATTTCTTGTCTTTTTGATTCTAGCCATTCTGACAGGTGTACAGGGCTATCTCATGGTGGTTTTAATTTGCATTTCCCCGATGATTAGTGATGTTAAGCATCTTTTCATGTGTCTGTGGGCCATTTATATGTCTTCTTTGGAAAAAATGTCTTTTCAGGCTCTCTGCCCATTTTAACCAGGTTATATGTGGGTTTTAGTGTGAGCTGCCTACGTTCTTTATATATCTGGGATATTAACTCCTTATCAGATATACAATTTGTAAATATCTTCTCCCACTCAGTAGGTTGCCTTGTCGTTTTGTTGGTGGTTTCCTTTGCTGTGCAGAGGCTTTTTATCTTGGTGTAGTCTACTAGTTTGTTTTTGCTTTTGTTTCTCTTGCCAGTGGAGACATATCTAGAAAAATATTTCCATGGCTATGTCAAAGAAACTATTGCTATGTTTTCTTCTAAAAGTTTTATGGTTTCAGGTCTCACATTTAGATCTTTAATCCATTTCGAGTTTACTTTTGCGTATGGTGAAAGAAAACAGTCCAGTTTCAGTCCTTTGCTTGTAGCTGTCCAGTTTTCCCAGCACCATTTGTTGAAGAGACTGTCCTTTTCTCATTGTATATTCTTGCCTCCTTTGTCATAGATTAATTGACCATATAAGTGTGGGTTTATTTCTGAGCTCTCTATTCTGTTCTATTGATCTCTGTATCTATTTTGTGCTGGTACCATACTATTCTGATTACTACAGCTTTTTGGTATATCTTGAAATCTGCGATTGTGATACCTCCAGCGTTGTTCTTCTTTCCCGAGATTGTTTTAGCTATTTGGGATCCTTTGGTTCCATACAAATTTTAGGACTATTTGTTCTAGTTCTGTGAAACATGTTGTTGGTATTTTGATAGGGATTACATTAAATCTGTAGACTGCTTTCGGTAGTATGGACATTTTATTGGTTTTTCTGATCTGTGAGCATGGGATATCTTTCCATTTGATTACGTTATGCTCAATTTCTTTCTTCATTGTTTTATAGTTTCCAGAGTATAGGTCTTTTACCTCCTTGGTTAAATTTATTCCGAGGTGTTTTATTCTTTTTGCTGAAATTGTAAATGGGATTGTTTTGTTAATTTCTCTTTCTGCTACTTCATTATTAGCATATAGAAATGCAACAGATATCTCTATATTAATTTTGCATCTTGAGACTTTACTGAATTCATTTATCAGTTCTAGTAGTTTTTTGGTGGAGTCTTTAGGTTTTTCTATGTCTAATATCATGTCATCTGCAAATAGTGAAAATTTTATTTTTTCCCTACCAATTTGGATGTCTTCTATTTCTTTTTCTTGTCTGATTGCTGTGTCTAGGACTTCCAGTTGTATGTTGAATAAAAGTGGTGAGAGTGGATATCTTTGTCTTGTTCCTGATCTTAGAGGAAAAGCTGTTAGTTTTTCACCACTGAGTATTATATTAGCTGTGGGTTTTTCATGGTCTTTATTATGTTGAGGTATGTTCCCTCTAAACTTACATTGCTTGGTTGTTTTTTTTTTTAATCATGAATGGATGTTGTACTTTGTCAAATGCTTTTTCTGCATCTATTGCAATGATCATATGGTTTTTTTTTTCCTTTCTCTTGTTAACACAATGTATCACATCGACTGATTTGTGAATATTGAACCACTCTTGCATCCTTAGAATAAATTCCATTTGATCATGGTGAATGATTTTCTAATGTATTGTTGTATGCTGTTTGCTAATATTTTGTTGATGACTTTACCTCTTTTCATCAGAGATACTGCCCTGTAGCTTTCATTTTTTTGTAGTGTCTTTGGTTTTGGTGCTGGCCTTGTAGAATGAATTGGGAAGCTATCCTTTCTATTTTTTGGAACAGTTTGAGAAGAATAGGTTTTAACCCTTTTTTAAATGGTAGAATTCACTTGTGAAGCTATCTGACCCAGGCCTTTTGTTTGTTGGGAGTTTTTTTGATTACTGATTCAATTTCACTGCTAGTGGTCAATCTATTCAAATTTTCTATTTCTAGAATAGAAATAATAATAAAACTGATTCAGTTTTAGAGGGTTATATGTTTCTATCATTATATCCATTCCTTCTAGGTTGTCCAATTATTGGCATATAATTTTTCATAATATTATCTTATAATCCTTTGTATTTCTATGGTTTGGGTTGTTATTTTTCCTCCTTTATTTCTGATTTTATTTGGGTAATCTCTCTTTTTTCCTTGATGAATCAGGCTAAAGGTTTGTCCATTATTTTGATCTTTTCAAAGAACCACTGGTTTCATTGATCTTTTCTATTGCTGTTTTAGTCTCTATTTCATTTATTTCTGCTCTAACCTTTATTATTTCCTTCTGCCTATGACTTTGGGCTTTGTTTTTCTTGTCCTAGCTTCTCTAGGTTATAAGTTTTCGTTATTTATTTGATTTGTGGTTACCATTAGTTTCGTACACAACATTTTATGTGTATGGCAGTCTATATTCATTTGATAGTGGCTTATGTTTGAACCTATTTTAAAGGCACCCAATTTTTACTCCTCCATTTATGTATAGATCTATAGTTTGAAATGGGTATAGTATTTTAGTAATTTTCAAATAATTGTGGATATTCTTCTTTCCTATTACACAAAAACTTGGGAAAAGATAGTTTTTTTAAAGTGATAGTTTCTTAAAAGTTGTTTCTAATGTTAAATTTGAAAACATATCAATAAACTTTTTTTTACAGGTTAGTTGAGATACAACTGACACACAATAATAAGTCATATATTTGAAATGTACAAGTTAATGAGTTTTGACATATGGATATATTCATATATGAAAAGATGATCATCTATGAGCCAGGACACAGGCCTTTGCCAGACACCAAATCTGCCAGCACCTTGATCCTGGACTTATTGGTCTTCAGAACTGTGAGAAATAAATTCCTATCATTTATAAGCCACCCAGTCTATGGTCAGCAGCCCAAATGGACTAAGACAGATATTTTACATTCTCTTTTTTCATACTAAGTCTTCAAAATTTGGTATGTATTTTACACTTAACAGTTAACTTACACTTACACTTAACATCACTAAATTTGAACGAATCACGTTTTAAGTGCTCAACAGTCATATATGGTTAGTGGCTGGACATTTGACAGTGCAGGTCTAAAATTGTATCTAAATGGAATTATAAAATATATATTCTTTTTTGACTTGCTTCTTTCACTCACACAATTATGCTGAAATGTATCCATCTTTTATAATGTATCGGGAGTTTGTTCTTTTTATTTCTGAATAGTATTCCATTGTTTGGATATGACACAATTTGTTTATCCTTTCCCCTCCCAATGGACATTTGTTCCCTCCCATCACCAAGGTTTTGGCTATTATAAATAAGTCTGCTATGAATATTTAAATTCAAGTCTTTGTGTGGACATAGATTTTCATTTCTCTTGGGAAAATACCTAGAAATGGGATGCCTGGGTCATACAGTATATGTTAAGCTTTTTATAAAATTGTCAAATTGTTTTCCACAGTGGCTGTACTATTTAACATTCCCATCCAGCATTTATGAAGAGTTCCAATGAGTGGTGTTATTGACCTTTTTAATTTTGGCCATTTTATGGAATTTTCATTTCCATAATGACTGATTATGTTGAGCATCTTTTCATGTACTATTTCTCTTTCATAGATCTTTTTTGGTGATGTGTCTGTGTAAATTATTTGCCCCCTTTTTATTAGGTAACTTGTCTCCTTATTGTTGTAAGGGCTATTTATCAATTCTAGATTATCAGCCTTAAAAATATATGTTTTGCAAGTATTTTCTCACAAGCTATGGCTTACTTTCCATATTCTTGGCATTTTGAGAGCAAAAGTTTCAAATTTTGATTAATTTATTGATTTTTTCTTTTTATAGTTTGTGCTTTTTTCATGGATAATGTGCATATTTTTAAAAATTTAAATTCAATTTAATTAACATATAGTGTATTATTAGTTTCAGAGGTAGAATTTAGTGATTCATCAGTTGCATATAATACCCCGTGCTCATGACATCAAGTGCCCTCTTTAATGCTCATCACCCAGTTACCCCATCCTCTCGCCCCCTTCCCTCCAGCAACCCTCAGTTTGTTTCCTATAGTTAAGAGACTCTTATGGTTTGTCTCCATCTCTGTTTTCATCTTATTTTAATTTTCCTACCCTTCCCCTATGATCATCTCTTCTGTTTCTTAAATTCCACATATGAGTGAAATCATATGGTATTTGTCTTTCTCTGACTGACTTATTTCGCTTGGTGTAATGCCCTCTGGTTCCAACCATGTTGTTGCAAATGGCAGGATTTCATTCTTTTTGATGGCTGAGTAATATTCCATTGCATATACAGTTTTGTGCTTTTTCAAAGAAATCTTTGCCAAACCCAGGGCCACTAAATTCTATGTATTCCTTAAGAAGTTTTATAGTTTTGACTCCTACATTTAAGAGAGGGATGCAGTTTGAGTTAAGTTTTGTATATATTATGAGATAAAGATTGAGGCTCCCCCCTTCCTTTTTTAATGACTATCCAATTGTTCTAGAATTATTTACTGAAAAACTTATCTTTGCCCCCATTGAATTGTCTTGGCATTTTTATTAAAAATATATTGGCCACGGGGGCGCCTGGGTGGCTCAGTGGGTTAAAGCCTCTGCCTTCGGCTCAGGTCATGATCTCAGGGTCCTGGGATCAAGCCCCGCGTCGGGCTCTCTGCTCAGCAGGGAGCCTGCTTCCTCCTCTCCCTCTGCCTGCCTCTCTGCCGACTTGTGATCTCTCTCTGTCAAATAAATAAATAAAATCTTTAAAAAAAAAAGTTTAAAAAAATGGATTGGCCACATATATGTGGAATTCTTTCTAGGGTCTCTATTGAATTGACCTAGATGTCTACCTCTGTACCAATACCACATTATCTTGATTACTGTACATCAATAGTAAGTCTTGAAGGTGGATAGAAATTTTTCAAGTTCTTTTCCAAATTGCTTTGGCTACTCTAGTTTCTTTGCGTTTCTATATATATTTTAGAATTAGCCTCCCAAGTTTAAAAAAAATAAAGCCTGTTGGCATTTTGATTGGGATTGCACTGATTCTATAAATCCATTTGGGGTGATAGAAGTAAACATTTATACTTTGTTACATTCAGATACATTATTTCACAGTGTGAATGGGTTTAACCCAAATATGACTTTGTAACATCATGCATTGGTCATTTGTAAAATATTGGTTCACTGAGTCATGGAGATCTTCCAAATGTTTACACATTTTATTATATGATATATTTTAAAAACATATTCATTAATATCGCCACCAATCTCAGCAATATCTCCAAGTACTGGGAAGCTGTCAAGTTCACAGTGGCAGATACATGCTTTCCAAAAATTCTCATTTTTGCGGGAAAGCTCAAATTTTATCACTGGCAACAAATACTTTCAGTTGTTTTGCTGGAAGTGACAGGCTCACTTGGTTCCTTTTTCAAAAAATGTCTGCCAAATGGCCAAGTCTGAATCATCCTAGTTTGTCTGTCAGTCGTTCTCTCAGATGAAAAATGGTGTTCTATGAGAAAGACAGAAACAAAGCTGGCTAGCTCAGCCTGCAACTCAAACCCAGGTGCTTCTTGTAACAACCACTGTGGTTTGGGTGCAGCCAAAGTGCTTTATTCCTATTTCTCATGTCATCATGTAGAATATTAAAAAGTTGTGTATTCAAGGATTGAGATTTAATAAAATTAGTTCATTTTTACTGCTTCATCAAGGACATTGTTAAGGGCAATTGGTCTTTTCTTTTTTCTTTCTTTCTTTTCTTTTTTTTTTTTTTTTTTGAGGATGTGATGGAAAGCGTGTACCATGTGAAGAAGAATGACACTGCACTAGAAGAGTGATGACTGGTGTCCTTTGGTGCCACTGCTTTGATTTGTGTTAAGAGGCCGGCAGTTTTACTCACCCTTGCTTTCGCACTAGTATTGCCAATGTCAATATAGCAGAAAAGGCAAAGAGCGTCCTAGTATTATTATGAAACTCATTTTGACCTTGTAGACCCACAGGGTAATTTAGGAAACCCCCTCTCCCCTAGGGTTCCATAGGCCACACTATGAGAACCATTGTTTTAAGGCCACAAGGGGCATTTAATACAACCTGGACAGATGCCAGGAGGCTTTATTAAGAGGGGGAAGCCTGAGCTGAGGCTCAACAGACACGTATGTAAGGAAGGGCTGACTGTTGAGACATAAGGAAGCCCACAAGCAAAGGCACCAGGTGTGAAGAGCGGGCCTCCCTTCCTCAGTGCCAGTCAAGCAAAAGGTGCAGTGAGGACAGGGGCCTGAGCTGAGATGGCATGAGATACAGATGGCCTCGGACGCACGGAAGGAGCTGAAACTTCATTCTTCAGGTGGTGAGAGCTCTGGGAGGTTTTACAGAGCAGGGGGGCAGCACTCTGGCGACAATATGGTGGATGGATTTGGGAGGTTTACACTGGAGAGAGGGAGCTCCGTTAAGAACCTGTGCCTCGTCAAGGTAAGAGATGATTCAAGAGAACAGATGGTCAACTAATTAAAACCAAGCCCCCTCCCCCTTATTAATTCAGTCAGAATATTATAACTAGTGCACTTGCTCAGGGGACACAACTATGTATCCCCTCGAATTCATGAATGCAGACCTGGACAATAAAAAAGAAAAGCAGCACAGATTAGACTCTGTGTTTCTATAACCTGCGTCCTTACAGACCCTCAAACGGAAATTCTTACCCTCTCTGCTCAGTTTAATCATTTCCCTTAATAATTAGAGAACAGAGAGCAGAGAGCAGGGGTAGAAGTGGGTTTACAAGCTATGTTTAATTGTTTCTTGCAAGAGCATAATTGGGATGACATTACAGAGGTCTGAGGTCACAGAATTAATTTTTTTTTGCCTTCACTATGATGTGTATGTTTCTCTGTACATGCACCTGTGTCCGTGTATAGTATCTATTTGCATACTTTAGCAAGGCACTGTACTGCTACACTCCAATCCAAACCCCTATTAGCTCTTGTCTGGACTCCAGTGACTCCCTGCTAGTCTTATTTCTACTCTTAACCCACTGCAATCCATTTTATACATGGCATCCACAGTGATCCTTGACAAATAAAAATCACATCATACCATTTGCCTGCTTATAATCCTACAATGACTTCCTGTTCCCCCTCGGAAAAAAATCTAGAATCCTTCTGCTGTTCTGCAAAGCGCTGCATAACTGACTCCTGCCAGCATCTCTGATGACGTCTAGCACTCCTTGCCTTGGTCACCAGTCTTATGGTCTTGGCTTTGGTGCATTTCCATCTCAGGGCCTTCCCAACAGCTGTTCTCTGTCGGGGGTGCCCCAGCCCTAGAGCCTCACAGGGCCTTCAGGTCCTACCACATTACGGAAACTTCTTTCCTCATTACTCAACCGAGAGTAGCCTATCACTCCCTATCACGTCACTGTTTTATTTGCATCATGGTAGCCCCTGGAACATTGCCTGGCACACAAGAGGTCCTCAGTCAGTATTTGTGGAATGAATGGATAAATGAATCATAGGTAAAATTTTCTTGTTGTATTTGCTTTTCATGGTTCTCACAAAGATGTCATGCAAATGATCCCATATTGGTAATTAGCTTAGAGCCACCTTCTGAATGCCAACTTTTGTTTTGTTGCTTTGCTTTGGTCAGAGTTTTATTCCTTCTAAAAGCATAGAGTGGCAATTCAAGATTACTTAGGAAGTACATGGGTTTTTCTTAACCAGCTAGAGGTATTAGTCATGGTTGTAAAACAAGAAATTTTACCAGCATATACATTTATGGAATAATGCCAATGATTTTTCTTTAGAGAAAGAGGGAAAGAATAAAATATCTTACAATCTGGAGGACACAAATGTATAAACAAATTATTATAAAAATATGACAAATGCTGTCATCAAGATACAAAGCACCACGGGAACGCAGTGGCAGGAACTGCTTTCCATGCCCACGAAAGTCAGGGAGGGAAAGTCAGAACGGTGATGACAGTGGAGACGGGTCCTGAAGTATGAGGGAATTTTCTAGATATAAAGGAGGGAGAAAGGCATTGCAGGTACATGGAACAGCATTCAGAGAGCCACAGCTGTGTAGGGGAAAATAAGTATCATGCAGAAAATATCTTTTTCCCCCCCTCCGGTGACCCACAGATGAAGGGTTTGGGTTCTAAGAAGAATTTCTCCAACCAGTGGTTTTCCTTGAACTATTCTGAAACTAGTCAGAAGACAGCTGAATCATTTCCCCCATAATGTAGAGGTAGAACCCTCAAAGGTACCCACAACAGTAAAAAAAAAAAAGCTCTGGGGGCACCCAGGTGGCTCAGTCGGTTGAGCTGCCGACTCTTGGTTTCAGCTCAGGTCATAATCTCAGGGTCGTGGGATGGAGCCTTGCGTCGGGCTCTGTGCTCAGTGTGGAGTCTGCTTGGGATTCCCTTTCCCTCTCCCTCTACCCCTTTTCTCATGCTCACTCACTCTCTCTCTCTCTTGAATAAATAAAGAAATCTTAAAAAAAAAAAAAAGCTTCTCTGGGTGAAGAAGGTGCAGGGGTCTCTACAGTGGTCCTTGACCTCTTATTCTCCCTCCCTGTGTGGACTGATGGCCCACTTTAGGTCCCCAGAGCTTTAAAGAAAATAATTTAAAAGCCACTGCCTTTTACTTTTTAAAAGAAAACTGACTGGGAGCTGTGGTGGCCATGAAAACACACCACTCAGATCTCTTGCTGCGGGGCGCACAGTGATAGGAGGTACTTTCCTATGGCTCTTGCAGGAGTCCAAGCTCCCCAGGGGCTGAGACTGGCCAGTGACTGGATATGACAAGGCTCCTTATGCAGGCCTGTTCCTGCAAGACGGGGGACTCCTCTGATGGGCGATCTGGCTCCAAGCATTTCTCTCCGTCAACCTGGCTAAGAAATTCTTAGAACTGGGCTGCAGTCTGAGACTGCTGACCCAGGCCCACTTACTACTTCCCTCTCATCATTCCTAGTTCCCTTCACTGCCTCCAGCTCCTTCCCCTTCCCCGCTCATTGGCATTTCCCTTACGAATGTCTTGTACATCTAATCCTGTCTTGGCATCTGCTTCTAGAAGGACCTCAACTAACACAGGAGCCTATGGCAATGAAACCAGTTGCATGTTTCCAGATTATCTGAAGTAAGGACTTTCAAAGTGCACTGATATTGGCACAATTCCAATAAAACCCAGTAAAGACGAGGAGAGGACGGAGAAAGGAACTCCTAGGCACGCTCTTGTACCCTTAAAGCTCGCAAATTGATCATGAGGCAAACCCAAAATCTAAATATGGGCAGACTGAAAAACTTGGATATTTAAACAGCCAAAGTAGAACTGAAGATTAGTTAATAGGGGCTGTTTTCACGCCCACACAACCTGGCAGATCAGCGTGCTGTACAGTCTTTGTCGCAAAAATACTACAGAAATATGGTTCTTTGAAAACATCTTCTGTCTCTGGATAAATGACATAGGATCCGGAGGCATTTCTGCAAATAATATGTTTTCCTATGCCAGTGTATAAATAGCTTCAGAGTACTGAGATAAAGTGAAAGTTGCCAATGCTATTGCTACATTGACAAGAGAAGCAGCTGATTTGGAGCTTGTCCTGCTATTTGCTGCTCGTCCTGAAATGTAATGAGACCGAGCACATTGTTGTTTTCACACAACCAGATAAGAGGGCAGATACTGCCATCTCTGACTACATGGAAAAGACCAGAATGATGCCTTCCCAAGTTACCTGCCTTTGCAATGACATTGCATAGCAGGTAAGTGCTTTCCTCCTATTGGAAGAGACTCTCTTTAAATGATGACCAAACCCAGGTCTCCCAGCTTTTAATGCCGTAGTATCCATGTGATTCTTCTGGACTAGACCAAAGATACTTCCTTTCTACTTTCTGACAAGACTTATAAAGGGGGAGAAAGATCTGCAGAAAATACGAAAATCTAGGATGTGCTAGCATAGCTTGGAGATCTGCCTCATTAAGTATCCTGATCCCCTGACTTGCCCGCAATTGCCCTTACTATCACTTTGGACTTTGCCATTCCTTCATGTATGCTTTAATTCATACATTAAATCTTTCCTGGCAGCTTACTATGTGCAGGCACTATGCAGTCTGCTGGGGATAGAGCAAGGAACATGATTGGCAAGGTCCTTGTTCTGAGAGAGTATGCTCTTGGTGGGGAGAGGTGTGGTAACAACACACCATAATGGAAATCTGAATGATCAGCTGGGGTAACTGGAAAGAGAGTGCCTATTCTACACAGAGTGCTCAGGGATGCCCTGAGAAGCCAGTCATGGAGAAGACAATGATGAATAGGGAACATCAAGTGCAAACACTTAGGTGGGACTGAACTTGGCCTGTTCAAGGAACAGAAAGAAGGCTGTCTATAGTGAGCATAGAACAGAAAGAAGGCTGTCTATAGTGAGCATAGACAAGTAGTGGAAGATGAGGTCAGTATGAAAGGTGGGGCCCAATCTTGGAGGGCCCCATACGCTTGGAATGGTTAGGAGTCTGGGCTTATTCCAAGTGCAAGGGGGAGTTCCCTGGAGTTTTGGGGGTTTTTATTTTGTTTTTTTGTTTTCAGATACTTTAAACGTTGGATTTTTTTTTTTTTTTAACGTTGGATATTTCTATGAAGGATCTGAGCACTTACATTTTTCTAATCATCAATCACCCTTCCTTGTTAGGTTACTTCCTTGAAGAATGTGAATTTTTATGTCCTTGTAAATATAAAGACAGACAAGACTGTGGTAAAAATCAATGTGAAAGCTAATAGTCGGTCCGTATTGGATGGAACCCAAAGGGAGGAAAGCAGCCAAGCAAGCTCTTATGTTATGAAAAATCTCGAGTGCAGAGAGGAGGTGAATTGGCTACTGACGCCAAGGGAGCAGGGAACTTCAACATGTAATTCAGTATAAGACCCAGGAAGTAGGCACAGTTACGAATGTGTTTCAGTGACCTCCGGGATGGGTGCTATATTTGTCTTCTTGCTGGACGTGATCTTGTCTCCCTAACGAAGAAGGGCAAGAGGCCTGAAGTCTGCCTTATTTTGGCTGATTAGAAGGTAAGGTGAACATTTATCCTTCTTTTTGGCTGTTCAGTGTCTGAAACCCTTTTCCATGTTTGGATTTGCCAACCTTGTGTCTACGGAAGAGCATACCTTCCACTCTAGAAACTGAAGTGCCAGATATTTGCTTTCTCGGTCTCCACTTCTAGAGTCGGGTATGAGTAATAGCATGAGATGAAGTCATAACAAACTCTCTAGCATGTCTCGGGGTCAGAGATGGGAGAATGATCAAACTTCTGGGGCAACAGTGTAGAGGGTGGGGCCCTGGGTCCCATAAGCCTATGCAAGTCACCATGTCCCTTCTCAGGAGTACTGGAGTACTCTTCCTGGATGTCTCACCAAAAACTCAACTTGGCAGCCTTCCTAGAGGTTCGGTGAGCCACACACTACTCTTTAATAAATTCTCCTTCAATCTGGCAGAGTTGGTTTCTAGTCTTTGCAACTAAGAACTGTGAATGATCCAGAAACTGGAAGGGAGAAGTTGCAAGTCATACAGCCCTATAGAAATAGGGGATGCATGTGGAAATACGGAAGTGTCATCTGGCTTGGTTGAGGCTGAAGGCAATGAAAATCCAGCTGGTGTTGTTAAGGGTTCTTATCATGATATAGTGAAGCAGTTAATCAGATCATCATCTGTGTGTATCTAGACTGAATTGCCATCGAAGGCAAAGCTTCAGGGAACCAAGAGATCAATACTATTGAATAATAGGAAGGTCACAGGGAATTCAAGGACTATGGGATGAAAAGGCTTCTTCTAATGATAATGGATAGTGTAAATAAAAAGAAAGACATGCTCAAATTCCCAAATTCTCAGTTCAAAGCACACGCTGAAAACCAGAGGCTTCTGTGCCTTTGTTAAAAGAATTTATCACTTGCTGCTTAAGTATGCAGAAAGCCAAATACCAAATGTACAGTCTGACCCTGAAAATTACTGAACTAAAAAGAGCTGAATTCACTGTAGAGAACAAACTGAGGGTTACTAGAGGAGGAGGTGGGCAGGGGATTGGGTTAAATGGGTGATGGGGATTAACGAGGGCACTTGTGGTGAGCGCTGGGGGTTGTATGGAAGTGATGAATCACTAAATTCTATACCTGAAACTAATATTGCACTGCAAGTTAACCAGCTGGAATTTAAATAAACACGCGGAGGGGAAATGAAGGTATAAAAAAAGAAAAAAAGAGTTGAATTCACATCTTAAGCTAGTTTTCTTAAGAGAAAGCTGTAACATTGATTGGGAGAGTGGGCCTGGAGAATTTCAATGGGAAGATTTAGATGATGCATGGAGGCCATGACCAAGGCATGCTGCATTGAACGTTTTTTCTTTATGAATTTATTTATTCATTTGAGAGAAAGAGTGCACGCAAGCTGGGGGCAGGAGTTGGGGGAGAGGGACAAGCAGACTACAGGCTGAGTGTGGAGCCTGGTGCGGGGCTCGATTTCATGACCCTGAGATCATGACCTGAGCCCTAAATCAAGAGTCGGATGCTTAACAACCTGAGCCACCCAGGCACTCCTGCTGCATTGAACTTTTGAAAAGACCCAATTACCTAATTGTTGAATATAAGGATTTCCTTACATAGTGACGTGATGGACCCTTGAAAACTGGCAGATTCCTCTATGCCTCTTCAAGAACAAAACAGTATAAATGGCAGACCAGAATCCTTACTCCATGAGGACTACTGAAGCTATTGAACTTCGCAAACACTTATTTTGTTCTTTTAATAATTAAACCAAGTTAAAATAATTTAAGCCAAATCTGAATAGTCATTTTCATTAGTTTTTGAACCCAAGACCAGCCCTTGTAGTCTAACCTGGTTTACTCAGAAGAGCCTGGATCTTGAATTCCCACGGAGTATCCTTTGCTTTTCCTTCCTCTATGCCTGTAAGAAAGAGACATCAGAGGGAGTGTTTTCATTTGTCAGGGTCACCAATATTCTTTCACCACAGTGCCTCAGGGTCATGCCAATTCTCTGGGTTTGTATCAAATTTAGTCCACAGAATATGGAACTAGTTAACTATAGTAATGACATCAAACTGGTGAACTTGGAAACAGGAAATAGCATGCAGCCGAGGTGTCTTGGTAAATCATGTGTCTGAAGGTGAAGAATAAATCACACATAACTAGGGGGCTTGTTATCTTATAAAGTTACAGGTGTGTGTGTGGGGGGAGAACTAGGGAATGTTGGGCTATTTTCCCACAAAATCAGACAGGTAGCTGTCTGTTGCTTTTCTTACCATTAAGAAAGAGGCAGAAGGATTTATAGGTCTTTTTAAATTTTGGAAATCATATGTACCACATTTGGATGCTGAGGCAGACACTAATAATTGTCTACCAATATGGACTTCTTCTTTTTAATGGAACCCTAACTCTGTTTGAGCAGCAATGTGTTCAGTTAAAAATATTCAGATACCCTTGCAGTTAGAAGTCACCAACTATCAGAGTGCAGCTAATGTGACATAAGTTTAAGATTTCTAAGAAAGATACCGCCCCTTTTTGTTTCCTTCCCTCTTCTGTGACGATGATCGTTGGGCAGTAAAAATGAGCACAAATCACAAGTGAAGGATGGTGGAGCAGAAACACTGAAGGATCCTGTGACACTATTGACATTAGGTAGTCACTGCACAAGCCTCTACACTTCTTAGCATATGACAAAAATAACCCCCCATTTGTTTAAACGATCATGGCTGGATTTCTTGTCCCTAATACAATGCCTAACTGATACAAATCTGCTGTGCTGACTCATTTATTGGGTGACTGGAAACGCCATAGCTTTGACTGGAGCCCAGAGAAATTTCTCCAAATTGTCTAGGCATCGGTACAGGCAATTTTCTCCCTTGGCCCTTATTACCAGAAGGCTCAAGGTACTTGTGGCAGAAAATATATTTATGGATTCTTTGGAAAATCTGTTAGGAGAATTATAGTGGAGGACCCTCAGGTTTTAAACAAAACTACACCCCTCTAGGCAAGTAACAATTCTTCTTTTGAGGAAAAAACTTGTAACTCGACAATGAGTTATAGTGCATAAGCCTATTTCTGGACACTCTCTTCTATTCTGTTAGTGTATTTGTCTATCTCTATGCCAGTACTATAATCTCTCAGTTTTTAAAAGTTTATAAAAATTCATGATATCTCGTAGAGCTAGTCTCTTACCCTGTTCTTCAGAGAGTTTTAATTATTCTTGGCCAAATACTATTCTTGTAATTTTAAATAAATCTTAGAATCATATGCCAAGTTCCATGAAAAAAGATTTATTGGAATTTTGATGGCATCACACTAAATCTATTGAACTGGGGAAAAGTGCCATGAGAATTCCAATCCCTGAAAATGGTAGATCTCTCCATTTGTGTAATTTTTAAGTTCTCGCAAAATTTTTATGGTTTTCTCCATAATAATCTTGCATATTTTCTGATAGACTATTGTTTGACATCTGGTATTTTTGATATTAATATAAATACAATTTAAAAATTGTTTATTTTCTATTTGGTGGCTAGTATTTAGAAATATGATTATATATTAGCTTCGTATCAAGCAAACTTGCTAAGCTCTCTAAATCTTGTAATTTCTTTGTGTGGATTTTTCCAATTTTCTAGACCTACAATTTTCTTATCTACAAATAATGCCAATCTTCTCTGACAATTCTAATTTCTCCTTATTTTATCTGTCTTACCACTCTGGCTAGGATCTATTATATGCTAAATTAGGTAAGTGTTATTAGAAACTCTTCTCATTTTTTTTTTTATCTCAAAGAGAACGCTTTCAATATTTTGCCATTATATATATGGTTTTCTGTTTTCTCCCCTCTAAATATTCAAAAGGGGTATGCTTCTGCATACTTAAATGCAATAAATATTGTCAGATTGCTTTCTCATAAGGTTGAAATAATTCACATTCAGCATTTTTGCCAGCAACTGGTGTTATAATACTTGAAAATATTTGTCATTCTGTTGGGTGTAAAATGGTATTTTATTATTACTTTAATTTGTATTTTCTCAATAGTTAGTGAGTTTCATCTTTCCATATGTTGGTGACCATTTGAATTTACCTTCTTATGAATGGTCTCTTTGTATCCTTTGCCTAAGTTTTTTTATTTCTTCTTTCAACTTGAAAGAGATTTTTGTATATTAAAATTAACTCCTATATGTTCTCCACATTGCAATTATTTTTCCAAACTTGTTATTATTGGCTTTATGCTTTTATAAAACTGTTTTAAATTTATATGTGACAAAATGTCTATTTTATTTGTGTGTCTATTTTTCCAGTCTTGTCCCCATGTTGTCTTTCAATTTTTTTGTGTGTAATTTTTTCTTAATTTTATATTTAAGTCTTTTAGCCATCTGGAACTTATTTCTATATATTGTGTAAGATGAAGGCCCAATTTTATTTTCTTTCAGATAACTGTATCACCACCATTTATTAACTCACTCTTTCCCCACTTAAATGAAAAGTCTATCTTTATAATATATTGATTCTCATATGTAATTGGATTGTCTATGCTATTGCCTTTTGATGTCTATCCTATGCCAATAACATTTTATCAAAGCAGATGATGCTGTGTTATTTTAACTGCTGAAGCATGTCCCCCTGCTCCTCTTCATTAATCTTATTTTTCATATTTTCCTTGGTTATTCTTAGATATTTATCCACTGGTATAAACTCTAAAATCATTTATTTAATTCTTCTTTCTTCTCCTTCCTTTTGTAATAAAAGAACTCTCATTGGAATAGAGTTTCTTTTTTTTTTTTTTTTTTGGAATAGAGTTTCATTAAATTTATATATTAGTTTAGGAGGATTGAAAGTTTTATGATATTAACTATTTTTCCATGCAAACTCATGACTTATGTTTCCATCCAAACATTCCATGTCTTTGTATCCTTCATTAAGACATTTATAATTTCCTATACTCTGCTTTTTAAATTATATTTATTGTTAAGCATTTTATAATATTTATCACTATTGTGAATGGAATAATTTATTCCATATTCATTTTTAGGCTTATTTATAGGATTTGTTTATTCACTCATTCATTCATTCATTCATTTATTTTATACCTATCTTTTATCCAGCCACTTTGCCTTGAGCTCGATAGTCAATTTTCTTTTTGTAACAGGATCTCTTGGGTTTTCTACTTCTACCTCTTCTTTTCCAATGTTTACATCAGTTATTTAATTTTTTACTCTTGCTTCAATTGTTAAAATTTCCAAGACAATGTTAAATAAAAATGGCAATGGTGACATAGCAGTCTAGTTTCTGACTTTAATAGAAATTGTTTGTGATTTATCATTTATTATAGTATACAGTTTTATTTTTTGTTAACTAGTCTTTATTACATATAAGTCATTTCCTTCTATTTCAATCTTACTTTTTTGTGGCCATATTTATCTTTGTTTCCTTAGCACCTAGCTCTGCATTTAGCACATATTAAGTTTTTAGTAAATGATCTATGAATGAATGTAGCATTATTAGTTTTTGCCCTAATGTACCATCAGAGCTATTCATGAGTGCCACTCCTTTCAAAAAGAGACTGGCAGATTAATAGTTTTTGTCTCATACTTTTAATCCCGTAGGCAGAGGTGCCAGGCTCCCTGTACCCATCCTCCATCAGGGAGGGAAATCTTACTTTGATTTTTTTTTATAAAGATTAAGCAATAAATTTCATCGGATCTTTAACATCTGCTTTTTTGCTCCCTTTACTTGCTCATTTAATAGATTATATTAACGACATTTCTGACATTCATTTGCACTTTATGCAAGTACTGCTTTATTATTTTCAGTTTTTTTTTTTAATTAGCCCTGCTCTTTTATAATGGATTATTCCTTTGACATGTTGCTGGATTTTTTTAAAGTTTATTCAGAATTTATAAATTTCTATAAGTATGAGATTGATCTGAAATTTTATTCTGGAATTGGTATTAAAGTTACTCTATCTTTATAAAATAAATTGGAGGGGGTTCAATCTTTTTCAAATGACTGGAATATTTTAAATAACATTGGAATAATTTGTTCTTTAGAGGTTAGATAAGGCTCATCTGTGAAGCCATCTGGTTCTGGTATTTTGTCCAGTGGTATTTCCAGTATCTGTTATGGTAACTGGTTTATTCTTCTTCTTAAGTTTCCTAAATTAGCTAGAAAATTATTTATTTCTTCTAGATTTTAAGATGTTTCCCACAGAGATGCATGTAGTATTCACTTATAAATTATTTCTCTTTTACCTATAGTTTTAGAAGTGTTTATCATTCCTTTCAAAGAACTAGCTTTTGGACTTACCTGGGTTTTTGTTTATTTTCATAAATTTCTTTTTCCCCTTTCATTCCTTCATTAATTCTGTCTAGTTTCTTTTTTTTTTTTTTTTGAAAGATTTTATTTATTTATTTGATAGAGAGAAACACAGTGAGAGGGAACACAAGCAGGGGGAGTGGGAGGGGGAGAAGCAGGCTTCCCGCCGAGCAGGGAGCCCGATGAGGGACTCGATCCCAGGACCCTGGGATCATGACCCAAGCTGAAGGCAGACGCTAAACCACTGAGCCACCCAGGTGCCCCTAGTTTCTTTTTTAAATGAAGATTTTATTTATTTGAAAGAGAGAGAGGGAGGGAAGGCATGGGGAGAGGGTAGGGGGAGGAAGGGCAGAGGGAGAGGGAGAAGCAGACTCCCTGCTGTGCAGGGAGCCAGATGCTAGGGCTTGATCCCAGGAGGCTGAGATCATGACCTGAGCTGAAGGCAGATGCTTAACCAACTGAGCCACCCTGGTGCCCCTCTTTCTATTTTAACTTATTTTGTTGTAACTTGGAATATTTAAGATCCCAATGTCCTATTAATTTAAAAAAATGTTCTTTTGTTAAATCAACCAAGGTTGATTTTTATTTTTACAACTAGAACTATGTTTCTAAACAGTATAGAAAGAATAATCCATGAAGAAAGTTTCAGAATGGAAGTAAAAAAGTTCTATTGGCATAAGAGTGTGTCAAGGAGATGAAAGTTTTTTGTTGTTGTTGTTTTTTAGATTTATTTATTTGACACAGAGAGCACAAGCAGGGGGAGTGGCAGTCAGAGGGGGAGAAAGAAGCAGACTCCCTACCAAGCCGGGAATCTGACACAGGGCTCAATCCCAGGACCCCAGGATCATGACCCAAGCTGAAGGCAGACGCCCAACCAACTGAGCCACCCAGCTGCCCCAAGGAAATGAAAGTAAAGATGAAAGTACTCTTCATCCTTTGGGGCAATATTTTGCTGTTCTCTCCTGCTTTTCACTACTGCCCTCTGAGAAGAAAAAAAAATCAATAATTTAGTATTTAAAATTAAATTTCTCCCAGATAAGAGAAATTAAATGCTAAGAATAATAGGTTGTCAGGTATAGTTGAACTCTGGAGGATCCCAAAGCATGGTAAAATCTAAGGTTTTTCACCCATTCCTTTGCCTTCTTCCAAGAACCAATTTTTGCCCTTTTGGGCACGATATTATCCCTGTTGAGAACACACATCCTTTGGGTATAGAACATAAGAAAACCTTGACCCATTGTGGCTTATTTGAGATATTCAAAAAAGGTAGTAGTATCTAAGGTTCTGGAGCAAAATGAAGATTCACGGGCACGGACAAGCTTGAGAAATCCTCTTACAGATCCAAAGAATAAAAGCCACAGTCTGGTGTTTGCTAATGTTTGCGGAGGCCACTGAATGTAGGTCTGAGGCAGTTTAACAGAAGTCATATATCTAGGAGAAGGGACAGGAAGTAGCACTGCATGTCAAGAACAAATGCAACTATGCTGATCTGGGGCATGTTTGCCTTTGGACCATCCCTTACTTTCCCCAGCTTTTCTATATAGCAAGAGCTGTATAGCTCAGTGGGCTATTCCAGTCTCTGGTAACATGACCTCAATCCTTTGTTCCTCCAGCCAATCCAGGGTTAAGGGTTTCCTTCTCTAATCTCTCAGTTGCCTCACTATTTCCTATTGTCTTTTCAACTTTTCCATAATCTGTGTGACCAATTCCCTGCATTGAATATCTTCTGTTTTTAGATAATCAGACCTTAATAGAGCAACTAATTGGAAAATCACCAATTTAGCATGGATGCATAGTGGAAGGCATTTATGAGAAATGAGAGAGAAAAGTAACATAATTATAGAAGTCTATTTTAGACTGCTTAGCCAGAGGGAAAGAACAGACTATAGTTTATACTTGGAAATGACAAACAAGCACATCCACAATAATTTGTTTACATCTTGGTACCATATTGTAATGTGTATTATCAATTTAACACATTTATCTTAGCATGGCATAGGGATAGGCACAATGTCTGATTCAAAGCTTGTATATCCAGTACTTAGCACAAGACTAGCATATACTAGGTGCTCAATAAATGCATACAGAATGAATGGAAGATAATGCAGAGACAAGGGTGTTAAATTATTTTTTAAGAGTCAGTCTATTTCTAAGAGTTCCTAACTTGGAACCCACAGACTCCTGTGGGAGTCTATGGAGAGATTTCAGGGGACCCACAAACTACGGTGAGGAAAATGACATCTTTATTTTCAGTAGCCTGTAAGGAAATATTTGGCATTTCTTTCAGTTTTGAGTGTAGGAAATAATCCCCAGGAGTTTTTGGAGTACCTGTCACCAATGGAAATCAGTGTAACTTTTGTAACACATTATGGTTGCTGCAGCTATCTCAAAATATTATTTATACCCAAAATCATTGCAAAATTTAAGTAATCAGATCTGCCTCTAGCAATTGCTATTTAGTGTCAATAAGATTATTGTATGAAAAATTTGTTAATTTGATAATTATATTTCAATATGGCTTCCTTTTAAATCCCTGTCTCTCCCTTTCTCTTTTTTAAACTTAAAAACAGTATTCTGAGAAGAGGTCCCTAAGTTTCATGAGACTACCAGAGAGGTAGTTTCAAAACAGGTTAAGAAGCCCTACAAGTTGATAACACTGGACTGTGGTGTTAGACCTGGATGTAAATCCCAACTGTGCTTCTTAAGTTCATGTACTTGGGCCAGGTGCAGATTCCTCATTTGTTTAGTGGGGACAGTAACTAACTGCTAAGGATGTGGCAAAGATTAACATGTTAAGTTTCCAGTTCAATACCTGGTACAGTTAGTGTTAAGCTATACATGCATATGAACTGTAAGTCACACAGGTAAAAGGCAGAGTGCTTGGCAAACAATTGTTTGTCAAGCTGGGGTCTTAATTTGAAGACTGTGAAAGAAGGAATTGTTGGATGAATAAGTTGACAAAATAGGCCAAGTCTGCTGGGCCAGTTAAAACAATGGGGTTTAATGTCCCTGATATTTGTCACTACATCTTTTGGGAACATAGTAATGAGCCAATTAATTACAACCAAGTATCTTCTTCGTTGTAAAAGAGTACTCTTCAGGGTCCCTTTTAAGAATCTAAACATAAGAGGCACTTTAAGCTTGGTGTAATTGTAGTCCAGCCCCAACGCCCACTGTTGATCAGTTATCTCATTATACCAGTGGGTCTGCCACGTCACCCCAATTGGGGATAATTCATTGGAAATAAACTGGCAGAGCAAGGCTTGGAGCAACAAAATGACAAAAGGAAAACAACTACCAAATCCAGAAAGTTGAGTAATGACTTTCTAGTAATGAATTAGAAAACTCTCAGACTCTGCCGGGAGGCAATTTCAGTGCCATGCTGTGATGTCCCAGTGCATTTTCACTTTTTCCCATGGCTGAGAGCTCTCAGAGGTGCAGCGGGTAGTGGGAGGTAGGGATATCATGTGACATTGCCAGAGATAGGATGTTTCTATTTTGTCAACCATTTCACTGTGGCCTAGCTTGCTAATGATGAGGAACAATTTCTATTAAATCTTCCCTTACATGTTCATATGCTAGATACTTTACATATTCCTCATAATACTCTAAGATACAGGCATTATTACCCTTACACTCCTCTTTAACAGGTGAGAAAATCAAAGCTCAGATGGAGATTATCTTATCTGAAGTCACACAGATTGCAAGAGATGGAGCTAGGATTAAAAAATGTACCATACTGAGGAGGGCACGTATTGCATGGAGCACTGGGTGTGGTGCATGAACAATGAATCTTGGAACACTGAAAAAATAAAATTAAATTTAAAAAAATGTACCATATTGTTTTGATTACTACAGCTTTTTCGTATATCTTGAAATCTGGGATTATGATATTTGCAGCTTTGTTCTTCTTTCCCAAGATTGTTTTGGTTATTTGGGGTCTTTTGTGGTTCCATACAAATTTTAGGACTATTTGTTGTAGTTCTGTGAAAAATGTTGCTGGCATTTTGACAGAGATTCCATTAAATCTGTAGATGGCTTTTGGTAGTATAGACATCTTAACAATATTGATTCTTCTTCTTCTTCTTTTTTTTTTAAAGATTTTATTTATTTATTTGACAGAGAGCTAGGGAGAGAGCACGAGTAGGCAGAGCAGCAGACAGAGGCAGAGGGAGAAGCAGGCTCTCTGCTGAGCAGGGAGCCCGATGCGGGGCTCGATCCCAGGACTCTGGGATCATGACCTGAGCTGAAGGCAGCCACTCAACCGACTGAGCCATCCAGGCGCCCCCTTCTTCTTCTTCTTTTTTTTAAAGGTTTTATTTATTTGACAGAGAGAGACAGTGAGAGGGAACACAAGCAGGGGGAGTGGGAAAGAAGCAGGTTTCCCACAGAGCAGTGAGCCAGACATGGGGCTCGATCCCAGGACCCGAGCTGAAGGCAGACACTTAACGACTGAGCCCCCCAGGTGCCCCAGTATTGGTTCTTCTAATCCATGGGCGCGGACTATCTTTCCATTTGTTTTTGTCATGTTCAATTTTTAATTAATTATTTATTTATTTCTTTGACAGAGAGAAAGAGATCACAAGTAGGCAGAGAGGCAGGCAGAGAGAGAAGGGGAAGCAGGCTCCCCGCCGAGCAGAGAGCCTGATGTGGGGCTTGATCCCAGGACCCTGAGATCATGACCTGAGCCGAAGGCAGAAGCCTAACCCACTGACCCACCCAGGCGCCCCTGTCATGTTCAGTTTTTAAAGATTTTATTTATTTATGAGAGAGAGTATGTGTGCTTGAGAGAGCACAAACGGTGTAAGGGACAGAGAGAGAGGGAGAAGCAGACTCCCCACTGAGGAGAAAGCCCAACTTGGGATCATGACCTGAGCCAAAGGCAGGTGCTTAACTGGCTGAGCCCCCCGAGTGCCCCTCATCAATGTTTTATAGTTTCCAGAGAACAGGTCTTTTGCCTCCTTGGTTAACTTTATTCCTAGGTATTTTATTATTTTTGGTGCAAGTATAAATGGGATTGTTTTATTAATTTCTCTTTCTGCTACTTCATAATTAGCATATAGAAATGAAATAGATTTCTGTATATTGATTTTGTACCCCGAGACTTTACTGAATTCATTTATTAGTTCTAGTAGGATTTTGTTTTTGTTTTTGTTTTTTTTTGTGGAGTCCTTAGGGTTTTCTTTTCTTTTTTTTTTTTTTTTAAAGATTTTATTTATTTATTTGACAGAGAGAGATCACAAGTAGGCAGAGAGGCAGGCAGAGAGAGAGGGGGAAGCAGGCTCCCTGCTGAGCAAGGAGCCCGATGTGGGGCTTGATCCCAGGACCCTGAGATCACGACCTGAGCTGAAGGCAAAGGCTTTAACCCACTGAGCCACCCAGGCGCCCCTAGGGTTTTCTATATATAGTAATTGTGTCATCTGCAAATAGTGAAAGTTTTATATTTTCCTTGCTAATTTGGATGCCTTTTATTTCTTTTTCTTGTCTGATTGCTGTGGTTAGGACTTTCAGTTGTATGTTGAATAACATACATGCAAGTGGATATCCATGTCTTATTCCTGATCTTAGAGGAAAAGCTGTCAGTTTTTCACCATTAAGTCTGATATCACCTATGGGTTTTTCATATATGGCCTTTATTATGTTGAGGTATGTTTCCTCTAAACCTACATTGTTGAGAGTTTTGTTTTTTTTTAATCATGAATGGATGTTGTACTTTGTCAAATGCTTTTTCTGCATCTATTGAGATGATAATATGGTTTTTATCCTTTCTCTTGTTAATGTGATATATCACATTGATTTGTGAATACTGAACCACCTCTGCATCCTCAGAATAAATCCCACTTAATTGTAGTGAATGCTTTTTTAATATATTGTTGTGTTCAGTTTGCTAATATTTTGTAGAGGGTTTTTGCATCCATGTTCATTACAGATACTTCTCTACAGTTCTCTTTTTCTGTAGTGCCTTTATCTAGTTTTGGTATCAGGATAATGCTGGCTTCATAGAATGAATTGGGAAGCTATCCTTATTGTTCTTTTTTTGGAATAGTTTGAGAATAGTATTAATTCTTCTTTAAACGTTTGGTAGAATTCGCCTATGAAGCCATTTGGTCCTGGACTTCTGTTTGTTGGGAGTTTTTTGATTACTGATTCAATTTCATTGTTGGTAATCAGTCTGTCCAAAATTCAGCTTGGGGAGGTTGTATGTTTCCAGGAATTTATGCGTTTTTTCTAGGTTGTCCAATTTGTTGGCATATACTTTTTCATAATATTCTCTTATAATCCTTTGTATTTCTGTGCTAGCAGTTGTTATTTCGCCTCTTTCATTTCTGATTTTATTTGAATCCGTTTTTTTATGAGTCTGGCAAAAGGTTTATTAATTTCGTTGATCTTTTCAAGGAACCAGCTCCTGGTTTCACTGATCTGTTCAATTGTTTTTTAAGTTTCTAGTTCACTTATTTCTGCTCTAATCTTTATTATTTCCTTCTTTCTACTGGTTTGGCATTTTGTTTGTTCTTCTTTTTGTAGCTCTTTTAGGTGTAAGGTTAGGTTGAGATTTTTCTTGCTTATTGAAGTCGGCCTGTATTGCTATAAAATTGCATCCTAAAACAGCTTTTGCTGCATCTCCAAGATTATGGACCATTGCATTTTCATTTTCATTTGTCTCTGTGTATTTTTTATTTCCTCTTAGATTTTTTAAAAAAAAATTTATTGTGTTGTTAGTCACCATACAATAAATACATCACTAGTTTTTGATGTAGTGTTCCAACATTCATTATTTACATATAACACCTAGTGCTCCATGCAATACCTGCCCTCCTTAATACCCACCACCAGGCTCACCCATCCCCCACCCCCTGCCCCTCTAAAATCCTCAGTTTCTCAGAGTCCACAGTTTCTCCTGGTTTGTCTCCCCCTCCAATTTCCCCCCCTTCACTTTTCCTTTCCTTCTCCTAATGTCCTCCATGTTATTCCTTATGTTCCACAAGTGAAACCATATGATAATTGACTTTCTCTGCTTGACTTATTTCAGTCAGCATAGTCTCCTCTAGTCCCATCCATGCTGATGCAGAATTTGGGTATTCGTCCTTTCTGATGGCTGAGTAATATTTCATTGTATATATGGACCACATCTTCTTTTATCCATTCATCTGTTGAAGGGCAACTCAGCTCTTTCCACAGTTTCGCTATTGTGGACATTGCTGCTATGAACATTGGGGTACATATGGCCATTCTTTTCACTACATCTGTATCTTTGGGGTAAATACCCAGTAGTGCAATTGCTGGGTCATAGGATAGCTCTATTTTTAATTTTTTGAGGAATCTCCACACTGTTTTCCCAAGTGGCTGCACCAACTTGCATTCCCATCAACAGTGTAAGAGGGTTCCCCTTTCTCCATATCCTCTCCAACATTTGTTGTTTCTTGCCTTGTTAATTTTGCTATTCTAACTGGTGTAAGATGGTATCTCAATGTGGTTTTGATTTGGATTTCCCTGATAGCTAATGATGTTGAACATTTTTTCATGTGTCTGCTAGCCATTTGTATGTCTTCACTGGACAAATGTCTGTTCATTTCTTCTGCCCATTTTTTGACTTGATGAAACTTGACCATTCTCTTAAACCATACACTAAGATAAACTCAAAATGTATGAAAGACCTCAATGTGAGACAGGAATCCATCAAAATCCTAGAAGAGAACATAGGCAGTAATCTCTTCAACACTTTTCAAGAGACATCTCCAAAAAAAAAAAAAAAAGACACATCTCCAAAGGCAAGGGAAACAAAAGCAAAAATGAATTTTTGGGACTTCATCAAGATGAAAAGCTTCTGCGCAGCAAAGGAAGGTATCAACAAAACAAAGAGGCAACCCACAGAATGGGAGAAGATATTTGCAAATGACACTACAAAGGGCTGATATCCAAGATCTATAAAGAACTTCTCAAACTCAACATCCTCTTTGATTTTGTAGCTGACTTATTTATTGTTCAGTAGCATGTTATTTAACCTCCATGTATTTGTGTTTTCTCCAGATTTTTTCTTGCGGTTGATTTCTAGTTTCAAAATATTGTAGTTGGGACAGGATGCATGATATGATTTCAAGCTTTTTGAATTTTTTGAAACTTGTTTTATGTGATCTGTTCTGGAGAATGTTCTATGTGCACCTGAAAAGAATGCATATTCTGCTGTTTTCAGATGAAATGTTCTAAGTATGTCTTTCAGATCCATTTAGTTCAATGTGACATTCAAATCCACTGTTTCCCTGTTGATTTCCTATTTGGATGATCTATCCATTGTTGTAAGTGGGGTGTTAAAGTCCCCTACTATTATTATATTACTATTGATTATTCCCTTTACGTTTGTTATTAGCTGCTTTATATATTTGGGTCTCCCATTTGGGTGCGTGAATATTTACAATTCTTGTGGGATTGTTCCCTTTATGATTATGTAGTGTCTTTTTCTCATTACAGTCTTTGTTTTAAAGTCTATTTTCCCTAATATGAGTATTGCTATCCAGTTTTTGTTTTGCTTCCATTTGCACGGTAAATGCTTTTCCATCCCTTTGCTTTAAATCTGTATGTGCCGTTAGGTCTGAAGTGTCTCTTGCAGGCAGCATATAAATGGGTCTTGCTTTTTTATCCATTCAGTCACCCTATGTCTTTGGATTGGAGTGTTTAGTCTATTTACATTCAAAGTAATTATTGATAGGTATGTTCTTATTGCCATTTTGTTACTTGTTTTATAGATGTTTTTGTAGTTATTCTCTGTTCCCTTCTTGCTCTCTTCTCTCATGGTTTGCATGCTTTCTTTGGTGATATACTGGATTCTTTTTATTTTTTGCATATTTATTAACATTTTTAAATTTTTGGTTACCATTAGGTTTATGTATAATATTTTAATGCATACAAGAGTCTATATTAACTTAATGGTCACTTAAGTCTGAACCTACTTTAAAAGCACTAAATTTTTACTCCCCACCCCTCCCTCCAGCCCCCTACCACATTTTAGGTATAGAGTGTCATACTTTACATATTTTTATTTTGTGACTCCCTTGACTGATTTTTATAGATCTACTTAATTTTACTGTGTTTGTGCTTCCTACTTTTCTTACTCCTGCTTATGGTCTTTCCTTTCCAAAGAATCCCCTTAACATTTCTTGTAACGCTGGCTTAGTGGTGATAAATTCCTTTAACTTTGGTAAATTCTTTTATTTCTCCTTCTATTCTGAATGATAGCCTTGCTGGATAGAGTATTCTTGGTTGTAGAGGGTTTTGTTGTTTTTGTTGTTGTTGTTGTTTTTAGCACTTTGAATACATCATGCCATTCTCTTCAGGACTGCAAAGTTTCTGCTGAAAAATCAACTGGTAGCGTTATGGGGTTTCCTCTGTGTATAACTGTTTTCTCTTGCCGCTTTAAAACTCTCTCTTTATCACTACTTTCTGCCATTTTAATTATTACGTGTGTTAGTGCAGACCTCCTGGGTTAATTTTGTTGGCTGGGCTCTCTGCCTCCTGGATCTGGATTTGTTTCCTTTCCCAGATTGAGCAAGTTTTCAGGTATTATTTCTTCGAATAAATTTTCTGCCCCTTTTCTCTCTCTTCTCCTTCTGGGATTCCTATTATGCAAATGTTGTTATGCTTAATGGTGTTCTTGAGTTCCCTAAGTCTTTTCATTTTTTATTATTCTTTTTTCTCTTCCCCTATTCAGCTTGATTGCCTACCATTACTTTCCTCCACGTTGTTGATCTGTTCTGCTTCCTCTAGTCTTACTATTTAGTTCCTTTAGTATATTTTTAATTCCAGTTATTGAGTTCTTCATCTTTGATTGGTTCTTTTCTATATTTTCTATCTCTTTTTTTTAAGGGCCTGAGATCCTCCACTCTTTTCTCAAGTCCAGTGAGTACTTTTCTGACCATTACTTTAAACTCTCTATGAAAAGTCTGCCTAACTCTTAAGTCTTTTATATCCATATTACCTGACAAGAAGTTACTAGATTTACCAGTATAGGAATTTAGCTACGAAAAAATACAAATCTGAAAATATTTGTGATTTTGAACTAATGGACAAAGCTCATCTTCAAAGTTAATCATCTTTACTGAAATGAGAGGGGCATCCCTCATTTTTGAAGCTTCCTAAGATTTCAGTGTTTTTCAGGTTTCTTCTTGGCTAGTAAATTTGGCCAGAACGATACCTAAGTTCTGGTTGGCATTAGGGCTTCTGTCCCTTTCTGCCTTCAAGATGACCTAAGGAACAAGGTAGTTTGGTTGAAAGGTGCTGTGACAGAGGATGAAGCTCTGTTGTTGACTCCTGGGACTCTCCCTTCCCTCTCCTGCAAGTCTAGTATTCAGCTGTCATTGTATGAAGGACAGAGAGAGATGGATTGGAGGTAACTCTGATCCATTCTATCCATCTCTGCGCCTAAACTTTTGTCATAGCCACAAAATCACTAAACTTTAAAGCTAAGATGAGTTGTACAGATGACCCAGCTTCTCATTTTACCTCTGAGGAAACAGAGACCCAGCAAAGCTTCCAATAGTCACGTGGGTGACTACCGGCAGAGCTCAGGATCCATCATGGTTCCCATTCTACTGCGATCTGATTCTCATCTATTTTGTCATGTGTCATTAGAGCACACTCAATACTGTCAGGCACTATTCAAGAGGCCAGAGATGAATTAGCTCCATCTCTGCCCCCAAGGAACTTATGATCTGGTGAAAACAATAGACCCATTTATGAACAACTTCTGGTGCTTCAGAAATAATGCATTAGGAATTTCCTCTGGGAGGAAGCATCTGTGGGTTGAGAGAGAAGCTGACTGCAATGCAGGCCTCTCAACAGTCACAGCCCACTGGGAGTGCTGGAGTTAGAATGGCCCTTCAGAATCATCCCAAATGGGGTTGAGATGACCTGGTCTTTATACTCCCACTTCAGCCAGTGAGGTGTGTGGGCAGGGGAGTGACCTTAGTCAAGGGGGTTGTCCATAGCCAAGGAATCTCTGACTTCCTTCAGGGGTAGGGGTCTGGGCAGCATACACTGAAGAGAGCATGCCCTGCATGCACTGAAGAGAGCTCTTTTTTGGGTGGCTTTTCTGCCTTTCCAGACACAGAGAATACTAACAAGTTCCTTCCAATTCTTTTATTAGCAGTTCCTTGGGAAGAGACAGACTTCTAAGGAAGGTATACAATGGTTTTAAAGGGTGAGAGAATTATCTGTGTTCTCAGTTGAACAGCAATTTCCAGTTCTAAGCAAATCAATCAGGGAGAAGGCAAGAATGCAGGCAGGCTTCACACAACCCTGTCAAAAGGACTTGAGCATAGGTTGAGGTCAACCGATAGGGGAAAATGTCTAAAAGGCACAAACTCTGAGGGATTTGAAGTCCATCAAGTTCCACAGGCATGATTTCATCTCAACATCCTTAAGATTATGAGAGCCAATGAGGGCACATGTAGTACACTGTAGCTTAGGAATTCGGGGTTCAGCTTCAAATATAGAAATTAAGTAACTAAATGGGAGAAAGAAAAGGGCAGCACCTTCTTGCAAAGAAAAAGTTTTTAGAAATAGAGAAGGGAGGCACTAGGTTTTCTAAATTCTCCCTTAGAAAGGAAACAGAACATTTTAGTCTCTGGAGATCCTGCTGATGAAATGTACCCACTATCTTTGGCTTAACCCAAGTGAGGAGGCCAAGAATTGTCCAAAAAACTATAGTCTTCCATGAAACTCATTTTCTTATACTGACATAAAGAAGGGAATAGAATTCTCTTCAGGGTATTATAGTCAAGGAGAGAGTGAGTGTTGTGATTCTCCAGAGAGGCTACTTAAATAACACTTGAGTGAGGCCCACAGAGCTATTAGAGAGAGGATGGAGGTCTCCCTTCTGGTAAAAGACATGCATCCATTAAATTTGCTTTGCCAAGTATTTATCTGAATCTCCATTTCAAGCCTGAGGGATCAATAATTTACCAGAGGAAAGAAAAAGGATTAACTAAAGAATTAAACTAAATTTAGACCACCTTATAAAATAAAATACCACAAAAGAGCTTGTGTAAGAACTGCTGGGGTCTTTTCTAAAACTAGTTAATTTTGTCTTCTGATGATCACTTCTGGCTGACAAAGCTACCTATTATACCAGTTTGGTATTTCTACCTTGTAGAGGAAATTCGAAGAGGGTTGAAGAGAAAAACAATAGAGGAAGACCCCGCCAACTAAATAAAATGGCACCTGTCAAAACATAAATTTGGATGAAATGACAGAACGTCTGATACGCAGGGCCTGTCAGAGAACATCGAAATAACAGTGCTTTTCTCAGCAACTTCTGTGCTTAGGTTTACACTTAAAATACACATGTCTAGAAACTCAGAGGAGACGAGGGTTGAGTTAGCACAGCCACTGATGTCTCTCACATTTGAGCTCCGGTTCATGACACACTAGTAGTGCACTTCTTACAAGTGCTGCTTTTGTGTCATCCCAAACATAGAGGACAGAAAAGAGAGGCATACCTCCTGCCTTTGTAGGCCATCTGGAATTATGGGTTTGCATCAAAAGCAAAGAGAGGTCAAGCCACTGATCTCGTTTAGAAGCACAAGAATCTCAAAGCCTTTGAGAATGGAAAGTGTGTGACAGTGTGGGAGAGGGTTTCTGTGCAGAACATTATCAAAGATGTTATTGTAATGTTTCCATTCCTAAATCCACATGAGCTCCTCTGAAAAAAAGAACATGATCCAGCCAGACGTCCAGTAGTATTGGTGCCACCCTAGGCTTGTAGACTTGACTTAGCCAAACAGACAGGAAGACGCTAAAGTACAGAGGACCAGCCCAGTGCTGGAATGGTGTCCACCTTATGCCAGGTATGGGACAAGTGGGATCAAACTGAAGGAAGATTCGGGGAGTCAACCCACCTCCCTCTCAAGAGAAGGATGTGGTATTGTGGGAAGTGCAGTGAATCCTGGAAATCTCACTAATCGAGGTTTTCAGATTTCTGGGGTATGAGGGTTAGAGGCATGTGCAGGTTTAGGAAAACATCACATAGTCTTTTACCTTCTGCTCCCACTCTCAACATAAAGCCTTCTTTAAGTGAAATATCACGAGATGGTTTTTATGTCAGTTCTATATTCTCTATGATGGACCTTCTGGCTATTTTCCTTTGAGAAACTCATTAAGCTCATCGCATTGCAATGTTCGAGGGATCTTTCTGCTCCTATCTTTGTATTTCTTCCCTTCGTTTTTATTCTCTTACATTCACGTTGGTTCCCTTAGACTACTCTAAATAACCCCCCTCCCTTAGGTTGATGTGGTAAAACAACCGCAGAGCCACTTGACTCATCACGGAGAGAATGAAGGTGGCCAAGTCTGCAGCTCGCACACTCACACAGACACACACTGCTTCCCTGGCGCATCCAAACAGCAGTTTTTCTCAGTTGGGACTGCCAGGATTGTCAACACTTTACATCCTCTCAACTGTGCGAATGTGGCAAAAACTCCCTCCCACGTTTCCAGGGGAGGCTCCTGGACTCTCATATGGCTGTGTCACTTCTAGCCTCTCTGCTGCATGCACTCCCGAATATGCCAGCTTCTTTCTCCACAGAATTAACACATGGGCAGTTACAGGTCTAGGAAGAGCTTTACAAGCCAGGAGAAACTGCCTGCAAGACTAATCACTTTTTAGGGAGCCATTTTCGGGAAAGTTAACACCACCACCATTTGCTGCTAAATAAGCTCAAAGAACCTGACTGGGACTGAAACAGGCTGGCTGGCTGAACTCCGTATTTCTTTAGAGCCAGGCTTTCCTAACACCTGGGGCGTAATGAAATACAGAGGTGCCTAGTAACACTGAGCCCACCAAAATAGTACGTCCAGAAGCAGAAGCAGTGAGTTGCTGCCCCTGAGAGGGATGACACCTTCTTGTTCTGGCTGTCTGGACCCACTGAATGGTTTTTTTTTTTTTTAAAAAGCACACCATAAAGACTTAAAAAAAAAAAAAATTTATTTACTCGAGAGAGAGCGAGCGAGCAGTGGGAGAGGGGCAGAACATGAAGGAGAGAGAATCTCAAACAGACTTGCCACCGAGCGCGGGGCCACACACAGGGCTTGATCCCACGACCCTGAGATCATGACCTGAGCCAAAATCAAGAATCAGACACTCAGCTGACTGAGCCACCCAGGTGCCCCCATAAAGACTTTTCTACCTACAAATACAAGTTGCAGATGAGCACCCTTAAAT
>CM052886.1:119423904-119470560 GCA_028534135.1 Potos flavus
TTTTTTTTTCCCCCCAAATACTTTTATTTTATTTTTTCAGTGTTACAAGATTCATTGTTTATGTACCACACCCAGTGCTCCATGCAATACGTGCCCTCCTCAATACCCACCACCAGGCTCGCCCATCCCCCACCCCCTCCCCTCCAAAACCCTCAGTCCCTTGTTCTGAGTTCACAGTCTCTCATGGTTCTTCACCCCTCCAATTTCCAATCAATACTTTAAAAAAAGATTTTCTTTATTCATTTATTTTGAAAGAGAGACAGAGAGAGCAAGCAAGCATGAGTGGGGGGAGGGGCAGGAGAGGGAGAAGTAGGCGCCCCACTGGGCAGGGAGCCCAACATGGGACTCCATCTCAGGATCCTGGGTTCATGACCTGAGCCAAAGGCAGACACTTAACCAACTGAGTCATCTAGGCACCCCTAGAATCAACAGATTTTTGTATGAAGTCGTGAATATCAGGCTTCTCTTAAAAACTAGGAAGATGAGGACAGACAGTGCCTGCAATCCCTCATGGCCATAGTGAATTGAGGTCATTGCTACTCACTATTGCCTGTTGCCAGGTCTGGGCACTCATTTAGGTCACCTGCCTGCCTCCCCTGGGCTTGTGGCTCCTAGGAGCACTGATGTAGCCTATCTCATTTTACAGCTGTGGCAACAATAATGGCCTGGGTCGGGGTTCCTGGGTGGCTCAGTGGCTTAAGGCCTCTGCCTTCAGCTCAGGTCATGATCTCAGGGTCCTGGGATCGAGCCCCGCATCGGGCTCTCTGCTCAGCAGGGAGCCTGCTTCCCTCTCTCTCTCTGCCTGCCTCTCTGCCTACTTGTGATCTCTCTCTCTCTCTGTCAAAAAATAAAAAATAAGTAAGTAAATAAAAATAATGGCCTGGGTCATGCCGATGGCAGGATGATAACCTGGAATTCCTGAGTACAGGTTCAGCACCGATTTGTCTAGCACACACTGGCATTTGTCAAACTGGGGTTCCAAGGAAGTGATCTTCAGAATCCATGAGAATTCTTTTCCTTAAGAATGTATCTATATTAGATAGACATTTGAGAAATCCCATGCTACACCGAACTACCACTGACATGTCTGAGATTTCACAGTCATAGATGTCTTCAGTTATTCCTGCTTTGTTGTCAGACTTAGAAAAGAAGGACTATTATGGCACCCCTCATTAGTATGCAATTGGGGATATGCTGTTAGCTGGGTATGTCCCCTGATATGTAACATGTAGACACAGACAAGACCTAGTAAGCAGTGAGTGGTTCTGATTCCTCCAAGTCGGCCTCACCATGGGACCTACAGTTAAGGGCACAGAAGGAAAAGGTCACAGGAGAGCCCAAGGTGAGGGTACCAGTGAAGCCAGGGAAAGAGTACCTTTCTCCTCGATTTTTAACATTGCCTTTAATCCATTAATTATACCAAGAAGTAGCTCAGCAGAGTGGTAAGTAGGCATGGCTGCCAGATGACTTGGGTTCAAATCCCAAGGCCACCATTTACTACCGGTATGATGCTTTGGCGAGATACTTCAGTTCTCTGTGCCTCAGTATGATCATCTGTGAGATGGGAATGACAGTATTTACCATGTGAGCTTACTGTGAGAATCCAACAGATAAGCACCTAAACCCAATGCCTAGCACGTGGCGGATACTGAGAAATGTTTGCTATTATTGGCACAGCAGGTTTATCGTTTACAAACCACTCTCATTTCCTTCCATTTCTTCCATGTAACAAAGCTGTGAGGTAAGCCAGAAGAACCGTATCCATTTTGACAGACAGGAAATCTGAAGAGGTTAATTAAATAGCTCATCTGTGGTCATGTAGGGAGTAAAGGAGAAAGCCAGTGCTAGAGTTCAGATTTTCTGCCTCAAGATCCTATGTTCTTTCTACTACCCACATGCCTTAGGAGCCTCTCTGCAGTAGGAATGCTTTTCAAGGACTATTGTGAAGGTTAGAGGTCAATGAGACAGGGAAGCTGAAGGACGCCATAAAAGTCTGCTTTTTACTCCTTCTCCTGTTTCTATTCTTGCAAGGACCTGCACCCCCACTTTATACATGCCTCACAGTGTACATGGAGTATGTCCTCCTTATAAGGGACAAGAAGTTAATGATTTCTTTACGGTCTTCTAGCACAGTAGGTAACATCGAAGGAAGGACCGGGGAAGAATGACGGGACGAAGCCATCATGTGCATATTCCAGACCACCAGTGTTAGACATCTCAATGTCAAGACCCCTGGCTCCAAGGAGTAAGTGACTTATCGCAGATACCTAGACCCTTGTCCTTGTTCTAACTGGCTGCTGGATGCCTGAGAGGACACGCAAGTCAGACCATAATCCTAAATAAAAACCCAAGACCCCATGGGATGCCTGGGTGGCTCAGTCAGTTAAGCGTCTGCCTTCGGCTCAGGTCATGATCCCAGGGTTCTGGGATTGAGCCCCATGTCGGGCTTCCCGCTTAGCAGAGAGCCTGCTTCTCCCTCTCCCTCTCCCTCTGATTTTCCCCCTGCTCATGCTCTCTCTCTCTCAAATAAATAAATAAAATCTTAAAAAAAAAAACTCCAAACCCGGAGCAAAGACGAAATGGTCTCTCCTTTCCTTTCTGTCTCCCAGACAGTATGTGTCTGCGCTCTCTTTACACCTTCAGTAAGCTCTGCTCTCATTTCCAACTGGCTTGTGTTTGACTTCTACCCTGCATGTAGCCAAGGACCTTTGTGGCGGGTCCTGTGGGATGCCCTCTGGGTCCTCACACCTGGTCTGCCTGCATCATCAACACATATCAACACATACAGTGGAAGCAAATCACTTAAAAGTTAGGGCTTCCAAGGGAACTAGCAGAAGCAGGTGAAAAAACAGAGGATTTATAAAGAAAAATGATAAACAGGAGCACACGGAGGAAAATCCTTGTTTAAAATTAAAAATGTCCTGGAGGGCGTGGTGCTCCAATGATGGGCAGTTCCCAGGGGGGTAGCAGCAGTTTCCACATGGGATTCATGAGCTCTTCCAGCACATTCTGGTGGATTTCTGAGCTTGACCAGCTCATGGGGGGGGGTGGGGGGGGGGAGTGCAGTGTGGGGGATGGGCAGGGGACTGGAGTGGGAGGGGAAGCTGCCACCTTGCTGGAGACTCGGCACATTGATGGTGACAGAGTTTAAGTGAGGCAGCAGCCAACACTTCCCAGGCAAAGTAGACTTGTCAGATTATGGGATTTCCGCTGGTGAAAGCCTCAGGATGCTTTTTATGGTATTTCCTAAACTACTGTTTTGGATTCTAGAAACTTTATGTTGGAACTGGGCATGCAGCAAGCTCACTGGAAATAGATCTTGAGTAGTCTGTTTAGGACGATAGCCTGGGCCTAGAGGCAGTAACAGGAAATTGGCACTGGCCTGGACAGGCATATTTTCAGTTGTATTAACACCTATATAGGCCCACAGTTTTATTTCTTTTAAGGGAAGTGTGGGGAAAAGGCCAGTCTCTTTATGTTGCTTTTAGTACTGAAGGCATTTGCTTCTCCCTTTGCATTTCCAGGCCCCCCCGTGCTTAATTGCCCACCTGCTCCACCCATTCACCCCCATTTTACCCCTTTGTACCTCTCTCCACATACTAGGCCTGGTTGAGGTGGGCCAGCGCCAGGTAACAGCTGTGGTATATAGTTTTCTGAAATAGCTCCTGAAATAGTTTAATGGGTTTCCTTTCCCTACAGCTACTTTCTATCCTCCGAGAGAGAAATTCTTCCTCTAGCACAACACGGTGAAGAATGCTGGAGAAGTAATTTTTTAATCTTCTTACCTTGAAGACGTCCTGCCATCCCTCCTCCCAGGTGCAGGACACTAAGCTCTACTCTCCATCTTTACGTTCTTTTCCTGTAGGATTGCCAGATAAAATATACTAAGTGCAGTTAAATTTGAATGTCAAAGAGACAAAAATAATTTTTAAACGTAAGTATGTTCCAAATATTGCATGAGACACAGTAATACTAAAAAAACAAAAACAAAACTATTCACTGCATATCTGAAATTCAAATTTAACTACATATCTTGCATTAATTTTTGCTAAATTTAACAACCCTATTTCCCTGGCAAAGTGCCTACTTAAGAGAAAAGAGAATAATACTGGCAATTTAAGTTTTTTTTTTAATCGAACAATATATAAGTAACAATATAATAATAATTGAACAATATATTAAAGACAATTTTTTAAGGAAGGAAAAATCAGTACATTAAACTGACCATTTCAAACACACACACACACTACACACACACAGTTTTCATTTCTGCATCTTCTTTTCAATTTTTTGTCCCTGCAATTTTTCTTGTTATGTAAGAGGGCATGGAAAGAGAATAAGGTCTGTTGTTTAGTTAATAGCTTTGTACTAATGTTAGTCTCCTGGCTCTGATAGTGTGCTACAGTTTTATAATTTGTCAACATTAGAGGAACCAGGGTCAAAAGTACTATGACAAAGCAATTTCATTAAAAAAAAAAAAAGTACTATGTGAACTTTCCATACTATTTTTGAAAGACTTTTAAGTCTCAAATTATTTCAAAATAGAAAGTTAGAACAACAACAAAATCAAGTCCCATCGTAGAGCCATTTTGTGGTTGTTACCTGTTCACTGCTGCTTTCCACCACGACGCTCCATGAGACAATGACTCTCCACCTTGGTAGCCCGGGGAACCTAGAGAATAATAAGTACATCAGAGTGCTCAGAAAATGTTTCTTTTTTTTTTTTTTTTTTTTTAAGATTTCTTTATTTACTTTAGAGAGCGGGGAAGTGGGGCAGAGGGAGAGGGAGACACAGAATCTCAAGCAGACTCCCTGCTGAGTGTGGAGTCCGATGTGCCGCTCGATCTCACGACTCTGAGATCATGACCTGAGCCGAAATCAAGAGTTGGATGCTTAACCCACTGAGTCACCAGGCAGCCCCAAAATGTTTCTATTTTTATTTGTTTGTTGTACTTGTTTATTCCTCAGGGGACAAGTACTGTTCTAACCATTAGTTGGTTGATGAATAATTCTTTGGTGACGAGATTGTAGGACTGCCCGCTTTTTTTTTTAAGCTGTCCTAGGGTGGGACACAAGAACACTGAAAGCTCTGATTTTATTTTCCTAATCAGATCCCACTCCGTTATTAGTTTTATACCTGTAAGCAATGCCAGTTAGCATTTATCAATGCCCACTCAGAATCATATTCAAAAACAGGAAAGGTGCATCTGCTCCTGTCAGTGCATTCTTTGATGCTGTCTTATGAAGTCTGGAGTTGTTTGCTAAGTGTCAGGCCTTTCTAGCACAGCAGGGAGTTGTAACCCCCTAGCTGTAGCTAGGTACAATAGCCATCCCTTAGTCACCTGAATTACTCCATGTGTTCTCTGATGTCTGGTCTCCCATTGTCCAATTCCTGGTTCCTGCTTTTTTTTTTTTTTTAAAGATTTTATTTATTCATTTGTCAAAGAGAGAGAGAGCTCAAGCAGGGAAAGTGGCAGGCAGAGCAGGCAGAAGGAGAAACAGGCTCCTTGCTGAGCAAGGAGCCTGATGTGGGACTCGATCCCAGGACCCTGGGATCATGACCTGAGCCAAAGGCAGACGGTTAAACGACTGAGCCACCGAGGCGTCCCAAGTTCCTGCTCTTTTTAAGTCACGTAATTCTATGCCGCAATTCCCCATGTCTCAATGCCCCACCTACCCCCTCTCAATTTCTACGGAAAGATGGAGATGATAATACCACAAAGCAGGGTTGTGGTGTGGATTAGATAAAATAACATGTAAGTAACCATCACACAAAAAGTACTTAATAAATGTGCATTTCTTCGTTTCTTTCAGTTCCTTTTGGGCCACAGAGCCTTCTCCACCATTAACAACAGATATTAGCGCTTGACACTAAAAACACTTGGTATCATCCCAAAGCTACAAACTGTATGTTCAGCCCAAATGGTACTGTTTCTAAGTTTTAATTTTTTAAAACAGTAAGATAATATAAAGTGTCTTAATGAACTATAAACACATAACAGTATATTCAGTATTATAAACTGATCAACAGGAAATATGCTGATGGCAGTAAGCATCAATTAAGTATTTCCTAGGTAGTTTTATTTGTCTTCTATAGGAAGTTTTTAAAGAGATGGTTTGCACAATTCGTGTCTCTTAGAAAGTTGTTAGAGCATATTTGGGATGATGACTTCTTTTTGATTAGTTTACTCTGTTGTAAACAGTGAGGTGGTCAATGAAAACTTATTATTGATCATGATAATTAAGATGACAAAGGTACGTCCTACTGATACATTCATTTTTAAAAGATTAACTCTGTATTTTACCCTCCTTAACTTCTGCAATCTTATTTAAAGCTATAATAATAATAGCAGTAGTAGCAGCTGCAAAGACTTATTGAGTACTTACTACATGTCAGACATTATTCTAAGTCTTTTACATGCATTAACTTATTTAATTCTCCCCAAAGCCCTATTATAATAATAGCTACTGCTTCTATAGCATTTACTATGTGCCAGTCACTGTTTAAGCACTTTGTATATATTAATTTACTTAAGCCTCACAGCAGATCTGTGATGAAGGTACAACTGTTAATCCCTTTACAGGGAGAAGAAGAGTAGGCTTTAGAGATGTTAGTAACTAGCTCAAAACTACACAGCTCAGTACTGGGCCAAGTCAAGGTACCAGGAAATAGCAAATGTCATTCTGTCACTTCCCTTAACTCTTGGCTGTCACAGGTCCTCCCTGATTTTGTGGTCGCCCAACAAAAGGACACTTTATATTGCATTAAAAGCTCTAATAACTAATATACCAACCATTAAAAGAGACTTCAAATCACCATCACAATTGCTAAAATGACAATATCCTGACTAGGATACTGATATACTAATATCCTGACACTGATCCTGACTAGGCTTGGTCTGCTGCTTTTGTCACTTTCAGTATTTTGTTGGGCTCTTTGTCTCTGGGTGTGTGTGTGTGTGTGTGTATGTGTGTGTGTGTGTGTGCGCGCGCGCGTGGGCGGGTGGGGGAAGGAGAAAGGAAGGAATGAATTACATGAATCTGTTGTAGCCAAAGCAGGAGTTAGCCAACACACCAAGAATGGCAGAAAGAATCTGGGTCTTTGATGACACAGCAGAGCAGCGGAACTAAACAGTCCTGGAATCACCGCCCCTCTCTTATATTAGCAATAGTCTTACTGTGCAAAGCAATCTGCAGCTTGGGTTTCTATATATAAAGCTGAAAATACCTTAACAGACACAGATACATTAACTACATGCATATTTCCTCTCGTATTTCTGTTTCTACTTCAACTTTGTCTTGGTGTACTCTCCAGAGATATACAGACCTCCCCACTGCCCAACACACACCCCTCCCAGGAGGTACCACTATGAATCAGCGCACTACCAAACAATCTCCAAATCTCAGTAGCTTGAAACATCAAACATATATTTCTTGCTCATGCCTCTGCCTGTGTCTGTTATCCAGTGGCCCCCTGTCATAATCCCTCTGAGACCAAAGCTGATGGAGAACAGGAACTAAAAAACGGCATGTCACTGTGGCAGGAGGGAAAGAGAAGTCCAGAGGATCTCATTCTGGCGATTGAACGCCCCGGCCCAGAAGTGACCCACATCATTTCTGCTTACAACCTACTGGCTAGAACTAGGCACATACCCCATCCAACCTCAGGAGGGCCAGGAAATGCAATGAGACCATGTGTCCCAAAGGACAAGTGGAATAGCACTGAAGACCACCAATGCTTACAAGGTACTAGAGGGAACTCCCAAATACGCTGTTCACCTGGGGAGGGGAAATGGGGCATAGAATGTACACGTGGGAAAGGGAATTTTTTTTTTATACACTGTAAACCTTTTTAACATTTGGATTTTCTTAAACTTTAAAAGACTGAAGTATAAGACATGGAGATAAGCATACAAATCATAAATGTACAGCTCAATGGATTATCATTAATTATCAATCAGATGAAGAAATAACACACCGTCCACATTCCAAAAGCCCACATTGTGATCCCTCTAATTTCTACTTTCATCCTTGCAACTAAAGTTATTCTCATTTTTTTTGTACCTCTAAATCCCTTTTTCCCATTCCCCCCCCCTTCCCCAACCTGCCTCCCCTTTGGCAACCACCAGGGTGTTTTCTGTATTTAAGAGCCTAGTTTTTGTTTGTTTGTTTTTTAGATTCCATATATAAGTGAAATCATACGGTATTTGTCTTTCTCTGTCAGACTTATTTCACTTAGCATAAAAGTTATTTTGATTTTGAATACCATAGGTTAAAAATTTAGATTTATCAGGAGGGAAGTAAATGATAACATCCCCTTTGGGTTTTTCTAAATCTGGAGCGTGGAGGGGAGCAGGACATATGACATACAGGTTATTTTGGATAACAGAAAGTTACAGGAGGCAAAGAGTGGGTAGAGATGTAGGTGGACCCAAGAAAATTGGGTTCTGAGTCTTACAGGGTGGAAGGTTCTGTGAGTGGGGGAGATGATACCTGCCCCATGCACGCTTCAGGGTGTCAGGACCTCTGATGATGTGGTATATGGCTCTCTGGAACTTATCAATGGACTTCTTGGCTTTGAAGCCTTGGGACCTAGGCTGAAGCTGACTGGAATGTTGAGAGGCTTCTTGGTGGGGGTTATGCCTGACAGATGACAGAAGCTCAGGCTCAACACTGGCACTGGGAAATGAGGAAGGAAGGGATAGCAACCACTCGGGACTAAGAACCAGGTTCTAGTCCATTTCTATGAGCCCCAGGATTCCGATTCTATACCACGGGGAGGTAGTAAGGGTAGTGGTGATGGTGCTAAGTGACCCATTAATAACCACTTTGCAAGGTTCTCCTAAAAGAGGTGGCACAAAGCTGGGTACAATTTAGTTTAAAAAACAAAACCAAATCATGAACCTTGCTCCTCTGCCAGGTGGGCTGGGAATGCACACTTGTCTTCACAATGCAGTTCTACCTTCCTCTATGTTGTTGCCGTACACCCAGGTCTGTCTAAAGCAGCAGAGCCTAGGGTTGGCATTGTTTTCTTTGAAGCCCTAATGCCTATTCCCCTTTCTAATGTGCACCGCTGCCCTGAAGTAAAGGGGCAAGAAGAGGACGCATCACGAGTGCATCACTCAGGGTTTAACCATTAAGGACATATATGTATGTATGTACATGTATCTATGACTGAAAAATATACATAATTCTTAGGAACAGACTTGCACAATTGGGAAGCCTAGCCAGGCACTCTCCACAAGGCTGTGTTGACCAATGCTGGCTCTGGAAATCTCTAAGACACTCAGGAAGGGAAGCTCACGAGGGCAGGCTAGAACCCCCAGAAGCAGGAGCTGGAACACCACGTGGGCAGACTGAAACCCATGTCCTGTTTGTACCCCCTGACCTCATCGATGAAGGGACCCTGCAGAAGCTGAGGCCCTGTATCACACTGCTGAACAAGGATACACCTGCCACAGGGTGCAGAGAAGCTAAAGGAAAGGAGACCCAGCGGAAAGAGAGGGAAAGCCCGGGCCCACCGGCAGCTTTACCTGAGCATCAGTGGGGTGATCGACAGCGAGAGGTGCACTCTACAAGATGGCTGCCGCCCCGTTGCCTTCTTTCATCTCTCGCGAGAGAACGTCCCTTGGAGCCCCTACTAACCTGAAACATAGAAGAAAAAGGAATCCTGGGAAATGTAGTCCAACCTGGCCAAGTACGCAGACTACAAAGCCATCCCTGTGACCACTGAGTAAGCCTTATTAAAGCCTCACATGGTGACCCATATCTCAGGAAGTGAGTTTGATCTTTAAACCAATACCATGTTTCCCGTTCCCTTCTCCCCCAGCTGCTTTCTGCTCTTCCTGGTGGATCCCCACTTATGTTAGCACGTGTCCTCTGAGAAGCAGTTACCAAGATCCATTAAATGTGCAAGGAATTAATTAGGGGAAATGCCTGAAAGAAAAGGGGAGAAAGCCGGGAGAGGCTTGAAAAGCCATCAGACCCTGATGCAAGTCTGACCCAGAGAGGAAGTGATATAGCTGGCAATGCAAACCTAGGGAAGTTTGGGCAAAGCTTCCTGCTGGAAGAGTCCCATACTTCCCACCGAAAGGCTTGCCTTTTCCTGGCTGTGCCTAGTGACCACAGGAGCCACCAGGAAATGCTGGCCTGGGGGGAAGCCTGGGGAGAGATTTCAGAGAGCAGCCCTGGGCCTTTGGTCAATTGCACTCCTGGATTAGGAGATTTGGGGGCTCTCCTAATGACTGCTACAGTGTTTCATTCTCATTGCTTACTCAAGACTCAGGGTCACCTGGGTGGCTCAGTGGGTTAAGCCTCTGCCTTCGGCTTAGATCATGATCTCAGGGTCCTAGGATCGAGCCCTGCATCCCTCTGCTCAGCAGGGAGCCTGCTCTCCCCGCCCCCCCGCCCCCGCCTCTCTGCCTACTTGTGATCTCTCACTCTCTCTGTGTCAAATACATAAATAAAATATTAAAAAAAAAAGACTCAGTCCCACTTTCCTCTTTTGTTGGAGTGTGAAAAATAACTAAATTAGGGTCAGGTGTCTTCTTGCTGGCCCCTCTTTTATCCTGTGACTGATTTCCATTCAACCAGGACAAGCTTCGCCAGGAGTAGATGTTGGGGATATTTGGAGGTGAAGGCAGTTTGGGGGTGTCTAAATGCAGGAAGATGGAGTTGCTGATTGGCGATACAATTGGTCTAACCCTAGGGCACTTCATTAAAGTGTGTGGCTAAGTATTAAACAGTCCTGATCCTTGGGATTTATTACACATTTCTTAAGAAAAAACAGAACCAATGGAGTGTTCAGCTGTGAAGGGGGTACTTCTGGGATTAGCAAGAGATAGGGATTCGGCAAATATAGGTCGAAGCGTTTTCTGCAGTCTTATTCCTATTCTCCTGAGAAATCAAATGTAAGCATCTGTAACAAATGAATGTAATGAAATGGAAATAATTTTTGCCTAGGCAATGAAAGTTGATTGTTAAATTGTTAACTCCTGGAAGGCAAGGGCTGTTGTTCTTAATCTGCGGGACATTTAGTGGGGGGGTCTGTGCAGAATAGGACTCAGTTGTTTTTGGATGGTGAGTCTATTCAATTTTGAGCCTGTTTCCCATATTTGCATAACAGCAAAAATAAATAAATTCACATTGATCATGTGGGGACAGGGGTGCATGGAATGAGGCCTGGCCTTACCACACCGTGCTATTACTATCTCATGTTTATAGCAAACAAACCCCGCTTTTGCAATAAGTGCAAATTGCACCCACCTAATTCTCATTCAGTAGCATTCACCAGATTTTTCTGATCAAGCATACAGTCCCCATCACGATTACTCATCCATGCAAAGAATGGAGTCTAAGGTGCCCTGCCGACCTCAGTTCTCAATTTCCTGGCCCATGGGTCAAATTATGCACTTTTAATGAGCATTCATATCATTTTCTCATTGAAAATACTAGAAGCTGATTTGCTAGATCACTGAAGCCCGTACTAACGTCTAATAAGTATTTGAAAAGGATCATCAAGACATAATCTCTCTTCCAGTCTATCTGCTTACCCGGAAAAACAGAGAGGAAAACTGTCTTGTTTTTTGCTAAGCCAGGCCAACGGGAAACAACAATTCCTTCTGATTCACATTCCCTAGAGAGCATTCCTTTTGCAAGTTTACAGATGAATAAACCTCACATTCTAATTAGGACCCATCAACCTCCTAATCAGCTCACACAGTACTGAAAAGCAGCCCTCTATTAGTAGTTTCTGGCAGGGGCACTAACTGTCTTGAAAGAACCTGTTTTCTCCTAATTTAGAGCAGTCCCCTGGGTTTAGTGATGTTTGCGTGTTTGCAGGGGCTTGGTAAACAGTCTGTTCGGAAGCCTTGCAGTCGCCGGCAGCTTCACACCAGGATCTTCCGCAGGTCTGGAGACTGAGAAGTGAATTCATTAACATCTGCCAGGCAGGGTCCTCTGCTGTTCCCGCGGCATCAGGAACTGGGATCCAGAACACGACACTGAGACCCATCCTGGAAGCCTCAACATTGGATGGCTTGGACAATAAGACCTTATATCTTTCTCGCAGATAGGGATAATGCTGGGGGGTCATGGAACCCAATGGTCAAGAAAGAATTCTTGGGATGTTGTATGGTGCAACTTTGCAAATTTATTCAAGTAGCACGAGGAAGGACCCGTAAGCAGAAATAGCTGCACTTTTTGCTGTATGAAGCTGGTGGTTATATGCTTGGTGCTGGGGGGGGTGGGGTGGCAGGATGTGCAGGGAGTATTAGATCCTAAATGTCTTCTTCAAATTTCTACCCATAAACTACTTTCGCAAGATTTCTCTGGTGCTTATCATTCAGTTTGATATTGATTGTTGGTGAGATGGACAGGCAGTCATGAGACCCTTTAAGAATGTAGCAGCAAAGATACAGATGTAGTGAAAAGAAGGGGCACCTGCACCCCAATGTTCATAGCAGCAATGTCCACAATAGCCAAACTGTGGAAGGAGACGAGATGCCCTTCAACAGACGAATGGATAAAGATGTGGTCCATATATACAATGGAATATTACTCAGCCATCAGAAAGGATGAATACCCACCATTTACATCCACATCGATGGGACTGGAGGAGGTTATGCTAAGTGAAATAAGTAGAGAAAGACAATTATATGGTTTCCCTTGTATGTGGAACATAAGGAATAGTGGGGAGGACCACGGGGGGGAAACTGAATGGGAAGAACTGGGAAGAAATGGGAAGAAATCAGAGAAGGAGACAAACTATGAGAGACTCTGGACTCTGGGAAACAGGATTACAGAAAGGAGGGGGTTGGGGGGATAGGGTGTCCGGGTGATGGGTACTAAGGAGGGCACATGTGGTGATAAGCACTGGGTGTTATACGCAACTAATGAGTCACTGAACACTACATCAAAAACTAATGATGTACTTATGTGTTGGCTAACTGAACATAATAAAAAATTTAAAAAATGAAAAAAAAAAAGAATGTAGCAACCAGCATGTATTTGATCCTTATTGGAACTATGCAGGCTATCGATCAGCCTTCTGGGCTAAAGGTGAACATTTTCCTTCTTCTAGCCCTTGTCGATATCTCTCTTACATGGTGTCTTTTGAGCTTCGTGTTTCATAACCAGGCCCATCAATTTTGCCTTGAAAAAGTCTCTTACGGCTGCCTCTTTCTCTCCTTTTCTGTCACACACTCAGGCTTAATATTCTGCTAGGTTGTACTGGTAAAGCCATCCCACCTGGCAGATAGCTACTGGTAAGTGCTTCCCCCACCCCGGGCCAGCCCTTGGCGACTCACCTGGGACTTAGCTCACCAAGGGTTAATATCCCAGTGATTGGGAGCTCCAAGAGTGGCTCCAGGAGTGTTAGAAAATCTGCTCTCTCTAGGTCCTCACCACCTGCGGTGGGGTGAAAAATATCCCCCAAAGATATAAAGCCTGTGATAAATAGCTTACTTTCAAAGACAGACCTGTGAACGGTGAAGGATGTAATCAAGGTGAAGATCTTTTAGATCAGGAGCTTTTGTTGGATTATCTCAGTGGGGTCTATCAAAGGGAAGTGGGGGAGATTTGACAGATGTCACAGGGGGAGACGATGAGAAGTAAACAGAGAGATTTGAAGATGCTGGCTTGACATTGGGAGTGATGTAGCCGCAAGCCAGAGCCAGCCAAGCCACCAGAAGCTGAATGAGGCAAGGACCAGATCCTCCCCGAAAGCCTCGGAAGAGCATATGGCCGGCTGACACCTTGATTTCAGACCTCTAGTCTGCAGTACCTTGACACGGTGTGTTACTGTTGTCTTAAGCCCCTGAGTTAGTGGTAATTTGTTCGAGCAGCTCCAGGAAAGGGAATACACCACCTCTCACCTGGTTCACGTCAGCCTCACGACACGACCTCTCCGGGTCTGGTTCTGCCCTTTAATCCACCCTGTGCACTTCATGTTTCTTAACTCCTCTGAGTGGTTTCCCAAACAGCTTTAGTTTCCATTAGTAATAATGACAATAATAATAGTCATTCTGTGGAGTGCTTTTGTTGTGCTGAGTACTTTGCGGAAAGTATCACATTTCCTCCTTGCAACAACACACTGAGGTTGGCATTATTATCCCTGCTTTGCAGACAAGGAAACCAAGGCTCAAAGAAGTTAAACAGCGATCCGTGTGAGCAGCAGTAAGACAGGAATGTTTGGGTTCTAAGCCACCTGCTGTCATGCTTAGCATGTGTCTTCTGCCCGGGACACTAGTCGGGCTGAGAGCCTGAAAAATGTTCCCACATTTTTCAAAAATTCACCATCCTTCCAGATTCTGTGTATGTACTACCGTGTCCAGGAACCTGTCTTAAATACCCATCCATCGCCCGCCTCTTAACCCTCTTTAACGTGTAGGTGGAGTCTATTCCACAAACTGTAGAAATTCGATTCTGCTTTGTATTTTTTAAAATTCAAAACACTGTAGTGGCAAAGAATATACCATGTAGAGAAAGATCTTAAAAATAAAAATTCCAAGCACCCTACTCAATGATTCCTGACTTGGATTCACTGAGTCCTGTCGCTGAGACTTTCTCCTAATTTTATTTTATTTTTTAAAATATTTATTTATTTATTTCCGTGAGAGAGAGCGAGCTCAGGGGGGAAGGGCAGAGGACGAGGGAGAGAGCTGAGTGCAGAGCCCCAATCCCACGACCCTGAGATCAGACCTGAGCTGAAACCAAGGGTCAGACACTTAACCAACCAACTGGACCACCCGGATGTCCCTTCCCTGATTTTAAATAGAAATAACTCACTGTTTTGGTAGCATGCCCAGGTAGAACTTCCCGGGGCTGTGTGGACGCCCCAATGGCACATCTGTAGCATTTTCTAGAAAATCTCATTCCCGTGCAGATGGTCTATCCGTGTAGAGCCCCACTGTTCCATGGAAACATGATGTGAAAACCAATGCAAGCCATTCATGTCATTTAAACATTTTCTAGTCTTCAGTCTTGGGATGGTAGAGGCATGTAGCATTGCTATTACTCTGAGGGCAGAGGAGTCGGTAGGGAGGTGCAGATACGCAGAGCGATAAAACCTTTAACTTGGAGAAGCAAAACCATATTCCAACGAAGCAGCAATAACAGCCCCATGGCCATCAATACCTGCCAATGGGCATCAAGCCGGCAGCCCAAATGAAGGCTTAACTCTTGACCGGAAGAATTTTAGGAAACCAGGAGAGAAGACCTTCGTCGCTGGCCCTTTGTGGGCAGTCTTCCTCCTGACATCACTGAGGAGATGAGGAAAATGAGACAGAAGGGAAGGCAGGCGAAGTCTGCATTCATAGGGAAGAGCTTTGGCTTTATCCGCTTGGAAACAGGAACCCTAGCAGAAATTGCCAGAGCAGAGCTGGACAACATGCCAGTCTGTGGAAAGCCGCTGTGTGTGCGCTTTGCATGCCACAGTGCATTCCCTTACAGACTGAAACCTTCCTCAGTATGTTGCCAACGAGCTGGGGGAAGAAGCCTTTCTGTGTTTGGCCAGGTGGAAAGGGCGGGCTGAAGTCATCGTGGGTGATTAAGGAAGGCACTCAGGAAAAGGCATTGTTGAATTCACGGGGAAGCCAGCGGCTTGGAAGGCTCTGGACAGGTGCGGTGAAGGTTCCTTCCTGCTAATCACATTTCCTCAGCCCATGACTGTGGAGCCCATGGACCGCTGGATGATGAAGAGGACTTCCTAGCTGGTTATTATGAACCAACAATTTCACAAGGAGCAAGAGCAGCCACCCAGATTTGCGCAGACACACTCCTTGGAGTATGAGTACGCCATGAACTGGAAGACACTCGCTGAGATGGAAAAGCAGCAGGACCGAGTGGACCACAATATCAAGGAAGCCGGTGAGAAGCTGGAGATGGAGATGGAGGCTGCTCGCCATGAGCACCAGGTCACGCTAATGAGACAGGATTTGATGAGGTGTCAAGAAGAACTTTAGAGGATGGAAGAGTTGCCCAACCAAGAAGTGCAGAAATGAAAGCAATGGAGCTCAGGGAGGAGTTGGAGCACAGGTGCATGAGGAAGAGATGGTGGTGACAGTAGAAGGATTCAAGGGAACATGCCCTGATGCAAGAGAACAGGAGATACGGTGGAACGGATGGCTATGGGAGGTGCTATGGGCATCAACAACAGAGGCGCCATGCCCCCTGCTCCAGGGCCAGCTGGTACCCCAGCTCCTCCAGGACCTGCCACTATGATGCCAGATGGAACCTTGGGATCGACACAACCAACAACTCAACGCTTTGGCCAAGTTGCTACAATGGCAGGAATTGAGGCAATTGGTGGAACCCCTCCGGTGTTCAACCGTGCAGCTCCTGGAGCTGAATTTGCTCCAAACATCGCCAATACTAATAAAAATTTCAGTGTCTGAAGTTTCCCAAAAACCCTAAAAGAAGAACCTCTTTTGGACTAGCCTGAATTCTGCCCTGGAAAAGTGTGGGGATTCCTCCTAGTCGTTAGGTCTTCCTTGCCTGTACCACTCTAAGGGAGGATGCTGGAGGCTGAGGGTAAGGGAGGGGTGATAGTAAACAAATCAGTTCCATGTGGCCTATCTTCGAACTAACTGATTCTGTGTGGTGCATTCCTGAAGTCTCCTGTGATTGTTGAGGGCCTGGGGGTGGGGGGAACCATGGCAAAATGGATCCAGTTAGAGCCCCCATTAATCTTGATCATTCCGATCTTTGTCCATTCTGTTCTATTTGCTTTCTCACTTTTATACCCCCCAACCCCAGAGACACTGCCACATACACCACAAAACACACATCCCCCAATGACCTTAGCCCCATTGCCCCATTCACGTGCAGGTGGGGATTCAGGCAAATGTCCACAGAGGTCACGGACAACATACATACAATTCCGTTATACCCATTATATTATCCCTTTGTGTCCTAAGGAAGACATTTTCCGTTAGACATTTTCATTTGAGTGTATCTTTAAAAAATCTTGTGCTAAGTTGCCGCCATCTTTCTTTCTGGGTAAAGACAACCCAAGAATGACCCTTTTGTGTCTATGATGTTGCTGTTCTTGATAGGCCTAGGGCAATCTTGGGAACAGGGTTGCTGTGTGCTGCGGGTTAAATAGTAGCTCTTAGCCTTGCCTATCTTAGGTAGTTAGGGTGTCCATTTTTTTTCATTGGCATACCATGTTTGATTTGTCCCTGATATCTTTGGAGTTTTTCTGAGAAATGGAGCTGTAATGCGGCATCGACTTATTAAAATACCTTTTACTCCTCCAATAAATTTTTTTTCTAGTAATCATATTTTAAAAGGTAAAAAGAAGCAATGAGATTAATTTTATTTTATGTAACTCATATCCAAAACATTATCATTTCAACATGTAATAATCAATATAAAAATCGTTAAGACATCTTACTTTTTTTTTCCTTACATCAAGCCTTCGAAATATGGAGTGAAATATACCACATGGAAATTTGCATGAGCCACATGGCAGAGAATGCAAACTAGAATCACCTAAAACTTTTTTAGAAGGCTACATTTCTAAGTTCTGTTCTTCTGAAAAATATCTTTTTTGAAGACAACAAAACAAGATATTCTGGATATGTATTTCTTATCCACTATAAAAATTGGGAAATGAAGAAAATCACAAAGATGTAATCTACATTCAGGAATTTCTTCCTCAGCATAACTAAAAATATGTAAATTAGAAAAATTAGAATCATTCTGTTAATACTATTTTTTAATGTTTTGGCTCAGAAATATAGCCCTTTGCTGAAATCTTGAGGTTGTCCCACATGTGTTGGTCTTCTAAGCAGATTTTTAAAAAAAGATTAATTTATTTATTTTTGAGACAGAGAGAGGGAGCACACATGGATGGGGGGAGGAGCAGAGGGAGAGGGAGAGAAGCAGACTCCCTGTTGAGTGAGGAGCCAGTACGATGCGGTGCTCTCCCCAGGATCCCGAGATCATGACCTGAGCCAAAATCAAGAATCGTATGCTTAACCGACTGAGCCACCAGGCACCCCCCTAAATAGATTTTAAACCTAAAAGACAGAGGTCATATTTCATACTATTTCTACATACCTCAGAGACTATGAATGGGTACATGGAGCTCACTCAGTAAACACTTGAATGGACCAGGAAAATGTTCATTAGTCAACAAATATTTATCGAGTGGGAGTGGCTTCTCAGACCTCTTAGGTAACAACAAGCTGGATTTGACGGTTGGCTAACCCCAACAGGATATCTCACTTTGGCTTGGAATAACCCTCTGAACTTGAAGATAAGAGCTTGCTACTTACTAGGAATTAAACAGGGGGTAACCCATTCACACTCTCCCGGCCTCATTTTCCAACAATAGTAGGTGAGAAATGTGTGCTTGCCTGCCTTATTCTTAATTCTCTCAGCTCTGCCAGGACTATGGGAGAACAAAATGGCATGCATGGTATACACAAGAGCTGTCTACAAAATAAGGAGGTGTGTTATCATTCCTCTTTTAAACCTCGCTACCTGGTGTGAAATGTGCTCTGGCTATGCAAAAAATTTGTCCCCAGCCACTGACTGCATCCAGTTCTTGGGACGGTCAGAGACTCCAAACTGTCAGGATTTCTATTCCTTTTACATGATTACGTTTTAGTAATATGTAGTTTCTCCTAGAATGCTAACCATATTTACATTGGTTTCTTGAAATTAGTTTGAGCGCTCACTGCTAGTCCTTAACCCCCTTAAATCATGACTCTCTTATTCAAATTTTTGTATACTTTGTGAATATCTTAAGTAGTTATTATAGAAAAATTATAGAAAATATATAGAATATTATAGAAATATTATAGAAAATAATGCGGTGTGGTAAATCTTTTAGCTCTTTAATGTCTGAAAGATACATGTTTTTGATATTGAAGTTGACAGATAAAATACAGGATCTCACTTAAACTTGAATTTCAGATAAATGATAAATATGTTTGTAGAATAAGTATGTACCAAATATTACACGGGACATAATTATCCTACAACATATACATCATTTATCTACAATTCAAATTTAACTGAAGTCATATCTGTGTTTTTATTTGCTATTTGAGAATGGAATTCTTGTCTACGGCCATACCACTCTGAACGCGCCTGATCTCGGAAGCTAAGCAGGGTCGGGCCTGGTTAGTACTTGGATGGGAGAATGGAATTCTTGGGTTACAATCTTTTCTTCTCAAAATATTCTAAGCAACACTGTGGAATCTAATTTTTGTTTTTATTTGGGCAACTTGTCCCTTTTTTCTCTTCTGAATCTCTTTTGGGAATCTTCTTTGTTTTGGTAGTATAAAATATTTTTACAGACATCTAGGAATTTCAGGACTTTCACTGAGGCTCTCATAAGGTTTCTACAACTCCTGAAATTATATTGCATATCTGGTGGCTGATCTTCCTGACTTATCTTAAACTTTTCTACCCCTTCTCTTTCTGTCTGAATCTCACCTTTTTGAGGATACCTGTGGTGTATTTGTAGCTCTGAATCTGTGAGCCATACAGCACAGTGAGAGAGACTTGTAGGAATGTTGGCTAAGCGAGCAAATGAATAAACTGGGGCTATTAGGATTGGCCACACATTTTTCAAAGTCCTGCATGCAGTGTAGCTAAGTCAATGCACACTAGTTATTGAACATTACGAAGATAAAGATAACCCCCCGACGACAGTTCTCTGACATAAGAAACACTCTCGAGAATAAAAGGATGGACGCTGGTTTCAAGGAAAGGGGAGATTAAAATAGTCTCCATTCCTGGTAGCAAGAGAAGATGTAGAAAAAAAATGTAATTAAGAGTTGTGGGCTAATAGGCTTTTATTTATTTAGAAGCTGAGTGAAACTCATGTTTCATTTTGTCGCCCTTGCTGAGAGGCCCAGGAGTATGAGAAAGTAATTTTTCCCACTTTATAGTGAGTGACAACAGTTGCCCCCACTGTTTAGCCGGGCAACATTCCAGCTCTTGAGAACCCTGGGATTAGGGCCAGACAGACCGCCTCAGGAGAGGGGTGTGAAAGGTGACCAAATTAGGAGGCCATCAGCATGTTCGGAAGGAGCGAAATGCCCTTTGATGTCAGGCTACAGCCCTGAGTCAGTCCCAGTCTCAGACCTCTCAGACCAAATCATAGGTGGATTTTACTGTGCAGCTCAGCTCCGAGATCTGTATCCTCTAAAGAGTGAAGAGCTCAGTTTCCACCAGCCTCTCCCCTTTTCCATGATTGTAGCAAATAATTCACATGCACCCAGCAGTTCCGTAAGAATAAGACTTTTCTTGACCACTTATGCTTTAGCGCAAACTCATTTTCTTTCGGGCAATAAAAATATTCTTTTTAAGAAAGATTTTTAAGTAATCTCTACACTCAGTGTGGGGCTCAAACTCACAACCCTGAGGTCAAGAGTCACATGCTCCACCGACAGAGCCAAACAGGCACCCCTTAAAAATAGATGCTCTTTAAGTGATCAAATCTTTGCTGTTAACCTCAGTCAGATTAAGAGGGATTCTAAATTCGTTCCCAACTGCCTTACATTCCTTCATCAGCTTATCATTTCTTCCATCATGTGAATATCCCATGGCATCTGATTTCCCATGAGAGGCTATCCTTTAAGAATTAAGCAACTATAGTAACAACAGCTAAGTGCCCAGTTTTCTAGAATTCCATCCCAGAGTTATCTTCTTAAACTGAGCTTGAGGGGCACCTGGGTGGCTCAGTTGGTTAAGTGTACAACTCTTGATCTCAGCTCAAGTTTTGATCTCAGCTTCATGAGTTCAAGCCCCAGGTTGGCCTCCATGCTGGGTGTGGAGTCTACTTAACCCCCCCCCCAAAAAAAAACCCAAACCTAAACAAAAACATTGAACTTGAGCTCAGCACCATCTTGTATGCAAACCCTTAGATATTGGTTGCAACCCTGGGAAGGTCCCAAGACCCTCTTATGATTAGAAAGATCGAGGGACTTTAAGGGCCCAGAGGGAAAGGTCTCCCACTCTTAGGGCTGTGTCACCCCCCTTCCTGATAAATTAAGACAAGGCTAAGTCCTTGAGCAGCACCACTGCCATTTTGTGAATTTGAGTGTGGGAAAGTCACATTAGGGCTTTTCAACAGGCCTGCATGCGTACGTAGGTCTATCTATAGGGATGTAATACAACATGGATAACTATAAGTTACAATTCACAGAAATGAGCTACACAACTGGAGAAACTAGATCAGACCCAGTATGGCATCTTTTATCTTGCCTCTAGACATCTGCCTTCATCAGAACCCAAGTCTTGGCATTTCTAAGCATTTATTAAAACTCTGGCTGTTTTCTTGAATTAAGGTTTGTCCTGGAAAGGACAACAAGAAAGGTGCCAGTGCCTGTCAGCTTGAAGATGTCTGGCAACATTTAGGAGAACTTATAGTGATATAGGGCAAGGAGGCTATTTCTGACTCACGGGCCTGTCTTACCTTGTGTGGAACATCATTGAAAGTGTAATATTTTACCATGCAGTTCCAGGTCATGGAGGACCCACTGTTCTATGCCTGCTGTCTGGAGGGCCATGGTCTCGCTGTTAATGACACCATGAATATGCATGAAGGGAGGTCAAGCAGATGGCTCTGACGTTAAGAAAAGATAAAATTCATCTTTAATGGATTTGACCATAGCTACGGTCAGCAGGCGCCCCAAAGTAACATAAATACACATGATAAAATATGTGTAGATGAGTTTTGTGATTCTCTCACCTTAAGTGGAGTAATTTGCTACTTGATCAGAAGTGGGAGAAAATGTGTGCATTATCCATGGCCCCAGACCTCTTTAGCATTGACTGTTCCCTCTCTTCCCCTTCCATTCCCCATGATTGATTCTGTTGAGTGTAATTGAGGAGCAGAAAACTGCTGAATTTGGGGGAAACATCATTTGGGGTTTTTTTTATTCCAGGAATTCTTGCAGATGATACTGAAGAATCCTTTCGAAGCCAGGAATGTCGACGACCCTGGCAAAGTCAGTTCTTGAAACCAGGGCTTGGACAGGGAAGAGATCAGACAGGCTCAGAGAAAGCAGCCGGGCCTGGTGTTGTCCAGAAAAGGTCATCAAGTTTTGGAAAATCAGAGTATGCCATAGTGATTGGAAGAGCAGGCCGGCCTGAAGGGAAATGCTAGCCAGTATTGGTAATAGTACCAATAATGACCACACGAGCAAACTTGAATAACCATAGCTAACAAGTACTGAGTAATTACCATGTACTGGCCTAAGTGCTCGATCCTTCCATATACGGAGGCCGAGAGAGACAAAGTGCATGGTCAAGGTGACACAGTGCCAAGTGGCAGAGCTGGGATTTGAATGCAGGTTTGTCTCATTCCCGAGCTCATGAGCCTCCCGTCTTCGCATGGCTCCTCATAGAAGCTCCTTCCCTGAGGTTCTGGGAAGGCCTGGCCCCACAGCAGAGACGGCATACAGGTCGACATCAAAAGCAAATCAGTGCTGTTCCCAAAATTAACATAAATATCAAGCTGGCTTATGTAAAAAAGACTGTCACCTAAAAAAACCCCTGAAAAGTCATATCCCTCCACCATGCTCAACATTGGTGAAGATCTCTATGGAAATCTATTTCTGTTTTGAGGGTATACATAAAGCAATTAAAATATGAAGCCAGATATTGCTGGGGACTACGGGAGATGGGTTGTGGGTTGAACTGGGGGTCCTCCTAACCCCCAGTAAACTGTGAATGTGATCTGATTTGGAAATAGGGTTTTTGCAGATACAGTCAAGTTAAGATGAGGTTCTAATGAAGTAGGGTGGGCCCCAAATCCAAAGACGTGTCCTTATGAGAGATTGGGGAGCACGCAGATACACAGAGGGGAGGCCGTGAGGAAGGGAGGCCGAGATTGCAGTTATGTTGCCATAAATGGAGGAACCCCAAGGATTGCCAGCAACCACCAGAAGGTGGAAGACGCCAGAATGTATTCTTGCTCGGAGACTTCAGAGGGAACAGGGTGCTGCTGGCACCTTAACTTCAGACATCTTGCTTCCAGAACTGTGAGAGCATAAGCTTCTGTTGTTTTAGCCACCTAGCTTGTTGTCATTGGTTACTGCCGATCCCAGGACCTTGGGATCGTGACCTGAGCCAAAGGCAGACGCTTAACTGACTGAGCCACCCAGGTGCCCCTATAAAATCTCGAAAGTAATTCAACAAATGTGTCAAAACCTTAAAAATTTATATTCTCAGGAGTCCTCTTTCTCTTTTTTTAAAGATTTGTTTATTTTTTAGAGAGCGAGGGTGTGCACCTGGTGGGGGGAGGGGTGGAGGGAGAGGGAGAGAGAGAATCTCAAGCAGACTCCCGGCTGAGCATGAAGCCCTACACAGGCCTCGATCTCACGACCCTGACATCACGACCTGAGCCAAAACCAAGAATTGGATGCTTAACCGACTGGGCCACCCAGGCGCCCCAGGATTTCTATTTCTAATAATCTATCCTAAAATGTTGTTTATAGATTGAGATGCAGAAAAGCTTTATTCATAATTAGTTGTTGCATTACATATATCTTACAAAACGAAACCACCTGGTAGCTAATAAGGAAGAATGATTAAGTAGACTATGGTATATCCATAGGGGAAAAATGTTATACGACTCTTAAGACATTTTAAAAAGTTTTTAGTGATATGGGAAAATACGTTTTACAATGTTAAATGAAAAAATCAAGAAACAGAATATTCCATTTGATACCATTGTAATTCTGTTAAAATATGCACAGGGAGCAACCAGAAGGTAATATGTCAAAAGATTAATGGTGACTATCTCTGGTTTGGGGGACTATGGGTGACATTTTTTCTATGTATTCTGGTATTTTGAAAATTATCTATAATAAACATATATTACTTTGTATAATGAGAAAAAAGAGTTTGTAAGGAAAACTTACAGGAATTGTTCTTCGAGGGTTAAAAAGGAAGTGTCAACCGAAAAGTCACCTGCAAAGAATGGAAATGTGTCATTGTTACTTACAGTGACAATATAATAGAAGCAAGTGGGTTGTTTTTTTTTTTTTTAAGATTTTCTTTATTTGACTGAGAGAGGGAGAACAAGCAGGGGGAGAGGCAGGCAGACGGACAGGAGAAGAAGGCCCTGCTGAGCGGGAAGCGGACATGGGGCTCAGTCCCAGGACCCTAACATCATGACCTGAGCCGAGGGCAGGACCTTAACCAACCAGATGCCCCAGGGTAAATGGTTTTTAATGTCAACGATGTTAATGTTGCTTCTGGTTACTCAGAGGTTTATAGCACCTTACAGGGCTTACAACCTGCAAAACATTTTCACCCAACATGTTATCTCGTCTGACGGTTATTTTTAAAAATGTTCTCCTTTGATGAATTAAAAAGACTAGGTATGGTTATTATACTTATTTTCTGGAGGACGCTGAATCCTGAGATGCTGGTGGAATCTGGTCCTCCGGGATCACAGCTGGCCTCTGGTGACCGCGGCGTGGCCTGGGCTCTGCTTCTCACTACTGCAAGCCTGAGCCCAGTGCGTCCCGGGTCCCTCATCTACACAATCAGGGAGACCCACGAAAGGTCCCTTCTGGTTCTAAAATCCTGGGATCCTAAAGTCCATGTGGTCTTAAGAGATGGAGATCTGCCTCGGCAGTCTTAACTTTCTGATTCCCCTGATCTCATCCCAGAGATAAGATGACGGTGTAAATTTAAAATGTGCTCTCACATGCTCCCTATCCCTCTCTCTCTCCACTTCTGCTCCAAGCAGCAATTCCTGAAATATCCTTTTTATCTCTTCGTGAATGCTAAGTAAGAGAGCTCTGTGGAGGCAAAATTCATACTTTCCCAGCTGACCCCTCTTATACACAGAGGCTCTGGAAACATCGATACCTTTGTATGCCATGATTCATTGATGACAGTGTCTCAGTGACAGGGTCGAGGGCCACTGTGAAATAGACTCCCAGCCTGTCTGCACGCTCTCTGGAACCTGACAGCTTCTCACCCAACCGGCGCTCCCCCACTCTGCCTGCCTCCTCTCTCCTGCCTCCTATTACCCACACAGTAGAATCACAAACTTGAAAGACTGGTGGGGAGCTCGACATGTCAGCTCACCTGGCCCGGGGATGGGGCTGACGATGGCTACTAAATCACCCCCGCTTCCCTCCCTTGCGGAACCTCTCGTCATTTGATAACGAATTCCAGGGCCAGAGGAAAAGGCATTGGAATATAAAGTAAGGGTTCCACTCCCCACATGCCATTTGTGTTTGAGTATAAATTATAAAGAGCGCTTTAATTCTGCGTCCCAGTTTCCAACAGTCCAGGGACCCAACTCTAATGGATTCATCTGAAATTGCATTAGCTCCAGCCCTGTCTTTCCTGCTCTGCTTCACAGGCTCGCCTGGAGGAGGCTGAGAAATTGAGTTCCACCAATCGGATCACCTGATTGCCTCAGGGGGAAGCTCTGAGGGCTTCTCTCCAACCTTGGTATCCATTCATAAACATCTATTAAGCACTTACGAAGAGCAAGCCAAAATCCGGCTTTTGCTTTTCCTTCCTCCCTTCCTCCTTCCCTTCCATCTTTGCTTGGAAAGTGTTTCCTTATTTGAGCCCCTACTTAGAGTGTGACAGATGCAGGGGAGATACAATGACAAATTACAGACAGTTATCGCCAAGGAGGATCTCACAGTCAGTGGGGGCGGCGCGGGGGAGGTAGGCATAAATAAAGATGAGGCAGCATGGTGGGGAGGGGTGCATCTGCACTCAGTCAGGCCCCCCTGGGTGTGAATTCCTGCTCTGGCCCTCTTTAGCCCTGTGGTCTTGTGACAGGATCTGTCACTTCTTGGAGTTATTTCCTTATGTGTAAAATAGAGGGAGGTATCCCCTTCCCCAAAGGTGGGCATGAAGATTAAATAATGTCATATGTAAAGCATCTAATACAAAAATCTGGGTCATACCAGGTATCAGTAAATATTGGTTTCCTTCTCTCTCAGATAATTATTAATGTGACATGCATGGCAAGTGTTAGGAGAATCAGAGTTGTGTATCCTTAGAGCAAGGGAGAGGACTTGGGCTCTGAGCACCTACCTGGTCAGGGCCACGGGGGGGGGGGGGGGCGGGGGTGGTGGTAGGTGTGCCATCGGGGGCTAATGTCATGGGTTACGGGAGTTTGATGAGCTTCCCAGGGCAGACAATGAGTCCGTGGAGAAATCGACTGATGCTTCACCCTATGCTAAGATTTATAGGCAATTCACTTGGTAGGTGATGTCCTCCAAGGAAAAGGAACTCACTTTGAGGAGAGAGAGTGGAAATGCACAATCTGGTTTGGGATGCTGGCTGGGGATTGACAGAATGCACCTGAGGGTAACGGTCACATTGCTTCCCAGTGTCACCTCCTGAACGTGTCAGGTTCCTCCAGAGTGGGTGAGCTGTAAGGAAGCAAACAAGCAAATTAAAGGGAAAAAACCTGAATCACAATAGGTGCTGCTAGAAACTCCCTGTGCTTCAGGAGGGTTTGACATGAGCTGGACGAGGACCACCGTGCTCTGACACGAGCATGGCTGCAGACGAAGCTAACAACAGCGAGCGTAGAAGCTGACCTCGGGATGAAGGCAGGGGCCACAGGAACACCACCTTCATACCAGAAGTGACATCTGCCTGTGCAATGACCGGAGAGCCATACATCGATCGAGCATCTGGGTCACAGGGGAAAAGAGGAAATGCCACAAAATGTGGAAGTGGAAGACCATCATGGTGGTTCAAGGATATGTGGTAGACGCAGTAGGGATTTCTCCAAATGAAATGAAGGTAGTTGAACTTGACAAGACATTGTAGTACTTGTCATGGATCCAGTCACTGCTGGGGGCTCTGCTCTTGCAGCCCCTATGAACATGACTTCGTGGCCCAAGTGAGGGTACTTGACCTGAGGGAAACATTTTAAAGGCCTTCCAGAGGCCTCCAAGGTGGGCTTGACAATCAGAATCTCAGTTGTTGAGAGTATTGGAGCAGGGAGATATTCGGCAGTTGGTAGAGCTGTGGATATGGATAGATCCAGAGAGAAGCAGACATAGAAAGAATAACTGAGTTCTGGAATGAGCTTCATGAACTCTAGCTGCTGATGAGACAGTAGGACAACTCAGTCCCCAAGAGCTCCCATTGGTTCCCGGGCAAATTCTCAGCTCCAGTCTCTATAAAACTCCACTGTGCTACTCCTCAGTCCTCCATGGTCTTGGTTCCTTGCCTGGAATGTTAAGAGTCATTGTCACCAGTGTTTTGAGCCTTAAAAACACCTACCTACAGTTTGTCTCAACTCCCAATGCCTAACTTCTGTTGGTAGGGGTAAGAACAGGAGACTCTCACTCAGATGACCCACAGTCCCCACTGTACCTCCAGGCTGCAGAGGCCCAGGAAAGCCTGTGTTAATACAAAGGTTCTAGGTACTAGAGAAATCTGACTGTGGAGGGGTCCAGAAGACTCTCAATGGAGGTGAAGTGAGGTGGGACATGTTCCCAGGGAAGGCATGACTCCAGCTTGTGCAAAGGTACAGAGGTATGAAACCTTGGGTCACGGGGAGAAAGAGGGGTTGTGTGTGTTTGTTGGAGGCGTAGCAGGGAAGGTGGCCTGGAGCGCATGGGCTCAATTCTGGAGAAGATGAGACACGGGATGGCTTTTAGTCAAGAGGAGTTTTCCATTTGACAAGGCAACTCTGGCAGTCACAAGGAGGACTTGTTGTCGGTCGTGGCCCCATAGGGAAGGCGGGAAGACCACCGGAAGCTCAGGAGACTTCCGGTAAAACAGAATGAGGATCTGACCTGAGGGAGTATCAGTGGAAGGGGAAGAGGGAGAAGCCTGGGTGGGATTCGGAAAGGAGCAAGGACAGGACCTGATGAAGGGCTGCGTGTGGGGAGGGGGAGAGGGAGACAGATGGCGGCACTGAGATGAGGCTGACTCCAGGTTTCTCGGTAGTGTAGCAGAAGCACCGCGGTGCTGTGAAGCAAAACAAACATTTCAGGAGGAAGACCAAGTTTCGAGGAAAGGTTGATCTCACTCAGTTTGGGAAACACTGAGCTGGCAGTGTCCCTAGGACACCACAGTGGGGATGCTGACAGCAGTCGGAATACCATCCTGCAATTCCAGAGAGTTGGGTGCAGGAGATGTGGGTTCGGGGGCCGTTGGTGTGTATGTGGTATAAGTTACAGGAGAACACGAGATCATCAGGGAAGAGATCTGAGATGATGAGAAGGCAAGAGGTCTGAGCCCAAACCTGATCCAGATGAATAAAATCAGCTGGTGACTCAGGTGATGGCTGAAATCTGTAAGACCCATTGAACTGAAGAAATGTAGTGGATAAAAGCCCGATGTGGGGCTCAATCCCAGGACCCTGGGATCATAACCTGAGCCAAAGTCAGATGCTTAACCGACTGAGCCACCCAGGTGCCCACACACAGCAGCTTTTAAAAACTTAAGTCATGTCATTCCTCTGCTCAAAATCTTCTAGTGGCAGTCATGGTAAAAGCCAAAACCCTTACAGTGGTCTGTGAGACCCCATGTGATCTGGCCCTCTATTATCTCTCTGACCTCATCTCCTACCACTTACCACTTACCTTTTCATTGTGTTCCTGTCACACTGGTCTCCTGCCTCAGGGCCTTTGTACTTGCTGTTTTCTGCCTAAAATGTCTTTCCTCAGACATTAGCATGACTCACTCCCTCACTTCATTAGGGACTCTGCTCAAATGATCACTCATTAGATAGGCATTCCCTGACCATCTTATTTAAAATATATCTCCTTTGTGTTTCTTCATAGCAGTTATCAATATGTCAATGTGTGTGTCTTTCTTTGCTACCTGCCTGCCTCTCTCCCCAGGATATAAGCTCCAAGAGAAGAGAGGGATTTTCATACACTCACTGCTGTATCCCCAAAGTTGGTATTCAGAAGGGTATACAGCATGCAATAAATATTTTGTTGAAGAGCTGAATAAACAAATAATTCCCATTTTCAGGTCTGCAGAATACACCTTGGGAAACTGGCTTAGACTTCTGGCTTCTGTTCTGGGTTGTGGCATACAGTTGGAAAAGGCTTTCATAAGATGGCGGCTCTAAATATAGATTAGCAGACATGGGTCTCTGCCATTTAATATATACTGCACTGTGAAAAATTAAAATTGGGGGGATTTAAAATAAGGAGTCAAAATGGACCAGAGTAAAGTTGACCTGGAAGTCAACCAACACTTACTTTAGGTTGAATGTCTATAGGCATCTCAAGTAGAGCTCCTAACTTTGCCTTATACTTTTTAATTTTTTAAAGATTTTATTTGCGAGAAAGCGTGAACAGAGGGAGGGCAGAGGGAGAGGGAGAAGCAGACTCCCTACTGAGCTTGGAGCCCGATGTGGGACTCGGTCCCAGGACCCTGAGATCATGACCTGAGCTGAAGGCAGACGCTTAACTGACTGAGCCCCCCAGGTGCCCCATGTTTGTTTACTGTCTTTTCCCCTGGCTAGAGTGATGGTCCAACAAGGGAGGGGACTTCGTGCTGCTCACTGCATTCCCAGTGCCTAAAAAGTGCCTGACACACAGTAGGGGCTTGTTAAATATTGATCACTTTTTGGTCCTCTTTTCATGCTTCCTCTTAAAACTTACTCTTTGCTTCATGACTTACTCATGTGATGTCTTTTCACTTATGATGCTCACCATGTTCATTTAAACATATTCCTTCAGGAGCCAGCCAGTTAATATGTACCTATTAACTGGAAACAAAGGTCTGGGAATATGTTAAGTTCATATTCTCCTCCATAATGGGCCACTAAGTCTCCAGGGATAGCTTGTACTTAAAAGCAGGAAATGTCTCTATACATTTTTTTCTGAATAGTGAAAAGGAGGTGAAAGTTCTATCGGATGCTTTCTTGACTCTTGTGGAAGAGAGAAATGGCTTGTACCAAGTAGGTAGAAAAAATGAGCAATAGGGAGAGTATGACTCAAATATCTCATGACTTGCTAAAGGAATTGCAAAACAAGCCAAGGACGTCGTGCTCATCGCATAAAAGACGCTGGTGCTGCCCCCTCGCACCCTCCCCTGCCCAGGGATAATTGGAAAGCCCATTAACTTCATTTGAACTGAGATGTAAAGCAATCACCCCAAACTGCAGTCTTAATAATAGCACAGATACCAAGGTACCTCGTTGTTGCTCCGAGTCCCAGCTCACCTTTAATACGTGCTTACGTTCACTCTGGATGTTTTGTTCTTGATGCGCTCTAGTCTTCCAGTTGTACGGCACCCCTGGGAAAAAGGGAAATTGGTTTTTTTTTTTTATGAGAAAGCTAATTTTCAATTATTAGAGTTAAAAAGAGAATCTTATAAACTTTTCTTCCTAAGCACATGCCTATACCTTTGAGAGCACCTTGGCTCATTGCGCACTCAGGAAAAGAACACGATATCCTGAGTGAGACCAACCTGAAGGTGCCGAATGGTGATATAAGTACTTTGAAAAGAAGGCTAGAGAGGACTGAGCCAATATTTTACTTTTGGGATTTAAATGTTGCGCTTTATCAGCATTGCAAGTGATTTGAGAAAGGTGACGGAGTTATCAGGGGTCTTCCTTGTCCTTGTTGACCAGACCAGGGCTGGTGGTGGGACAGGGATGGGAAGTCCCTCTCTGGTGGTAATGTAGAGCGCATTCACAGCTCCTGGCGGCACCATCAACACTGACACACAAGAGTGTAGACGCAAACGTTCTTTAAATGTGGTTTCTCTTTGTGTTTCTCCATAGTACTCATGGGACACCTTTGGTGACTCAAAGCAGAATGACTTCATATGATTTTAATGTGCTGAGAAACTCTTTCACTCACCCTTGACTGCCACTGTTTTACTATGACCCTTGTTGCAAAAATGCCAAGAGTAGGGACTTTTTGATGTTCTCTATATCAAGGCTAAAATGTAATGGTTTAAATGGTTAAAACCAGTCTCCTCTTTCTCTACACAAACACACACACATCTATAGACATACATACATATGTACATACGTCTATAGATGTGTGTGTGTGTGTATGTAAATTTTTATCTTCAGAGCAGTTTTAGGTTTTTATAACAAAATTGAGAAGAAGAAAATCTATATTAATAATAAGAATAGCACCTTGTAGTAGGTTTCTGGGGTGCTGTACCAAGGTCCCACAAATTTGTGACTTCAAACAAGAGACTTTCATTCTTTCGGTATGGATGCTGAAAGTTCCAAATGTGGCAGGACTGTGCTCCCTCTGAGAACTTTGGGGGAGAATCTGTCCTTTACCTCTTCTGGGTTCTGGTGACTGTCACCATTCCTTGACTTGTGGCCACAACACCACAATCTCTGCCTCCATGGTCACGTTGCCTGCTCCTCTTCTGTGTTATCTGCATGTGACTCATTCTTCTAAGGACACTTCATTGCATTTAGGCCCTGCCTGGATCATCCAAGTTAAAACGGGGAAATCTCTTCATTTCGAGATCCTTAATTTCATTCCATCTGCCAAGACTTTTCTTCCAAAGAAGGTCACATTCAGAGGCTCTTGAGATTAGAGTATGCACATATCTTAGTGGAGGACCCCTGTTCAACCCGGTATACATCAAATATTTATTGATCTCTCTGTGTTCCTAAAGGCAGTCTTGCTAGCAGTTTTAAATATGCATTCTGTCCTGAGCCTTCATAAATCATAACTCCTTTGGGGACAGCTGCCAAAGATAAGACTAGATTAAAATTCTGAAAAGGAGGGTGGTTTACAGAAGGAGTTAGAAACTCATAATCAACAGTCACATCAGAGGCAGGAAATTAACATTGGCTAAGTATCTTCTGTCATTCACTTCCAAATGTGGTCCTGTTCAATTGTCATTACAAATCTATGATGTATATTGTAATCTATACTCTGTAAATGAGGCAATGAAGCTCAAGAGGTTGGGGACCATTCCCAAGTCCCAACAGCTACTAAGGGCAGAACCAGGATTCAAAGGCCAAACCCCAGCTCATATCTCACCAAACCTGCTTCCTCTCTCGCCAGGAGAGGGGACTTCTGGGTGTATCTGGGACCTCCAGGCCCACTGGGTTCTCTCTCTGCTGGGGTCCCCAGTGAGGAGAAGAGGGCAGAGCTCTTAGGGCTTTGACAAAAGTTGGGTCCTTGGTCCAGGGCTAATAGGTCCTGGATTTTAAATTAGGACAGGAGAAGAAAGAAAGAATTACAACAGTATTCCTCTCTGTCACCTGCCTTTATGCATGATTACTATCATTATGTCTTCCTAACTAGAAAACTTAACAGGAAGGACAGGCCTGAAAGATTCAGCCGTGATTTTTCCAGGGGATTGAGTGAGGATGTATAAAGGTATCATCGTGATAATTTTGTGATCAGTTTCTTCCTCAATGAATCAAAACCAAAACAAAACAAAGCCCAAAAGGCAATACATGTGTGTGTGTGAAAACTAATTATAACACTTTGGATTTTAAAATGAGTAAACATACGTTGGAGGGTTAAAAAAAAAAAAAGCAAGTACAACACACAAGAAGATAACACAATTTTGTTTTTTGGAATTATCACATTGAAGCATGAATCTTGAATGTCTTTTCATTGGGTAAGGGAAGTTTTTCACTTGAACTACAAAGAAATGGAGAGGGAATTTCTACCATGGTCAAATGTTCTAACTTCATTTTTCCTCTTACCTCCTCATCTTAGAGGTAATTGAATAACATCAGCATCTAGCATTTGAAGGCAGTGTCCTTAACAAGAGGAGGATAGTTCAACCTGCCTGAGAGGGACTTCTGTTTAATGAGAAAGGTCCCGGTGGCCCAGTCTTTGGTAAGAGCCACATTTCCTGCTAGATGGAGGTTAAATGTTTGGAATTACTGAGCAGCTTTCTCTTGGCGACAATCATTAAGTAGAGTAGTCCATTTTTAATTAGACTTAGAAGCTTGAATCACTAATGGCTTAATGACATGCATGATTTAATCATCATGCCCTTCACTTGTTTTGGAAAGCCTCGGACTATTCCTGGGGTCCTCAGTGAGGACATGAAAAGACTGTGGGAGTTACAGATTTGAGTTTTTCTACAGAATTTTGTAGGTAAAGGCGCCATCTTGTTGAATGTCTCTTTATAGGCAGGACACACTGTTAATGCCTCGAGGGGCTTGGATACCCACAAAAGAACAGCGTCCCATAGGTTGGCTTCGCTGTCTGCTCCCTCACCTTCCGGGGTCCAGGCCCTAGGAGTATCTCACTTTTCACCAGGCTGCTTGTGGAAGGTGTCAACAAAAGAGTCCATCAAGGTGGGTTTTGATAAGCCATGGAAACTTCCAGGCATATTTAAATCCTATTAGTGGATTCTTCAGGAGAAAGGGCCTTTGGGAACTGGAGAGAAGATGTAATGGTGGAATGACAGACGTGGGGATCATGGTTTTTGGCAGGAGAGCCTGTGCGGGGAGCCTCCTCTAACCAGAAGCTGACAGAGCCAGCTGTGGCCATGACTGAAATGAATGTTTCACACCTGGTCCATGTGAAAAGGACTCTGGTCATGCTAGTTATCTTCGCACAATGTATGATCATCGGTGACCACAAATCCCAAAGGGAAAAAGTACTTCATAAATAGAGTCTCTATTTCTGTGGCTTAAGGTACTCTCTCGAACCATCATGCACAGGGCTGGGGCAAGCTCAGTCTCGTAGAATCTATGGCTATTGGCTAGGACAAGGGTGTCTTCCCAAGTTGGAAAAATCATCCTAAGACATTTGTTACAATACTTGTAACAAATATTGTATGGGCAAGTATGTCATTGAGAGGCTGTTTGCATTTAAGACTGTAGATTCATTTAGTAAAATAATAGGTAACATTTATAGAGAAGTTATCTGGTGCTAATATTCTCTTCCAACAACCCTATTGTGAGGTATTATTATCCCCACTTTACAGATGAGGAAATAGACACAGAGAGGTTAAGTAACTCATGGAAGGTCACGCAACTGGTAAGTAGGAGAGCTGGTTCCCAAGCCCATACATAACCTTACATAACCATACATAATGCTAAACCATACATAACCATACATAATGCTAAAAATTCTTAACCATACATAATGCTAAAAATTCACCTACATAATCCACGTGATTCTTACCATTAGTTGCATAATTGGTTTTGCCAAATGGACAGAAGCTTTGAACAAGGGTAACGTGGACAGCAAGGAGGTCCTAGGCACAGTAGTCCAAAGCATGGCCTCCTGGGTTAGACAGATACTCACTGATACACTAGGTCCAACACACACAGCTTTGGGAGCTTGGGCACATTACCTAATGTCTTGGGACCTCAGTCTGCTTATCTATAAAATGGGAACAGTAAAGGTACATAACTCCTAGGTTTGTACTGGTTACATGTGATAACGATGATGATACCCAATGTTTATTGAATCCTTATTTTTGTGTCAACTATAAGATGCGTGGAAGTGATTGGCTTCCCCCTTGGCAGAAGATAAGCATTTACATAACTGCTCTTATTATTATGTTCTTTTATATGAAAGAACTTTTATATGAAAGAAACTTTTATATGAAAGAACTTTTATTCTTTTATGAGAAAGAATATATATTATTATGTCCTTTTATGTTCATATCTATGTTCTCTTACTACACGGTAAACCCATTTGACAAACTTCAAATGATCACACACTACTTCTCTGGGTATATTGGACTTCTGACTCATTGAGTATGGTTCTTAATAAGTGGGCCGGGGATAGAGTGTGGAAATCTCTTTTGTTATGTGCAATTTCACCTAGAATTTATTTTCCATTTTAATCTAATGCATAATTGAACACACTTTTTAGAGCATCACATTCTATATGGCTTCTATTACTTTCAGGAATACTTTGTCTCTGTCAGAGGGTATTTCTAAATCCAGCTAAATCTCCAACTTCCTAAGAACCTGATAAACAGGCTCATTTTTCTTCGTAGATTAGTGAGAAGAAGGGAATTCACTTTGAATCCTGATTCTTATCTACAGTTTAGGGGGAAGAATACAGTTAAAGCAACTCGAAACCATCCCCGTAGTTCCCTCCTGGGCAAAATGATGGGGCAGAGGTCAGGGTTACCGCAGAGCTGCCCTAACAGACTTTATTCTAATCCACCACCCATTCTTGGCAAGAAGTGCTCCCTACCTTTCGAACTGTCGGATTCTTGGGCTGAGCAAATTGGGTACAGCTTTTTGATTACACATTCAGTTCCTTCCCCACTTACAAAGTGATTTCACATTAGCGACATGATTCATTCATCAAAGGGCGAGCTGTCCTAAGGCAGAAGCCGAAATTAAAGAGGCAGCCACCAGGCATAAGCGAGAGGCCCCGCAGAATTACAGATATAATGAAACCGGGTGAACTTGCTATCGCCTATGTCCTAGATACAAAAGATGGCTCATCTGATGGCTTGGAAAGGCTGGCATCAGCACCCCATTTTATTAGGGGGGCTTCTGTTCCCACATTTCCAGGTCAGGGAGCCCCATTTTTTTAGTAAGCATCACAGTAACTAGAATTGTACCCCTTAAAAAAAGGTAACCAAGTTTAGGTCACTATCATCATGTGTCAAGCATAATCTCTTGATTGGGGTCACCCTGAAACCAACTAGGTGGGTAACATTTGCTGTTTTCTTTCTGGCTGGTGTTTCTTTTTCTTTTTTTAAGATTTTATTTATTTATTGGAGAGAGAGAGAGCAAGGAGAGAGACAGAGAGTAAGCACAAGCAGGGGGAATGGCAGGGAGGGGAGAAGCAGGCTTCCCGCGGAGCAGGGAGCCCCAGGAGGGGCTCGATCCCAGGACTCTGGGATCATGACCTGAGCTGAAGGCAGCCGCTTAACTGACTGAGCCACCCAGGCACCCCTTGGTTAATGTTTCTAAACCCTGTCTTCTTGTTCCCCCTCCAGCGGCCCCCTAGAGGAGGGTATCCAATACCCCAATACCTAGAGGTATTGGATACTTAAATGTTCTTCCTGTGTCCTTCTAGCAAAACCAGCGCTTGCTCCCTTTAATCAAACATCAGTAATGGGCTGGTATCCTCTTAGGGCTTTGATTCTTTCTCACTGTGTCAGAGACTGCATCCTTGAGGAAAAGGCAAGCAGACACAGGATAGAGCAGCAGCCAGATCAGAAGATTGGAAGTCAGAAGATTGGATTTTAGATCTGCTGTCGAATGGGCGTGTCACTTACCCGTCCACCCTGAGCCTTGGCTTCCTTATCCGTCAAAAGGCTAGACGGGAGAATCTGGATTTTTATAATCCACAGGATCACGGATCATTAGCGACATTCCTTCTAGAGAAGAGGAAAACAGAATGTGAAAAAAAATTTCAACTCTGATGTTCTGCAATCCTAACAGTGAGAATTAGACTCTATATTCATGAGGAAGCGTTTGGAGGGGTCGTCACGCCCTCCCTAAATGTAATCTCATCACAGCAGGAGGTGGGGAGAAGAACAGGCATGAAATCTGTGTCTTTTAAGTGAATGCTCGTTACCTCCGGGATTCTTACCAGTGTTCTTTGAAGGAGGTATCCTCCCTGATGTGCAGGTGGGGAAATTGACAAGCAAACAACAAACAAGCTTAGGACTTGCCCAAGGCCACACTGCTAGTAAGGGGCGGAGTCTATCCCCACTCCCTTTTTCTGTCTACTGCAAGACTGGTCCTGAGCATCATGTATGATTGAAAGATAATTCTGAGCAAATTCCCACTATTCTAGATGCAGGAAGTCCCAGTTGCTTGGTTTGCCATCCCCCAATCTTTTTTTTTTAGTGTCCAAAGAGCCTGGATAGCTCTAAACTTTGGAGTGCCGCATGGAGTATGTAGTTGTACCTGACAGCTCTCAGGAGCACATCTTCCCTGGGCCAGCTCTACCCATAGCTGAGCAGTGGTCGACCAGCCAATGCTGCTGAAAGAGTGTGGGAAGGTCTTCCATTGCTCTCTGTCCCTTCCCTGCTACGGTGGCCAGTGTGGCCTGATTTATCTGGGATGTTCCTGGTTGTAGGTCCAGGAAACACCGTTCTGGGCAAACTGGGATGGTTTGGTCACTCTACAGTTTCCTAATCTTTGAATTTTGGTAATTGGGAGGACAAGCCTTCGACTTCATACAAATAAATAAAATCATATTTCTGCCGGTTGAGAGGTTATCTCACCAAACGAGAGGTTATGTTTGAGATCATCTTCTGCAAAATAGAGAGGTCTGTGGGTATGCAAAATTCACTCTGGGGCTTTGGGTCAGGAGAACTCTCAAATGAGCCACAGACGTGGATGCAGCCAGAAGCCTCTTGATTACTGGCTGGGAAATGCCATAGATACATAAAAGCAACGAACGATGATTTCAGACAAGCTCCAGACGGATGCTCCAAATTGCAGTTGATACGTAAACGTCTTCTTACCTGGGTAATTCTGCTGGGTAAGAATTAGGCGAGTAGCACGGAGAGCTCCTTATCTGACCAGGAACTAATGGTTAATGGTTCTCCTCAGCCAACCTGGGAAAGCCAGGAAGTTAAAATTTTAAAGAGCAAACTCTAACTTAAATACGCACACACAGAATGACTGGCCATGCCGTTGTTATAATAGAAAGAAGGAACAGGGTTTCCCAGAATTTGTGTAATGGAAACAAGAACCTTCTAGAGACAAGAAAAGAGAATTGGCATTTCTTAAATATCATGCCAGGCATTTTATACATACTATTTTTTTTTAGTTACCCTCCTTATATATCACTGTTCTTGCTCCCCTCCTGTGTCTTTGGTACAGATGGGGAAATTGAGGCTCAGACCTAAGGAGAGGTTAAAGGCTTGGCCAAGTTCATCTTGCCGTCTGACTCCATGCTTTATTCCCTAGACTAACTGGAGGCTGGGACACACAGCAAATGGGCTTCATGAGTTTGCCTGAGGTTCGCCCTGGGTTTAAAGGAATTCCCTGCTCATTTTTGTGACTAGGGAGGCCTTCTGATGGACAATTCGTTCGTACAGTTTCATGTCAGGAGGCAACATGAGCCCAGATGTGGATACGAAAAACCAAGTGTGTTCAGATAGCATCTGGTGCTACTGGAAGGTCAGGAACCAGTGCTTAGACACAGCCAAGCAAAGCTCCCCGGGGAGCCCATAACTGGGGATCCCAAAGATTCTGGAGCATCAGAAAAGGTGAGAGGGGTGCGACCAACAACACCCTTCTCTCACTCCCCGGAGGTTCTGATTCAGTGGGTCTGAGGCAGAACAGAGGGCGAGAGGTTATCAAGCCACTTTAGCCACTGCCCGATTTGGGACCCACTGATTTACAAGACAAAACAGAACCCAGAAAATGAGGCTTGCATCCTATTTCTTGCTCAGCTACAGGCTAACTTTTGAAGGACAAAATTTTTAAAAGATTTTAATTAATTAATTAGTTAATTAATTTGAGAGAGAAAGAGAGAGAGCATGAGTAGGGGGGAGAGGAAGAAGCAGGCTCCTCGTTGAGCCAGGAGCCTAATGTGGGGCTCGATTCCAGGACTCAGGGATCATGACCTAAGCCAAAAGCAGACGCTTAACCCCCTGAGCCACCCAGGCGTCCCCTGAAAGACAATGTTAAGTCTTAAATGTCTTTTGTGATGGTGAGAATGGATACATTGCCCCATAGGTAGCCAAGACATGGCATATCACTCATTTAGCATCTCTGTGCCTCAGTTTCCCCAAATGCACAAGGAAATGATATCTGAAAGTGCTCTTCTGAAATCTCACGAAGTTAAACACATAGACTAGTAGAAGCTCTCGGGAGGAGAGATTCCAGCTGGTATTCTTAAACCAGCACTTTATTGTAGCAGTTAAATGAAGTGCCACTTTTTGTTCTTGATCATCTTGAAAAGAAGGTACAGTTCTTGAGTCATGAAGCCCATAAAAAAGCCTTTAATTATTCATGTGAAAATTACTTTGAACCATGTGCAACATTCCCCTGTGCTCTCAGGGGAAAGCAGCCAGCAAGACTCCTCGCCCACCCCACACACGTGTGAATGTAGCCCCAAGATGGTCCTCATGGTTAGAGGGATCAATTATCAATCAGTTCTGGTGAGTTCTAATTCTTTTTCAGGAGTTGATACAGGAAGCCCTAACAGGGTCCCTAGTGTGGAAATCGACATTGAAGGTCATTTGGAACTTGGAAAACTACAATGTATTTAAACTGTGGTCCCTTTCCCTCCTCTCCCCCACACCCATAAAATACCATTTATCCTAAGGCATGCCCAAAGTCCTGAATAAAGAAGGTGATAGAACTTAGTGATGCAGTTTAGCAAAGAGTCTTTGGGGAAATGCCTCCAGCAAGGAAAAATTATTTCCCTGCTGCGATGAGACCCGGAGTCTGGAAAAAAAAAAACAACAGTCTCCCTTATCAGCTTTGGGGGGGTGGCTGGTGGTGGGGAGAAGGAGATCCAGCTTTATGTCAAAGTCAGTGGCTATTGTGACCTGGCTGGGGAAGGCTGGGGCTGGGGGTTAAGGAGCAAGGATAGGATTATTGGCACTTCGGTTTGGGGTTGGAGACTTTTGGGTAAGAGGAAATGGTGCTTCAGGGAATGGGAATGGGAGGATGCAGTGATTTGAATGGTGTGCAAAGATAGGTCTATTGAAACCCGAGAATGGAAACTTATTTGAGAAAAAAGTCTTTGCAGATATATTTGTGTGAAGGATCTCGAGGCAAGATCATCCTGGATTCGAGTAGGCTCTAAATCTGATGGCAAATGTCCTTAGAAGAGAAGAGAGGAGAGGAGAGAAGACCCAGAGAAGAGAGACTGGATTCTGCACCAGAAGCTGGAAGGAGCAAGGAAGGATTCCCTCCTAGAGCTTTTGGAGGGAGCATCATAATATCATCACTTTGATTTTGGACTGCCAGCCTCCACGACTGTGATTTTAATTTTCTTCTTTTTGCTTATAAATATTAATTATATTTTCTTTACCATATGTATTATTTTTAAAATAAAAATATTTGAGGTAAAACAGGTAACTCCTAAATTTATATCTACAATCATGACGTTCTTAAACATTAGTCCTTTATCTTTGGTTATCACTCCCTACAGAAATGAGCTCTCTTCCCTCCTTCTGTCATTGAAATTATTTCCCCCAGTCACCCAGACCTAAAAACTTACCCCCTGAATAAGCATCCTTTATAACATTAGCACACCTAAATGCTCAAAATTGTAGAACAATAAATAGTCTCAGAAAAGCAAAAAACAAACAAAAAACCGCAAAAAACAAAAAACAAAAAACAAAAAAGTGTTCTTTTATTATTTCTTACCAAGATCATGGTGATTTCCTATCAACCAATAATCCAAAGAACCTGTTTCCAGGCCTCCTCTTTCTTGACCCGTAGGTGCTCCGGTACCATTAACCCTGTTCCTGAAATGTTCTTTACTGGGTTCTTGGGAGAGCTCTCTGCCCCTCTGTATTTTCTTCCTGCCTCTCCGACTATACTGTTTTATATACATACACTCTCCCCAACCTCATTCTCTCCCTGAACCCTTTACTCTCTCTCTACTTACACCATGGCTTTAATTGACGTCATTCAAATGACTCAGATTTCCACCACCAATCTTCACCTCTCCTCTGACTAGCTTGCCCAACTTCCTCCTGCATATTCTCTCTTGGATTTCTCAAAGGTAACTGAGCACAACATGCCCCAACCCAAACTCATCATCCCTTACCATCCTCTGCCCCCACAACCTGGTCCTTTTCCAATATTTGCCATCTTGGTGAATGGTTCTACCAGTTACACAAGTTAGAAATGTAGGTACCATCCTTCATAACTCATAATTCTGTCTTTCCTCCTATTTCCCATTTGTCACCAGGTCCAACGATTTTTGCCTTCTCAATATCTCTCAGATCTGGCCATTATGGTTTAGACTCCTGTCGTCTCTCACCTGGACTATTACTATGGTCTCTTAACTGATCTTCTACGTCAATCTTGCCCCCAGGTTCCATTCTCTGTACTATAGCCAGAGAGACCGTCTCAAAAAGCAAGCCTGTTAATGCAATTCTGCTTTTCAGGACCTCCCCCCAACTCTAACGGCTTGAATGATAGAGAACAAAGAAGGAAGCAAGCAGAGGACAACTCTTGAACATTGGCTGCAAGGTTCTGCATGGACCTTGAGACATTGGCCTCAAAGCTCCCTACCTCTCAACTTTCTCTGTCCCGGTCACGCTAACTTCGTTCAATCTCTCCTACTTGCCCATGGTCCTTTCTACCACAGGGCCTTTGCATGTATTTTCCCCACCCTCTTTGCCTAATTGACTTCCATTTATCCTTCAGATCTGAGGTCAATACTTCTTCTGGCCTTCTTGACAAAGCAAATCCCCTAATCTTCCATCCTGTGTTGGATACTCGTCTCCTCCTTAGCACTGGCCCCCTGAAAGTTTTCATCTTGGTTTAGAGGTTATGGGGTATATTATTGTATGTTATAAGGGACTTATACCTCATGATCCTCGCGTCACTTCACCAAAACCCGCAGGTACTTCCGATGATTAGGTGACTTTGGGAGGCCTTGCTGCTGCTGAACTGGAAAAAAGGACTAATATCTGCCCTTTCTACTGCTTCTTTAGCTGGTGTTCTTAGAATACAAATAGCGACTCAGTAAAGCCCTCTGAAGTCTTGGCATGAAAGTCTGGAAGCAGTAAGATTTAGAAACAGGATGCCAAATGGGCTGAAGATGGTTTTCCTGGATCAAAAGTATCCCCTTTCCCCGGTTCCACAAATGGCAGAGTCCTCCGTGTTAGCAGAGGACTCCTTCCCCACGCCAAATCGGACTCTTCGCAATTTCATAAGAATTACTGTAATCGAGAAAACAACTTCTAGGTGGCACCCTGGAAGTTGGAAGATTTGAAGTTTGATGGAAGATTTTTTTCTAATGTTATGTTTCTGAAAACCAGTGTGTACCTATGATATAGTGGTATCTTTTTCCCTTCAAGAAAAGCTATTTTTAAACTGACAGCGCAATTTGGACTTGAAGGAATCTCCGCGCCCTGTCCAACAAGGATGAGAAGGTAGCAGGCCAGGGTTGGGGGTGGGGTGGGAGGGGGCTGTTGTCAGGCCTGCCGAGGGTCAGAGGCCCTCAGGAAGGTACTGATCTCCCGGGGCTGGACAGCGGGTGCAGTGGGAGGTGAGCAGGGCTGTGCAAGGAACACTCAGGCACTCCCGTTATTATGCAAATAAATCACAGCTTTGCACCTCATCTGTGTCTTTTCTAATCTATCGTGCCTTTACATTTTGATCAGAAGTTGTTCTCTGCATGTCCTTCCTCCCGCTTCAAAAGCTACACATTTTTGAATTTTCTGGCATGTAGTTTGCCAACAGGCCTTAGGAGCGATACCATAATTTTTCTCTTACCTTCAGAAAACCAAATAACTGGGAATCTCAACAGTTCGTCTGCCAAAGCACATTTTCCAAACTTCTTCTCAGACTCAGAAAGGACGAAAATACTTGGACAGACTGCATAACCCTTATTTAGTGCCTGGGAAACACGGGCCCAAGAGGGCATGGTCCGCCATGCCACGAAAGGTGCGTGCTCCTCTGCTGGTAGGTTTTACAAAACACGGCACCCACCTGAGATTCCCCAAATGCTGCTCGTCCCACGTCAGAGAGGAGCCGAGGGTGGCAGCCGCAAGGCCAGCAGGCTCGGTCGCTCTGTCCTCCCCCCAGGACTCGGCCAGGCACCTGTCCGCACAGCCGACGTCTTCGCTTTGCTGGGCGTGCTAGCTCTTCTCCATTTGCCCTGTTTGCAGGCCCGTTCGCTGCCCTTCTCCGCTTGCTCCGGGCCTGGGGAGGCCCATCCCTGAGGACTGCACCCCCCCCCCTCCTTGGCGGCCACCTCCGGGTGTGTCCCGCCCTGGGAAACGTGCAGGGGCCCCGCAGGGGGGCGGGGAGGAGGATGGGGGAAGTCAGCAGGCTTCTCCCGGGCCCACGCTTGCACGACACGGAGCTGAGGACACGGCCATCCTCTCTGGGACTACAGCCTTCTCTCCTCCGGCCGCCCATGGCGTCCCTTGGAAATGGTTTCTTTAGCTCCGCCCATACTTTCCTTCAAGTCTCTGCCCTTGAACCACCTGAATGGAGTTCTGTCTCCTTCCTCGAGCCCAGCTGAGGGCGGGGAATGTGCTGCCTTCAAGAGGGTTAGAGTCCATGTGTCTGAATCCATGACGTTCCCCCAGAACTTTGCTCATTGTCACTTACTGTCCTTTCCTTCGGGCCCTTCGGGCCCTTCCCCCCCCCTTCCTCTCTGTGATGGAGATGACAATTGGATAACTGAGCATCACTTTAGTAGCCAGAGGGCTACCCAGTGATTGGAGAGGGCACTACAGCTATGGGTAGCAGCATGGGTTTGGGTGACCGGCTTGGACTTTGCATCCAGCCCTATGCATTTTAACTCTGCACACTCGGGCAACGATTTAACCTGTGTATACTTCAATTGTCTTATTTACAAAACGGAGATCAAATAGCATCTACCCCACAGGGTTGCTGACAGGTTAAGGCAAACAACTGAATGAAGGTTCTCAGTCTGCCCCATAGCAAGCACTCAATAAATGGAAGGATGGGCGGTGGAGACCTATCTTCTCCCAAACAACCCGTGGAAGCTGTTTAACCAGGACAGAGAGCCTCCAGGTTGTGGTTCTCAGCTCTGGATGCACTTTAGACTCCTCTGGGGAGCTTTGAAAGCCTTCCGTCACCTCGCCCCAGTTCCAGTGGCCAGAAGCAGAATGTCAGGAGAGGGGACGGCTCTGGCATTAGTATTGCTAGAGGACTCTCCAGGTGATGCTAACTTATGGTCAAGGCTGTGAACCATTGTTCTAATGAGGGTGTCATTGACCCCAGGAGAGGAAAATCTACCTGTTGAATAGCTAATTCTTAAGTCATGCTTCAGAAAAATTTCAGTGACTTGGGGAAAATAAAGCTCTGCTTCCGCAGGTCAGGGGCAGGAATTAGACTTCCTTGCCTTTTCCCGGTAGGTCTGAATATAGAGCTACCTGCCTGGCTAGGAGTGGCACTTATGAAAGGACTAGCGACTCATCCTTCCCAACATCGGAAGTCACCATGGAGGTGTTCACGTCCCCCCACCCACACTCTAACTGATGGTAGGGATTTCAAATTCCAGGACTTTCTTCAGTTCCCTGTTCTGAACTGTCACCGTGGAAAACAGGTTTTTCTGCTTGAGGGCCCTCCCCTCTTCTGAAAATTTGTATCTTCTATCTTTTGATTATAAACAATGAGAAGTGGTGAAAAACTGAGATTTGTATCCATGGAGAATGTGTAGGAGATCTGGATTTGGACTCTTAGGGGTAATACAGCACTTTCTCTGAATCTGCTAAGGCATTTTTGGTGATGTTAAGATATTTGTCCCCTTTTGGGAAGAAGGAAAGAAACCACCTCCATTTCCAGAATATTGTTCGATACTGAGTAGATACGTTTCCAAATATTAGAAAATAAAATTATTATAATCTGCCTAACTCTCATTTTTTGGGGTTCCAAACGTCGGAAACAAAAATGAGTTCGAGTCTGTTTTAGACTAGAGTAGGGGGGTATAGAAGGTCTGGGTTGGGGTCTGCACCCCGGGTTTCTATCCCACTGAAGAGCACAGGTCCCCACAGCTCGGTTGGCTGTCTACAGCATTCTCCTGGGCCCTCCTTGATCCTAACACTTTCTGAAATGCTCCCACCAGCAGGCACTGTGGCCTTCATAGATAACGTGGCAAAGGGAAAGGAAGCAAGGGGGAAGGCAGCGGGAGAGGGCTGCGGGAAGGAAGGGCAGACAGGTGCCTCTGCTGGAGACTCATATGGCCCTGCAGGCAGCAGCTGCTCTTAGCAAGTGTGGCGGCTTTGTCATGTGTTGAGTCAACCAGGCCACCCTACGTGTCCAAGAACCCCCTTTCCTGTGTATTCCCAGTTAGGGTGGGCCACAGAGACATTTCACACAAGACTGGAGGGCGTCCATATTGTCCCTCCCCTTGGCAGTCAGGGCTGCAGCAACCTCTCCACATTATCATTTATCTGCTGGCTCATGTTGGTGGGACTAGTCGCTCCATCACTGGGATCCTCCCTCAGCTTCTCCAGTACCTGGGCCAGGTGGGTGACCAAGGGCCTCGTTCCGGGGTCCTGTGGGAACCCCCGTCATCGTGGAGGTTGGGCTTCAGTGTGTCCTGTGAGTTCTGGCTTGTCCTCAATGTCCCCCACTGTCTTAATTCAGGCTACCATGACAGAATGCCATAGACCAGGGACCTTAAGCTGCAGACATTTATTTGCCACAGCTCTGGAGGCTGGACGTCCAAGATCCGGGTTCCAGCATTGTTGGGTTCTGGTGAGAGCCTCTATCTGGCTTGTAGACAGCCGCCTTCTTGCTGTGTCCTCACGTCTTTCTTGCATCTCTTCCTAAAAGGGCACTAATCACGTTCAAGAGTGCTCCACCCGCATGATGTAGTTACCTTCTGAAGGCTTTGCCTCCAAATGCCATCATCTTTAGGATTAAGTTCCAGCAGATTCATTTTGAGGGACACACACATTCAGCACTCTGCAGCCACGCTCCCTTCCAGGCTCTCTGACCTGCAGGCCGTAATTTCCAGCATCAGATTCAGAGAAACAGCTTTACAGAGACTGTTCACCCAGCACCAACAATTGTGTACGGTCGGGTCCCTACAATGAATGTCCGTGTGTGTGCGCGTATGCGTGTGTGGCTATCCTAGCGGTTCTGCTTCTCTGATGGAACCCTGATGGGTCAGCAGGAAGCGATCGGAGCGGGACTGTGGCATAAAAGGCCAGCACCCTTGCTCTGCAGTTCGTGGTCCTGGCTCCTGGCAGGTCTAAGAGTCGACCTGACTGTAAACCAGGCCAGGCCTCACAGGATGTGGTAGGAACTAGAACTGAGAGGGTCCCCTCTGCCGGTGTAGCAGCTGTGAGAAGCAAGGCAGGGTCTGTTGGCAGCGGCATTCGTCCGCTAGGGCTGGTAGAACTAAGTACCACACACTGGACGAAAGGGGGAGGCTTAAACAACAGACATTTACTTCTCACGGTCCCGGAGGCTGAATGTCCAAGGTCAAGATGTCAGCAGGTTCGATTTCTCCTTGAGGTCTCTCTCCTTGGCTTGTCGATGGCCGTCTTCTCCCTGGGTCCTCCCAAGGTCTTCCCTTTCTGTGTGTATCCCTGGTGTCTCCTCCTTTGCTTATGAGGCCATGGGTCCCATTGGACTAGGGCCCTACCCTCAGGGCCTCATTTTAACTTCATTAGTTCTTTAAAGGCCCCACTCCAAATATAGTCACATTCCAAGGTGCTGGGGTTAGGACTTCACCATATGAATTTTGGGGGAACACAATTCAGTATATGACAGTAGGTGGGCAAGTGTGGTGGGTTTACTTTTTACCCTTTGGAGAAAGTCTATCTGCAGTGAAAGAGAAGAATTAGCAGATACGGAGAGAGATGTGGAACGAATAGTTAGAGACTCCGCCTCTGAGCTGGAGGAGCTCAGCTACCTAAGGAATCACGTACAGATTGCTTCCGTATGTGGCTCATGGCACAGTTTACGTTACCTTTTCATTCCCAGTGTGCAGAGTGCCTGATAGTTTCTCCGACAGCATGGTCAGGCCCCTAGACCCCTGTCCTAACCCCCGAGCTCCCCAGTGTCTGTGCAGGATCCCACCGAAGCCTGGCTATCTCCCCGGCCATGAGAAAGGGACTGATGTTGCAATGAAGTTGCAATGAAGTCAGCACAGCTCA
>CM052886.1:119471060-119519242 GCA_028534135.1 Potos flavus
GGGCGGACAATAATGTGGGGGTTTGTTGGTCTTATTTTTTGTTTGGTTTTGTTTCTGTAAAAGCACGCATCCTCTTTGCATTTCTTTTAGCTAGTTCATGAGAATAAGGACTGAACAGGTCCTTGCTTGTACGACCAGCAAGCAGATAGCCGTCTGCAAGGCGAGCAGAGTTCTCACCAGAACCCAATCCTGCTAGCACCCTGAGCTCAGACTTCCAGCCTCCAGATCTGTGAGAAAGTAAGTATCTGTTGTTTAAGCCCCCCAGTCTGATATTTTGTTACAGCAACGTGAGCAGACTAATACACACAGCCCCCTGCCGGCGCCACCCCCTCCCCCCTCCTAAGTAAAGACAATATCAACCAAAGTGAATAAATGTAGAATAAATAGTGACAAGGGCCAGAGGATTGGGTGTGCCATGGATGGGATATACTCTTTAGAAGGGAAACTCAACAGCTGTGAGATATTGCATTGTGGAGACTGCAGGGGTGGGAGGGAGGGAGATGCACTGGGGTCTGGGCAGCAGTGCTCCAGGCAGAAGGAACGGCAAGCCCAGAGTCCACGAGAGATGAGTTCGAGATGTGGCTGGAGCAGGGAGAGCCCAGGGCAGAGCAGAAGGTGATGAGGATAGAGAGAGAGGCAGTGGGCCAGGTCACATGGAGGGATTTGGGGTTCTAAGTATGATGGGAAGCCACGGGAAAGTCAGGGCAGGAGAGTGGTATGGGCTGAACTCCAGTTTAGAAAGATCACTCTGGCTGCCCCGTGGAAGACAAACTATGGGCAGTGGAGACCTGGAGTGGGGAGAACCGCCAGGAATGTCGATGAGCGATGCTGGGCTTGGAATAGCCTGGTAGATGCAGGACTGGTGCGAAGCAGCCAGACTCACTATGTTCTGAGGGAAAGAGCCGTCAGTGATAAATCTGAGACGTGGAAGGAACAAATCGCCGCTCTCTTAGGTACATCGGAGGATCACAAGGATCTGTGGACATCAGTGTGTTTTTGTCAATTAAAGGCTGGGACTTGGTGAAAGAAAGTACACACAGAGAGAAGAGAGGTCTGGGTGATCTGAGACTCAAGCCTCTAAAAGGAGGAGCATCAGGCCAAGGAGGAGGCCTGGCCAATGAGCTAGGAGGACGGCCGGAGAGCTCATTTCAAGAAAAGGAAATGCTTCACTGTCCAAGGCTGCTGAGAAGGACATGGATCTTTGGATCTGCATCATGGGGGTTGCTGTATGATAAAGAATTTGGCTTGTCTTTGTCCTGGGTTCCCAGGAGGGAGACTAAACCTTTGGAATTGCCCAACTGCCAGGGATGTCTTTGTTATTCATGCTGGGCTCCTAGATAACGTATGCTAACGGCATGACTCAGGATGGGGGCTGGCCATGCTGGGAAGATGGACCATGTGATCAGAAGTTGGGGCTTTGAGTCACGGGGTACCAGCCTGATCTCCTGACCTTGGAGAGTGGAGAGCAGCTGGAGACAGAGTTCAATCATGTGGCCACTGATTCCATCAACCGTGCCTACTAGTGAGGCTCAGCAGCATTTCCTGGTTGGTAAACACAGTGATGTTCTGGGAGGGTGAAATGCCCCTGATTCTACGGGAGAGGGCTCACAAGCTTGCTTTCAGGACCCTCCCAGTCTTGGCTACCTGTGTTTCTTCATTTGGCTTGTTCTGATTTGAATCTTTTATAATACAACTGGAATCATAAGCATAGTGCTTTCCAGAGTTCTGTGAGTCCTACTGAATTATCAAAACTGAGTACTGTGGGAACCCCTGAACTTGCAGCAGTCTTGCGGAGGACTGAGCTCCTAACTTGTGGGGTCTGCACTAACTCTACATGGTTAGCTTCAGAACTGAATTCCGGTATTGTGGGGGTTCCTTAGTAGCACATAGGAGTGGGGGTTCAGTGGTGTGGTAGAGGAAGAAGCTTGATTGTGGGGGGTTTAGAAGAAGAGGACTAAGAAGTAAGTACACACGCAAGTATAGACAACCACTTTGGGGCATTTTATTGGGAAGGGAACAGAAAAATAGAGTGAACTCCCTCAAATGTTGCTTATTAATTTATAAGGGAGTAAATTCCTAGACAGGCATTCAGAAGAGTTGTTTTGAAAGAGGCAGGTATGGGGGCACCCGGGTGGCTCAGAGTTAAGCATCTGCCTTCGGCTTGGGTCATGATCCCAGGGTCCTGGGAGGGAGCCCCGCATTGGGCTCCCTGCTCAGCGAGAAGCCTGCTTCTCCCTCTCCCACTCTCCCTGCTTCTGCTCCCTCTCTCACTGTCTCTATCTCTGTCAAATTAAAAAAAAAAAAAATCTTGAAAGAGGCACCTATGTGTTGCGTGGTCATGATTAACAAGTTGTATGGATAGATAATACCCTAATGGAGGAGAGGCAGATGAGGAATATTGGGAAAGGCACAAGAGTTGGGATATTTGAATGGCACAGTTGATCTGAGGACCAAGGAAATAGAGGTAGAGGGCAGGGGAAAGCAGTGAGAAGAAATGGATCCAAAGGTAGGGGTGGGAGGTGGGTGATGGGGAAGAGGAGGCCCAGACAGCAGATGGGTTCTGAGGGTTCCAAGCACCAGAAAACCCCAGCCAAAGAACCAATTTACAAGTGAATCGACCAGGCTTCTCAGCTTTAACTGGCTATGGGGTGACCAAGAGCGAGGAGTTTGTAACTAAGTAGATTGTGAATTTATGCCTCTCACATGGTATTCCCAGCACTCCTGGCCTGGAGTGGATGTTCAGAAAATGCTTGTTGAATTTAATCAGAGTTTTATTATGCTACCTACTTTGTCCATCCCCCACACCATGCCTTCAGATCATCTATGTGGGAATTTATATATCAGGGCAATTTCCATTCGGTGGAGAATGTGCTCAAGAGTTCATTGAAACTGGATCATCGTTTGGCAGAGATTTTTGAAAAGTAATTTCCAAACAAAGTAAATTCTAAACATTTCCTCAAGTCTCTGCCAACATAAGATTCTTTGGTTCCACGATGTCCACAGAGGCCAAGAGAAATCATGATGATGACAATAATTAGAATGCCAGTAATTAACACAGACTGCCTGCTTAGTAGTGCTTGGCACCGTGGTAAACCACTGGCATGCATTCTTTCATTTAGTAGTACCTGTGAAGTAGATGCCAATATTATACTCATTTTACAGGTTAGGAAACTGAGGTATAGAAAGTATAAGTGACTTTCTCGCAGTAGTCCACCTGTAAGTGGTAAAGCCTTGACACGAGGGCTATTTAACTACCAGGCCAGTGGCTCCACTGGCTACACATTGGAATCACCTGGAAGCTTTGAAAACTCCCTGTTCCCCGGGTTACGCTCAGACCAATGAGATCAGAGTTTCTCAGTGTTTGTTCAAAACCTACTTGGGAGTGTCAGGGGTACCAGCCCCTTACTCGGGGGCCAGAGAGACATGGCAAAAAGAGGTGGGCCACTCCAGATCAGTAGGTGGCAGGTGTAATAAGCAAGGAAACTTACCTGTGAGTTTTGTCTTGAGTAGCCACAGGGTGAGTAGATCTCCACACCCACCATCTCAGTCTTAAAAGTTTAGAAACAGGTCTTAGCTGGGTTTAGTCACATAGAGCATCCAGATGGTCTCAACAACACCTTAAACTCTCAAGACTATGTCCTTGGAACAGCACCCATGGGGGAACGGTAGGCACAGTGTACCCTTCCAAGGATGGGGGAGGGGTACAGAGCGTCTGATTGCCCAGTTCCAGCTCGAGGGTTAACTGGTGGTCATGCCTTCTTGAGGATCTCCTCCACCATGTGGGTGGGAGGCAGGTGTCAGTATTGTTTAAAGATTACTGGTGGATTCCAACGTGCAGCAAAATTTAGGAACTACTTAGTAGGCTATAATGCTCTTCAAAAGTAGAAGCCAATGAAAGTAACCCAAGTGTCCATTGATAGATGGATAAAGATGTTGTATATATGGGCTCCTGGGTGGCTCAGTGGGTTAAAGCCTCTGCCTTCAGCTCAGGTCATGATCTCAGGGTCCTGGGATCGAGTCCCGCATCAGGCTCTCTGCAGGGAGCCTGCTTCCCCCTCTCTCTCTGCCTGCCTCTCTGCCTACTTGTGATCTCTCTCTCTGTCAAATGAATAAATAAAATCTTTAAAAAAAAAAGATGTTGTATATGTTCAATGGAATATTACTCAGCCATAAAAGAGAATGAGATCTTGCCATTTGAGACAACATGGATGGACCTTGAAGGAATTATGCTAAGTGAAATAAGTCCAAGAAAAACAAATACCATACGATTTCATTTATATAAGAAATCTAAAAAACAAAGCAAACAAACAAAAAGCAGAAACAGCCTTGTAAAGACAGAGAACAAACTGATGGTTGCCAGAGGGAAGGAGGGTGGGGGAAGCAGGTGGTACAGGCTTCAGGTATGGAATGAACAAGTCACGAGGATGAAAGGCACAGCATAGGGAATATAGTCAATGGTATTGTAATAGTGTTGTGCGGGGACAGATGGGAACTGCACTTGTGAACGTGGCATAATGGAGAGAGAAGTCGAACGACTATGTTGCACACCTGAAAATAAGGTAGCACGTGTGTCAACTATACTGCAATAATAATAAAAAAACAAAACAAAACAGAGGCCAAGTGGTCGACTGGGGCATGCAGACGGGAATGCTCACCCTTTCCTGCTCCCTTAGGTACAGAGTAGATCATCCCAGGTGGGAGCCATCCTGAGCTGAGGATGGCATTCCGTAGGTGGGGGTGGTAAGTTACCGGTCCTCATCGCTCTTCTACAGGATCGGGGGAGGGCACGCTGAAATATTACAGAAGAGAGGATGAAATGGATATATGATTTATTATTACTGTTATTTTTGTCATCATTCTATAATCTAGATGAGCCAGAACAGTTGTGTTCATTTTAATAAGCTAATGAGTACCGTGGGAGAGCCTCCCCCAGGGATTCATGGTGATGTATGGCATTAAACATTAACTGCCAAGACCAGGAAGTCAAAAAAAAAAAAAAAAGGACACCACCCACCTTTTCCCTCTAATTGCCCCTGCAGCAAAATTGCTCGGCTGGGGCTGGGTATTCCTGCCGAACATCGAGCGTATAAACTCAGCCTTGTAGTTCACAAAGAGGCCAGCTAGAGAGACCAGAAATGACTCTCCATCAACGCGCATGTGAAAAAAGCTGAAGAATAGGGCCTGTCCCGATTTTGTGGTGTAGCAGTCAGGATGCCCATTAGGGCCAATAAAACAAAGCAGATAGCTGGAGGGTCCTAGAAATCCCAAGGCAGTTGGCACCATCTGTGACATTTCAGGGCCCTGAGTAGAGAATGGCTTTGCCGTGAGGGTGAAGGCGATGTGCTAGATGACGTGAGACATAAAAATAATACTTTGCAAAAAGCACGTGACAGCCACACGTAGGTGCAAGGCTGGTAATGTGAGTGCGACATGGCCTATCCCAGAGCAGCCTGGCCTCTTCCTGTCCCCACACATGTGTTTGCCCTCTGTTATAATGGGGGAGTTTTTGTACTTCCTGAGTCTTCTCGGGCAAGGCTAAAAATGGCGGTGGGGGTGAGAGGTAGGCATGGAGTCTACATTAGTGGTTTATGTGGTAGGGTATGGCAGACTTACCTTTTAGGGTAAAGGAGGGGGCGTTATCTATTAGCTCTGTGTTAGTTTCTCACTGTCGTCTGACCATCACCACATTAGCAGCTTAAAACAACCCCCATTTATTAACTCGCAGCCTGTAGGTCAGAGATTTGGGTGCAGCGTGTTTGGGTTCTCTGCTCAGGCTTTGACAAGGCTGAGGTCAAAGTGCCGGCCAGGCTGTGGTCTCATCAGGGGGCTCGACTAAGGAAGAGTCTGCTTCCAACATTCATTTGGGTTGTTGGCAGAAGTCCTTGTAGCCATAGAACCCGGTCCTGTGACCTTGATGCCTCTCAGCTGGTGGCCACCTGCATTCTTTATTTTGTGACCTTCTCCATCTCCAAAGGCAGTGGTGGAAGACATCCTTCAGGATTCAACTCTCTCTTCCTGAGAATAGTCCTGTCGCTTTTAAGGGTTACCTGATAAGGTCAGGCCCACTGAAGGTAATCTTCCTCTCCCTTTCTTAGGGTCAACTGATTTGGGACCTTAATTACATATGCAAAATCCCTTCACAGAAGCACTTAGATTCATGTTTGGTCAAACGACTGGGAGAAAGTGTGTGTACACCTGGGGAGAGTGGGATCTTGGGGGCCATCTAAGAATTCTATCCACACAGACTCTTAGACAAAGTTCCTGAAAGTGTGCTGGAGAGTGTGAATAGCAAATGGGTCTATAGTGAGGCCATTTATGGGCACATCCCCAACCCCGAGGCTTTTTCCTCCACAATCCTTGGACATGATTGCCTGGTCTATGAGGATGGTTTCAGGATTGGCAATACAACCTTCACCCACTTGTATCTGTTTTATGCATGGCTTACAGAAATACTAACACCACCTCACTAAGGGGACCTGAGGCTTAGCTTTCCAATCCGTCTACTGAGGGACAATGAGTGAGGGAGAAGAGCTATTGCTCTTGCAGAAACATTTTAATGAAAATGGTTTTATTACACCCCCCCACTTAGAAATTGGGCATTGCACATGAAAACAATGAGCTTTAAGATATGGCTCTCAGAGGACAGATTTCTCATGCATCTTTGAAAAAGGAAAACCTGAGTCAATTCTTTACAGAGATTTCAGAGGTACACAAACAAATAAGGGGTTTCGGGGATGGTTAAGGGAAGGATGCAGTCACTGAAGGGGCTACTCCGCCAATGCCTCTGGGTTTTCTGAGCATTTATTCATCCTTGATTCACTCACTTATTAAATGCCAGACATCTGGCTAGATGCTGGTGTATAAACGGGCTCCCTCCCCTTAAAGAGCTTGCATTAGCGGGAGAAGCCAGGACCAGGGCCAACAGTCATGCCGGCCGGTGATATGAGCTGTGAGCGATACCCATGGGAGGCGGTGAAGCCGGGAGCCTGCACCTAATTCCGATGGGGCGGGTGTGTCGGGATTGCCGAGCCGAATCTCAGAAGGGACTAGAGCCATGGGACATTTATTTGCCTGCCTTTAGATGCAAAGTGAAGTGGCCCAACCAAAGGCACGGAGTTTGGTTCATCACTGGTGTCGCCGGCACTCCTGTTTCCCACCCAGAGTGGCTCTCAGACTTGAGAGAGCATCCGGAGCCCAGGGAGCACGTAATCAAACAGACTATGGGGTCCTCCCAAGGTCCTGATTATTCAGGCAGTCCTGGAGGGGCCCAAGAGTTTGCAGTTCCGAGAGCCAGGCGATGCTAAGGCTGCTCGGGCTTTCAGAAACTACTGTCATGGGGCTCACTGTCTTTGACCTCTGTGGATGGCGCCTGCAAAGGGTTAATAAAACATCAGCCAGGTTGGTCATTTTTACAATGGACGTTGATGAATTTGGCCTTGGCGGCAACTCACCAGAGTGAAGAATGGCTGCCCAGAGGAAAGGGCCAGAAGTTTTCCTCCGGGCTCATGAGTGGTTAGGATTTCAGGGAGGCCGTGATCGAAGAGGAAGCCATTTGCCTACCTGCGACCTCCCATGTCCCTATGTGGGTGACAAGAGCACAAGATAAAGCACTCAGCATTACCCAAAGTGACTCGGGAGGTGATTAATACTCGAGCTCCTTGAGCAGAAAAGGTGGGCGTGCAAGCTGCAATTAAGATGATAAAGAACCCCCAAGAAGCAGCGTGTGGCGGCGAGCTGGGGACGCTAAGCTGACCACAAGGAGAGCTACATCCCCTCTCCGGCTCTGCCGACACCGTTTATGAGATCCAGAGATGGGGTTCGTGATTCTGCCAGGCTCATCAGGATGGAGAAAAAATGTAATTGCAAAGGTTATTTTCAAGATGTGGGCATTTCTTTGTCTCCCTCCCTGGAAGGCTGGAGCTCCCGTAGTCCCCGATAACCATGGCAATGAGGGTTGCCGTTGGGTGGGGGAGGGGAAGCAATTTGGTTTAACTCCAACTGTGTCTGGCTTGGCTAGTAATTGATAGAGGGAAGTAAATGACCCGCAGGACGTACTCAGTGTGACTCATAAGTCTTGTGTGAAATGCTATGGCAGCCCAGGCTGTACGCACGGGGCCGGCCCTGCCTTGCGGGAGAAGATCATTTCTGGTGCGGCTTCGCCTCCCCTTTCAAAGCTCCTTCCGCTATTCAGGCCCTTTGACCTCTCTCCAGGGCCAGAGAGAAGCTCCTGTGCACCCTAAAAATTCTCATTCCCTCAGCAAACTGTTGCATAATAAATTAATTAGATACCAAATGACCAAATGGTGATTGAACACACCTATTAGGTAAACATCTTAACTCCAATAACCCTATCATGGTGAAAGGGAAGCAGTCAGGTGGAACAGGTAGGGAGTGCCTTTGGCCCTTCTGGGCTCCCCCAGCAGATGAATGAGTCAGATTTCCCGGGCAAATGAGCCCTCGGAGCATACCTCCACTGATGAGGATAGCAGCATTAGCTGGCACTTATGTTGATAGTAATAATAGCTAGCCCACACGGTGGCAAGCGCTATTCGTTCTCTATTTTAATTTTCCTAGCAACCCTTTGAAGAAGGTCTTTATTATCATCCCCATTTTGTAAAAAAAAGGAAACAGGAGGCACAGACAAGTTCAGAGACTTTCCCAAGGTCAGTGGCCAGTAAGTGGTCAAGGTAGGATTTGAAACCGGATGGTTAGACTGCAGATTGCTCACATGGAGCCTCTATTCTACCTGCCCGAAGTCGCTCCTCGCACCTGTCTTCCCTACCACAGGTCTCTGCACAGACTATTTCCCGTCCTTCATTCCCCTGGCCTTCCCCCCAAGGGCTGTGACTTTGTTCGTTTTATTTCCTGGATTGGAAGGATCTAGAAGAGTATTGAGCACCGAATGGAAAATGCTGTATGCTGAATAAATGAAGGAATCCGTTGAGAATTTCAATAGGGATTTTTTTCTATCATTGAATTGTTTAACATTTCCTACTTGAGCCAGTAAGTTGTTAACAAATGTTACCACCACGAGTGCCTGATGTTAAAAAGAGTTGGCCTATAAGTTTTTGACTATAGAAGCTTCGAACAGATGCTTATGTTTATAAGAGGGAAAGATTTTGCATCATCTAGAACTCTGTAGCATTGTTCTTTCCAATGCATTTTAGAATCCGGGAAGGATAATGTCAATGAGGGCCAAAGGAGCAGGTGCAGGGCTGGAACAAATTGAGGAAAGTGCTAGGAGTTTTCATCTAGAAAGCACGTATCTACACGAATGTCCATGAACAGTGTTTGTACATAAGTATGTTGTGTGTGTGAGTGTGTTATTATTCAGGATCTAGTTAGGAAACCAAGTGCACACGAGTTCTTTTAATAGAGAGAATTTACTCTAAGGAATTGATCAAGCAGCTGTCGATCGGACAGAAAAATCGAGAAGAGAACACATTAGCAATGGAGAACTCCATTAGCACGGAGATAGTCTCTGCAGGAAGCAGCTGGGGGCCCTAGGGCTGGGAGAAGAAAAGGAGCTGTTGGGGTCCCCAGAATCTGGAAGTTTGGATGGGGACCCACCTAAGTGACAGACTTCTGAGGAGGGGACCCTGCCTGGCAGCTGCTGGTACCGCAGGAGCTGGGAGCAGGGCTCAGGGCTCTGGGAAGGGCGATTCCCGGCAGGTGGAGGGCTCAGGGTCCTGGGAGCCACGTTCTGGGACAGTGAGAGGAAGCTGGGAATGGGAGCCACCTGCGTCCAGGATCGACCTGCTGGTGCCGGGATGAAAGCCCGTCCTTGCGGTGATGCAGACAGGAATAGAAAGTCCTTCTCCTATGGTCTTCCGGCCTTCATCCAGTGCCACCAACAGCTGGAACTGCAGGGAGGCAGTTGGCAGGGGACAAACAGAGTTGGCCAAGTTCTGACCCCAGTCTTCCTGCGCAAATTGTAGAAGGGAGTTTAGAGCTGAAAGACGATGCTATATAACAGACAGACGAAGCCCCTTTACCGTGGCGATGGCCCTTGCATCCCCTTTGCAGGAGAGCTGACATTTCTTTGGACCTAGACTATGCACCAAGATGCTTATCACCAAGCTCACTTGAAGGTTCCATGTCAAAGAACACCTTTTCCTAGTCCAGTCCTCACCGGACAGAAGATGCGTCTATTCTCTACTCTTAATGACACTTATTTGGTTAAATAACAGTAACAATGATTGGTTATTGTGTTCCAGGTACATAATACTGATTAATATCACCCTGTAAAATCCCCATGGTAACCCTCTCTAACGGGTCATATTTTTGGCTCCAAATTCTGGATGAGAAACTGAGGCACATAGAAATTAAGCAATTGACCCGATTTTCTAAGTCTATATGTGGCTAAGGTCCAGGATCTGTGCCCTTATCTTTTCTACTTTATTGCCTCTAATCACTCACTAAATAGGGCTCTAGACTAGGAATCAGCTGTCATAGGCACCGGAACAAGGCTGTGGTTGGAGCAGTGGCTTTCGAGCCCGAGGAAGCTGGCTTGAAGGTTGAGCTCCAGTTCTTGCTAAATGAGTGGCATTGGACAAATGGATGAACCTCGTACACCCTAATTTCCACAGCTTGAACATGGAAATAGACAGTATTTGCCATGGAGATTATTTTTTAAGAATTAAAGAATATTATTCATATAAATCACTTAGTATCACTTGTTAATAACAAATATTAATAGCAGATAGCCATTTAAAAAATTATTCTCATTACTTTCCAGTGTAAAGCAGGAAACCCTTTGTACTTCTGCTGATGAACCTGAGAAAGGGAGGTGGTTGGTGGCCCACTGCTAAGATAGACTGCTAGCCCATCTTTGGACCATTGAGCAGCTCCAGACTCACACGCCCCCCATGATCTTGGGGGAGCTGGAGGCTTAGGCTTCCTCTGGAGCTAGGAAGGGAAGAGGGTGAGGGTTGGAGATCTGTGGCAGGGCCATTTGCAATATGAGAGTGGTGAGACCTGGGCAGGACACAGAAAATGGCCCCACCATCCTCTCCTTAACACCCAGGAAGAAGTTTCACAGAATTCTGCTCCCTCTATCCTGCCTGTGGTCAGCTGGATGTTGATGTCTAGCTTTCCCAAAACTTGTGAGTTCATTACTGGGTCGAAGGGACTTGCCCTTGTGATTAAGTGAAAGGTCTTGCGATGAGGAGGCGCTCCTGGGTGGCTGGGCGGGGGGGCCCACTGTCATCACAACACTGCATCAGAGATGGCAGGAGACGAGAGAGGAGAAGGGAATGCGGGCACGGAACCAGACACTGGAGTGGTGGGGCCACGGGGCAGGGAATGTGGGCAGCCTCTAGAAGCCTCGAGATGGATTCTCCCCCTGGGAGATGGATTCTCCCCCTGGAGCCCTCACAAGGGCCCAGTCCTGCCAACCCTTTGATTTGAACTCTGAAGACTCCTTTGGGACTTCTCTCTACTGGAGCTTTAAGAGCATAAATCTGTGTGATGTTAAGCTCTTAAGTTTGTGGGAATGTGTCATAACAGCAACTGGAAACGGATACACTCCCCACCAGACTCGGTCATCCCATCTTCCTGACTACGGTCTATCTCTGTGCTTTGTCTGTACCACCTCTCTGCCTATGTCGGGCCCTGCTGTGTTTATCTGCTTGCCTGTCTCTCTCTCCTATGAGGCAGATGGTCAGAGCCTTTGAGGGGAGGCGTCTCAAGAGCCGTAGAGCCTATCAGAGGCCTTAGTACGTAACCGGCTACATAACTGTGGGCGACCTGAATTACTGTGGATGGACAGGCACATTCACTTGTTCCTATCTCAAGCCATGCGAAGTCTGTAACTATCTTATAGGACTTTCCAAAGTTATCCTCCATGGTTTAAAAGCACTAAAGATGGTGTCAAGAATAGAAAACCAGACTCTGAACTCACACCCAGGGAAACAACAGCATCCTTGATCCCTTTGCTCTGTTGCTGACCATAGTCAACTTGAAGGTCAAAGCAATGATCTTTCACTGACGGAGGAGAGAAGGAGAGAGAAGATCTGCAGAGCTACTTAGAAGAGGAGTGTTAAACCAAATATAATTGAAGCAAGAAGTGATCAGAATATGCAGCACCTGTTATTTTAAGGAAAATAAATTCATGAGATTCAGATTTCAGCATGACAGAGAAAAAAAAAAGGGGGGGATGTTTTTCACATTCTCCACAAGATGTTCAGCAAGAATCTGTCAAAAAATGGGGGGAGAGGTCACACGGGAGCCAACGGGAAGTCGTGGATGGAATTCATTCTGTCACATGGCATCATCTCAATTAAAATATTACTAGGGGACTGTCATTTAGACTCTCATCTTTCCAGAATCTTTTATATGGAACCTTGACAGGCCTTATTTATTTGGTAGGAGAACCTCTGAAATCTTCCCATTAGGTTTGCAGTCTGAGATAATTAATGTGTGAAATGGTCTATTGCCTCTATTTTGACAGGCGCTGTCTCAGATGTACGGGAACTTGATAGTAAACAAAGCCGAGAGTCCTCTGGGATGTCCAGAGTTTGTGTTATTCTCCTGGATGGTGCCACATCCGGGATTCTTTTTACGCCACGCTGGGGTCTCAGTTCCTGGAGCCCAGACCCAGTCCCCTGTGAGTCCTCCCTAAGGGGAGGTCTTAGTAACGGGCAATGAGGTGGTAGGAGGAATGTGGTTTAAGGGAGGGTTGCACAGACGAGTCATGCTCAAGAGTGAGCGCTGGGTAGAGTGTGGGGTCAAAAATCTGCAATAGGGGGCATGGAGTGGGGGGTGGGAATCAGATTTACTTGCAATGGTTGCCTATTTCCACGGTGTAAATATTCCTACCATGGCTGATTTCAGCTGAGTAGCAACACTCCTGAAAATTTAATGGCCAGCTCTTGCTAGCCAGTACAAACGGCTCTGGCATACTGCCGGGGTTTTGTGTGTGTTCCTAAAGGCAGGCATTGGGGGTGGGCAGTGTACCGGATGGGCAGCAGTCCAAAATGGGAAATTACAGAAATAGACCACAGGCAGGCCTAAAGCCTGAGCCTGTCTAGGAGAGTGTGCATAGGGAAAACCGAATCACAATTTGCGGTCATTGCCAATTTTTTTTTTTTTTTTTTTTTTTTTGCATCTGGCCAGCAAGTGGATATATGGCTAGAGTCTTCCAGAACTTCTGGGAAGAGCCAAGAGAGGATATGCTGAGACTGGATAATAGTAGTGGGGACCTTGTTTTGCTTGTCTACTCTGTGCCCTATGCCACATTTGAACACTTTTCTTGTAACCCCCCTGACAAACTTGCAAAGCTGTTGTTATTATTGGCATTTCTTAAGATGAGGCAGGTAAGTGGAAAGGGGTTAAGTATCTGCCCAACACTGTACCTCTAGTGAGTAGCAAAGGGTAGGATTGGAATCTGGGTGTTTCTGAAGCCGGTTGCTTCAGTTCAAATGAGCTGGGAATGGGGGAGAAGTTGGACAAGTATCCCTTTCCTGAGAGGAGGTGTCTCGAGCTTGCATCAGAGTTGGATGAGATTATAGGGCCCTGATCTGCTGGGTTTGGCTGGGGGCAGTGCCTGAGGCCGTAGATGATCTGGGAGTCAGGTGCTAGTCCCATAAAGTTTTGGGTACTGAGCCCATTTGCAGTGAGGCCATGAACCCCACAGGTTGGGGTCTAGGGAGCTGGGTATGGCCATAAAGGGGAGAGGGCTGGCAGGAATGAGGCAGAGGGTCAGAGGGTCAGAAGCACAGCTGGGAAGAGTGGAATTCAGGGCAGGGTTCCTGGCCAGGAAGGAAGTAGACCGTGGGAGGGAGTTTGAGGTATGTGAGAGCAGGGAGCCTGATGGGTCACAGAGAGGGTAGTCCCCCGATCGGAGAGTGCCCCTGTGACCACCACATCTTCCCCAACCCTCCTTCCGAAGTCACAGAGTGTGTTACAGAGGCTGTTGGAAGGGGATTGTTAATGAGCCAAAAGAATGATCAGACCAATAAGGATAAACATCAGCTTCGGGGTCCTTGAGGGACTGAACTTGTACATTTAATAGCACACTTGACCTCGGGCACTCTCCGCAGTGGACCACATCATCGCCGCGTACTAGTCACTGTGCGTGTGGGGCTTCCCAGTGCTCTGCTGGGCTCTGGGCAGAGTTGAGACAGAATGGCCCCTAGCAGAGGTCCCACCCCTGTGCCTTGAGGTGGTAGTTGGGGGCTTGGAGGAACAGCAAGGACTCTGGGAGTGCCCATAGGTGGATATGGGAGCAGGTGGGCATTCTCAGTCAGGGGCTACAGTAGTTGTACTAACCTATGGGCATTTTCTTGGTATCTGAAAAAAGAAAAAGAATTTTATACTTAAAAAGAGGAGAACTAAAGCAGAAGGCAATAACTGGGACAAACAGTTTAAAAGTAAATGGTTTTTATTAATTGATGATGGGCAACTTGCAAAGCACTGGTGTATGTATATGCATGTATATGTGTACACACATGCATGTATAGATGCATATGTGTATGCATGTGTATTGTGTATGTATACACACATGTGCACATATGCATGTATGTACATATGTGCATACATTTGCGCACATATGCATGGGTGCATGCACACACATGCATATGTGTATAGTGTATATGTATGCATGCACATGCGTGTACATACACATGTGTTTATGCATGTGCATATGCATATGTGTATGCATGTATATATGTGTATATGTGCATATGTGCACCTGCACACGTGTATATGTATGTGCGTGTGTGTATATATGTGTGTATACCTGTGTGTATGTATGAGTGTATTTATGTATGCTTGTGTGTCCATGTGTGAAAGGGGAGAGAGGAAGGGAAGAGGGAAGGAGAAGTAAAACAGGGCTTGGCCATGAGGCCTCGTGGAAGGCCAGGCAGGGAGAATGTTGGTAAGACAGTAGGGAAAGAGCAAGACGCAGGTAAAATGGTGAGAATTCAGTGCGAGAAACTGGTGGTTTGCCCTGTATTTCTTGTATTTCTCAGTGGGCTTCTGGTTGCCAGAAGGCCCGGCTCACTAGGGACCATCAAGAATCCATACCAGGTCTAGACATCCAGGAATGAGAAGGGGACAGGGAAGGCTTTGGGGTTGAACGTCCTTACTTCTAGAATGTAGGGCTAAAGGGACATCAGCCTGTGCCTAAGCCACCGGTGTGCTTCAGTTCCTCTCTGCTGGACTGGCAGGGGCTGAGCTCAGCGGCAGGCAGTCTTGGGGCAAAAGGGGGGGAACTGGGCGCTCTCTGCAGCCTCTGGGCTGTCACCCCACGGAGACCACCAGGCCCCCGCCCAGGGGAGCTGAGGGTTAGGATGGGTCAGAGGACCCAAGGCAAACTCCAAAACCAGCTCCTCTTTGTTGTCATGCTGCATTTAAGGTTTCCCCAAACATTTCATGTGTTCTTGTGAGGTGATATTGTAACGAATGTAAAAAATGGACGATAGTTGCTTCCCTAAATGTTTTTACCTATTTATTTAGTTTTAGTATATTTAAAATAGTTCTCCAAATCTAGTTGTATATCCATTAAGTGCAAAAAGTTATTTTTAAACCCTGTATTTAAATGAATGAAGACAAATGACAGAAAAGAAATAGTATTTCCACTTTATATTAAAACCAAATATCCTAATTCTGAGGAACATTTTACAACAAATGAATACATCCAGAATAGAACTAATCATCTTTTTAAATCACAGAAAAATGTACCAAGTGCCTACAAAGAAATATAGCTTTAAAAGAGCCTGCTTCAGAATGCGATCATCTTAAGTATTGTCTTGCAGACTGATTAACAGAAAAGAACTTAGAGGTGAATCTGTTCTTTGTCTAAACAGGGCGCTCATCCCTATTCTATTTTTTTTTTTCTTTTAAAACGATAAGCTTTCAACTACTGGGTATTTACCCAAAGAATATGAAAACAGTAATTTGAAAAGATATAGGAACCCCCATATTTATAGTAGCATTATCTACAAGCCAAATCTGGAAGCAGCCCAAGTATCCATCGATGAATGAGTGGATAAAGAAGATATCTATACACAATGGAATATTACTCAGCCATAAAAAGAATAAAATCTTGCCATTTATAACAGCACGGATGGAGCTAGAGAGTATAATGCTAAGTGAAATAAGTCAGAGAAAGGCAAATGCCATATGATTTCACTCATGTGAGATTTAAGAAATAAAACAGATGAGCATAGAAGGGAAAAAAAAAGAGAGAGGGAGGCAAACCAAGAAATACACTCTTAACTCTAGAGAACAAACAGATGGTTACTAAAGGGGAAGTGAGGGGGATGGCTGAAATAGGTGATGGGGTTAAGAGCGTATTTATTGTGATGAGCACTGAGAAATGTATAGAATTGTTGAATCATTACATTGTACACCTGAAACTTACATAACACCGTATGTTAACTATACTGGAATTAAAGTAAAATTTAAAAAAATTAATGAAATATCAGATTTTGAATAGAAGTTTTCTAATTCATTAGCATAGCATTCTCATAACTGTATTATAACTTTATTCATCACAAAAGCAATTCACATTCACAGTAAAATGATTGCAAAACCTTTAGAAAGTGAAAAATAAACCCTCCCTTAAAAGAATGAAAAGTAAAATCCCACCAAATCTCAGCACCCTGAGTTAATTACTATGCAAAATTTGAGTGCATTACCTTCCAGTTTTTTTTCCATTTTTTTAAAAAACAAAAGTAGGGTCATAGCACCCATTGGGTTCTTTGTATTAATCATTCCTTGGTTAATTTGTAACATTTTCCCATGTTGTTAAGTACTTTTTAAAAACATAATTTCTAAAGATGATGTAAATTACTTAGCCCGTCTCTAATTCTTCAACATCTTTTGTTTGATATTTTGCAATTATGAAAATGTGATGATGAATATTCTTGTCCAAAGATCTTTGAGTGAATCTTGGTTATCAGGACACATTTCTCGAAGGAGAATGGCTGGGTCACATGGTATGAAAAGATTTAGGTCTCCTGACTGTGGTGAATGTGGCTCAGGTCTTTCCAGCATATGGACACAAGTGAAGTCACAGACTTAGAATCCTCAGTGTGCTCTGAAAATAAAACGGCTTAAGTAAGGGGCGCCTGGGTGGCTCAGTGGGCTAAAGCCTCTGCCTTCGGCTCAGGTCATGATCTCAGGGTCCTGGGATCGAGAGAGCCCACATTGGACTCTCTGCTCAGCAGGGAGCCTGCTTCCCCTTTTCTCTTTGCCTGCCTCTCTGCCTACTTATGATCTCTCTCTCTCTCTCTGTCAAATAAATAAATAAAATCTTTAAAAAAAAAAAGAACAAAAACGGCTTAAGTAAGATATCCAACCATGCTGGCAAAAAGGACCGTTTCTCATGGAAGCACAATGCAGAGCAACATGCCTTCTTTAGCTTAAAAACAAAGCAGCACCGGCAACTCTATTGAACAAGGAGGCAGCTATCTTGAAGTGCTCTGGTGGCAAGACCTCCCAGGGCCATCAAGAGACTCGCCTGTTGCTGATCTCACCTGAGCACCGCGCCTTTCCAAGAAGCAGCCAGAATTCCCAAGCCAGGAGGAGGTCGGCCCAGTGGGCAAAGGGTCTGTAAACTGGGAGGTGATTTGTCTTGTACTAAAACCCCATGGTACTGAAGACTTGTGCTGATGTGCATTGTCAAAATACGAAAGGCGATAAACTCAACATTCAACACCCCCTCCCACCCCTGCCAAAAAAGGGGCAGCTTTTACTGGCCCCAGGACCCCTCCTCTTACTTGAATAGCGGCTATTACTGGAGTTCCCTGCACAGCTTCCTCCTCCTCTCGAGCATATTACGGAGGTTTTTAGAGGGCGCCTCACCTTGGTTGCTGGTCCCTCAGACACATGGACAAGGTGAGGCGCCTTCCCTCCTGTCTAATCATATGGATGAGGGGCTCCCCTGCAGAGGACCTTGGGGTGTGAACTATTACCATCTTTGAACTGAGGACCTCTGGTTTCAAATGTAGCATTTTTTCTCCCTAGGGACACCCCCAGTGGCTGGTCTACTTGCGATGTGCTCGAATGGCTACCTCCTCCGTTTGGAGACCTTGTTGCCTGACAAGTCTGTCTGATTTTTCTTCCTTGGGGAAGACTTCCTTCCAAGGACCCTGTTTTTGCTCTGAATTTCAGATGGCCCCATGTAAGTTTACCGAACTTCAGATGAGGACATACTTCTGGATAATTCCAAGAGAGCTTCTGGCCTCCCCAGCAAATCAGATAATTTAAACAAATATTGGGGAGAACAGTGTTGCTGGGGATATTCCAATCTCTGATCCAGCCAATGGATTTTCTCTGTGATAATGTGTGACTAAGTTGCTTCTCAGAAAGGACGGGTCCGTTTACATTTCCAACAGAAACGCCTACTTCTCTGAGCCATCAACCATATTAAATACCATTGTTGAAAAAATGATTTTGTCAATTTGGAGCCAACAAATAGTATCTGGTTATTTTTATTGACATTTGGTTGGTGATTAGTAAATTTGAATGCATCTTCAAATGTTTACTGTCTAGTTGTTTTTCTTCATTTGGCAGTTACTTGCTCTTTTCTTTTGCTTAATTTTTAAAATCTTAAAATAGACATCTTTTTCTCATTAACTTTTATGTTTTAAGGATGTTAATTAGCCATCTGTTCATCAGGTGGGATACTTTCAGTTGCAACCAACGGAAAAACTAAGGGATTCATAATTGCATAAATAAGAAGACCCAGCTAGGTAGGGGCACCTGGGTAGCTCAGTTGGTTAAGCATCTGACTCTTGATCTCAGCTCGGGTCTTGATCTCAGGGTCATGAGTTCAAGTCCCATGTTGGGTTCCATGATGGGCATGGAATCTACTTAAAAAAAAGAAGAAGAAAGAAAGAAAAAGAAGACTCGAATAGGGAAGTTCTGAAATTGGTTAATTCAGGGACTTTGGCATTACCAGGAACCCAGGTTCCCTCTGTCTTTCCACTCTGTGATCCTTGACAGATGGCCTTGCTCTCAGCCTCATGCCTCCATGGTCTGGAGATGATGGCTTGAAACTTCAGAAATCACCTCTTCATCACAGTAACACAGGGGCAGAAAGAGTTTCTTTTCTTCCATGAGTCTCTTCTCACAGCCAGCAGACTTCCCTTTATAGCTCATTTGGCCAGAAAGGCATCACACGCCCACGAGGACAGTCAAGGGCAAAGGTGACCGCTGTGACTGGCTTAGATTAATCACCACTTGACCCTGAAGGGGGGTCCACTGGGGGGAGAGGTGGATACCTAAACAAAACAGAGGGTCTCTTAGCAAGGAGGATTGGGGGAATGACCTTTGGGTTACCTCCAACGGTGTCGGCCACACCATGACCTTTGTATGCCAAGTTCTAGTTTTGAAACAACAAATTGGCACATTCGAGATCTTTCTCAGACAGAGACTACAATGTCACAAAAGTCTCTTCATTGTGAAATATACCATCCTCAGCCGAGGTGCCTGCACCTCACTGGGGGTCAGAGGGTTGATTCCCCAGCTCCATTACAAGTGGACCCTCTGTGTGGCTCAGATGCCCCCAGCTTAACAGTCAAGGTATGAAAATCAAGGAATCTGAAAACGTTTCTTTTCCTCCTAACAACTGCTTGGAGTTCCTCAAAAACTTTGTGCCCTGAGGGGAACACGAGGTATGCGCCTGATACTCACTGAGACCAATCAGACTCCTGTAATGATCCTCGCCTCACTTGGTAGGTGTGTGTTTCCTACAGCTGCTGAAAACTGACCAGAAACTTACTGGCTAAAGACAACACAGATTTGTCATCTTACGGTTCTGAAGGTCAAAAGTCCATTTGAAATAGATCCTATCGGGTTAAGATCGAGGTATTCACAGGCCTGAGCTTCTGGAGGCTGTAGGGCAAATCCGTGCCTTTGCCTTTTCCAGCTTCTTGAGGCTGCCTGCCTTCCTCAGCTCCTGGCTCCTTTGTTATTCTATGAAACCCCCAAATTGAGCCCTTTCCCCAGGGCATCACTCTGAATCCCTCTGACCTTCTCTTCTGTCTTCCTCCCCCACTTTTAAGAACATTGTGATGACCTTGGGCCCATTCAGATAATCTAAAATAATCTCCCCATCTCCAGGTCACCTGATTAGCAATCTTAATTCCATCTGCAGTGTGAATTCCCCTTCACCATGTGACCTAATGGGTTCAAAGGTTCTGGGGTACAGAATGTGGAAATCCTTGGGGGGAGTCATTGTTCTGCCTACCAAAGTTGATGGGAAAACAATTTCCTTTGCCTGCTCTATAATCTTTAGTTCATGTTACTGTGGTATTCGTAATTCTCAGAGCATCAGAGGGTCCTTCTGGCCTCCAACTAGTCCTACTTTGGTTTTCTAGAAGCCATTTCATAAGGGCTGTGCCTCCAGTTTTTCACGGAAGACCCAAAATCTGAAATCAGATCAGAGAGCAGAAGTATCACTTCTTTCTGCTTTCTAAGCCTCTCTGCGCCTCAGTGTCAATATTTCTAGGCAGTTGCCCATTATAGAATCTCCATCCCACTGTGCTCCTATTTAGGGTTGTACTATATGCATTTATTCCTTTCTCGCATGGCCTCCTTGTCGGAATAAATCCATCTGGGAGCAGAGAGCGTGTTTGCTCCTTTTTGGCTTCCTGCTTCCCAAATCTGCGGAAACCACATCCGAGGATGGAGTTAGCCCAGCCCTGGCCCTAACAGGTTACAGAGGCTGTCCTTTGTATTAGAAACCGTTGTAGGAGGATGCCTGAGTGGCTCAGTAGGTTAAGCAACTGCCTTCAGCTCAGGTCATGATCCCAGGGTCCTGGAATCGAGTCCCTGCATCGGGCTCCTTGCTCAGTAGGGAGCCCGCCTCTCCCTCTGCCTGAAGCTCCCCTTGCTGTGCTCGCTCTCTCAATCTCTCTCTGGCAGATAAATAAATAAAATCTTAAAAAAAAAAAAAAGAAAGAAACTGTCGTAGGTTATTTCAACAGGTGAGAAGTGATACCCTTTTGCTCTTTTTTCTCTTGCCTTCCTAATCTCATTTGTTCTCAACATGCTTTCTCATCGTTCCATCATCCAAACTCCTCACAATGGAAAATAGGATTCTTACGTGAGGGGCACAAGGACAGCAGAGAGTTCATAAAGAAACGTAAACCCATGGAAATTGTGCAATGCAGACTCTGCACTTGGCATGGGTTGATTGTCGGTGGTCTGGGAAACCCTCCAGGAAACCCCGAAGATGGAAGTCATTTCTCTATCTTTGATTCTTCCGGGGCTCAGAAACCTACAAATGCCCACATAGAAAGCTCGAGGAGCTCTGACCTCTTAACTCAGATGAAACGCTCCGATTTTCTAGCAATCTAGATTTAGCCGAGTGTAGATCCCATTGAGGCTGTGTTAGAGGGAGTCCGAAAGCCCTCGGGCCATGTCTGAAGCATCATCGCTCTGTATCACGTCAGAGAGAATCAACATGTTTGAATCACAATGATTTTGTGTCCTTTGCAAATGGGTGTGGAATCCTTGCTACAGAATCTATTTGGGGATCCTCTAACCCAGGAGTGGGGGTGGGCATCTGACTCCCCCTGGATGCTATTGAATAATCAGTCGCTGGCTTCTGAAGATGCAGTGTTCAGTGGTAGGCACTTATGTATTTTTTGAAAAATGGCATCCAACACAGGTTTTTTTTTTTTTGGTAAATATCCCTGCTTTTTTTTTTCTTTTTAAGGTTTTCTTTATTTGACACAGAGATAGAGAGTACAAGTAGGCAGAGCAGCAGGCAGAGGGAGAAGCAGGCTCTCCACTGAGCAGGGAGCGGATGTGGGGCTCGATCCCAGGACCCTGGGATCATGACCCAAGCCGAAGGCAGCCGCTTAACTGACTGAGCCACCCAAGCATCCCAAGCATCACTGCTTCTTAAACAACTGGTTTCTGTGAAATCCCAGGCCTGAGGGCTCCTTTCCAATTAAACACGACAGAAGGCACCTGAAGTTCCTTCCACAGCAGGCAAGAAGCCAGAACGTGAGCTGGGAAGGATGGGACTAGAATAGGATGGGGCCTGGTGTCTTTCTCAGCCTCTCTCCCCTCATCCTGCACCCACGGGGCAATGCAGCTTTGCACCACCGATCAGCTAGCGCTGCTCCTGGGCATTTTTTTTTTTGAATCATTTATTCTCCTCTCTTCCCATCATGTGATTTCTTAGTGCCCTATAATTACCCAGCCATGTGCATCCGGGCTGTCAATGGGATCTTCCGAGCGAAATAGAGCTAAATAAAATGTCGGTAATGAAGAAGGACCTAAATCAAAGGTGAATCTCTACCAATCCCTTCTACAATTCTGTTCAGCCTCACTCTCAACAGTCCACTTGTTTATTCATTGTAGGACTAGAGGGATGGCGTGCCAACAAGGGTGAGATTCTCACTGGGCATTTCAAATTAAGCCCACATGCCCAGGAGCCCCTGTGTTCATGTCAGGTCTGGAAACCAGCCTTGAGAATGTGGGGGAGGCTCTGGTCTTGATCGAATATCTGCGAGAAGTCAGTTTGCCTGTTTGTTGGACGGCTTGATTCCTTCCCGTTCGAAGCATTTAAAATGTAAGTATCTCTCTCTTAGCTGATTTACGGTTTTGTGGGTATTTTGAGGGCTCAGTCTACTTTGCTATCCTTAGGGGACCACCCTTGTTCCCTGTGGTAGGCAGAATAATGGTCCCCCCTGACGTCCACGTCCTAATTCCTAGAGCCTGTGACTATGTTCCTTTAGGTGGCAAAGAGAATTCTGCAAATATAATTTAGGTTAAAGACCTTGAGATGAGATTATCCTGGATCACTTGGGTGGGCCCAGTATAATCACGAGGGTTCTTATAAGGGAAAGAGGGAGGCAGGAGGGTCACAGAAGGAGAGGTGAGTGGCCTTGAGCCAAGGTATACAGAAAGCCTCTAGAAATTGGAAAAGGCAAGAAACCAAATTCTCCCCTATAGCTTCCAGGAGGAATGCAGCCCTTTCAACATCTTGATTTTAGCCCAGAGAAAGCCATTGGAGAATTAAGGCCTCCAGCACTGAAAGATCTTAAATTTGTATTGCTTTAGGCCACTATATTTATGATTTTTTTTTTTTTTTTTTTTGAGAGAGAGAAAGAAAGAGAGAGGAGGGGGGAGGGGGAGAGGGAGAGAGAGACTCTCAAGCAGGCTCTATGCTCAGAGCAGAGTCTGACACAGGACTCGATCTCACCACCCCAAGTTTATGACCTGAGCTAAAACGGAGTCAGATGCTTAACTGACTGAGCCACCCAGGTGCCCCAAGTTTATGGTGATTTGTAACAGGAGCAAGAGGAAACAAATGCACCCCCCATCAGAACATGCTTTAGTTAGGGTTAACTTTTAGTGGCAAGGATTCAGTGCACCTCAAACAAGGAGACGGTTATTTTAAGAAGGCCTGTGCTCAGAAGCCCGCCCCCTAGGGGGAGCAGGACAGGAGGCGGTTCCAGGAACCTCAGCAGGAGACCCAGTGACTCTTGGCCTGAGTCCGTTTCTCTCTTCCAGCTCGCTTATTTCCCCCCAACCCTGTTCTCTGTGTTCTATTCTTTACTCCCAGTCTCTGTGTTTTTTTTTTTTTCCCCAGCAACTTCTCCCTCAAAATTTTGCCCTGAGAAGGGTGCATGCCTGCTCCTCTACCTCAAAATTTGCCCTTGGCTTCAGATTCTTCACATTCCTAAAGGAGAACCTGACTGACCCAGGCGATGACCGGGCTGGACCATGTCATGGGCTGCTGGCCAGCTCATCAATGGACGTCCTTAGACAGAGTGCCACCCTCACTCCAGTTGGCTGTGGCCAGCGCGTCCCGGTGATGGGTGGGACCTGTGGTGCCCGAGAGCTAGGTCTTTGCTGGGGCATGACTGCCTGGAAGGGGCAGCAGGTGTGTGTATGTGGGGCACTGCTGATAGGGACTGGTCAATTTAGGGCACAGATAATGACATAGGATGCTGATTTTCTTTCTGACTCAACAGGTAGAGACAAGGTCATATGGGATTTGTTGCTGATTAATTGTAAGGAGTCTTGAAAGGCATCTGGTTCAGCCTCTTCCCCTTCTCCCTCCCTTGCTGACCCTCTAAGCAAGAATGAATATTCATTTTCTGCGCCTCCCTCCCAAGAGTTGTGGTTTCCGAAGGCAGATTCGCAATAAGGTAATGCTAGGGTAGTGCTAGTTGCAGAGTTTGGTCAATGGCATAAAAGGCCAAATCAGGAAGCATCGTAGCCAAGGAACAAAACCAAGCCAGCGATGAATATCTGTGAAGCCCCTGTTCTGTGCCAGGTACTGGATTTTTCCGCGTCAGCGTGCGCTCCGTGACTGTAAGTGGTCTGAGCAGCACAGCCCATCATCTGGTTCTCCCCTTGACTGGTCTGGAGTCCTGGAGGTACCCGGGGGTCCTCCTTCCATGTGGCTACCCACCCTCCTCTCTACATTTTTGGTGTTCATTAGCTCATTCCCTAAATACTCACTGAATCCTAACTATGAACATCGATATTAAGCCTTTTATATTAAGATCTGAGGTGAAAGGGACGAGTGAAACACAGTCTTCATCCTGAAGACCACGGAGGGGGATGTGGAAGAGACGGAGAGGAACATGATGGGGTGCTTGGCTACAGTTTGGTAAATCCTGAGGTTGAGCTGTATGAGGGCGCGGGGAGGAGCAGGAAGTTCTCCCTGGAGAGGTTGGAGAGAACATTTTCCTGATGAATTTGTTTAACTGCTCTCTCATCCAGCCCTGTATTCTGGTCCCATCTGTGTGAGCTCTACCCATCCCCACCTCCATTTTCTCTCCCTGGACATGAGGGAGGCGGACCCGAATGTTTTCAAGGTCCCTTCATGTTCCATCCCAGGTTCCAATCGTGGTTTTCCACAGCTCCTGATTTGGAACCCTCTGCCTGGAGCTCAGATGCATTTTTCTTGGGAAAGCACATTTTCCAGTCAGGATGAGGGATACTTTGTTTGATGCACAGCAGCATCTTAAGCTCTGACAGTAACATTTCTCAGAGGAATGCTTGTGGTTTGGGGGTTCAAATCTCGAATTTTCCAGAATTCAGAAAAATCCCCCAAATCTCTACCCATAGTTTCATACCACCCTTGCTTTGCAGCTTCAGCGTCACAGTGGGAGGGATCCTCAAGCCTGGCCACTGATTCTGGCAACACCCTGCTCTTGCACTCAGGAGTAGCACAGGTGTTTGCTTCCCTCCTGGCCGAGATCCTCATCCCACCACCATTTCTGTGTTTTTTGTTTTTTTTTTAATCTTTCCAAACCTCAACCAGTGTGGTGTGTTCATGAACTCTGAGTACTGCGTGGGAAAGAGAACCTAACTGCTGTTTAAAACACCCTATAGGGCGCCTGTTAAAGCCTCTGCCTTCAGCTCAGGTCATGATCTCAGGGTCCTGGGATGGAGCCCTGCATCAGGCTCTCTGCTCAGCAGGGAGTCTGCTTCTCCCTCTGCCTCTACCCCCCCTACCCCACGCTTCTGTGCTCTCTCAGTCTCTCTCTCAAATAAATAAATAAAATCTCTTTAAAAAACCACACCCTATATTTGTGGTCTAGGACAGTGGATTTAGAACATGGCCTCTTTGGAAGTCTAGAACTTTCTATTAACTTTTCCATTAACATTTGCTTATTTTGCTTATTTTCCCCTCATAATATATTTCCATTCTGGCCAGTCATCCACTGCTCACTTAGAGTGAAATTAATGCGAAAGTTTCCTAAAATTGAAAATGTAATGTTGATTTTTTTTCTTTTTTAGAGACTTTGTTGTTTTCTTCTCCTATTCACCTAATTACATGTCATCCTCTTCTTCTTGGTAAAGGGGATATCTTTTTCCTTAAGGCTATACATCTAAATTTCCCATCAACTAAACATTGCTTGTCTTAAAAAATTCGAGTATATACTCTAAAGAGCCTTGATTACTGTTGTTAATGTCTTGTGACCCTGATTCCCTCCACTCATCCTCTTTCACATGACGTGGGTACCTCCGAGATACTGGGATTTCTAGATTTTACTCAAGGCATCACTGAGACTCTGGTTATTGGGCTCCCCCCCTTGATCCCTCTCTGGTCCTCTCTGGTGTCTAGGAATTTCTTTCTTTTGCATTTATGAGTTGTTTTTTTTCTTAAGATTTTATTTATTTATTTGAGAGAGAGAGCGCATGAGAGAGAGAGCACAAGCAAGGGCAAAGGACAGAGGGAGAAGCAGACTCTCCCCTGAGCAGGGAGCCCAATGCGGGTCTCGATCCCAGGACCCTAAGACATGACCTGAGCTGAAGGCAGACGCTTCAACGACTGAGCCACCCAGGTGCCTGCATTTATGAGTTTTGAGAGCATATTTTATTATTTCAGATTTTCCTTAAATTACAGTAATTTCCAATTTGGGAGCTCGAACTGTGTCTCCTAGCATCCTCAGCTTCAACCTCTCCTTTCTGCAAGCCCTTTTACACATGGAGAATTTCTGGCTTTTGATAAGAAGCAAAGGGGAGGGGGTTCCAGTCCACTCTTGAGTGCTCCCTGTGTTCCTTTTGATTATGTCTGTTCTCTTTAGCTTTTTATTCTTCTCCGTCTGGTAGGTTATTATGACCTTCAGATAACAACTGCAAGTGGAATCAAAGAAATCTTTCATGACTTTTTCACCATTTCCTCTATCTGAACAGCAGCCCAGACACATGAATATGCTGTGTTGGCCGCTGTTCTGTAAAAATAAACAACAAAAAACCCAGACTCAGTAGGGAGAGTCTGACGGTAATTGTCTAGAGCCAGATGTAACATGCATTTCTTTCAAGTCTGTTCCGTGGACGCTGGCTCTCCTGGGCTCCGTGAGCCCACCTACTTGCCCCCTTCCTTCCTGTTGTGTTATCTCTGACTGTTCAATCTGCTCCTGGACTTTTAATGGCTTCCTTTTCTATTTTTAGGTAAGTTTTCTTCTTACATTCTTTCCTACCCTGAGAACAGTACATATTTGAACACTGAGTCTGAATTCAAGAGGGGGCTCTGTGTTGGGTACAGATTTTCCACTTGACCCCTCTTGCAGGAGAGAAGTTGAGTAGACTCCACCAACCACCAGCCTGAACCATGACCGTCCTCTTTTCCTCTCAAGGCTCACGACTGACATTTCCCAGAATGGAGGAGGGCATTACTATGCTGGTTTGGGCGGATCCAGTCTCACCGAGGAGTAGGAATCTATTAAACTGCCTCCTTGTTCTACAGGGTTGGAGGTCAGATGAGAGCAGAGGACAGAGATCGGCAGCTTTATGGAAGAGGGTATGGTGCGGTGTTATGGTTTTTCCACAATTACAGTGTGATGCGTATTTGCTACCCTGTGGCTCTCTCTGTACATATTTTGTTCTCGTTTTCTTATATTTTAGGAGTCTGATACTACTCAATATGACCTTGGAAAACTATATGTTATATTAGAAAGAACACAAAAGGGAGTTAGGTACTAAGTCATGTACTAATCCCAGCTTCATGAACTGTAGTGTGCCTATAAATGCTGGTTATTATTGTTACTATTAATAATAGAAGTTTATTGAGTACCTACCACAGGTTAAGCTTTTTTACATGCTTTAGCTCATTTAATTCTTACAGCGGCTCTTTAAGGGAATTATTTTTTTATCCTCAGACAACAGGAGAGGAAACGAGTTTTTGGGAGGTTCCGTGACTTATCTGACATCACATGTCTCAGTGGTATTTGAATCCAGATTTGTATGATCCCAGAGTATCCTCTCTTTACCACCATGGGTAACGGTATTTCTAGTGTTCATAATACCTATAATCAGAGTAATACATATAAGTAAAAGGTGCATGCCTATTGACTTTATCCCTCTCAACACTGGTAGAACCAATCGTTTAACTTTGGAGCTAAAATGAATCTGAATGATCATTCCGTGCAGCCTCCTCAATACAACTGAGGAAATGGAAGCCCCTAGACAGGAAGGACCTTTCCTAAGCTGACGGTAGATCCCAGAGCTGACACCTGACCTCTAAATGACCTTGGCTGTGTGTGAGCTCTATTTCCTGGTCTCTTCTCGTTCACTGCGAGATTCCACTTTGCTCCTCTTCTTAGAATTCCCTCCTCATTAGATTCCTTTTTGAGGGATCACAGATTTCACACCATGGATGGTGGCCAGGGACTCACATCATTGTAAGGAAGAAATCATGCCTGGTCTTTTCCCATCTTCTGTTGGCTTGGGTTTGCCAGGTGGGGTGACTTCCACCCTACCTTTGCAAATTGCAATTTGCCAAAGAGAGTGAACTCATTGCATATTGTCTCATTTGATTGCTCTCCTGGGCTGTTGTGTTGCTCTGCCAGTCTTCATGATGGGCCAATACTGACACTTGAGACACTATAGTCCAACATACGGAAGGCCTCTGACTCTTGGCTCCTCTATCTGATACAAAGGTCAGGAAAGGATCAGAAAACCCAGACCCGATAGGCTTAAAGAATAGGGATTTTTTTTTTGTCAAATAAATCAAGAAGTCTAGATGGAGGGGCATTCTGCTGAGGGTCAGTTAACTGGCTCTTTAACATCATTAAGGACCCATGTTCTTCCCACCTTTCTCACCTGACAATATCAGTATGTCACTTAGCTCCCCTCAAGGTTTCAAGATAGTGATAGTAGTTCTAGGCATCCCATCCTCGCATTGGCTAAGGTCCAGTGGCAGAAATGGGGACAATGGAAAAGAAGCTGTTCCCCAGAATCCTTCCCTGCTCACTGGTCAGAATGGCCTCATATGTCATGTCCTAAGTCCATCACTAGTAAGGGAGTGGAAGGAAGTGCCATGAGTGGATTAAGCTAATTAAGATTTACCCCCATGAAGTTCAGTTGGGGCCAGAGGTCTTGTAGAGGAATGTGGATGCTTAAAGGACATTGGGGTTCTGCTGGCAAAGAAGAAGGGGAAATGGGGATTGATTAGGCCTCTTACCATACTGAAATCATTTTAGAACTAAGCGTCTTTGCATTATGTAATTTGTCATTTATCTTTACCAAATTATATCAAAAACCTCTTCCAGAACATTAAGAAAATTTTACTATTAAATTAAGAAAACAATCAATATCGGGCAGGGGTGTACTGAAATACTCTTACTCATTAGCGACAACACTATAAATGACATTCAACCTTTTGGAAAGCCATTTGGCCAGATGTAGCAAGAGGCAAAAATATTCTGGTGACCTAATAATTCTGTTTCTGGATAGCTATTCTTGGGAATCAATTAAAACTAAGGGGAAAACTATCAACATGCAGATATTAATCCAATATTATTCAGGGTCACAAGAATTTGGCAACAATTAACTGGGAAGTACCACAGCCTGATGGAAAAGGCACGGGCTTGGGAATGGATAAACCTGGCTGCAGACCTGACTTTACCGCCTCCTTGTGGCAGACTCCTGAACTTCACTGAACTTGTTAAAGGTGACCTTATAATTGACGTATGGGATTGTTTGAGGATTAGAGAAAACGTGCGCAGAGCCCTAAAGCACATGATAAGTTCTACACACACACACTCATACACACACACACCATCTAAAGCAAAGGTTATCTCCTTTTTATCGATTATGCCGCCATTAAATTTACATTAATCAAGACTTGAAGAGCTTCAGATAAACTGTTGATACCATAATAGAAAATGAAAAATCAGGATACAAAATTACTACCAAGTTAAAAGAAAATCCTATGCAATAAAAAAAAAAAAAAAAAAAAAAAAAAAACACCTGCCAACAAGCTAATAAGGTTATGTTAGGCTTAATAGGATGGTGGACAATTTTCCCTCATTTTTTTTCTGTATTCCAATATTCAATCTAGTGGACATCATTTTTTTTTTTTTAAGACAAAACTATAAAAAAGTTTACCTGGATGGCTCTTTAATATGTCCTTCTTCCTTATTCTTTTCTTATGAATATATCTGAGCAAATTCTTCCACCTTTTTTTGGTGAGCTATTCTGGATTTATCCAGACTTTGTTGTCACCTTTTCTGCATCAGTTGGTATGTCTTCGTCTTTTTCTAGGAGAATTTTCTTCTGCTATTCCCTCCTTCCTAGCTTTCTTTGTGCACATTGGCCTGGCGCTGTTGGTGTGACTTCCCCGCCCCCAGCATTCCTCCGTCAATATTTTCCTCGGGGTTTGCATTGGTCCTCCATACAGATTTTGTCTCTTAAATTGTCTCGCATTGATTCTACTTCTCACCGTTCTCCGTACGTCTTTTCCCCACAATTGCCCATCAATCGTGTCTGTCTTGAAGGCTGAGAAGGGCTTTCAGTTCATTAATTACTTGGCTTACCTTCACCTGTTCTCTCCCGTCTAAAAAATTACTTATCTCTGCACACCCTTGACAAGAATATTGAGACATGCTCAGATTGATGGGAAAGCCGAAGAACAAGGTCAGAATGCAGTTAGGAGCTGGCGGGAGCTGAGCAGCGTCAGGGTCGTACCACAGAAACAGTCTGGGTAGGACACGGCCGCTGGCGCAGCGACTGTCACCGCTGAACACTGTCACTGAAAGCAGAATTCGAGCTGCTTCTGTGCTTTACGTGCTTGACTGAGAATGACAGCGGTGGGTTGGAGCATCTGGCGAGCTGCACCTAGGTCAGGTGTCCACAGCCTCACTGGCGGGGGATGGGGGGAATGGGGAGAAGGGTGGGGGACGGGGCTGCCAAGACTCCTGCAAAGCGGGAGGTGGGGATCCCTCACCTAGAAAGCAAGTCCAGATCCTGGGCAGAAAACAAAAGAATAGATGAAACTAGCCATCCTCTGCACTTGTTAGAATCCTAACGCCCATAGGACCTATGCTCTGAGTTAGTATTGTTAGATACCTTTCCAGCAGAATCCATCTACACAGCATTTTCTTTCTGCCTTCCCACGAGCCATTCTCTAGCTCTGGCATTATATTAGGAGGTGAGATGATGTCTTTCACCTTCTTCTTACTATAATGACCTTGCTGCACCGAGGGCTTTGTTTTTCTCTCTCTCCACAAAAACAGCCTTTTCTGTAACAGCGTCTTCTGTGCCTGATTCTTCACAAGCATGTCTATTTCCTCGCCTGGTCCTGCCATCCCAACACACACAGCACGCATGTTAACTATTTTAACTATTAGCTGCGTGTTACCTGTTTTCTCATTACACTGTAAGCTCCTCGAGGGCAGAACTGCCTCTCACTGTTTTAGCCTCAGCACCTAGTACACAGCCTGATACATATAATATGTTTAATAAATGTTAGTTGAATGAATGGATAAATAAATCTGCTTCCCTCTGTATCTGTTATTTTTTTTTGGTAAAGATTTTATTTTAAGTCATCTCTACACACAATGTGGGGCTCAAACTCACAACCCTGAGGTCAAGAGTCGCAAGCTCCACTGAGTGAGCCCACCAGGTGCCCCATCCCTGCATATCTGGTGTTCAGTGTTTTAAAGCAAGCATGTTCTATATTTTCTGCAAAGATTGGAAGTGAAATTTTCTCTTTTTTTTTTTTAGTGAGGAATACTCATTAACTGACTAGATATGGTTCATTTGTGTACCATTGTGAAACTTTCTTCATAATACCTTCTTCAATCATACATGATGCATTGTCAAGCCACATCCCAAGTTGGGTTCAGAAAAAGGTAATTCTAGTACTTCCTCTCAGAGCTATCACATACTTCTTGAAATGCTATAAAAAAGAAAGGCACCTCATGCAAATTTCTTCTCACAAAAACTCAAGTAAACCCTCAAATAAAACTTTCTGGGTCTTAAATATCTGTCTCTTGGTAACTTTTCTATTTTCATGCACAAACATAAGGATATGGAGATTTTAGCTGATGCCAAGGCCAGATCCGCTGCGGGCGTCAGGCTTTTCTGCTGACCATCAGGCATCTCCCCTGCGGATGTCCCCTTTATGGGGCTGCCATGATATTTCCATCCAAAGCTTAGTGGAGAAAAGTTATGTGTGTGTGTGCTTTGCCCTGAAGGATGTCTACTACAGCCATTCCCCAGCCAAGTAATTCTCTACCTTGTCACACCATCTCTGATAACAAAGCTTTGTAAGGGCTCCTTTTATCATTCTCAGATGGAATTCTCGAGGAACATTGGCTATGTACACAACAGCTTTGAAGAACACTAAGGTATTATTTTAATTAGAATTTAAAGAACGGAAAAGGAGATTAATTTAGAATACATGTTGTGTATTTCAGTAAGAAGTATTAAATGCTCTGTGCAACCACTCTGCAAGACAGAATGAAGCAGTGAGATGCTTCGCCTGTCACTGTGAATGTGTGACAGCTATCAGAGCGTGTGGGTGGAGGTGTGTTATGTGTGGAACGGTGAATGACTCTTCGTTAAATTCCAAACAAAACCGACTAAGAGCGTCTCTTGATTCATATAGTAGGTGCGTTCCTGGATAATTCATGGATTAAAAACTGTGCCAAAAAATATTTGGAGCTTGTATGGGAAACAGAGTAGAGGTCTCTGCTCCAAAAAATTAGAAATATTTCCCCCATTTTTGAAATTGTGAAATAAAAATATTTTCATTATTATGAAAAATTTGAAAATTTTGAAAATTTGAAAACTAACAAAATAAATACTGGTGTATACCCTCCAACCAAGTTCAACCTTTTTTTTTTTTCCCGTCTAGATTCATTGGAAAGGTGACAGATACCACAATTTATTTCAGTACGCAGCTTCTAGGAATAAGGACATTTTCTTCTATATTTATAATACTGTTATCACACCTAAAAAATAAATACTATTTTCATAATATTATATAATATCTAGTCCAGATGCAAAATTCTCCAATCGATCCAAAAATTACTTTCGTAACTGTGATTAAAAAATATCAAGATCTGGGATGGCTGGGTGGCTCAGTCCTTAAGCGTCTGCCTTTGGCTCAGGTCATGACCCCAGGGTCCTGGGATAGAGTCCCACATCTGGCTCCTTGCTCAGCAGGGGAGCCTGTTTCTCCCCCTGCCTGTGCTCTCTCTCTGTCTGGCAAATAAATAAATAAATAAATAAAATCTTTTTAAAAATTTAAAAAAATCAAGATCTAAGCAACATTAATCTATTGTATTTGTTTATATATTTTGCTAGGTTTCTTCTGATCTAGAACAATCCTTCCACTTTTTCCCTCCATGATATGTACTGGAAGAACCCAGGTCATTTGTCTTGCAGAATATGCCGTATTCTGAGTCCTGTAACTTTCTGACATATCTGCCATTAATCTTTGAAGCAAATTTGCTTTTCTGTCCTTAGAATTTGGATTTTCCATTTATCCAAGGATCTCTAATTTTTTTTTAGTGGGGTACAAATTTTGGAAACCAAAACCTGGGAGCTAGATTGTGCTTGTTGTTTTAAGGGTGTCCCTTTCAGTGGGTAGAGCTAGGGCTGTGTCAGTAGTTTTTGTGATTGAGTTCATATACTATTTCCAGTTCAAATGAAATATTACAGAGATTTCCCCTTTATGATATATATTTGTAGCTCTTAGGCTGAAAATTTTGATTTCTAATAACTTTAATGTATCCACTTATTTGCTATCTTCTATAATATTAAAAAAAATCCTTAAAAAATACAATACCAGGGGCACCTGGGTGGCTCAGTCATTAAGCATCTGCCTTTGGCTCAGGTCATGATCCCAGGGTCCTGGGATTGAGCCCCATATAGGGCTCCTTTCTTGGCGGAAAGCCTGCTTCTCCCTCTCCCACTCCCCCTGCTTGTGTTCCCTCTCTCACTGTGTCTCCCTCTGTCAAATAAATAAATAAAATCTTAAAAAAAAAAAAAACCCCACAATACCAGTAGTATTCAGGCAAGAGGAGTTTCTTTTTACTCAGCATTTTTGTTCCATCTAGGCCTTCAACTGATTGAGTGAGCCCCATGCAGACAGGGAGGGCAATCTGCTCTACTCAATCTAGCAATTCAAATGTTCATCTAATCTTGAAACACCCTCCCAGATACACTCAGAATAATGTTTGACCATGTGTTTGGGCTACTCTGTGGCCTGGTCAAGTCGATGTAAAATTAACCATCATGGTGAAGATGTGAAGATCTTTTTGTGGGTACAGAGTACAGCACCTCTGATCCTAGGAAAGAATACTTTGCGGGTGGTTTCTGATAGTTGCCCACCCCCATCCTTCTTTACCTTGACATTTCACTTCCTACCCCATCCTGCTGTCTGTCTGGCTTGGATGACTGAGAATATTTGCAGGCCATTTAAACACAACACAACTTGGTCAGTGTTGTTGCAATCATGATATTTTCTGGGAATGCATGCCTTTTTACTTTTCACTCTGCTCGGTAATTTCACTGTAAAACCAAGCCAGCAGTTTCCTCTTATTTTCTATCCTAGAGATTTGTGTCCAAATACATCATTTATTACCTTGTTGCCAAGAGACATTTCACACTCCTCCATCTCAGAAATCTGAAATTCTGGCTGAGGTCTGGGAGAGAGTCCCAGGAGCTCTTCTGGATGTTGCTACTGGAGTTTTCCCCCAGGACAGACCATTCCAGGTAAAAAAAAAAAAAATGCTTCCTGCCTTCGAGCAACATACAGCCTCATTGTGGGGGTCTGGGACAGGGCACAATCTTCGCATTCAAAAAAGTTTTATTTTCAACTGAATAATGTGCCTAAATAACAACTTTGGCATCATCACCATTTCATTTCAGGCATCATAACAATAGCTTCTTGTCATGGATAAATTATGGTTATGGTATATTAGTAACTTCCATGAATTTTAAGAAACCATTTTATGGTCTTGCATTTGTTAAAATCAAAAGTCCCTTTGCCTCGCATCATGGGCCTTTTTTTTTTAAGGGCAGAAGGGACCTTGTAGTTTTTCTGGTAACTTTGGCCACAGAGAGAGGTGGCTTCCCTAGAGCCCCATGGCTGGCTACAGACAAAGCCGGGAATAGCATTTGGGTATTCTTGTTTTCACCATATGGGATGGTCTACAAGTGACTTACTAATGGTATATTCGAAAATACCCCACCTCCAACCTTCGTTCCTTGCAGAGTTGATTTCTTCTATGGACTTGAAGTGGCAGACTGGCATTGGTTTTTGCATTTTTTCAAGCCAGAGGTGGGGTTTGGGTCTATTGAAGACTGACTCCTGACCTTCTGAAATACCATATATAGAGCCATATAAAGTTAAGCAAACAAACATATATAGTGTAAAGTAAAGAAGGGTTTGCCAACAAGCCTACCTTGCTGCTAAAGTCATCCCCCTGAAATTAAATTGCACCCCGAGGAAGGGTTGAATAAGACTAAGACCTGCCAATTGGCTCCAGTCCCAGAAACATTTTGGTTTTGTTTGCTTCAGGAAATAGTGATCAAATTGGTGATTTAGCAGGCACCTGGGTGGCTCAGTCGGTTAGGCATCTGCCTTTAGCTCAGGCCATGATTCCGGGGAGCCTGCTTCTCCCTTCCCCTCTGCCACTCCTCTTGCTTGTGCTCTCTCTCTCTCTCAAATAAATGAATACACTCTCTAAAAAATTGGTGATTTAGCTCCCTTCTCTTCCTTGGATGAGATGCATGGAGAAGACCTTGGGGTTCTTGTTTTGTGAAGGGGAGAGCTAAACACAGCAGAAGCTCAGAACTACCTTCTCCTCCTGCTCTGTATGCTTAAGGATGTCTCTATTCACATTCATCTGAGGACCTCAAGAGAGAGATCGCTTTACCCCAGCAGCCACCTGTACCTGTCCAGCCACCACCGCCTCTCTTGAGGTATACTGGAGACATCCTAAAAAGATGACATATGAACACATATGCTGATAGGTAGACATTGCGACCATCCAGAAAGCAAGCCAGCTCTTCAAACCATACCGTCTAATAGAGGAGCATGTCTGAAACCCACGTCGACATGGAATTTAGCCTCCTCTCACAAATGTCTGGTTTTCTTTTTGAACTTGGGACTTGATCATTGTCTTGCAATGTTTTTTTCCCCAGGTGCTTCAAAGTATTTTGTTTATCAAGAACATCTAATTCATTTATTTTCCAAAATAATGGGAGGAACTTGCCATGCAAGCAATAAAAAAGAAAAAGTTTTCTGAAAATGAATAATTCCAGGACTGTTTCCAGGACAACCAGGAGGATAAAATAAAATGATACAGCAGCAGCTGGGAAAATGGAATTTGTGTAATTCTAGAAAGAACCAGTGTTTTAAAATTACAAGTTACAAAACTGATAGCTTGAGAACGTAATAATTCTGGTCAGACTTGAATAAGTGCCTTGGGCAATTTATTGTTGCCAGTTTGGTAGGATAGGGCTTCAGGCAAGTATAAAATGGAATGCTTTTGGGGGCGCCTGGGTGGCTCAATGGGTTAAAGCCTCTGCCTTTGGCTTGGGTCATGATCTCAGGGTCCTGGGATCGAGCCCTGCATCGGGCTCTCTGCTCAGTGGGGAGCCTGCTTCCCCCTCTCTCTCTGCCTACTTGTGATCTCTCTCTCTATCAAATAAATAAATAAAATCTTAAAAAAAAAAAAAATGGAATGCTTTCAAAACAGGATGTAATGCCCTTCTTTTTCCAAGCTTAATTCTGTGTCTCCTGAGATCATGGGTTATGTCAGGGTTTATGTATAAGCTACTCTTTCTTTGGTAGTGGGTTTGAAAATTGCCCTATGGGTAACACTTAAAATGTCCTTTCTGAGGTATTTTACCAAAGACGTATTATCAGTGTTATTTTTGTTAGGATTCTGAAAACACATAAACACCATAATTAAATGGAAACTGTAGTAGAGGGTTACAGAGCCAATTTCTGAGAACTAATAAGTTACCAATAGATTGCAACATGCAAAGAAAGAAAACAAAACAAAAAACCCGCAAAAAGTAAAGAGTACCGAGTCACGACACCGTGCACCTTAAACTTAAACAGTGTTGTATGTCAATTACCAATAAAACTGGGGTGCGGGAAGTAGTGGTGCATTAAAAATGGACAGAACTCTTTCGTATATCTAGAGATAGGTTTCACGCTCAAACTAAATATTATCTTTTATGTTACATTATATGCATCCGGTTTATCGGACTAGTTCAATAGAGTTCAAGCAGAACACGCTTTCTGATTTTCCGCCTCTGCCTCTTCAAACCGATTCTCTCCACTTGTTCCTTCCTGCTACTGAATACAAACGTGTCATTTTCATGACAATAAAAAGTCCAGTGGTCGCATTCAGGAAAGAAGTCCAGTTCTGCGCATAGTCTCATCCCATCAGCCACTGTTGCCATCATGGGGGACCTTCCCTGGGGGTTAGAAGGCTGGAGGTGGGGACGGGGAGAGGGTGGCTCAGCTGCTCTTTCTCTCCCCCTGCTCCTCGCTGCCCCTCATCTCTCCCCCTGCTCCTCGCTGCCCCTCACCAGGCAGTGGCGGAGACGAGGCCCTCTCTAGGTGACCCAGGCTCCTTCTGCAGGTTCCGTTTCGGTCCCGTGGGATCTCCAGCAGCCTGGGCTCTCCAGTTTGGAAATGCAGGCCACTTCCTCTCCCAGGCAGGGGACAAGCACCAGACCTCGTGTTTCTCCAATTCCAGGAATAGACCAGCTCTTGGAGTGGCTCACTTCAGGCTCTCCTAACAATTTACTCTCAGATGGCTCAGGAAAGATTTCTTTGTACTCTGCTGGTAATTTGTCTATACATTGGAAATTGTTTCAAAACTTAAAAAGAAGCATGTGTATACAATACACATATAAATACATATTCTAAAAACGTAATGAGGATATATGTCGTATACAAAGCCTGTAACCTGAATTTTTCAATTCATAGTATGTTGTAAACATTACCATATTAGTGTATGAAATATGTATGATCATTTTTACTTTTTTAAAAGATTTATTTAGTGGAGAGAGAGTGAGTGTGAGCAGCGGGGAGGGGCAGAAGGAGAAAGGGAGACGGAATCCTTAAGCAGACTCCTCACTGAGCATGGAGCCCAACACAGAGCTTGATGCGAGGACCCTGAGATCATGACCTGAGCTGAAACCCAGAGTCAGACATTTTATAGACTGAGCCACCCAGGCGCCACTGTAGGATCATTTTTAAAGCATATATAGTTCATTGTAGGCAGATACCATAATTTAATGAACCAAACTTATACTTTTATATCATTTATATTCTTTTAATGTAATAAATTGTGCTACAATAAAAAAAGAGATTTGGACAAAGATACTATTGTTGCACATAAAAAATTCAGGGGTCTGGTTTCTCTCTAAGTTTGCTAAGCTGTAGAGAATCCCTTAGCCTAGTGTCAGTTACAGACAACTATCCAGAAAGCTAGAAAGGATTGATCTTCCTCTCCTTCAGAGTTCTTTCTGACAAGTCTCGCTAACTTTGGAAGGGACATCTCAGCATCGTGAATTTTCTCCCACTTAAAAACCTAACACAAAATTTCTTTAAACACTGTCCAAGTGTATTCAATCCTGAATACAGTCATGGGGTCCATGATCAGAATGCTGGCAGTGCCACTGGGTTATAATAAGAAAACAGAAGTGACCCTGGACATGGAACCTTGTGGACATTCAGCTTTCTTCTACTAGTGTGTTCAAGAAAAGCATCCTGATTTGCCAAGTTATTTGTTTGTTTGTTTGTTTATATAGTAGGCTCCACATCTGGTGTAGAGCCCAACATGGGGCTTGAACTCACGACCCTAAGATCAAGACCTGAGCTGAGATCAAGAGCCAGGCCAAAGCTTAATCGACTGAGCCACCCAGGTGCCCCTACCAGGACTTTTAGAATATGTCATTGAACATTTCAGTGGAGTTCTCTTAACTCCCCGTGTTCAGTGACACATGTTGGGCCCCAAATATGCTGACAATTGTGGTAATGATACTCTACATAGATATGGTGGCTTATGTGTTTCAGAGCCATTTTTTTTGGTTGTTGTTGTTGTTACCTAATCCAATCCTTATAGACTCCCTGAGAGGGGATCAGGGAACATATTATCATTCTCATTTCATTGATCAGGGAAGTAAGAATGACTTGAACTGATGCTCTAAGTTCGGTGCTAGGAAGAGACAGTGCTGGGACTGCAGCCTAGGATTTCAGCTGTCTGCACAATGTTGCCGGGTACCCGGCATGCTTTTCACCCGACAAGCTGCCCCACCCTCATGTTTTAATCCAGGACTGCTGTCCACCAGCTGTTCAGCAGACTCCTTCCTTCCTTCCTTCCTTCCTTCCTTCCTTCCTTCCTTCCTTCCTTCCTCCCTTCCTTCCTTCCTCCCTTCCTTCCTTTCCTCCTCCCTCCCTCCCTTCTGATTTCTTTCTTTCTTTCTTTCTTTTTCTTTCTTTCTTTCTTTCTTTCTTTCTTTCTTTCTTTCTTTCTTTCTTTCTTTCTTTCTCTCTCTCTCTCTCTCTCTCTCTCTTTCTTTCTTTCTTTCTTTCTTTCTTTCTTTCTTTCTTTCTTTTCGTTTATCACCTCTCACATCCTGTATATCATCATCTCCTGCCCATTCTATTTCGAAACCATATTCCAAATCTGCTCTATCCTCTCCATTTCCAACGCACCCACCTTGGCCCAAACCAGCATTGCCTCTCACCTGAATGACAGCAACAGCTTGCCCCCGGCCCCTGTTTCCACTCTTATATCCCATGGTCTATTCTTCACGGGGCAGCTGGGTGACCTTCCTAACTCACATCAACTTCTATTCCTTCTCTGCTCAGAAACCTTTAATTGCCCTTTGGATAAACTCTGAAGAGACCTTCACTGTGGTCAACCATACACAAACTCGGCCTGTCTCTGACCTTGTCTCCCTCCTTCTCCCCCCATCGTTATCTCCCACCATCTCCCACCTGCTCGGTGAGCCCCAGCCATGCTTATCTTTCTCTGTTACTAGAACATACCAAGATTACTGCTTTTCTAGAGTCTTTCATAACCTGAAATGCTCTGCCCTCAGTCCTTCCTGCAGCTCATCCGCATCACCCAGATCTCTGCCTGACGGCTGCTTCTATAGAGAAGCCTTCCCTGAGCACCTCATCTGAAGGAGATCCTGTCCCTCTTGGTCATATTATCCTTTTAATCCTGCATGACCCTTACTTTGTCTATCGGTTTATTGTCTATCTCGATTGACTAAATATAGTCTCTTTTTTTGGTAATTATTGTTTTAATCTTATTTTATTTTTTCAGTGTTCCAAGAGACTATAGTCTTATTTTTAAAAATGATTTATTTATTTATTTGAGAGAGAGAGAGAGCATGCAAGCAGGGGGAGAGGTGGAGGGAGACAATCTCAGGCAGACTCCCCGCTGAGCACAGAACCATACCTGGGGCTCCATCCCACAATCCCGAGGTCACCACCCAATTTGAAACCAAGAGTTGGCTGCTTAACCAAATGAGCAATCCAGACACCCCTGGATTATCTTCATTACTATGAACCTGGTATGGTCTAAGCGTTTTAGCAATATTAACTCATTTTATCCTCATAATGACCATTATGCATTTCTCAGATGAGGAAATGAAGGCCCAGAAACTTCCTCAAGGTCACTGAGCTCATAAGTGACAAAACCAGGACTTGAGCCAAACAGTTTGGCTTGAGAGTCCTTGCTCTTGGGTGGGGGTCTGGTCTATTGTGTTTAAGTAGGAATGCCCATCATGGAGAACAGTGCCTGGCTCGGAGTAGGCACTCTGCAAATAGTTGTTGAACAACTGAATGATTTCATGGTCTCTAGGGAGACCCCGACATTGGATCTCCACCAGTATATCTTGGGTGTACACTAGCATCTGTCTGATCCTCAGACCCCTAGTGTTATGCGGGAACCAGACTAGTTAACATTTTGTGAGATATTTTGACATAACAGCATCTTCAGCCAGAGTCATGTTTGAAACTAAAGCTATCATCTGCCTGAAATCTACCTATATGGTAACAATTGACATTTACATGGTGATGTAATTTCTATAGGGCTCTACACATACATCTTCTCATTTCACCGTGGTCAAAGGGAAAACACCATTCCAAACCCCTTCAGGGGATTCAACGAGACTGAAGCAGTCATTACTATTAGCTCAGGTGGTTAATGTCATAGCTTCTCACCTGCAGTTAAATCCAGACGGGAGCAACTATGTGCTATGAATTTGCCTGTGTCCGTAATGTCCTCAGGGAACATGTACCTGGATTACTAAGACTAATTTTGAATTGGCAGAGTTAGATCTTACTGAGACTGTCCAGCTATGACTAACAACAATAAAAAAAAAAAAAAGTGGGAGGAATTAGATCTTATGGCAAGGCAGGTTGAGCTAAATTGATCACATAATGGTATATTTAAAAAAGTCATCTCCTACTTTTCTACATTTCCCTCTTGTTTTCACAGAGCACTCCTGCCATTGCATTATCGTTGAGCAACCCTGGAGGATTTTCCTTATTTCTCTTCAGCCTGCCTTCTCCTAGTTAGGTTATGCTTTGACCATCTCTAGGTGCATCCCTTCCCTTAAAACTTACCTTTCCCGCGCACTTACTAAGTGAGTGACTAGTTCTGATAACGGTCAGCTCCAGACTCTACACAAAAGTCACTTTCTCCTGCCCACTTCAGTCCATGGTGCTTTCGTTTTGTACTATTGCCACAGTCCGCCTTGCTGGGTGACAGGCACCATGAAGCTAGTCTAGTTCAACGTTAAGGATAGGGGCTTTGATGGCAAACTGCCTTGGTTCTACTCCTTGCTCTGCCACGTATTAGAAGTGCAAACTTTGGCAAAGTACTTTGTCTTTTCTGTGCAACCATTGCTTCTATAAACTGGGGATAACAGCACCCGTCTCCTAGGGTTGTTATGCGGCTTATATCACTACAAGGAAAGCGCTCAGAACACTGCCCAGCCCAATATAAGTTATATATCAGTATCGTTGTTGAAAACAGTGACAGGTCTTATACTCATTGCAGCTCTTGTGTACATAATTGGCACTCAATCAACATATGTTTGGGTCCAAACCCACTGGTTTTCATCATTACAGGTCTCAAGGGATTAAAGAATGATTCATCTCAGATAATACTACACCGCAAACCACTTAACAGACATTTAAATTAATTTGTAGAAGAATTACAATTTTTGCAAAAATAGAAATAAAGCAGGATATTGTAAAATGAATAACTGTTTTTTTTCCCCCACTGAGAGAGATGAAATTGTTTGTAATCTTTTAATAAGACGTCTCTGTCTACCTGGGTTGAGCTATAGGTCAGCACTCACAACGAAATATCATCCATAACCTTGAAGGTCATCAGGAATGGTGGCAAGGTTGGGCAGCTTCTTTAGATGGTCCCAGAAATGAAGAAGAACTGACTCACCCAGTTTAGGCTGGTTAAGTCTGACCAACATCAGTTGAACTGCGGATTACCTAACTATCTGAGTGTGAAATTAAATGCTTACTATTTTATCCACTGAGACGCTGGAGTTGTGCTTGGTAGAATTATTACAGTAAAAACCTGTCTCATGTGGAAATTGGTACTAGAAGTAGGGTATTGCCTGAGAAATGGGGCAGTGGCTATAAGTTCAATTAGCACATAGTAAAGAGACAATAACAGAAGTCACACAGTGGTGACCCATGTTATGGCAAAACATTTGGCAACATTGTCACCTGTCAAGAATGGGAAGGCAAAAAAAAAAAAAAAAAGATAAAAGACCTCATGAACTTGGGAAGAGGGGCAAGGAGGTTTTGAGGCAGAATGTTGGTTGTGTGAGTAGGTTGTTACAAGTTGTATGTGATAAAATACTAAAAGAAAGATCAGAAAATAACTGGTTGATTTGAAAACATAAGAGAGAGGAAAGATAGAGAGCCCAGGAATTTTGGAACTTTCAGGCCTGGGCAACAAAACTGTTTCTCATCTCCAACCAGCAAAAGAGAAAATTGAGAAGGCTTTTTGAGTTTGAAAAACCTGCTAAGACTCAGCATCCAAAGAAAGACCAAATCAAGCTTTTAAAAGATCCTGAAAAGGATTAAAGATTAAAAGAAAAATTCTACCTAATAGACTTGTGTCCCATGGAATGCAATAGACCCATGACATTTGATGTATCAAAGTGACTCTCAATAAGTTTATTAGATGTCTCAAAACTATGGCTATGACTTTTGTCACATACAAAAGTCTAGAGTAAAACACAAAAAACCAACCAAACTTTTGGGTGAGCTATCTTGCGCAAAGCAACCCAGGCTGGTCTAAAAGACACAGTGACTTTTCAAGATAGAAAAAGATCTCTGGGTCTCTAATTTTCTACAGGCAAGAAGCAGCCAAGAAGGTAGGGTAACCAACTCATCACTGTTTGCCTGGGCCTTTCATAGTTTTGATACTGAAACTCCTACAATCCAGGAACAATCTCAGTCCCAGGAAACTGGGACAGCCGGACACCCTTTGAAGAGGGCATATTCTACAACGCTACATTTATGCAGCCAAGAGAGACAATGATGAAAGGAAGGAACTCCAGAGGGCAGACTCAAGAGTCATGGAGAACAATGAACTTGGAACTGATTCCCAGGGAGCAAATCCAAAGCTTAGTGAAGGACCACTTCCTATCCCTTAGGGTAGGGGGACCTGATGGGATTTCAGAATTGCTAGGAGCTCCTGACTGCTCACATCCCTCCTTGACCCACCTCGCTCGAGAGCAATGGTTTCATCGGCTCCCCACTCTGTACCAGAAAGTTTTCAGGCCCCATTTGGAATTCTCCCAGAGATCTGTTATGAGCTAAGTGATAGGTCCGGACAAACTATAAAATGCGGTTTATTTTAGTGGCATATAGTTACCAAGTGTCCCAGTTTTCTTTCTGCAGCATTAGGGAAATTTGTCAGGGTAACAACCTGGAGCTGAAGACCCAATTCCTCTTTGTTCCCTTTATATTTACGATTCACAAAAGAGAGCATTAGATCAGGCTGTTTTGGAGCAATTTGGTGTGAATCATGTCTATCTGAATTGTTTGCACCAGCCAGCTCTGACGTGTCCGAGCTGCCTCATGCCCAGTCTGTGTAGAGTTTCTCTCATTTATGCACAGTGTCCTGAGCCAATCTGCTGTGGTTAAGTTGGTAAGTAGCCGATTCTACCTCCCTAAGATGCTAAGATTGCCTGAGACAGGAAGAAAGATTGAGATATTTTCCCCAAGAGGTGACTCTGTTCAGGGCATACACTTCGACTCCTTCGATCTAGCCTTTGAAGTCTTAAAGGGATAGTGACATAGACATTTCATGTAACCAACAAGACTGAGAGGTGTGGAATGTTTGGGGTCATAGGGGCCTTTCAGTTGGTTGTGTCACCTATGTGGGTAAAACCAACTGAGCTGTGGTAGAGACCATGCTATGTGCATACCAAATCCCCTTTCATTTTCTTCTTCCTGACATATGGGAATATATACTTCACAGCCCCCTTTATAGCTAGATTCAGTCACGTGACTGGGTTTTGGACAACAGTTGTAGGACTCCCTTGTCTTTTTCCACCTCCTCCATATTCTCTCTCCCCCTTCCAGAGCTACCTTCCATGACAGCTGCCTGCCATGTTTAAGGCGGCAGCGCCACAAGACGGAGGGAGCTTGGCTGCCTCATTTACTGCCTGAGGGAGAGGCTCCCAGGAGAGTTGCCTGGCCTGTATTGGACCGAGACGTGGGAGGGAGAGAAACCTGCATCACGTGTAGCTGTGGAGATGTGGGGATTGTTACACCAACTCGCACTGGTTATCTTGGCAACTATAGAAGGCCAATGGACTGAAAATGGAGAGTCTAGGTACGGTTTTTCTCTTACTTCAGATTCAGCAACTTGTTTGCCACATTACTTCACGGACATCAGGATTTGTCACATGTGTACAAGTGACTGGCCTCACAGCTCCCGGTTTGTAGTTGGGTGGTACAAGGAGGGAGCATGTACCAAATTGGAACAGCAGAGGTCAAGAGTATGAAAATATTTACAAGGAAGAATATAAAAACAATGACAGCGGTGATACAGGTTGTTTCATACGCTTCCGGGCTTTGGGACAGCAATTTACACCCAGCCCCTGGGATCTCCCTCCACATTCCTGTTCCTGTTCTTTGTTGGTCCCCAAAGGACCCATTCTCAAAGCGTGATGCATTTATTTCTCTTGTCAGAAAGGAACATTAAACACGGAGAAGTTAATATGGGCCCTACCGGCGTGCTGGGAGCTTAGACAAGCTTGGAAGTCTTGCTGAGGCAAAGATTTTAAATGTGTTATAAAGCTCTAATAAGGTCCTTAACAAGGAACAAAAATGAACCCACTCCCCAAAGCATTGACCTGGAAGGGTGTCTTTGTTGCTTAAATTATGATTACAACTTTCCAAGCTACGTCTTATTAATGAATTCTAAATGGAAGTATTTATCTCAGGAGGAAGTGGTGTTTCTTCCTCTCATCCCCGGTGACACACTGAACATACTAATTGATATGAAGCTGATTTTTAGGAGACAGGAAAGCCCATAGGTCTTTGTCACAATGACAATTGTCGCTGGAGCCATTAAAGACTGTCAGATCAGGGCTGAAAACAGGCTCCTCTCATTTTACAGCGTCCCCAGAGTATATGATTTTGCCATGCTTTTGTGGCTCACACACTCACGAAAAAGAGCTTTCCTTCTTTATGAGGCCTTATTACCTGCACAGGGACCTTGGGAAGCTTTGGGGAATGCCCTTCTCCTTTATTTTTTATGAGAAATTGCATATTACTTAATTACGTTGCCTCCAATTTCATCAATTTTACATGGGATGCAGGAGATAAGATAATCTCTTCAAAAATGGGATAAACTATAATACAGACCAAAGACAAACTTAATGCATATCGAGAATATACAAGTCAAGGAGGAAAACATGGGCCAGTTGAAAGATGAAAAGAAAAAAAAGAGAGGGACATGAAAATTTGAAATACCAATGGTCAATGAAAATCTTTTTTCCGCCCTTACTGTGCCTTTTATTTCTGTGACTTATTCATTCCATAACTGGAAGCCTGCATCTCCCACTCCCCTTCACCCAATTTGCCCATCCCCCCACTCCTCTTTTCTATATTTACAGGTCTGATTTTGCTTTTGTTTTTTTATTCTTTTTTTTAAAGATTCCACATATGAATGGAATCATATGGCATTTGTCTCTCTCAGTCTGACTTGTTTCAGTTAGCATAATTCTTTCTACATCCACCCATACTGTTGCAAATGGCACACCCATCCTTTTTTATGGCCAAGTAATATTCCACTGTGTGTGTGTGCATACCACATCTCAAAAGATCTTTTATTAAACAAATTAATTGTACCAATAAATAAAGTAAATGAGATGTAATATAAATGCCACAAAGGGAAATAGCCCCTTATCTCCAATCAAATTGGAAAACATTTTCTTTTTTATAGTAACACTTAGCGATACTGAAGGTATAGGAAAGTAGGCATTTTTCAAACTTTGCTGGCCCCAGAGCAGAGTAAATTAGAGGATTCTTTGGAAATGTCTATCCAAGGTCTTAAAAATGTGACTACCCAATTTTACCCCTCAAAATTTATCCTAAGGAAGTAAATATGAATGTATGTGAAGATTTATCTAAGGGATATTTATTGCAGAATTATCTCAAATAATGCAACTGGGAAACAACCAAAAAAGTCCCACAATGGGAACTTGATAAGATAAATTATATTGTGTCCACATGATAGAGTGCAATGTAGCCATTAAAAATGATATTCACATGATATTCTAGAGTATTGATGGTACACGAAAATGTTTCTGACACATCGTTAAGTGAAAATGTCAAGTTGCAAAACAATGTTAACCCAATTTAGAAAAAAAAGAAAAAAAAGCATATTTATTTACATAGAAAACATATTGAAAGAATACACACCAAAATGTTAGTAGTTATTATTTTGGCGTGATGGGATTTTTCTTGCTCATGTGCATGTATATGTGTGTGAGTTGTGATTTTTTTTTTTTTTTTGTATTTTTTGGTATTTCCAACAGGGGACCTGTATTTCTCTGAAATCAGCCAAAAATTGTTTTCCCCCATTATTATGAGCATGAGGCTCAAACTCACGACCCTGAGATCAAGACCTAAGGTGAGATCATGAGTTGGACACTTAACTGACTGAACGACCCAGGTGCTGCTTTTTCCCCCATTTTTTTTTTTTTTTAGGTTTTATTTATTTATCTGAGAGAGGAAAGCAAGAAACAGAGCATGAGTGGAGGGAAAGGGGCAGAGGAAGAGGGAGAAGCAGACTCTCCACTGAGCAGGGAGCCCAATGCAGGGACTTGATCCCAGGATCCTGGGATCATGACCTGAGCCAAAGGCAGATGCTTAAAGAACTGGGCCACCCAGGCAACCCCCTGCCCCCCAATTCTTAAACGTGACAACTTCTCTGAGAAGGCTGAGGTAGAAATTCACTTGTGCAGCCACTTGTATGGGCTTGGCTGGCTTGCTTTTTATCAACCCCTCATGGACAACTGTTTGAGAGTCAAGAAAGAGAGAGCAGAGAATAAAAGAAGTTGTCCTGCAGCTTGGAGCATTTGGGAGGAGGGAGCAGTCCAGAAGCTCCAGGGCACCGTGGGTCAGGGGGAAAAGAGGAAGACCCACAGGTGGGAGAGGAGTATAGGCAAGACTGTAGGAAAGGCCAAAGACAACCTTGCCTGCAGTAGATACAATGCTCCCCTTCTAAGACCAGCTTTTAAAGCCTCAGTTATAGTCCTCGTACCCACTGAGGAAATGCAGGTGATGTTTTATCTCTTTTTAAAAAGGTATACGTAAGGACTGGGAACAAGATAGCAGAGAAGTAGGAGACCTAATATCATCAGGTCCCAGGAGTTCAGCTAGAGAGCTATCAAACCAGTCTGACCACCTACAAACTCAACAGGGGATCGAAGAGAAGAGCAGCAATTCTAGGAACAGAAAAGCGACCACTTTCCGGAAGGTAGGAGGCGCGTTGAGAAGTGAATCCGAGGCGTCACCCGGGAAGAGAGCCCGTGGGGGGAGGGGCCGGCTCCCAGCAGCGGCAGAGCAACGGGGCACAAAATCGGAACTTTTAGAGTCTGCTCCACTGAGGGAGGTCGCTGCAGAGGCTAAGCGGGGGTGGAGCCCTCGCGGGGACAGTGTGGTCTCAGGACCCGCGGGGTCACAGAAAGACCGGGGGTGTCTGAGTGCGGCAGAGCTCCCAGGTATCGGGGCGGGGAAGCCGGCGGCAGAGACGGAGCCGAGCAGTGCGGTCTCAGCTCGGGCTTACCTTACACCGTGATCCGAGGCACAGTCAGGCCACTGCTGTCCGAGCAGGGACCCCACAAGCGGCAGATCTGGGGAGACCCCTTCCTTCCTCCTCCGGGAGGAGCGGCGCGGGGGCGCGCGGCAGGAATCT
>CM052886.1:119519742-119567621 GCA_028534135.1 Potos flavus
CCCAGGTATCGGGGCGGGGAAGCCGGCGGCAGAGACGGAGCCGAGCAGTGCGGTCTCAGCTCGGGCTTACCTTACACCGTGATCCGAGGCACAGTCAGGCCACTGCTGTCCGAGCAGGGACCCCACAAGCGGCAGATCTGGGGAGACCCCTTCCTTCCTCCTCCGGGAGGAGCGGCGCGGGGGCGCGCGGCAGGAATCTGCTGGGTTTGGAGACTCCAAACGGGGCCGCGCGCCAGACAGAAACGCTCGGTCACGGGCCGGGTGAGCTCGGATCGCGGCCGGAGACCAGGGAGACGGGAGGGACGGACTGCTTTTCTCTGAGGGCGCACTGAGGAGTGGGCCCCGAGCTCTCGGCTCCTACAGGCCGGAGACTGGGAGGCCGCCATCTTCATTCCCCTCCTCCAAAGCGGTACGGAAAGCGTTCAAGGAACAAAAGCTCCCGAGAGCGAACCTGAGCAGATTACTTAGCCCGGCCCTTGGCAAGGGCGGTGCAATTCCGCCTCGGGCAAATACATTTGAGAATCGTGGCAACAGGCCTGAACATCCAGCCAAGACCAAGTTCACCGATCAATGAGAACTGCAAAACTTTAGAGTTGCGGGAATACAGCACATAGAGTTCATGGCTTTTTTCCCATGATTCTTTAGTCTTTCAAAGTTAAATTTCTAAATTTTAATTTTTTTTATTCCATTTTTAAAGTTTTTCCTCTTTCCTATTTTAACATTTTTTTAAAAGATTTTATTTATTTATTTGACAGAGAGATTACAAGTAGGCAGAGAGGCAGGCAGAGAGAGAGGGGGAAGCAGGCTCCCTGCTGAGCAGAGACCCCAATGCGGGGCTTGATCCCAGGACCTTGAGATCATGACTTGAGCCAAAGGCAGAGGCTTTAACCCACTGAGCCACCCAGGCGCCCCCCTATTTTAACATTTTTAAACTATTTTATCTTATCAATACCTTTTTAAAAAATACTTTTTAATTTTCATTATTATAGTCATATTCTATCCCTTCATTGTATTTGACCTTATTTTTTGTATACATATAGGTTTTTCTTTCTTTGAAATTTTGGATAAGTTTCTTCTAATAGATCAAAATATACCCTAAATCTAGCACATGGCTTTGTTCTAGTCTCCAGCCTGATCACATTTTCTCTCTTTTTTTTTTTTCAACCAACTTCTTATATTATCAATTCTTTTTTTAGGATCTTTTTAAATTTTCATCTTTACAGTCATATTCCAGCCCTTCATCGTGTTTACCCTTATTTTTGTATAGATATAAGCTTTTCTTTCATTAAAATTTTGGGAAGCAGTTTCTTCTAACAGACCAAAATACACACAAAATCAAGTGTGTGGCTCTATTCTATTCACTAATCTAATATATCTATATCTATCTATCTTTCTTTCTTTCTTTCTTTCTTTTCCTCCTTCTCCCCCCCAGTTTCAGGTCTCCTCTGATTTGGTTAGGGTATATTTTTCTGGGGTCATTGCTACCCTTTTAGTATTTTGTTCTCTCATTCATCTATTCTTATCTGGATAAAATGACAAGGTGGAAAAACTTATCTCAAAAAACAGAACAAGAGGCAGTACCAATGGCTAGGGACCTAATCAATAGAGGCATTAGTAATATGTCAGAACTAGAGTTCAGAATGATGATTATCAAGGTGCTAGCTGGGCTCAAAAAAAACATGGAAGATACTAGAGAATCCCTTTCTGGAGAAATAAAAGCCTTTTTTTGAGAAATGAAAGAACTAAAATCTAACCAAGTTGAAATAAAAAAAGCTATTAATGAGGAACAATAAAAAAAGGAGGCTCTTATGGCTGGGATAAATGAGGCAGAAAAGGAATTAATGATATAGAAGATCAAATGATGGAGAATAAAGAAGCTGAGAAAAAGAGAGACAAACAACTACTGGACCATGAGGGGAGAATTTGAGAAATAAGTGATACCATAAGACGAAACAATATTAGAATAACTGGGATCCCAGAAGAAGAAGAAAGGGAGAGAGGGGCAGAAGGTATATTGGAGCAAATTATACCAGAGAATTTCCCTAATTTGGCGAAGGGAACAAGCATCAAAATCCAGAGAACCCCCCTCAAAATCAATAAAAATAGGTCCACACCCTGAAATCTAATAGTAAAACTTAAAAGTCTCAGTGACAAAGAGAAAATCCTGAAAGCAGCTTGGGACAAGAGGTCTGTAACAAACAACAGACCTATTAGATTGGCCTCAGACCTATCCACAGAGACCTGGCAGGCCAGAAAGGACTGGCATGATATATTCAGAGCACTAAATGAGAAAAATATGCAGCCAAGAATACTATATCCAGCTAGACTGTCATTGAAAATAGAAGGAGAGATAAAAAGCTTCCAGGACAAACAAAAACTAAATGAATTGGCAAACACCAAACCAGCCCTACAGGAAATATTGAAAGGGGTCCTCTAAGCAAAGAGAGAGCCTGAAAGTAACAGACCAGAAAGGAACAGAGACAATATACAGTAACAGTCACCTTACAGTCAATACAATGGCACTAAATTCATATCTTTCAATAGTTACCCTGAATGTAAATGGGCTAAATGCCCCAATCAAAAGACACAGGGTGTCCGAATGGGTAAAAAACAAGACCCATTGATATGCTGTCTATAAGAAACATATTTTAGACCCAAAGACACCTCCAGATTTAAAGCAAAGGGGTGGAAAACAATTTACCATGCTAATGGACATCAAAAGAAAGCTGGGGTGGCAACCCTTATATCAGATAAATTAGATTTTAAGCCAAAGACTATAATAAGAGATGAGGAAGGACACTATGTCATATTTAAAGGGTCTATCCAACAAGATCTAAGACTTTTAAATACCTGTGCCCCTAACATGGGAGCAGCAAATTATATATCCAATTAATAACAAAATCAAAGAAACACATCGACAATAACACAATAGTAGGGGACTTTAACACCCCCCTCACTGAAATGGACAGATCATCTAAGCAAAAGATCAACAAGGAAATAAAGGCTTTAAATGACACACTGGACCAGATGGACATCACAGATATATTCAGAACATTCCATCCCAAAGCAACAGAATACACATTCTTCTCTAGTGCACATGGAACATTCTCCAGAATAGATCACATCCTGGGTCACAAATCAGGTCACCATGACCTGATTCACCATGACCAAATGGGATTTATTCCTGGGCTGCAAGGTTGATTTAACATTTGCAAATCAATCAGTGTGATATAATACATTAATAAAAGAAAGAACAAGAACCATATGATACTCTCAATAGATGCTGAAAAAGCACTTCATGAAGTACAGCATCCTTTCTTGATCAAAACTCTTCATAGGGTAGGGATAGAAGGTATACATCAATATCATCAAAGCCATCTATGAAAAACCCGCAGCGAATATCATTCTCAATGGGGAAAAATTGAGAGCTTTTCCCCTAAGGTCAGGAACACAGCAGGGCTGTCCACTATCACCACTGCTATTCGGCATAGTACTAGAAGTCCTAGCCTCAGCAATCAGACAACAAAAGGAAATAAAAGGCATCCGAATCAGCAAAAAAGAAGTCAAACTCTCACTCTTTGCAGATGCTATGATACTTTATGTGGAAAACCCAAAAGACTTCACTCCAAAACTGCTAGAACTCATACAAGAATTCAGTAAAGTGTCAGGATATAAAACCAATGAACAGAAATCAGTTACATTTCTGTACACCAACAGCAAGACAGAAGAAAGAGAAATTAAGGAGTTGATCCCATTTACAATTGCACCCAAAACCATAAGATACTTAGGAATAAACCTAACCAAAGAGGCAAAGAATCTGTACTCAGAAAATGTCTATGCTACCCAGAACAATCTACATATTTAATGCAATCCCTATCAAAATACCATCAACTTTTTTCAAAGAAATGGAACAAATAATCCTAAAATTTATATGGAACCAGAAAAGACCCTGAATAGCCAGAGGAATGTTGAAAAAGAAAACCAAAGTTGGCGGCATCACAATTCCAGACTTCAAGCTCTATTACAAAGCTGTAATCATTAAGACAGTATGGTACTGGCACAAAAACAGACACATAGATCAATGGAATAAAATAGAGAGCCCAGAAATGGACCCTCAACGCTATGGTGAACTAATCTTCAACAAAACAGGAAAGAATGTCCAATGAAAAAAAGACAGTCTCCTCAACAAATAGTGTTGGGAAAATTGGACAGCCACATGCAGAAAAATGAAACTGGATCATTTCCTTATACCACACACAAAAATAGACTCAAAATGGATGAAAGACTTTAATGTGAGACAGGAATCCATCAAAATCCTTGAGGAGAACACAGGAAGCAACCTCTTCAACCTCAGCCGCAGCAACTTCTTCCTAGAAACATCACCAAAGGCAAGGGAAGCAAGGGCAAAAGTGAACTATTGGGATCTCATCAAGATCAAAAGCTTTTGCACAGCAAAAGAAACAGTCAAAAAAACCAAAAGACAACCGACAGAATGGGAGAAGATATTTACAAATGACATATCAGATAAAGAGCTAGTATCCAAAATGTATAAAGAACTTATCGAACTCAACACCCAAAGTACAAATAATCCAATCAAGAAATGGGCAGAAGACATGAACAGACATTTCTACAAAGAAGACATCCAAATGGCCAACAGACACATGAAAAAGTGCTCAACATCACTTGCCATCAGGGAAATACAAATCAAAACCACAATGAAAACAAAACAAAGCAAAACAAAAACAAAAACAAAAAAACACAATGGGATACTACCTCACACCAGTCACAATGGCTAAAATTAACAAGCCAGGAAATGACAGATGTTGGTGAGGATGCAGAGAGAAGGAAACCCTCCTGCACTGTTGGTGGGAATGCAAGCTGGTGCAGCCACTCTGGAAAACAGTGTGGAGGTTCCTCAAAAAGTTGAAAATAAAGCTACCCTATGACTCAGGAATCACACTACTGGGTATTTACCCTAAAGATACAGATGTAGTGATCCAAAGGGGCACGTGCACCTGAATGTTTATAGCAATGTCCACAACAGCCAAACTATGGAAAGAATCTAGATGTCCATCAACAGATGAATGGACAAAGAAGATGTGATACACACACACACACACACACACACACACACACACAAACACAATGGAATACTACGCAGACATCAAAAAAACCCATGAAATCCTGCCATTTGCAATGATGTGGATGAAACTAGAGGGTATTATGCAAAGCGAAATAAGCCAACCAGAGAAAGACAATTATCATATGATCTCTCTGATATGAGGAATTTAAGAGGCAGGGTGGGGGGTCATGGGGGGTAGGGAGGGAAAAAATGAAACAAGATGGGACTGGGGAGGGAGACAAACCATAAGAGACTCTTAATCTCATGAAACAAACTGAGGGTTGCTGGGGGATGGGGAGGAGAGATAGGGTGGCTGGGTTATGGACATTGGGGAGGTATGTGCTATGGTGAGTGCTGTGAATTGTGTAAGACTGATGATTCACAGACCTGTACCCCTGAAGCAAATAATACATTATGTGTTAATAAAAAAAAAAAGTATACATAAAGAATAGGTATTACCTTGGGCTACTCCTGAACAGGGGAATGTCTAGATATGCCTTTTTCTTTTCCTTGAGTCTTAATTTTTATAAAAGATTTATTAGGAATTGGAGGTAACCAGGAGCAGGAGCACTAAACTATTTTAGTTGCAAATAAGAGAGAACTAAGAGAAAAGGCAATTCCTTGTCTCTGCTGTAGCAAATTGAGTTGCTGGCAAGTGGAGTGGATGAGCTGACCTGACAGGATTCCTTTCAGTCCTGGGGCGACTGGCTCTCTCAGGCTTCATCTTCTCAGTGTTCCAGATTCATTCCAGGTGAAGGTCATGTACAACGTAAATACTGGAGCCTGAGTGGCCTGGATTTCTGATACTACCTATGGTATACATTGACAGGTAAAGCAGTCATGTCCTTTACTTATTGGGAAAAGATCTCTTTCAATATACAGATCTTTCTTGACCCATGATGGCATTAAGTTCCAATAAACCCAATAAACATTGTAGGTTGAAAATATCATTAAGTTGGAAATGCTTTGAATACGTCTAACTGACTGAACATCATTTTTTGTCCTATCCTTAAACATGCTCAGAACACTTATGTTAGCTTATAGTTGGGAAAAATCATCTAACACAAAGCCTATTTGATACTGAATATCTCATCATGTAATTTATTGAATGCTGTACCAAAAGTGAAAAATGAAATGGCTGTATGGGACAGAGCAATTGTCAGTATATTTGTCATTCACCCTCATGATCATGGAGCTGCCTGGGAGCTGTGACTACACACTATATCACAGGAGAGTTGTACCACATGTCACCAGTTCAAATCTAAAGGATCCAAATTCAAAATTCAATGTATAGTTTCTACTGAATTTGATTGCTTTCACACCATTGTAAAGTCAAAAAATTCTAAGTTGAACCATCCCAAATCAGTTATCGAGTAATAGAGAAAGTGATGGGCAAGCTGGAGAGGTCAAAAAGGATGGAGGCAAGTCTGGAAACACTGTCTTATATGAAATAATGGAAGGAACTGGGCTCTTTCGCCCAGAAAACAAAGCTTTAGTGGGCACATGATAGTTGTCCTCTGCTAATTTAACAGCTATTGTAAGAAAGACAGGATAGTTTTGCCCTATTTGGTTTCAAAGAGCAGACATGAGGACCAGATGCTATTAGGAGGCTGGTTGTATTTCAATAATAATAATTAGAATAAGAAAATTCTAATAGGAGCAATTGCACAACAGTGGGATTTGTGATGAGGAGTAAAAACTAGAAGTTCATATTTTGACTCCTTGTTTTTGATTGGCTTCCATGGAGGGAAACTCAGAGACAGAGATTCTGAAGGAGATCATTGGGGGTGTTCTTGGGATCAATAATTGTGGGAGGGAACGAGGCAGGATTAAGCAAAGGAAGATAAGCAGCAATGCTGGACAATGGAAGCCTCAACTGATCCTGCAGAGAGGTCTGAACATAGGAGGGTCTTTGAGAACCATCCTGAGTTCAGGTGAAAGGGCCAGCCTCTCTACCAGCTTCCAGACCTTGGGTGAGGAAGTTCAGCTAACGACTATTTCACATTTGCATGGTGATCTAAGCAGCTCTTTACAGCATTCATCATGACTTGGAGAGGGTAGGAATTTTAAGTAAGACATAAAAAGTGATAAATATAAAAGAAAAGATCAATTTGACTATATTAGGAAAAGAATACCTATTTTTCAAAAGATGCCATAAAGAAAATACAAAGAATACTTACAATCTGGAGGAAAGATTTTAACACATAGAACCAAGAAAGGATTCACATCAAGAATGTATAAAGATTGTCTACATATCATTAGTGAAAGGATAAACAATATAGTAGGAAAATGGTCAAAAGTCATGAACAGGCATTTTATAAAAGAAAAAGACACATATGGCCAATAAACACATAAAAAAGATGTCTAATTTTATTAGTGATTACAGAAATACAAGTCAGGTTCACAGTGAGATATAACTTTACACAGATTTGACATAAACATTAAGAAGCTTGATGATACAGGTATTGGAGCGTACGTGGATAGAGAGAATTTCTTATACATTGTTGGTAGGAGTGTAAATTGTTATAAGAACCACTTTGGAAAAGCACTTTGGGATTACCTTGAACATTAAATATTTATGTATTATATAATCCAGCAATTATGCTTGCAGGTGTACTCCTGCACACATACAAGAACAGACACAGAAGCACTACTTGTAATAGCAAAATCCTGGAAACAACCCAAATGTGCATTACATACAGCACGTGCACACAATGGAATATTATAGAGCAGGAAAATCAGATGAACCACATGCCACAGTGGGGATGACTCTGAGCAATTTAATATTCAGTGAAAAAAGTAAATCCTAGAATATTAATTATAGTATGACACCCTTTCCATGAAGTCAAAAGGTAAATGAAACAGTGTATCTGGAGAGCATGTATAGATGTGAGGTCCGTAAAAACAGGAGAGTGATCAATAATATTGTGCATCTGAGGTCCAAACAAAGAGGAAGTGGAGCAGGAGAAACGGGAGGGGAAAATCAACCCGAAACTATTGTTGGAGTGCCTCAAGGAGAGATCACAGGTCCCATTTGTCATGGGTGTGGTGCTAATAATTTCCTTTAAAAACCACACAAGAGATATAAGGGATTAAACTTTATAGTTATCTCTTCTCCCACATGGAAATCCCAGAACCCCGAAGACAACTTATAGAACATGTCCATCAGTTTTCAAATTAGTCTACTGTCCTACCATAAATGATCTGCTAAGTGACATGTTAGCCACTTTTCAGATGGAGACACTTGCCTGTGTTTTGATGATTCCCGGTGACCTCACAATAGTGATAGAAAGGTCCTTTGGAGGTTGTTTTTCTTTGTTTGTTTGTTTTGTTTTTGTTTTTGTTTTTAAATTATGGGAGAGTATGCTCTGCTGCCAAGTGTTTAATTCTGGGTGACAGACTCACCTGTGTTGTAATTACGAGTCTTGGGAAATCAGAATGTCTTGAAAGTGAAATGAGTGCTTCGGCAGGTGGGGCATTTTCCAATGCTCTAATATTTGGAGGTATTCAAAAGAATCCAAAGGAGCATTTGGAGGATGTTACTGAGAACATTCAAAGGAGATGGCTTTTTTTTTTTAAGGATTTATTTACTTTGTTTTTAAAGAGAGAGAGAGCATGTGGGGAGGAGGGGCAGAGAGTCTTAAGCAGCACTGAGCCTGATGTGGGGCTCGATCCTACCACCCAGAGATCATGACCTGAGCCGAAAACCAAGAGTCAGATACTCAACCGACTGTGCCGCCCAGGCGCCCCTAAACTGATAACTTTTAAGGCAACTTCTAACTCAGATTATGAGCCCAGGTCAACCCTCTTCCAGAGGACAGAGCAGCGTGCTCTTTATCTGACTGAGTGGCATGGAAACTCCACCCATCCCCCATCCTCCAGCTAGCAATTCTGTCCTAAATTAATAGCCTCTCCCATTAGCTTAGATTATAGCACTGATTAGATATCTGGCATCTGGGTATTTATGAGCTTTCAAAGTAAGGGCCAAGAAATCACAAGACCAAAACGTATTTTGTCAGCTTCTCTCCTCCCCTGCAAGCAAATCCCATATTCACAGAGATAAAGATAAAATAAGAAATGTATTTGGTACCCTTCATGTATGTGTATATTTCTTAAGATAACAAGCATCTTTAACTGATCTTGACAGCTGTTCATTCAGGTTTGTTTTTTTTTTTTTTCTCATAGGTTTTATTGGGCATCTTTTTCAAACTCCAGGCTTCTCTGGATGAGCTTGTGATTTGATTGTCTGATCAGGGAACATTACCTCATTAAAAATAAATGTGCAGAGAGGTTTAAAGATTGAAATTTCATGTTTTATTTGTTGAAAAGAAAGAGGTCACATCAACTAATCAATCTCAACATCCATAAATGCAATTCCCAAGCCTCTGAAAGCAGGGTGTAAAGAAGAGATTATGAAACCAACTCATTAACAAGTCCTGAGGGAGAGTCCTTGAATGTCTCGGTAAAGTTGGGTTCTACTGACTATAGATGGACCACCCAGGTGACTGCCTCACTGTGCGTAGAGCCCAGGTGGATCCAATAGGATGACTGATTTTGGAATATTTTACCCTGGGAGCCAAGACTGTTTAGTTGCATTTATGTAAACATTCTGTTTGTACCGCAGAAATAAGAAACGGTTCCTTCTAGGGAAATTATGACTTTCTGTTATCTTCTTCAGTATCTTTTCCCCTTCAGCACGGTATTCAGTATGGAAGGCAAGGCAGGGGGGTTGGGATGAAGAACAAAAATGAAAGTGAGCTTCAGACTAGTTTTATTACTTAATAATTTCATGACTTTAATAAGATGCTTTACAGCTTTGAGGTTTGTTCGTTTTTAAAATTAGAAAAATAATTACATCCATCTACTAGGTGTGTGTGAGAATTAAATAAAACCAGTTATCTATGTTGTTTGGAATTGACTTTGCTCTAGAGATTATTTAAGGTAACTTATAAATAAGGCTGTAGTCAACAAACCCACGCCTACAACCATCCCCGTCACATACGGAGGCACATGACTTATGCAGATGTAACGCACTGTATACAAATGTAGCATAAATTAAAAACACAGATAAAAGATGAAAGGAAAACAAAGGTGGAAACATATAATGAAGACAAATGAGAATAAAAATACGAGCAGAATACAAATGTGGTTCTCATCTTTGGAACAGCTAGCAGAAAAAAAAAAAAAAAAGAAATTTAGTCTATAGAACACTTCACAGTGTCCATAATAGAAAAAGAAACCAGCTGTCCAAGATATCCACCATTGGTTCCAAAACCAGAAAGAAAATTTTTCCATATAAAGAACACAGTGTATGAGGTGATGGGCAAAATCTTTGACAATGATCTTACAGTAAATACAATGATGCCTTTGGCAGGGTTGTTTGTTGTATCCACTTTTTGATGGCATTACAACAAAGTAAAATACAACCAGGAAAACAAGGCAAAACATGTAGATGTTGCTTGGAATGCATTTCTAGATGTCTTGCATTTTGATGATGTGGTTTGCCCCCCTGGGAGAATGGATGGATTATACATGTTTCAAGCAATCTCCTTTTTCTTTTTAAAAAAATTTATTTGAGAAAGAGAGAGAGAGAGAAAGAGAGCCTAAGCAGGAGAGGCAGAGGGAGAGAGAGAAACTCAAGCAGATTCTATGCTGAGTGCGGAGCCTGATGTGGGCTTGACCTCACGACCGTGAGATCATGACCTGAGCCAAAGTCAAGAGTCGGACGCTTAACCAACTGAGCCACCCAGGCGCCCCTCAAGCAACCTTCTTAAACTAAATAAGACAGGCTCCGTAGCTCAGGGGTTAGAGCACTGGTCTCGTAAACTAAATAAGACAATGTACTTAGAGGAGCCTATAAACAACAAAGAGAACCACACACAGAACCACAGTTCCGCAGAACCACACACATTCTTCTGGTACCTCTGATGATTACCAGGAAACTAGCTTGTGTCCTTACTTGTGGACCTGTCATGATTATAAATCAACTCGGTAGACTCACCTCTGATAAAGTTGGCTCATAAAGACTTGTTAGAAATATCTGCATTTTAATAAGCAACTCTTGAATATCCCAAAACCCTAAAGTCCGGAGGAATGAGTCTTTAATGGAAGTGCTTTGTTCACAATGACAGGAGGGGTAGGAGGGAGGGGTTCTTTTTTCTGGCATTTTGTTATCTAGATAAGTGATCATCAACTCCGTTACATATAAACTACTTCTCTAAGGAGAGATTCAAAGTCCAAATATAACAAATATATATTTTTTTCATTTTCAAAGTTTTAGAAATACTCTCCATTTTATAAGGCAAAAACTTTCATTCATTGCATCTTCCAAGACAACTATTGCTAATGAAATGCTGTTACTAATATGTCCTTAATGATTCCAGGGAGATTTCTCCCTGAATACATCTTACTTTGTTCCCAGTAGCAAGGCTCCATTCATTTTTTGTTAAAGATTTTATTTATTTATGAGAGAGAGAGCAAGAGAGAGCAAGCACGAGTAGAGGGAGAGGGAGAAGCAGGCTCCCCGATGAGCGGGGAGCCAGATGTGGGGCTCAATCCCAAGACCCTGAGATCAAGACCTGAGCTGAAGGCAGACGCTTAACTAACTGAGCCACCCAGGCGTCCCACAAGGCATCATTCATAATAAGGCCTAATGGGAACAAGCTATTTTCAGATTGATTTTCCTCTCTGTACACAACTCTTACCACTACTTCATTAAAAGACTTCTTCTAATTAAACCTCATTATTAAAAAAAATTCAGTTTCAATCTTTATGCATTAGGTAGAAAAATGCTCCAGAAATCAAATAACTTTCTGTGTCACAAAAGAAAATGAATTCTTCAAATTGTGACTGGCTTTAGAAAGAGATTGCTATCTGGAAAGCTGGCCAATACCTTCTGTGTATCAATCCATGAATGTGTGATAATTAGTCAGGAGTGGAAGCTGTCATTCCAATCAATTTTATGAAAAAGATCACAGCAAGCAAGATGACATCTTTTATGATGACCTCTGCACTCACAATGTCTTCAGCTGACAATTACTCACCTGCCACTCTCAAAACCCATTTTATTAAAAAATATACCAACCACTTAGTTATCTTAGACTGATAGAGTCTATGTGTTCTGCTGAAATTCATCAATATTAACAGCAACAAAAACCATACCATAAATTGGCTCTGTATATACTTCTAGATAAAGAAGAGCTTCTTAGGGGCTGAAATAATGTCTCTTTCAAGGAGTAGTGTTATTTTTAACCGGTCTGTCTTTATCCATTTTGCCCAGAGAAGTCATTATTCACAAGGCAGGGTGGAGGGAGGGGGCATCACTGAGTAAAAGGTTGCAAACCATTAGGAAGAAACACTCATTGACTGACCAGACTTTTTCTGCCCAATCCCCTGGAGCCTTGGTGAATACAGAATGAGTCCAGGAAAGGAGTGAGGGTGTGAGTGGACATCATATTAATGGCCAGTTGGGAAGCTTCTGAATCCCAGATGGGAATAGGGTTCCAATCAGGATGCAAAAAGCATATGGTACCTCAATTAGGGAGACTTTAATATGAAGAATGATTAAGCTGCAATGGAGTAACTATAAAGATCTGAGGATAACTCCAAAGAGTACCATTGTGGGATGCCTGGGTGGCTCAGTTGGTTAAGCATGTGCCTTCGGCAAGGGTCATGATCCAAAGGTCCTGGGATTGAGTCCCATGTTGGGCTCCCTGCTCATCCGGGCGTCTGCTTCTCCCTCTGCCCCTCCCCTGCTCATGTGCGCGCGCTCTCTCTCTCAAATAAATAAATAAAATCTTAAAAAAGAAAAACAGGGCCATCTTGCTAAGGAAGAGTATCCAAGGAAGGACAGACTTGGGAGGGTACCCTTCCCCAAGACTGGGGTTCAGATTTCACTGGATAAGTATAGTTGAAGCTTACTGGGTTAAAAAAAAAAAGGTATCCAGGGTGCAGGTGAGTTGGGCAGGTGCACAACAAAGTGGGCAGGCGCACAGAGAGAGTTTGGGACACCACTGTGAGCATAAACCTGGATTGCTTGGCACCCTGGAGGCCCAGGCAGGACTCCAGTCCTTGAGAGATTGCCAATGTGCAGCTGGGGCAGGGCACTGCCAGCTGTCCCACTAACAGACCATGTAATAGGAACAAGAAAAGCAAAAGGCAGAAACCAGAACCAGGAAGAAAAACCTTCCTCCTGCAGTGCCCTCTACTGACAAGGCTTGTATCACCAGCCATGTAAAGGAGGAAAGCTTATGGAGGCCAATCTATTCAGGCAGAACAGGTACTGAAGGGTGAATTTGGAGCAGAGAAGCAATGCGTTGATAACTGGCTCATTTATGGTGATACAGAGCATTCCCAAAAGCCTGGAGATGGTGGGAAGAGGGAGGGAGACAGCAGTCCCACCCACCTCATATGCCAAAGGATTTGGCCCTTGTGCTCATGCACAAATGCTGAGGTTGGTAGAACGTGGTCTACATGGACGATGAGATAGACAGTAATAGTGGTCTCCTCGGGCAAAATTGTGCAGCCAATCTATACATTGAACAAATTACTTACCGAAAGAATTAATTTTGTTTCCGATAGCCTAAGAGAGGTCCTACTCTGCGTATTGTCATTGCCAAAAAATATCAATCAGATGGGCCAAGTCAGGGAAGAAGTCCCTCTGTTGCCAGGAGGGGGCGGGGCGGGGTCAGGTAGAAAGACCCACAATGGGTTGATCTTTCAGTTCTCAGACAGCTGATGGAGAATGGAGCAGGCAGCTAACCTTTGCCTCAGTTAAATAGGCCCCTGAACTTTGGGAGGGTTGTGAGGGAGGTGGAGGGGGGCACAGGGATGGCTCTGACAAATGGTAGGTACTAACACAGTCTGAGAATCAAAAATTGTAGCTTATCGTGCCCCCTCCCTGCCTTCCGGTTACCATGGCAACACGAGACCACGCCACTTGCAGCCCATTTGTAGACTCCCCCTGACATTTGCCTCAACCCAATTTCGATCTGGATGGCAATGCTAGAGGGGAGGGACTCGCCAAGGTCGGGGGGTCAGACCTGGGTCCTCCCATTTCTTAGGAACCGTGGAGCCCCTGAGCTTCTGGGTGTGGATTCAGGCTCTCTGTCTCCAGAGGCTGTTTCCGCTCCCCAGGAGCGCTTAGAGCGGCATGTTACTGTGCCATCAAGACATGTTCTAAATTGGAAATGCATTTTTTTTATTAAAATAAATAGAAAAAGCACTAAGGGGGATAATAATGAGAAGAACACATGGGAAGACAAGGTTGCTTAGGTAGCCGTGTGACTGCCTTTGGTTGGGAGCAGAGACACGGCCCCAAACATCTTTCATCGTCCTAATGGGCTACAGTGAATTTGTTGAAAAACAACACATCTCGTGAGTGTGGGTCTTTCGGTTTTATAAGCAGAAAAATTCATACCAAATTTTAAAAAAATATATGCTTGATCCCAGTGACTTAGATTGGGTCTATAAGCTGTAAAGTGATGGGAAGTTGTGGTAATTATTTGTTTAACATAATCAACTCAGGTAAATCATTTCAAATTACTAAATTACTAAATTTGTGTGTGTGTGTGTGCTTATATGTACAAGTATAGATATCTGCATATTTGTCTCTGTATCTCCATCCATATATCATGCTCTCTTTAGATTACCCAAAAAATTACCCTAATGGCAAAGTAAATATAATCTCAGTGAATTAAAATATTAAAGTTTGATTTTACAAAAAGTTACTTACAAGGAATGGTTAAAAATCTTTAAAGGAATTCATTATTCAACCATTAACAGCTACCGACAGAAGGAAGAAAGTCTTTGTGTGTGTGTTTGTGTGTGTGTGTGTGTGTGAGACATTCTATAAAATGACTTGTTTAGTGACATTCTGTTGAATCACAGGCTGACCTGATTGATAACAGGACTGAGTAGGAACGTGGGGGTTTTTCATAAGGGAATTGTATTTGAAGATAATTATGTTTGGAAGGCTTTTCTGTCTTCAGATTTCATTAAACCCCGAATTACTTGTCTGGAATCTCCGAATTACTTGTCTGGAATCATCAGTGAATACGAATGGGCGTAGTTCCCCGAAAGGCCTGAGTACTTCTCTCCTGAGAGGAGCGACTCACCCAGAGGTGAGCTATGCTGTTGAACCACGGAACATGGGGGGGGGGGGGGGGCGTAAAGACACGGCTGGAGAAGTCAGGGGGCGGTAAGGAGGGGCCAGTGGAACATGCCGGAGTCATCGCAGCCCTCTCATACTCCGTGCCACGCTCCTGTCTCACAATGACCATGGGACACAATGAAAGGCAGAGATTGTTTCCATTTCCTGAATGAGGAGAAACTCAGAGAGGTCAAAGGATTTAGATGCCTGAGGCCACACAGCTGACTCGCAACGGAAGCATGATTGGAAGCCCCATCTTCTCACTATAAATGCCACATTCTTCCGGCTTCATCACACCCACCTGGAGCCACCACGTTCCTTCTCCAGCTGTAATTTTTTTTTTCTTTTTTAAATCCGTGGGTTACATGCATGGGAATTCGTGGTAAGTGGTGATGTACTTCATTTTATGAGGATAAATGTCTTCTTTCATTGCTAAATAATAATAAGAAACTCCAGCTGTTTCCATGAAAAAGTATTTAGTAAAAACGGCTGGAAAGTTCTTTATAAATTAGAGTTAAATGAAATAGATTACATTTATTGAACTAATAAATCCTTATTAATATCAATAAGGAGGGCATTTGATCAGGTCTCATAGCCCAATAAGGTTTGGCAATATGTCTAACGACACGCTAAGGGAATAAAAGAGACCTTGTCTTGCTCTAGTAAGTCAGCGTGCAATGTTAACCTTCAACTAGAAGCATTCCTGGAAAATAAAGTTGCCATCTTCTGAACATGGGATGCATTTTGTTTGGGCCCTTATGGGATGGGGAGGTGGAAAAATAGAAAGGTGTTTGTTAATTCTGTGTGTGTGTGTTTTTTTTTAAGATTTTATTTATTTATTTATCTGAGAGAGAGTGCACACAGGAGAGAGCATAAGGAGGGGGAGGAGCAGAGGGAGAGAGAGAAGCAGACACCCTCCTAAGCAGGGAGCCCTGAGGCAGGGCTCGAACCCAAGACCCTAGGATCATGACCTGAGCTGAAGGGAGATGCTTCACTGACTGGGCCACCCAGGCATCCCTGTTTGTTAATTTTTCTTAGCTTTTTCCTTGCAAAGAAACAGTGCTAATGGCTTTAGGAATAGTGGCAGAAAACAATACCCTGGGTATAAATGAGAAATACTGTTTGGGATTGTAAATGGAATGGCTCACTACTTTCCTGGCTAGTGACTTTTCAGCAGCCTGGAAAAAAGTGATTTGAAATGGACTGTCATACTGGGCGAGCAGAAAGCTCCAAGCCCCAGCCCTACAACCAAACCAGCGGCACAGAAGAAAGTGTATGTATCTAGTGTTTCCTGTGCGCCAGGCTATGCCAATCTTGTTACATGGGGAACCCATTTAAGACTCCAGAACAACTCTATGAGGGAATTAATATTATTTTCCCCATTCCATAGAGGGGATGGTTGAGACTGAGAACTGGCTATGATTACATTTTTTGAAGCAGGTGGCTTATGATTTTATTTTTTAGTTGATTCAGGTTTATATCCCATACGATCTTAATGACTAGTCTCCAAAGATGTGGGAAACAGATTGTTCTCTACATTAGAAACTAATTTTAAAATATAAGCCAATGTGATAAATTTCCTACCAGGAGTAGAAAAAGTGATGGCTGAATCTTAGGAGAGTGGGGAATTCTTTTGTGGAGGTCATATTACAAAGAGCCAAAATTTGGGGAGGTAGTAGGAGTCATTGGATTGAATTACCAGCCTTCCTCTTCCTCCTTCTGAATGACCAGCTTTTCCATGTTCCTTTAAAGACCTGCCGTTCTATGATTCCATATTGTTATATTCAGGATTAAAGTGCAGAGGGAAAGCTGCTTCCATTTTGTGTAGCAACTCAACTCTGAGCTTTTTTCTTTCTTTTTAAAAAAAGATTTTATTTATGTATTTTAGAGAGAGAGAGAGATCGCGAACGTGGGGGGCAGGGAGAAGGAGAGAGGGAGGGACAAGCAGACTCCACACAAAGCACAGAGCCTGATATGTGGCTCAATCTAACAGACCCGAGATCATAACCTGAGCCTAAATAGTCAGACACTTAACCAGCTGAGCCATCCAGGTGCCCTTGAGCTTTTTTCTTGACAACCTCAGATAAGATAAGGTTTTGAGAACTGGGGCTAGTTGTGAAGAGAGATTGGCAAGAGGGGTCTAGCTATGTACAGACTCTAGTCTTGGGTGAAGGCAATGGGACTCCAGTAACAGACTGCAAATCTAGAGCACGCATCAAGGAGATTTGAGATGCCAGTGGTCCCCCAAGGAAGTCAGGTAATACTGAACCAACTGGTTCAAAATAGCAAAAAAGGCAGACCAGAGAAATCCTATGAAGCGACAAAAGGGAGGGAACCAACCATGTTCAGGGTTCCCATAGCTTCACCTGAGGACAAAGGGAGCTGGCGTGGGTTTAAAGTGAGTTCCTTATTACGATCCTGCCCAACTTACGTGAGATTCCATTGTTTTTTAACTTTTGGCATCTTCCTATCCTCCTAAAAGTATGCCATGATTTTTTTTTTTAAAGCCGAAGTAATGTAAATTTGTTTGGAGATGGCTTCTGAGAATTTTAATACACCTTACTGAGACACTCTACAGGTGGCCTTAAGGTGAGAGTCTGCTATCAGTGTTTTGTTCTTGGTGCCCTTGGCTGAATTTAGGAAAAGTATCAACATTTGAAACTGTTTCATGGCTCTGTCTATGGTGAATTGAAACGTTAAACCCAAGATCTGCTCTTATCACCTCCGACTCCTTAGAGCCCCCTGGGGCACTTGCTAGGAACCCCTAGAACTCTGGAGAGTGAAGTTTGAAAACCATTTACTTGAAGAAAGAAAATCTCTTTGTTAGTAGACCCTGGAAAGATGTCTGAAAGATTGTTACCTTGCCCTTGGAAGCTGTATAAAATTGTCTCACATTTCATATGCCCAAAGGGATAATACGTGCATAATTATGGATGAATTGTCTTTGCATACATTTTAAACTATTAAAGCGATTAATGATTAATGGATAGATTAGAGAAGATGCTCAGTCATTTCTAGAATCTTAAGTCCATCAGCCTTTACTGAAACCAGTAGATCAAAAGGACATTCAGGATGTGTCTGGTCTAGTAGAGGAGAGTTAGAAAGAAGGATTTCTATTGCCGGTGAATTTATTGTCAGTTAAATTTGTGACACTAACAGAGTCCAATTAGGATGAAAAAAGGAGAGATTAAAAAATATTTACCCTTGGGCGCTTGAGTGGCTCAGTGGGTTAAAGCCTCTGCCTTCGGCTCAGGTCATGATCTCAGGGTCCTGGGATCGAGCCCCACATCGGGCTCTCTGCTCAGCAAGGAGCCCGCTTCTCTCTCTCTCTCTGTCTGCCTCTCTGCCTACTTGTGATCTCTCTCTCCCTGTCAAATAAATAAATAGAATCTTAAAAAAAAAAAAAAAATATTTACCCTTAATATCAGGATGAAAATAAATGTATCTTAGAAATAACTATCCTTGAACTTCTATATGTTAGCCTTGAATATCAAGAGTTTTAAAAATCTTGAGTGGGATTTGACTGGGCTTGCCCAGTATATCATCTTGAAATGTGTAATTAGTAACTTTTTATACAATCTGTATGTGTCTACAGAAGATGTGTCAATATACAAGTTATTTGAGTAAACAATCCACTTAAAAAAATCAAAATGTTCCAAAAAGTCTATGCATTTTTAAAGATTTTTATTTATTCATTTAAGAGAGAGAGGGCATGAGTGGGGAGGAAGGGCAGAGTGAGAGGAAGAAGCAGATACCCTGCTGAGCAGGAAGCCCGACGTGGGACCCGATCTTGGGACTCTGGGATCATGACCTGAGCTGAAGGCAGATGCTTAACCAACTGAGCCACCCAGGTGCCCTGCATTTTTTAATTAATCCACAGATTGACCATAAATATAAATGTTAACACACCTCCCCATATTGTAGCCGAATTCCTTAACTTGAAAATAGTGCTGGTTCACTTTTGAATTTGCCCTCTTACTATCTCGTTATCCCTACCACATTGATAGTGTTGGAAACACTTTCAAATCCATCAATGTGGCTGTATTAGAAGTGATTCTTTCTCTTTTGAATCTCTGGTTTCTTTCCCATATTGTAACCAATGCAATGATCTAGTTATAGGTGTTATTAATGCTAGCCAATGGCCTTATCACATATACATGCAGCAACTCTTGAAAATCTCTAATCATATCATACACACAAAAAAGGTTTCATTATTATTATTATTATTATACTCAGAAATACTGGCCAGAGATTGTTTTTCTCTCTGAATAACTTAGCAATGCATCGAGCTTCAATTTTTTCATGGCTATGAAAGTGAGGATTAATAACATCTACCTTCCACACTTATTATGAGGATGAAATGAAATAATGTATGGAGAAGAGCCATAAACCCAAGTACCATAAAAATAAATTGTGGAAATGGAAAAGCCGAAACACAGGAGACAAGTGAGGTAACAGCTACACAAAAAAGCCCCTCTAACTTCTGCTGTCACATAGCTCCCCTTTGATGGCCCAGGCATTGATGCCCTAATGAGAATGCGTGCGAGGTTGCTATGGTTTCCAGTTTTTGAAGGCAGGTCTTCTGTCTTCTGCAAGCTCCGATGAGAGCTCCGGGAAGTACTACAAACACCCAAGGACTAAAACACGGTTCTAGGCAAAGCACCCGAAGTTTTACAAGCTTTGTACAATAACTGTTCATTTCTGACACAAATAGAACGCACCATGATCTAATTTCTTTTAACGCTTCCCTAAGGAAATACAGTAAGTCGTCTCACGAGATTTTTACAAGTTGTCTGTCAACCTTCCTGTCTCTTCCTCTCCTTTTGTCTGGTGAAAACAATGTGCGGGTCCACAAAGCAAAAATCAATTATTGACTTAATGCCAAGAATTTCCGTTTTTAATGTGGAAGGTGTTTTCAAGCGACTGTGGTAGAATATGCTGGGCTCTTGAGAGGAGGAGGGTACAAAAATGGCATGAAGTAGAAACAGAATGAACCCGGTGTAATAGTGCAGATGAATTGCATATTAAGGGTTTTAAAAATCTAAATTGCCACTCAGGGTAACATTGGTGATTTTCCAAAAGAGTAAGTGACCAGGTTGACCAGTCACTTTCTAACCATTATTCCTACTTCTGAGCCTATGTTCCTTCCAGGAGAGCCTTCTCCTGCTCCTTCTACCTGGCCAACTCCTACTCATGCTTCAAGACCCAATTCCAGTTTCATCTGCTAAGGCCACATGAGCATAGTATGATCTCTTGCTCTTTGGGATACCTATCATACTTATTGAAATGACCCAGGTGACTCTTAATTATGTGCTACCTTTAATCGTTATTTTGCTTTTTAAGTGCTCATCTCTTAACTCGATTAGGCTTACACTTCTGAAAGGGTGGAACCGAACATACTCCCTAAATTTCCAAATGTATAGTATGTGTACAGGAAATAGCTTTTAAATTAAAACGCGTTGAGTTGACAGACAGAAAATCTTCAAAGGTGGCTGGATAACATTTCCTCAGCGGGTAAGCATAAAATTCCAATCAGATTTCTGCCATTTGGGATGCCGGGATGTGATTTAAATGCCTGACTTGGCCATGAGACTGTAGGTCTCCCACAGAGGACCGAGACTGCTGTTAAGTATCAGAAGGTCACAAACGGAGATGACTAATTTCCTTCGGTTTCAGAAAAGGAATTGAGAAACCAGCCTGTTTTGCTCACATGTTGAAGGACTGCACTTCTAATTTCTTTTTTTTTCTTTTTTGCACTTCTGATTTTTATGTGCAGATCGACTGAATTTGAATGCGAGTTGGGCCTAGAAGAGTCCGAGGCAAACTATTTGATCATTCCCACTCTGGTTCATAAGATAAGAATGTGGGGTCTACACATCAAGCCCAAAATGCTTTTCTATGAAAAGAATTTGAAGAGCATTGTTTTTCTTTCCTTTTTTTTTTTTTTTTTTTTTTTAAGTAGGATCTACGTCCATTGTGGAGCCCAATGTGGGGCTTGAACTCACGACCCTGAGATCAAGACCTGAGCTGAGAGCAAGAGTTGGACACTTCACCGGCATAGCCACCCAGGTGACCCTGGGAAGCATTGCTTTTATCAAGCAGCTTTGGAAGAACTTCTAAATTTGTAGACGCCCATCAGAATTTCGGAGGAGCTTTCAGTGGAGAAGAGCTTTTCTGGGAAAGTGGTTAAAACCAGAAGACCTGTTTCAAACCTCTGGCTTTTCACTGTGAAGCTGGGATTACTCCCTCTCCCTCTGATTCATTTTCTGGTTCCTTCTTACATTTCCTCTGTTTTCTAGAGACTTTCCAGTTCCTATTGTAACCCAGTTTGCTTGCATTTGGGGGTAACTGTGACAATTTATTCTGTTCCCCAATTTGGGAGTGTCAGTTGATATTTAAAGTTGTGCCTTTCGTGTGTAATTTGAGAAGTTTCTTCTTTAGAAGAACTTTCCTCAATTATCCCAAAATCTGAAAGTTGGAATGGATTGGTTTTATAACCAATCATGCTTGGTTCATGCAGCTCTCTGCCTGTCAGGGATCCCATGAGCCTTGAACCCATGGACAAAACAACACTAAATATAATTAAAATTACAAATCTCCCCCTCCCCCCACTTCTCCTCCATGCCCCAACCCAGAAAAGTGTCTAGTAGACATACGGCATTCCACAGGCATATAGAATGAGAGTCCTGGAAGGGACTGAAACCTTCAAGGATTATATTTTCTTGAACATTCCTTTTTTCCTAGCTCATTCCTAAAATTTGATGTTCCATTTTATCCTGAAAATTTTCCAGGGCCAAAAAAATGAACTCCATTCTCTTGCTTGTTTTAATCTTGACAGTCCTTGGAATCAGAAAATTACGTGAAGGCTAAACCCTTGCTGTAGTCTATGCCTGACTTCACTTGTTTTGTCTTCACTGGAGCCTGGAATATCAATTACTCATGCGTCAGAGACAACCCATTTGTAGGGAGCTCTAGGGGTTTAACAATTCTGGCACCGGCTATTCTGTTTGACCTCTTCTCTCAGAACGAAGACGACTTTCTACTCGTGTCCCCTGAATGGCACTATACAGACCACCTGCTCTGGTCTGTTTTGTCTCCCACTGTTCCCTGAACATTTCTATCTTGCTTGTTCCTCTCTCTGTGCTTTGTTCATGCTGTGTTCCCACCTGGCACACCCTTCTTCTTTGTCTCACCACCAGGATGTAAATAAATGCCAGGAGTTTACAAGCAGGGACCTTGTCTCTTTTGCTCACAGCTGTGTCATTAGGTGATTGCAACCATATCATTCACACTGTATGCCTCAAACAGTGTCAGGCACTCCCCACATATCGGTTAAGTGACATTTAAAAATGGATGTTCAAGTTCTACCCAAATATCAAGACCCTTCTCCAGAGAAAGAGAATAGTATAACCCTTCATTCAATGCAATTAAATGGGTGTCTACAACATATCCAACATTGTGCTCCTATGTTTGTCCTTACAGGTATATTTAGGGGTTCCTCTTCCAAATTGTAGATTTCCTTTATGTGAAGAATGAGCTTCCTACAATTGTTGATGAGTGAATATATTGGTCTCGATAACACATCCAGGTAATGTTCTCCCATTCCAGACCCAGGTCACAGAAAGATAATAGATATCGTTTATTGAGGGCTTGGCATATTTATTTAACAAACACTCACATAGTACTTAATGTGTGCCAGGCACCATTTTAAGGGCTTTATAAATATTGACTCATTTAGTTCTCACATCATACATATTAGAGACAACTACTATCCCTGCTTCGCAAGTAAGAATACTGAGTCACAGAGAGATTAAGTAACCTGCCTCCAATCACACAGCGAGCAGAGTCAGAATTCCAACCCCAGCATCATGGCTTTAAAGCCTGGGCTTTAACCACTATTCCACACTGCCTTCTTGGCATACTGCCTGAATCAAGGTCTTATGTTCCTACCTCTACTTTCTGCTGGTTGGGACCATCATCTGTGTTCTAGAATGCCACCTTTTCTTCATGCAAATACCGGTATTAAGATTCAAAAACTCAAAAGTTGGCTGTTTTCTTTCTCAACCCACATTCAGAAGTTTCAAGACTTGCTTTCTCCACTCCTTTCTGTTATTTGTAAACATATCTCTCTCCCTTACTGGGCAACCATGAGGCAGCAAATAGAGTTTAGTCATCAACCCTCCCTCCCTCCATATTCCAGACACAGAATGGTGCTCTGGGCATAGTAGGTGTTTAATGGGTATTCATTAAATAAATAAATATGTTTAAAGAATTGTTCCTGTTCCTTTTAAAAGCAAATTGCTCGTAAGAGTTAAAAACACTGAAGTTCATCTGTCAGTTCTCGAGATGGATTCTAGAGAAAGTAAATAAATGATCCACTCCAGATGTGGAAACAGGCCTGGCTGGGCATCCAGAAAGCCCTTGAACTTGGAGACTAAGCCCTCTTTAACATAGGAGGCCATTTTTCAGTGGTACAGTGGCCAATGGATAAAAGGTTGTATTTATTTTTTTAAGATTTTATTTATTTGAGAGAGAGAGCATGAGCAGGGGGGAGGGGCAGGGGGAGAGGGAAAAGCAGACTCCACAGCAGGGGACCCTGACTGGGGCTCCCTCCAAAGACCCTGGGATCATAACCTGAGCCGAAGGCAGACATTTAACTTACTGAGCCACCCAGGTGCCCCTAAAAGTTTGCATCTGAGGAGAAGGATAGAATATAACATCAGAGGATAGTTTCCTCTGTGGGTGGTTTGAGCAACATGGTGAACAACAGTTTATGACCTTTTATGATAATTCGTATTTGAGAACATCTGCGGTAGACTAAAGATAGCCCCAAATCCTTTGCTACTCTCATTCAGCACTGGGGTCTAATTTCCCTTCTCTTGAGTCTGGGCTGGATTTCGTGGCCTGCTTGACTGGTCCAATGTGGGGGAAATGATGCCACATGACTCCCATGCCTAGATCAGCAGAAGCCTTTTGGCTTCCGTGTTGGTCTCTGGGAACCCTCGCTCTTGGAACCCAGCCACCATGATGTAAGGAAGCCTAAGCAGCCCGTGGAGCAGGAGCCAACATGGAGAGGAGCCAAGTCCATGGCCAGCACTGACTTGCCAGTCACGTGAATAAGTCATTCTGGAGTGAACCCTCAGCCTCCATAGAACCATGACAGCCAATGCCCATGGAGCGTCTCTGCTGGCAGGGCCTTCCCAAACTCCTGACTCAAAAAAATTGTGAGCACAATGAAATAGTTGTTTAAGCCACAAGCTTAAAACACAACCAAGGATAGTGGCAATAATGTCGTAACAATCACGGTGAGAAACAGCTACGTAGACAGCCCATCAAAGAGCTTTTCACTCCCTATGTTATTTTCCCCAAAGCCCACCCACTACTACTGCATATTTGGCCTGCCCTCACCCCTGGAGTCATGTGAAACTTTGGAAAGAAACTGTTCACGTGACAGGTCATAGTTCAAATCTGTGCCAAAGGAAGGAAAAAAACAAAAAACAAAAAACACCCACAGCTCTGTTTTCCTAGGCTCAAACTGGGAGGAAATTAAAATGTGACAGTCTGCACTTAAAAAATTCAACACAATCCCACGATTGCTTTAAACCCAGATCTATAACATTGAGAAAAATCTGGATCTTTAGATCAATTATTTCAGAGGAATGTTATGCCGCTGACGTAGGGTCACCCCATGATCTAAGAGGCAGAAGGAGACTATCTTTCCACTTCTAACCCTCAAAGCCTATTGTGAAGACTTGATTCCTTTGTCTTTGTAAGATCCTCTTTTAAAATGCAAATATACTAGGACCATTAACACGGTGACTGTTAACATGGCTCTCAGTCATTCACAAGTTACACTGAGGGGGCAAAATTCCAGTTCACTGTGCCAGCCCAGGGGAAAATGTGGTGACTCCTTCTGGGGAGCAGCAAGAGGACCTACAAGGAGGCAGAGGAGAATGTTCAGGAGACAGCAAGGTGTATAAAAACTGAGGTGGGAAGCGTCTTGAGAGTTTCTCCTACTTCACTGGCTTCTTCTAGGCTGATCAAGCTTCTGGGACTTATGAGAACCTTTGACGATTATGGGCTCGGAAAGGATTAAACAAGACAGCCCAGAGTACTGGGTTATTTCCTCCAGTTATTACCTCTGTAGGGTCGCATCGCATTCTTCCTCCTCCCAATGTCACCTCTTTTCTGGCCCCTTTCAAGTGGGAAGATCCTTCTCATGCTCTTTGAAATAGGATTTTCTTGACCTCTTGGTGACTGTTTTTCTCAGCTAAACAGAGCATTCCTGTCTTTGCTCTCCCCATGTGGCCGCAAATGCTCCTGGCCTTATAACTTGTCAGCTCATTATCAGGATATTCACAGAATAGTCGGAAACCCTAAAAGAGATAGTTAAACAGATTTTTTTTCCTTGAGGCTTGCACAAGAGGTCTTCAGACTGACTGGGGGAACTCCATCACCATCCAAATTCTCTGAGGACATGAAAGGAAAAGTACTTAGTTATTTTTACATAGTAGTTCAGATTATATACATTCATAAATTTATTTTTATATTTTACTTGTATCTTATATTTATATAAAATATTTACAAATATATATATATATATTGACATGGTTCTAATTCTTTCTTGGTTGATTGTTTCATTTCCCCTTATGTCTAATTAGTCACAAAGCAAGATTATTCTGAAGAAAAAGGGGGTATTTCCCCTTGGTGAGCCTTACCCCACACACTTCATGAAGGTCTTTCTACAAATAGAAGCCTGTTATATTGGTGTCCATCTCTGAAGGAAGGGAGAGAGGAGACCTGGAGTTTGAGGCTGCACTCCTATCAGAGTCCTTTCCTTCTTTTTATTTGGGTCCAACCTTACCTACTACGGTGGAGACTCATATCTGAGTTCTCTATGGGACACAAGATTAGACCGCATTTCCCATCCCCGTGGCATCTATGCAAGGCCGTGTGACTGGTTCCTGCCAATGTGACTCCCCCCACAGAGGAGAAGTGTGTCACCTGCCTGCTCCCCATCTTTCCTTATGTGGCTGATGAATGGAGAGAACTCAGGCAGAGCCTCAGGGTGACAGGAGCCTGGGTCCCAGGATGATCGCGTGGAGCAGAACTTTCCATTGACTGCATTACATTGGAATGTGACTTGACTGAGAAATTTTATCGTGCTAAATCACATTGTTTTAGCAATTAGGTCTTTCCTTACTAATAACTGCTCACCTTTTCCTCTTCTCTGCATCTGTTCTCCCTGGTCAAATTCTGGCATACTCCTCCGATGCTGAAGCTATTAAGTTTCCAAATGACTAAATCACCAAAAATTATTTGTTGATGGCTGTTAGTTTCTCAAAGGCGGGACATATATACTGTTCTTCTTTGTATCTTTTCTTTCTTTTTTGCAGTAAGTTACATAAATGAATATGTAAGCTGCTGTGAATAAGTATGTTATTAAGATAGAGCTTTCTTGATATATTTACCACCAAGCCAGGGAGACAAGTTTATATATATATGTATGAAAATTAGTATTATGGGAAGGGCTAATGGTGTGCACAGAAAATAATTTCAGTGCTAGATCAGAGTAAAGAGCAAATATACAGCTTGGCATGTTTAGGGATGTTTTCACATCAGAGGATAGAGATGAACTACTCTGCTGGGCAGGTAGAATTCTAAGAGGTAGAGAAGATAGGAGAAATCATAGAAAAGGTCAAAAAGTCATCTAGTGACATTAAAATGATTCAAATAGGCATAAGGACAATTAAAATCTACTTGTGCATCATTCTTCCACAAGTGAGGCCCAAGGCCAGTCAACTCATTAGCAAAATCATAGCTCTCTTTGCCTCCTGGCATGTCATGCTTTCATGTCAGTTTTTGGGACAATTCTTTTGATTTCTCTCCCTGTACAATATATAAATATGCATTATTGGTAGTATTGCCCATAGTGTACATGGATCCCCTTGATCAGTGGAGTCTTACACAGCTTTCTCCCCTATCTGTCCATCCATGAGTACTTTAAACTTGCTGCTGCTGTCCCACTGAAGATATTTTCTTCCATAGTTTCTTCTTGTGGACTACCAACCAGTTTGAACAACCCTGAATGTGTAGAGATACATTTATGTCATAGAGCTCTCCTCCATCTCTCATCACAGGAAGCATGGAAGACTGGGGAGCTCTATCAGAACAAAGAGTTCAAGTACAAAAGATATTGGCTGTCTCTAATCAAGAGAGAGCTGTTGGCTCATTAGGGCAGAAGGAGCTAGTGGTTCACTAGTAATTTTCAGACGAAGAATATATTAGGAATGCCAATAAAACCAAGCTGAGTTGATTGTTATCCAGGAAGAAGGATTGAAAAAGAGATACCTGGAAAGAGGGACAACCATCAGGAAAGGAGTAGAGGGAAAAAGATGCCAGGACTCCAGTATGTACTTAGGAGAAATAATCTCTGAGAGCCTCTTTCCATGTTTGCTTTTAACTGGATTCATCCTTTTTCCATTCCCAGCATCCCAGCTCCCATCCCTCATCTTACCCAAAGTCACTGAAGTGCTTCACTTTTTGTTATGAAGGCTATATTTGACACAGTGGTGACCACGGGGCAGAGACAAGAGAAATATATTTACATATAAATACAGTTACAAAATTCTTTCTAATTTTCTATTTTATTCTCCAATGAACTTGGAAACTCAATACATTCCATTCCAGTTGTGTTCAATACCACCTTTTCTGTCTCTTAGAGCCCTGTGGTTCCCACCATCCATCTGGTGTGCAGCAAAGTCTGACTTGCTCTGAGGTTTATTTCCTACATTTACTTTTTCCTTCCTCTGTGACACCCATAGCCCTATGCCTGCATCTATATGATGCAGCATAATTTTTACCCATTTTTCTTCTCAAAAGACTGTGGCGGTGCCTGAGTGGCTCAATCAGTTAAGTATCCAACTCCTGATTTCAGCTCAGGTCATGTTCTCAGGGTTGTGAGATCAAGCCCTGCATGGGGCTCTGTGCTGGGCATGGAGCCTGCTTGAGATTCTCCCCCCCCCCCCCGCCCCTTCCCCACTCATGCGAGCTCTCTTGCTCTCAACAAACAAACAAGTAAATAAACAAATCTTAAAAAAAAAAGACTCCGAACCTCCTTGATGGAGGGGAGGGTTTGTTTGTTTGTTTGTTTTTTGACTGTCATCTCCTGGTGAATGGGACCATATCTGGTATATGCTAGATCTTCAACAAACGCTTTCTGCTTGAGCGGCTGGTGAAGGGATAAATTAACAGATAAATGACATTCCTTTAAGGGTGAGGCTCATGTTATACCTCCTGTGTAGCATGTTCCTTGAACAGAGTTTAAACTCGGTGGATATTCTTTATGATGATCTTTGAAATCAGTGTTTAGGGGAAGAGTTATGTGTTCTTTCTTTATTTCTTTATTAGTTGTATCCCACTTCCTCCCAAAAAGGATTTAAAGTAACTGAACATTAGGATGAAGCTTTTTTTCTCAAATATCTTACAGTTTATAGGGACAGCTCTTTTGAATTCTGAAGAATCAGCAGGTTGGACTGACACTTTTATGAACAAAAAAGAAACCATCAGCCTTTTAGCGATGCAATCTTGGGTGTGGCATTTGCATGATTTAACCCCCACACATTCCCCATCCCGAGTGGGACAACCCATTGACGTGGGAAGGAACTCATGGTTAAATGATGGCTTTTTTCATATCCTGTCACAGCTGCATATTTAGCTGGAATCTCAATAAAAAATAAACGTGTCCTAAAAGTCACTCATCAGCTTTAGACCCATTTCTAGCAGCATTCAAACTTCCTTTAAAAGATGAAAGCAGAGGCTAGGTTTTTAAACTCTGTGTGCAGTGAATGTCCATAATCACTTTCAAATTTATGGGATTAAAAGGCCAGGTCTTTGCAAGCCCTAAAAATTGGAGTCCAACTTAAATCAAAATGGTTTGCTGATTTAAATCACAAGAACTCTGACTAACAAGCTCATAACTTCCTCTTCGTACATGGGCTAAAATGTTCTTTTTCTCAATTGTGCCCTTCCCCCATCCTCATTTTATTCTCCTCACATCAACAAAGTCATCAATTTATCAAATAACGGCTGTGGAAACTTCATTAGAGTTGCTATATATTACTTTAAATATCGCCCACCCAGGGCATCCCATGAGCTCTGACAGATGTGCTTTTCCTGGCTGATGGCCAGGCTCTGCTGAGCCATCGTCCCTGAGAGAATGTTTTCACCTCTGCGAGTTTATTACATGAAAAGTAGTTCTTTCCATGGAATTCTCTTAATGACAGAAAAAATACATCTTGCTTTGTGCTTTAAGTTGCCTGCCCCATGTACTTGTGCCACATCCGCACAATCGTCAAGGGGAAAATAATGGGACTCTATGGTGTTTTGTGCTGTATAGAAAGTAATGTTTCATTTTCTGTCCTCATATAATGGATCCAGGCAACTCTGTGCGCTGCTGTAAGTGGGTTCAAATTTGGTTCGTCAGCCTCCCCATTCCCTCTTCTGTTTTGAGCCGTGACCTCTCCTTTCACATCTCTAAGGGAGAACCCGTCCTTGTCTCTTCTAGCTTCCAGGATTCACCCACCCAGGGTTTCCCAACCATCTCTTGTTCCCTCCAAAGAGAAGATGCATTGAAACCCTCACCCCCAGGACCTCAGAATATGAACTTATTTGGATACATTGTCTTTACAGAGGTAATCAAGTACAAATGAGGTCAATAGGGTAGGCGTCCTTGCTAGAAGGGGAAATTTGGACACAGAGACAGACGTACACAGAGAGAAGACAATGTGAAAACACACATGGAGAAGATGAGCATTTGACTGGAGCCATGCGTCTACAAGCCCATTGCTACAAGCACTAGCAAATGCTAGAAGCTGGAAGAGACAAGGAAGCGTTCTCCCTTGGAGAGATCAGGGGGGACATGGTCTGCTGATACCTTGATTTTGGACTTCTAGCCTCCAGAACTGTGGGACAATAAATTTATGTTGTCTTAAGTCGTCCAGTTTGTGGTACCTTGTTTTAGCAGCTCATAGAAACTAATACTCACTCATGGTGCCTACCTTACAACCCTGTGTCCCTGGAGTCATGCCCAGCTGTGGCCTTGTAAGTGGCAATCTTCCTTTCCTTGCCCTCTGGCCTCAAAAGTTGACGGTCTTAGGTCTCACTTGCTCATGGCTTTGTTCTCTTTGGGATGATTACATAATGATGAAGAAATTACCTAAGAACAAATGCATAGTAAAGCATGAATAGTGATTCATGATAGATTAATGCTACCATTCCCAGGTTGTATATAATAATTATCAGAAATTTTTTTAGGAAGAACAGCTTACATTGATGTTTCTCAAACTGAAGTCTCTCTGAGTATTTTTAACTTTTTTTTTTTTAAAAAACTGATTAACTTTCTAGCTATAAAATAAAAACATGGTTTCCTGTAGCTGTTACAATTGAATGCAATTTTTATAGAAGACATTATTTTCATTTTTTATCTTTATTCTAGTTTTATTGAGATATAATTGAGGAATAAAAGTTGCATTTATTTAAAGGGCATGACAGATGTTTTGATGTCTATACACATTGAGAAAGGATTACCAGCCTCAAGCTAATGAACATACACATCCCTCACATAGTTACCTTTAAAAAAAAAAAAAAGATTTTAAATCAATTTTTCTCAAACTGGAGTTTGTAAGACACTTTTGGTGTTCCTTTAAAAAGGGGCTATTTAGGGGGTTCCTGGGTGGCTCAGTCAGTTAAGTGTCCAACTCTTGATTTCAGCTCAGGTCATGAGCTCCGGGTTGTGAGATCGAGCCCTGCATCAAGCCCCAAGTTGGGCTCCATGCTGGGCATGAAGTCCGCTTAAGATTCTGTCTCTTCCTCTCCCTTTATTTCTTCCCCGCAAAAAGGGGGAGCTATTAGTTTTCAAAATTGAGAAACACTGTTCTAAAAAAAGTATGGTCAGAGAGGAAGCTGAGCCGATAGGCGTTCCATCTTACCACTTGCCTGTTCTGACCCTGAGCTAGATCTCATTTGATGCCAAGCCAAATTTCCTAGCTCATTATTAGCTATTACATGCACATATGTATTTGCTCGAGGTCTCTAGAACATAACAAAGATTGTTCACCTGTCTCTCTGCCTACTTAAACTGACTTTCCAAATGATGCTCTCTTTTCCCTTACTGCCCCTCATGGAGCAAAGAGGCAATGAACTGCTTCTCAAATCAATTATTCAGGGTCTTGGAGGCTGGAAGATGGGGCAGAAATTCCCTGGAGTATTTTGAAGTAAACATCAAATTATAAATGAAGAGCCCTTTATAAATAGGCCAGAAGAGTGGGTGCAGGGACATAAGTGGATGGGTCCTATTCCAATCCTTGCCTCACCTTCAGGAAAATGACTTCCCTAGGGGAAGCCTTGGGTTCACCTGCTGGGAAAGCTCTTGGGAATCCACTGAGTCTAGCGAAGAGGTTGTCTGAGGCACACTTCATGTGTGTATGTGTTAGGAAAGAAATGCCTTCTCCAGGCCTCGTTTCCTTCCTCTGAGCATCATGGGCCATGAATGAAGATGCCCTGTCTCTGTTAAGGCTGCAGGGAGGGGAGGGTGATGGGAGGCTGGCTGGCCTGCAGCTCATGGGAAACCCTCTGCAGGCCACCTTCCAATGGCCCATTCAGAGGAGAGGGCTTCAGTAGGTGCCTGGATCAACGTTCGGATGAGTACAAGACAATCTGACAAGGTGTGAAAGAGTGACCCAAGATGTTTGTGGAATGGAAGGATAGACAGCATAAGGTTTATAATTAGATTCCTTATTATTCTACTTTTTCAAAGAAGGCCAGGCAGGTTCCTAGGGATTAGGCCTCCAAAAGGGCTTTGTAGGGGCCATATGCCATTTTTGTTTTCTCTTCTCACCACAGAAAACAGTGAAGGGGGCAGGCCACTTTGGAAATTCCCTCTTCCTTGACCTCGTAGGCCTCAGCTGAGGAATGATAGATTATGTCATCTTTTGCCAGGTCCTGGAAAATCTATCTTAAACACACACATACAAAAAGTCCCCATGGTGTTTAATTAAAACGTAATATGAATATGTATTCTCATATATATTTTACGATGTGATTTTTTTTATCACGTATTAGGTTTGAATTAAACACTAATAGTGGACATAGAGTTTCAGTCAGGCAAGACTAATAAGCCCTAGAGATCTGCTGTACAACATGGTACCTAGAGTCAATAATACTATATTATACACTTAAAAAGTTGTTAAGAAGGTAGATCTTATGTTACGTTTCTTTCGACGATGACATAACATATCACAGCAAACATAATATAACAACATAACATAAAATATAATGTAACATAACACAACATAACATAACATAGCAAGTATATTCAACGGAAAGTTAGCTTTTTCCTTTCCCAGTTTTTTAGGATTTCTCCTCAGAGGCAACCAATATATCCTTCCAAATATGCTTTTATACATTGACAAATATACATATGTATCAGTGAACACGTATGTTTTTACACACATGGGAGAATACCATACCCAATATTTGGGATCTTGCTTTATTCACTTAACAGCACATCTAAGAACTCTCTTCATGTCTACACAGAATGATCCAACTCATTTAAAAAATCGTTATTGTATGGGTCCTGCAGCGAATATCTCATAGATACATCTTTTAACAGGTATACAGGTTTATTTGCCAGATATAGTTCCAGCAGTGGAACTGTTAGATCCAGGGTATATGAATTTTTTATTTTGATAGATATTGACAAATTGCCTTCTAAAGAGAGTGTGTCAATTTATATTCCCTACCTCTCCACTCTCTTACCAGTGCTGTATATTTTCAACTTTCTGATCTTTGCAAAATGTATAAGTAAACAAATGTGTCTCAAGTGATTTTTCTTGCTTCTAGTCTTGCTTCCTTAATTCACTATTCACCTTGCAACTAGAGTGATCTTTCTCAAATGTAAATCTAATCTTATGACTCAGTTGCATGAAACTCTTCCATGACTCCTCATTGTCCTTGGGATAAAATTTCATTTTCTTGACTGACTCACAAGGTCCTCAGTGTTTAGGCTCCTGCTTGGGTCTCCACTATCATTCCTCACCTCTTCCCACCTTGCACTCCATGTTTTGGCCATGCTAGAGTATAGTGTCTTCCTCAGACAGATCCTGCTCTCTCTCACCTCATCCAAACCTCTTTGTGCTCCTCCCTCCTGAGGCTACTTTTCCCTTCCTGTCTCCCCTGCTCTGGCTCACTCCTACTCATCATTCTAGCTTAGCTGTGGCACCCACGAGGTTATAATGGGGAACTCCCTGGCTGCTTCAACAGCCCTCTGTACTTCATCTTTTAAATTATGTAACATTTGGTACACACAAAATAACATATATGACATATATGTATGTTATGAAGCATAATCATAAAAACAAACATCTATGCACCCACCAACCCACCTTAAGAACCAGATAGCTGCTAACATTGTAATGTGTTCTGCTTTGCTGTCCATTACTGCTCTTACCACACTATATGGTAATGGGCTGTATACTTGTCTGTGTTTCCCACTGTAGTTTCAGTCGTGGGGTCACAGGTATCTGTCTGGCTTGTGCATAGTGATATCCTAGAGCCAAGCATAGGATCTGATAAATTGCAGTCACTTGATAACATTTTAAAATTAATTTTAATAGTTATTTATATAGAATGGAATCTTATTCAGTCACAAATATTGAGGAAATCCTACTGTTTGTGAGAATGTGGATGAATCTTAAAGACATGCCAAGTGAAATAAATCAAAGACAAGTTCTCACTTATACGGAAATTCCAAAAAAAAAAAAAAAAAACCCAAAAACCCCACAAAAAACCCCAAAACCAAACTTACAGAAAAAGAGATCAGACTTGTGGTTAGTGGAAATGGAGGGAGGGTGGGATGAGGGAATAGCAGATGGAGAAGGGAGGTCAAAAGTTACCAGCTTCTAGTTGTAAGATAAAGAAGTTCTAGGGATGTCATGTCCAATTTAATGACTATAGTTAACACTGCTGTATGATATGTAGGAAAGTTGTTAAGAGAGTAAATCCTAAGTGTTCCCATGACAAGAAAAAGGTTTTTTCTTTTTCATTTTTTTCCCTTGCGTCCATATGAGATGATGAGATGATGGAGCCGACTGTGTAACCATCTCACAATATATGTAAATCAAACCATCATGCTATATGCTTTAAACTTGTACAGTAATACATGTCAATTATTTCTCAATACAACTGGAAAAATAATATCTGGAAAGGGGAATACAAAGAAAGAAAGAAAGAAAGAAAGAAAGAAAGAAAGAAAGAAAGAAAGAAAGAAAAAAAGAAAGAAAGAAAGAAAAAGGACCAGGCTCCTAGAGCACTTGTCACTTATAAAAACCTACTGTCAGTTCACTCTGTACTTTGAGTCACTTTTGCAAGGTTGGGAATTGTTTGTATAGCTTAGGCCTTCTTCTTTGGCTCCTTTTGTGAGCTAGGCTGCTAGGACATATTTCTTTTCTTTCAGTCTTTTTTTTTCTGGTTGCTATTGTTCATTTAAATTTTCTAATCACGTATCAACAAGGTAAAATAATTCCTAACTTACTAGTAATCTACGTTAATGTTGTAATTGCAAATAGAATGAACTTCTTCTTCTGTGGTAATAAGCAGATTCAGTTACTGTCCAAAGCTAAAAATGTCATTCTTGATGCTGATTTTACAAATTAAATGCTACCAACGACTTGAATTAAATAAGGAAACATATCACTCATGAAATTTAGATCAAGATAATAATAGCAACTCAATTTAATGAAGGCCCACCATGTGCCAGGCACACTGTAGATTTCATTGCAGATCTTCACATAAGCCTGCAAAGGTAGGAATGATTATTTTCATTTGCAGATGAAGACATAGAGTTTCAACAGATAAGAGATTGAATCAAAGGTGCCAAGTGTGGACATGACAGAGCTGGGACTGGGATCTAAGTCCTTGACTTCTCAGACCCAACCCCAACCTCTTTCCCCCATATCACATTGCATCTCAGACACCAGCATAGCTAAAATAGCACAAAGCCATTTTAAAGTATTTCCTTTATTCTTCAAACTTACCCTGGTCTATTGCTTTTTAAAAATTATTTCTTTTGTTTTTGAATGATAATCTTCAGTCCTTTTTATAAGGTATTGAATATTCACTAAAAGGAATAGAAGAAAAGGAGAGAAAACCACTTTGCTTTTAATGATTCTTGGTTCTATGTGGTCATTCAGTGATTCATTCACCCTAGAGATATATGAGTGCCTACTGTATACCAGGCACTGTCCTATGTGAATGACACAGACCAAAAAAAAAAAAAAAGAAAAAAAGAAAAAAAAAATCCCTGCTCTCATGGAACTTACATTCCAATGAAAGGACATGGACAAACATATGTAGTGATAGGTGCTAAATGGAAAGGCAAAGCAAGATAGGGTGATGAGAAAAGGCAAGTCTGGATGTTTCCTTAAAAGAAGAGTTCTGATAAGCTCTCCTTGATTAAGGTGATATTTGAGTAGTAGTGTCCTCAGTGAAGGGAAGGAGAGAATCAATGAAAATATTGAGGGTGGAAGGTGGGGAGAGAGGGGTCTTTGAGGCAGGGGGCACTTGGTTCCATGTGCACATTGAAGCTTAATCTGTAGACTATCCCAAGCTATAATATTGCAGTTTACATTTTATAATAGATTCTCTTACATTTTATAGAGCTTATGGGTTGAAGCTGTTACCTTAAGTACTCCAAGCAATTACAGTAGTTCTCTTCACTTCAAGGCTTCTGATGGCTCTCGGCACTTTGCAGAAAATGGAGCTTCACTCTTGCCTGTTTCCTGTTGACTTTGAATGAGGAGAAGATTGCTCAACCACCCACTTCTCACTCCGCAAGGATCGGCAGAGGTGGAGTGGTGGGAGGTTTAATGAGATGGCACCTAGCCACACACGCACTAGCATGGAAAGAGTGCTATTTTTGTTATTGTTAGGAGCTTGAAAGTTCGGGGTACTCAGCACCGTTGTATTTATCAAGCAGAAAGATGTCGTTCTCACATGTATTAGGAGTTAAGCCATTCAAAGCCTTGAGTATTTCTGTCCCTTCAAGCAAGCTAGGGTATGTGAGAGCAATACCACAGAGAATGGTCTAAGCAAAACAAAAAACTCCGAGGATCAGTTGTCTCCGTGGGGGTAACCCATCAAAGACAGAAGGTCGTCCAGAGCCCGGTGGAAGAGACCCCAGAGAAAGAAAGGGAGGCTGTCCACACAGGATGGGGGGAAGGGAAGGGAGTGAAGCCATTTAGTGGGAAACAAAGCGAGCATATCTAGTACAAAATTGCCCAATAAAAGGAACAGAGAGCTAACAGTGCCAATTAGGGAACAAGGTAAGTGCGTCTACTGGTAAGCTGGCAAATGGAACCGGGTGAGAAACAGTTGATTAAGAAGGATTATTCATGAAATGAACCCTGACTTGAAGACTGACGTTAGAAGCTAGAATCCTCTGGCCTCAGACTCTAGCCGCAGGACTCCAGAGCTCTGCTTAAGGTGGGTGGAAGCCACCTCCCAGCCTTAGTCACAGCATGTCTGCAAAAATAGAATTGGGACAAGGAGGAAAATCTGAAGGAAAACAAGCTGCCGTTTATATTCTGGCAACTCGTGTGCGTGGCTTCAATTTAGCCTTGCTAAACGAGTGCCGACCTGTAGAAAGATGAGCGGTGTTTTCTATTCAATTAATCATTAGGTGCTCTCCTAAAGGAACCGTCTGTCAATAAGATGCATTTGAAAGGATGGTAGGAGACAATGGACTAGTAAACAGTGGAATGATGTGAACTTGCAGCTCACTTTCAAGGTCTCAGAGGAGAACAAGTAGAACAGGATACTTCTGAAGACTTTCGGAGCCCCACGTTTTTTAATTTCTCTCTCCCTCCCTCACCGCCTTTGCAACACTTATGAAAAACGAGCAGAAAAATTTTGCATGGTTATGGATTCTCAAATCAAGTTGTCCCCAGGTTATTATTCAGTTAGACTCCATGAGAGAATCCTATTGATGATAATGACCATGATAATAGAAATAATTGCCAACATTTGCATAATGACCACACAGCCCTTTCACATATGTGGTCCTATTTAATCTTCACGAGGACACTTGGGTATTATATATCCCTGTTTTCCGGACGAGAATGTTGTTGGCCCAGGTCATGCTGCCAGAATTTGGTAGAGGTCAAAAGAGCAGTATTGCTGGGTCTGGATAGGACCGTATCCTCTATCTCCTTCTGCTTGCCTCTCTGCCCTGGCCAGGGGAGAGCACCAAACCTTGGCATTGACCCTCACCCTCGCTTCATGGGAACATGTCCCGTGCAGCTAACTTATATTTCCCCCACGTGGGAATGTCTTTATGACCCCCAGGGGTCAGGAGACAGAGACATTGTTCACCCAGTTGTAGGTGGAGCTGAGCGACCCGAGCATCTTACTGCCAGTAGGCAACAGTAGAGAAGGACCCAACCATTTCTCAGGCTGGCTTCTTAGAAGTTGGGGCCCTTGTTCCCAATGCAGAGTCAGGTCCTGTGGGTGCCTGCTCTGTGTTCTGTCCTTCAGCTCTCCCATCCTTTTCCTCTTGCCGGAACACAAGCCCTTTGAATCAGTGTTTCTCAAAGTATTCAGCAGAATATTCTGGAAGATAGTATGAAGCACTGAGATGGCGGAGGGAGAGATGGGAAGATTCTGTATCAAATGAGCTTGGGAAACGCTCTGGAAGATTTATACGCACATTAGTATATTAAATTTCTGAGAAATCCCCAGTAAATAACTATTTAATTTTATTTATTTATGTGGTCCTGAACCTCTTTCTTTCCTATAACCCCTTATAAATGTCTAGTGGAACATTTTATTTTATTTTATTTATTTGACAGAGAGAGAGAGATCACAAGTAGGCAGAGAGGCAGGCAGAGGGAGAGGGGGAAGCAGGCTCCCTGCTGAGCAGAGAGCCCGATGCGGGGCTCGATCCCAGGACCCTGAGATCATGACCTGAGCCGAAGGCAGAGGCTTTAACCCACTGAGCCACCCAGGCGCCCTAGTGGAACATTTCTTTATCCATTACTAAATGGTATAATTAAAGAACATTCCAAAATATGCCAGAGCTCAGAATATTCTGGAAATACGCAGTTCTCTGTACATCACTTGGTATGCAGTAGAGCCTACAGCTGTTGAAAATTTTCAGGTATTTTGTCTTTAGGGGTCAAGGTGCATTGTATGTATAAAAGAATAAAACTATGGTCAATTAAATGGTCATGTTCATTTGACAATGGTACGCATCAGTTGTTCTCAAATTTCCTTGCAATTAGAATTATCAGAGAAGTTTTAGAAATTGTGATGCACCCAGACCCATCAAATCAGAAACTGTGGATATGTGACCCGGGCTTTAGTACTTTAAAAGTTCTCCAGGGGCTCCTGGGTGGCTCAGTTGGTTAAGCTTCTGCCTTCAGCTCAGGTCATGATCTCAGGGTCCTGGGATGGAGCCCTGCATCGGGCTCTCTGCTCAGTGGGGAGTCTGCTTCTCCCTCTCCCTCTGCCTCTGTGTTGTCTCTCTCTCTCTCAATAAATAAATAAATAAACAAATTAATTAATTAGTTAAATTAAAAGTTTTCCAGATGACTTCAGTGTGTGGCCAAAGTTGTATAAACAATTATCTTAAAGCAAAGAGCATATATCAGACTGAGGACAGTTTCTGGGGGCTTACCTGGGCCACTTAAAAATTGTTCATGAGTTTATAAAATATCTCCCCCTCCTGTCAAGAATAACACAGGTGCCGGAGACTTGACTTATGGTTTTACAATTCTAATTGGTAAACATGTGTTTCTAATATGTCTGTTTAATTATACACAAATAAGTTTGGCTTACATATATTGCAGAAGGCTGCAGATGTGAAGTTTTAATTAACACATGATGTGGTAATTTAGTTCAAGGTGGACAAAGACAGGCTATAATGAGAGCCACTGGAAGAGTTGGAATATAAATTGGGTTTTGGGGGGATACACAACACAATTGGCTTATGGACCAACTACTCACTTTAGAATGCTGAATACTCTGTGGGCAATATCACCCTTGAAAAACTACTTGTCTCCATGTACAGATCGTGGGTACAGACTAATAGTGGCTGAGAGCTAAAACACAGGTCGTCTTAATCCCCCAAGAGAGCCGTGAGGAAAGAGGAGACACTTCAGATGGGATGAAGTCAGGAAATTCAAGGAGCTTAGAACTCTCAAGGCAGAGTAGACCTCAGGTAGACCATACGGCGAGTTCTGAGCAGTGAGGAATAAAGAGAAGGAAAACTAACAGTTCCTACACACGAGGCTGTATTCAAAGGGTTCTACCGGTTATTTCATTTCACCCCCTTTTGAGGGAGGTAGTAGTATTATCCCCAAATCCCTGATGAGGAGACTAAATGAACTACTGTATGCAAAGTGCATGGTACACAACTAACACTCAACAGCGTCCCCTGGAACAGGACAGATTCCTCAGAGAATGTTAGGATTGAGAGACTTCAGAGATCATTAGTGACACTCATCGTTTTATTTCCTTAAAGCAAGCAAATGAAACCAAACTGTAACAATCAGGGAATTCAGGATTTGGGGTCTGCCTGAGATTTGGCTGTGATGCAGTGTCAGGGGCGCTGGGAAAATCTCATTGACCAAATACTTGCTTGGAAGATAACACCACTCTTTGCCCTTCACGGCGGGAATCCCACAGGCAGAGCTCCCATAAGTCCTTGAAGCTCTGGCCATCAAGCAGTACCGCCTTGACCACCTGCTTGGGGTCACCCTGGAATGGAGGCTCTGATGACCATGGAAGATAGGAAAGGAACACTCTCTCCTTCCCCGCGTGTCCACAGGGCCAAGAAGAACAATTTGGAATGACTAAGTATAAACAAGCAAGCCAGTTACCAACCAGTATAAGAGTTGTTTGTTTATTCATTCACTAGGGGACTATTTATGGGGCAGGGCTAGTGCGGAAAGGCTGTAATGGGCCTCCCAGATCCCTTGTGGGGATGAAGGCACCCCTGATGCTGCTGGGAGTGCCATTAGTGGATAGCTTTCAACTGTCAGCCCCGTTAAGGAAAGCCTTGAGTAAAGAGAACTACCTTCCCTGAGGCAACCTTACTAATCTCTCCTAGGATTGCCCTCATCCAATGACTGATTGAATGGCAGGGAGGGGCGTAGAGGTGGGGGTGCGGGTGGGAGGAAGCAATAAAGGCACTTCTCTCTCACCCACGCAGGTCAGTAGTTCTGGAAGGTTGTCCCATGTTTAAAACTCCCTGGAAGGTTGGCCTTTGCTTTCAACCCCTCCCAGTCCCCGTTCCCAGCACACTCATTGATTAATTCAACAAATCTTTATTGAGCACTTTTTATGTGCCAGAATCTACAAGCAGGAGTATATAGGAAACATTCCAGAATGGACTCTACACCATGTTCATGATGCAAAAGATGTCCCTAGGGATGAAAAGAATCTAGTAGAATATTAATATAAATTCCTTGCCTTCCTCAGTCCCTGCTGAGAAAAAAATGTAGACTTCATTTAATCATTATTCGAAAGAGACACATAACAGGAACTGATCTACATCATATTAAATTTAATTCCCCCAGAACCAAATGAAAAAGGAGTCGTCAATAGATAACATCACTGGAACCCAGTGGTTTACTTTGGTAGAGGTCCCAGGTAAAGCTTGAAGTCTATCTGTGTGGGATAAGCCATGTTGCCTTATCCTACAAGAATGAGTAATGTGGGTATTTCAAGTTCAAAGGGAAGGTGAGCTATGCAAACTGTATACTGTAGAAATTTATGGCAGAATTAATAATTACAAAAGTCTGTATAAATGATATATAAAACATGTGATGTATATGATCAGAGTGTTTTAGTAAAATAATGTTATTCTGTGATTAAAAATAAGCTTTATAAGAACAGAAGTGTTGATCCATTACTATTATAATTTTTACATGTTTTTCCTAATGATTATGATACATAGACAAACTGATTTTTATGCTTTTGCCCAGTTTTATTTTCATACTGAAGAAGCAAGAAGATTCACTTTATTCAAGGTGAAGAAACAGGAAATGACCACTCCATTTGGTGCTCTAGGAAAAGGTTTCTTTCTTTTTTTTTTTTTAAGATTTTATTTATTTATTTGACAGAGAGAGACACAGCGAGAGAGTCAACACAAGCAGGGGGAGTGGGGGAGGGAGAAGCAGGCTTCCTGCCGAGCAGAGAGCCTGATGCAGGACTTGATCCCAGGACCCTGGGACCATGACCCGAGCGGAAGGCAGATGCTTAACCGACTGAGCCACCCAGGCGCCCCTAGGAAAAGATTTCTGTAATCAATAGTAAGATTTAATAGTGTCTGTTCTTAGAGATGGTGTTGTGAAGATTACACAGCCTGATGAGTGTCTTGTGATTTAAGAATTATTCCTGCCATTTAGGAACATTGCCACCAGGAGAGGTGGGTGGGTCACTTGGCTCAAGCCCCAGAATGTTTCAGTTTTTCTGTGATTCAAGATAATGGCACTCTGATTCATTCAGTCTCCCTCTGAACAATAATAATACAATTTCAAATTTTAAATAAACTGAATAGTGTCTCTTATAAAAATAAGCTATCTTTAAGCTTATGCTCTATGGAAAGGTACTACCGGAAAGTAGGATTTGGCAAACTTTTCTCAGGAAGGGCCAGAGATTCAATATTTTAAGCTTTGTGAGCAAGGTGGTCTTTTGCAACTGCTCAACTGAGTAGTTACAAAGTGAAAGTAGCCATGGGCAATACGGAAATGAACGAGTATGGCCATATTCCAATAGCGCTTTACAAAACTGGGCTGGATTTGGCCCATGGACCATGGCGTGCTGATCCCTACCTTGAAATAAGTATTGCAAATTCAGTTGCCTCCGGTGAAGCAGGTCGAGCGGGGTCTGTGACAAATCAGGGAGCACGCATTCCATGTCCGAGCTGACCCCACTTAGTTCCAGCTGATAGAAGCCAGGCAGAATGGGAGCCTAGTGAGGCCGGATCCTTAGATTTGTCAAAAACAGCTGGAAATCTGCATTTTTATGGGATAGTGTCCATTTTTTATTTTTATTTTTTAAAGATTTATTTATTTATTAGAGAAAGAAAGAGAGAGAGAGAGAGCATGTGCGAGTGGGGGGAGGAGTAGAGGGAGAGGGAGAGAGAGAATCTCAAGCAGACTCCCCACTGAGTGGGGACCTTGATCTCATGACCCTGACATCAGGACCTGAGTTGAAATCAAGAGCCGGACACTTAACAGACCAAGCCACCCAGGCACCCCTCTATAATGTCCAATTTTTAAAATTTGTCACTTAATTCAGACAAGCCCCACCTTGAGTACCCAAAAGGACTGCTTGGCTGACTGCATTTGGCCCTCTTGCTGGAGCAATTTCTTAAATTAAGCCATATGGTAGAGATTGCTTTCATTCTTTCATGTTGACTAAATTTGACCTGTAACATACCGGGTGCTACTTTGCTACATTTGTGTATTATACTATGATGGCCCATGTAGTGATATTTATCATATTACATTAATTATAGTAGAATATTATTGCCTATCTTCATTATGTTTTGCATCAGATCTCAGGATTATCTACTACTCGTTACCACTATCCTTCTCAGTATAAGCAGACACTTACCCAGTACTGATTAAGTGGCAGGCCCTGTTATGAGTGTTTCATATATATTAACTTACAAGCTCTCCTCACAAGAACTTGGTAAGGTAGATATTATTCCTATTTTATCTCTGGCAAAGAGAGGTGGAGTAACTTGCCCGAGGTCACACAGCAGACATGCGGCAGAGCTGGGATTTGAACCTAGGCAGTGGGAAGGGGGTGTCTGTGTGTGGAAACCAACTGTGCTGTCACGGCCTCCCTCCTGGGGCTCCCATCCTCTCTCCACCTTGGGCTAAGCTTCTGCAATATCAATAGAAAGAGCCAGAAAGACTCCACTTCTCTTCTAACTGAACTCAGGCCTCCAGAGTCAAGGTCCCTTAGCAGATACCTTACCTTTTCATTCCACCTGTGGACTTACTGGCTTTGGGGAGAAGTCACATCTGAGATGCCTTCTTCACTGGCCACCTTGAGGCAGATCCCCTAGCAAGTGTCATCTCGGGGGATTGAGTCATTCCATTACTTCTGCTTATATTTTATTATAATTGTGGTTTTTTTGTAAAGCCCCACTCTGCTTTGGAATTTGGATTAACTCTACATATGATATTTAAATTACTTATCCGTCTTGCTTTTTTAACTTGGCCTTCCATATACCTCAAGCAAATGACTTCAGACTTGGGTGAAAAGATTTTTTTCTTAATGTCATAGTACCAAATTTAGGAAGAGAAAATGAAATACAAATGAAAGTTATTTTATTTTTTAAAAGATTTATTTATTTATTTTAGAGAGAGAGAGAATACACATGGAGAGGGAGAGACAGAGGGAGAAAGAGAGACTCCCAAGCTGACTCGTCCCTGAGCGGAGAGCCCGACTCATGGCTCGATTTCACAACCCCAAGATCATGACCTGAGCTAAAATCAAGAGTCGGACCTTTAACCGACTGAGCCACCTGGGCGCCCCCAAATGAAAATTATTTTAAAAGGACAACAAGAATTTGTATCTGAGTTTGACGAGTGGAAAGCACAGTTTGGAGAGAGAAGTGTAAATTTCTCTTTTCTCTAGCAAACTTAAAAGAAATTGCAAATTAGGTATTTGTATCACTTCCCTGAAATGCAGCTATAAGTTTTACTATTGATTTTTGAAGGTAGTCTGAACTTCGGCTGCAAAGGAAAGAGGCAAAACAAATTCTAGTCCCTCTTTCTAAAAAATGCAAATACCTCTGGGAGGCCGATGGAGCTTGCAGTAATACACAATTCGAGATGTAATCCTGTATTCAGCAAGGCTTTCCTGAAAGTTCAGGGAAACTGGATTCTACTGGGAAAGGAAAAGAGTTTTAGCATTCTGGGGTCATATGAGGCTTGTGGCAAGAACAGGTGTAGTTTTATGATAGAAACAGGGTTTTCCTGAAACTGTCCCTTTTTTAAAACTGAAAGTCTCACGTCCTAGGAATCTTCCCAGTCCTGGGCAAACTGGGACACTTGGTGACTCGAAACTCTTTGGACAATAGTCCCGATTCCCAGTACTTAACATCTACTTGCGGTGTGGCCCTGGGCTCTGAATAATCACCTTCAGGGTTTTCGAGCTTCCTTGATCACAAGAATCACCTGGGTGCCTGAAAAACCACAGATTGCCATTCAGAGTTTTGAGGGAGGTGCTGGGGATCTGGAAACCCACCAAGGACACAGGGGAAGAGCCCGGGCGGCCCTGGTTAGCCCATATTCAGGGGCGGCACAAAGACCGTCCCTCCAGTGATCACAAGACTGGGCAGCAATCCCCGAGTGCCGTGGTCTGACTCAGACCTTGCTAGCAACCAGGTTTCTAGGTGGCTCCACACTCACAAAAATCTTTTCTGTCCACATATTTCAAGGGATTCCATACCATGAGAAGGACACAAAAGGCAGGAGGTACTATCAAAGGATAATGAGCTGATGGCCGAGGTTGGAGGTTGAATTCCAGCCATGTGACCTTAGGTCTCTGTTAACAATTTGTAAAATTGTGACTAATAATAGTACTAACTCGATTACGCTGTTCACAGGGTTAAATGAGGAGACCCCCGTAAAGCACTTAGCACAGTACCTAACATATTAAACTCTCTGGAAATGTTAGCTATCATACTCATCGTATTATTATTCCTAGTGTTCTCACCATCATTATTGTTGCCGTTATAATTTTTACTAGGAAGCAGGAGAAAGGTACAGAGATCATATAGGAGGAGGTCCTTTATCTTTTTAAAGGATTGTTGAGGGCTTCCTCTATACCTTGGAATCCTAAAGAAACATTCTCTTTCCTCTTAATCCCTTCCCTACCATATCCAAATATTACAGCAGGCATATTTTCAAAATGAACTCCAAGGTCTACAAAGTGGCCATTTGGGGGAGGAGTTCATATGCAAACCCTTCCAGGAAATTCTGGCTATGTTTTCATTGTATGCTTGATATCTGCTTGGAGGAGCAGGAATTTGGGCTAAGATTGTTAGGTAAAAATATGCTGGGTGTATGGAAGCTTTGGTGGGCTGGTCTATGAAGTTAGCCCCTTTTGGAAGTTCCAACAGCCCCTTGCACCTGACTTTTGAGGATATAACCCACTGCTCGACAACCACTGACTGTATCGTGCTTTGCCCTGACTCCGTGAATTGGAGTATTCTTCAAAGGGAATCACATTTGGGGGACCTGGGTGGCTCAGTCCATTAAGTGTCTGCCTTCTGCTCAGGACGTGATCCCAGGGTCCTGGGATCGAGTCCTGCATCAGGCTCCCTGTTTGGTGGGGATTTGGTGTCTCCCTCTGCCGCTGCTCGTGTGAGCTCCCTCTTTCTCTCTCTCTCAAATAAATAAATAAAAATCTTTAAAAAAAAAAAAAGGAAATATATTTTTTTGAGTTAATTTTCTTTCATTTCATATCAAAGAAAGCCAATCAGATTTCTTTTCCCAGGGAAATGTGTTATTAAAAGAATCTTGCCTTTTAGCCCCTCCTCAATGGTGAATAGGATTCATCTTATTTATGACACTAGCACGAGAGGCAAGGCCCTCTACAGAGGAAAAGAAAGACAATTGCCTCAGCAGAACCCTTCTGAAGAGCACAGTCATGGCTGACAGTGTGGATGGTTTGCAAAGTCCTTTCCAGACGTGAGGGCTACAAGTGCCATTTGCACTGTCACTTCAAGAACCGCTGAGTGCTCCCAAGTGTGATGTTAAGCGACATACGCTATTGACTTCTGGTCTTTTCCATTGCTCAGATTTCACCAACGCCTCCGGCTTTCCAGCAGGGATAGCAGGATTCAAATAACATGTTCTGCACATTTCACATCACAGACTGCACGGAGGCTGCACATTTAGAAGGGATGAGCCCCACCATTGTGTGACTGAGGGTTTTTGCCTGAGTTTTGAGGTAGTAAAGGAGGTCAGGTGATTCTACCTCCCACGAACCCCAAATCTCAGACATTTCACCAAAATGACACACAATGTTATTTTAGTCAGAATCCAATATAGTAACATTTTTGCCGTAACGTAATCCTTGGCAGTCTGCATGCTTTGTTGTTTGTGTTAAAGCACTTCACAACGTACAGAGATACAAGTGTTTCGTTTGTGCAGAACCCTTCTGGAAGCATGAAAAGGAACTGATCATGGAGACTATCTCTGGGGGTGGGAACTGGGGGCTGGGGCTGGTGGTGGACAGGACTTACCCTTCACTGTATACTTTTTTTTTCCTGTTGAACTGGAGGGTACCCTAGGCATGCAATACCTATTTTTCAAAGTCACATTTGGAAATCGTAAAGAGCTGTGCGATGGCTATTGCTCATGATGCACTTTCTTCTTCTTCCTCCTTTTATTTCTCTTGCTCACTGTAGTCCTTGGTAAAGCAGACCATGGAGGACACCGCAGTAGCACAATGGGCTGGAGGCCCCAGGACAAGGAGATTCGTCTCGATGATGTGTTCTGTGTGTGTCTCTCGCCCTTACCGTGCCCTCCCGATCCTTGCTTAGGTGCCGTTTCTTGCTGGTGTCTTTGTTTTGTGTGTAAAGCAAAGCCAGATGCATCCATGTCTCGTAGGGTTAGAACCTCCTCTCCTTTGTCAAATAGCTCATGTGGTGAAGTGATGCTGGGTGCCCAGGGGGGTGGGAGATGCCTGCCTCCAGCAGGAGCTCAGCTGAAACACACAGGAGGCCGACCCCGATTCCTCCTGGATGTGGTCTTCCCCCCTTCCCTCAGCTGCACTGAGCTCCAGGCAGCTTCCGTGGGGCGTGGGGGGGGGGGGCTTCATAACCTCAGAGGAAATGTGAGCATGCAGTGAGAACGGCACACAGAAATCATCCCACCCGGCCCCAGCCCCACCCCTCATTCCTCTTAGGCCAATCCTGACTCTATGAAATATCCAGCAATGTCATTGAATCAGGACTGAGTGTGGCCGTGGTGGCTGGAAATGCCGAAGGCAGCACATTCAGGAGCAGAAAAGAGGAATGAAAAGTATTCCCAGCAAGTTAAAGTGGAATTGTACGGGCTTTGGCCTCCTCGCCCTCGTTCCCACTTAGCCTTTCAGCAAGGAAACTGTGCTAGCCCCTCTCGTGGGCTATCACGGGCGGTATTTGCAACGGATAAAATGGCCAGGCAGCAATTTTGAATGCTGGTCTCTGAGGAAGCAGCTGGTCCACGAGGAGGTCAGGGCAGAGCCATCGGGAGGGCTGCCAAGGGCCACGGCCCAGCCTGGCTTCTGCCCGGCTCGCCCTCGCTCTGGCATCATGCTGGACACGGACGGCTAACCTGATTTTCACTCATACCCTTCTATGTTCTTCTGCTCTCAGCCTCTCCTTGAGCTATCATCTTTCCCCCAATATGCCTATTTTGACTCCAAAGGAAATTTTAATAGGGAAGAAATTAAATCTCCACTACGAAGCCAACAGGAGTTGGAGAGGTTTGAACGGGTTCCCAACTGGAGGACAGGAAAAAAAAAAGTGTGATAGGC
>CM052886.1:119568121-119593592 GCA_028534135.1 Potos flavus
GTAATAAACCATTTCTCCTGCTAAGCTTTCACCAGTTTAATTCATAGATCTCAACTGCTGAAACTGAGAGTAGAGAAATTTTTTGCCTGTCCTATGTGTATGTGGGGTGTGTGTGAGATGGTTATGTATATGTGTGCAGTATGTGAGGTATATGTGCATGTTTACGTGTGTCTTTTCAAGGCATATATGTGGTGTGTGTGTGTGTGTGGATGAGGTATAGGTGGATGTATGTTTGTGTGTGTTATGAGGTGCATGTATGTGAGGGTGTATGTATATGTGATATGTGCATGTGTCTGAGGTATATGTGTGTGTGTGTGTATGAGTATGTGTGTGGTATGAGGTACATGTGTTTGAGGTGTATGTGGTGTGAGGTATATGTGTATGCGAAGGGGGTATATTTGTGTAATATGTGAGGTACGTGCATGTCTCTGAGGAATACGTGGGGGTGTGTGTGTGAGGCATAGATGAGTGTATGCTTGTGTGTGGTATGAGGTACATGTGTTTGAGGTGTACGTGTGTGTGAGGTGTATGTGTATGTGAAGGGGGTATATTTGTGTAATATGTGAGGTATGTGCATGTCTCTGAGGTATACGTGTGTGTGTGTATGTATGTGTGAGGCATAGACAGGTATATGTGTGTGGTATGAGGTACATGTGTTTGGGGTGTATGTGTGTGTGAGGTGTATGTGTATGTGAAGGGGGTATATTTGTGTAATATGTGACGTATGTGCATGTCTCTGAGGTATACATGTGTGTGTGTGAGGCATAGATGAGTGTATGTTTGTGTGTGGTATGAGGTACGTGTGTTTGAGGTGTATGTGTGTGTGAGAGAGGTATGCATGTATCATATGTAAGGTGTGTGTGTTTATATGTGGGTCTCTGACATGTATATGTGGTGTGTGTATGCATATGTGTGTGTGTGTATGTGTAACAATGGAGGAAGTTTAAAGCAGACCCTTACTTACAGCCAGTGTCCAGAGGAACCAGGAAGTGAGGAGAGGTGAAGGTGAAGGTGAGAGCTCCTCGAGGAGAAGCAGGCTGTATGGTGATGCCAACTTTCGTGTGAGACACACTCCTGAGATGGAGGGTTACTTTTCACCCTGGAGCACCTTGAGGGAGTAAGGCCATAAAGGAAGCTCTGAAAATGAGTAGAGAGCCTAGAGAGAGGAGTAAGGAGGACTACGGGCTGTTTAACCTTTGGGTGGCCCAAGGTTCTACAAGCTGCCATTGGGGAGAGAACACTGAGCTGCCCCTCAGCAGACCTGACCAGGGGGAGCTCCTGGAAGCCCCAGGGCGGTGGGCAGCTGGCACGGTGGCGCTGGTAGCCACAGTCTTGAGTTCAAAATCCGCTCCCTCTACCTACTGACTGTGTGCTTTAGGGCAAACAGGTTAATGGTTCTTTCTTTTCTTTTTTTGTTTTTAAGACTTTATTTATTGGAGAGAGAAAGAGAGAGAATGAGCTGGGAGGAGCAGAGGGAGAGGGATAAGCAGCCTCCACACGGGGTACAGAGTCTGATGCGGGACTCGATCCCACGACCCATGAGATCATGACCTGAGTGGAAACCAAGAGCCGGGCACTTAACCGACCAAACCACACAGGCACCCCCAGGTTAATGTTTCTGAGGCTCATTTCCTCACCTGTGAAGTGGAGGTAAAGGCGGGCCTTACAGGAGTGTTGGGAGGGTGACATGAGCTAATAATGTGTGCACCCTGCCTCATGGGGACTCGCTAGAGTCAACTTTCTTCAGTCGGGACCATGGTAGGACAGTCTTCCCTGATGTAACCACATACAGATAGAATGATGCAGAAAAAATCTGGCTCCAGGCAAAATTAGACAGTAGATGAATTAATTGTTACTTAAAGGAGAGACTAAATATATTTCTTTGAATGCTTTCTGTTTGTGTTTGAACATCATTTCAGAGAGAAGTAGATCTCAACTCTAGGGGCGCCAGAGATGGTCGCCACCGCTCAATGGGTGTTATGAAATTCTCAAAAGAAATAAATTTTAATTAACTTTAACTCAAATGTTTGTAGAAGTTCCAAGGGATGGATAAGAGTCCAGCGGCACATTCTAAATTTTAGTACATATTAAAAAGTAGGCAAGACATACCATGTCCCCCTCCCCACAGCTTCAACAGTAATAGTTTAAAAATCACTATTCTGAAGTTTTAAAGTAATGGGATTTGAGGTGTTTTATGCAGAAAATGAATGAGAATACCACTCATTCAGCCTAGAGAGGTTTACAGATTTCCCTAAGAAAAATAGTATTTCTTCTAACCATTTATCAGGTTGGTTATTTTGAAGGAAGATAGGGAGCTATGCTTTCTGGGATAAGAGGCCAAAATGGGAATTTCGTTGTTCTTTTAAAAGACCAATTTGAAGATGAAAGACTTCTATTCCCAGAGAAAGAATAGTTTGAGCATCTTATGATGGTAGCTTAGACCCAGTGTAATTGCAAAGGTCAGGCTTACTTCAGAAGAGTTGCTTTGCTTAAAAATGGAACAGGTGAATGACGGTTAATTTAATAGAAAATCAAACTGAGGTACAGGGCACCGTGTGGCATTTTAGGTTGGTCATCAAGCCCGTGCCCTGAATAAAATGATAAATTAGATAAAAAAATATCAAGAGGCTGTATTAATGATCTATTGCTGTGTAACGAATGATCCCCAAATTTAGCAGCTTAAAACAAACATGATCTCACACCATTTTTGAAGGTCAGGAATCTGGAAGCAGAGTTCTATTATGAGATTGTGGTCAGGATGCTGAGGGAAGCCTGGGCCACAGTTATCTGAAGGCTTGGCTGGGGCAGCAAGATCCAACTTCCACACTGATTCAGGTGCTTGGCTGGAGGCCTCACTCCCTCACCACACGGCTCTATCCGGAGGACTGCTCATGACCTGGCTGCTGGCTTCCTCCAGAGCGAGCGATCTGAGAGAGAGAGAAATAGACACCAACACAGAAGCCATGGTCTTTAATCAACTAATCTTAGAAGTGACCCCCCCTCCCGTCCGCCGTATTCTAGCGGTCACACAGATCGGCCCTAGTATAATGTAATCGGGGACTTCACAAGGTGTAAATATCAGGATGTTGGGGTCTTCTGCATCTTGGGAATGTAATGGTGACACGTACCAATGCTAGATCCCTCTGAAACCTGACTCAGCCACTTATCACCTGAGCGACCTTAGGCAAGTTACTTAAATGTCCTGCCTCCATTTTTTCATTAATGGAATAGAAATACTTGTACCCATCTCAGATTAATACATACAAAGCACCTGGATTAACGCCTGGCACGATGTAAAAGTACCATGTAAGTGTGAGCTCTTACTATCAGTTTCCATCCTGATGGCCTTATATTTTAGTTCTTCCTCAACTCCACGGTGGTTCATGCCCTGCTTCCTTCCTTCTCCCTTGCAAGGAAAAAAAAACCCCAAAACCTTACTTTACAATGCCTCGTTTACAGTGATAGATAACGGTGTTTAAGTATTACCCCTTCTGGGCATGTTTTCATATTAACTGGGAATAATGTCTTGAGCTTAAGGGCGAAGCTGCCAACTGTGTATGCGAGAAGGACTTTGGAGAGGTGCTTGGGCTGTTCTAGTCCCTGGAATTTCCCCTTTGAAAACAATATACACATGGATATATGTCCTATAGTGTATGTGAATATAGTTCTAGTAATGAATAATTTGTGGTTAAGAGATGTTTCAGAAATGTCTTAGAAAAACTGACACTGAAGTTTCTTAAGTCAGTCCATTTCGGTTGAGTTTAGTTTAAAGATTTTTATTTATTTGAGAGAAAAAGAGCAGAGCAAGAGAGAGCGAGAACACGGGCAGGGGTGAGGGACAGAGGGAGAGGGAGAAGCAGGCTCCCCACTGAACAGGGAGCCTGATGTGGGGCTTGATCCCAGGACCCTGAGATCATGACCTGAGCCAAAGGCCGATGCTTAACTGACTGAGACACCCAGGTGCCCCAGTCAGTGCATTTAAACTAGAATTGTGTGTGGGTGGGTATAGTCAGTATACCATGAATATATTTATATTTCCCCCTGTAAAGGGAATACATGGGGGATGGGTGAACTAGGTGAAGAGGATTAAGAATACACTTATCGTGATGAGCCCTGAGTAATGTATAGAATTGTTGAATCACTTTATTGTACACTTAGAACTAATATAACACTGTATGTTAATTGTACTGGAATTAAAAAAATAAAAATTTAAGAAAAGAAGTATGTCTACAAAATCTTAAGAAAAGAATATACGTACATCAAAATTAATAACTTCTCTGCATCAAAGGACACAATCAACAGGATGAAAAGGCAACCTATATAATGGGAAAAAGTGCAAATCATAATTCTGGTAAGGGGTTAACATCCAATATATAAAGAATCCCATAAATCAACAACAAGAAAACCCAAACAAGCCACTTAAAAGCAGGCAAAAGAATTGATTTCTTAGATGGGCTTTTCTGGAGATGATGGCAGCTGTTAGTCCCATAGCCATCCCAGGGGGCTGTCCCACCTCGGGCTGGGTTTTTGCTCCTGTGTTTCTGTGTTCGCCTTGATAAGGCCCTGGACCAAGATGTCCCAGGCTCTTGTTAGGAAGAATCGAATATGAAAAAACATGAGGCTTTATGATTCTGACAGGCAGCCCACTCCCACTCCCACCGTGGGAGTCAAAGGCAGGACAGAACAACCTTTGGAAATCACAAAGGGACAACACTAACACCACCACCTTGTCTGTGTCTGTGTGATGTTTGCACATGCTCCACAGCAGTCATATCGTGTGATACCCTCATATACTATCTCATCTGAAAGCAGCAACATGAGTTTGATAGGGTCAGTGCCATTCCCATTTTGTGGATAAAGACTGAAAAAAAGGCTCAGAGAGGGTCAGAAAAGGCCCACCTAGTGAGTGAGTTACAAATCAAGAGCTAGAACTCTGTTCCCTTGGGTCCTCTCCAAATCTAACCAGAAGCAGGAGCCTAAGTAAATTCTGAGGCATTCTCTTACCAACGTCAAAAGAGAGTGACAATGTACCTCAGAGAAAGATTCCATATCATGAGAAGACCACTTGGCCACTGGATTTATGACCAGTAGGCCTTAATGGCAACTATTTTCCCTACTTCCGCCCTGTGTGAGACTGGATGTGGGGTCTTTCGTCACCACAGTAAGCTCTCAGGCTCCTGAATTGTGCTGAGGAACCAACAGACAAGATCTGAGCTGGGTCTTTGGACCCTGAGGGAGACCCAGCGGTTTCTGAGTGGCGTCTCCCCTTTTTCTCCTCATAGAGACTCCTAATGGTTTATGGAGTGTTTGATGGCCAGTAAGTGTCTCATAAGTAGGGTGGCCATGTTTAGCAGATAAAAATACAGATTACCTACTTACATTTGAAATTTTAGATAAATTACAAATCATATTTTAGTGGGGGTATGTCCCAGATATTGGTTTGCAGCTGGCAATACTACCCAAAACAAAATAAGAACAATATATATTTTGAGTTGTCTGCCCGTGAACATTGTTATGGCAGGCCGAATATTCTCCAGATTCTATAACCTAGAATTTTAAAAAGTACATTTGAGAAAGTGTACTTTTTGTTTTAAAAAGTATATTTATTTTAAGTATCATTTTGTTTTAAAAAGCATGTTTTTTGTCATCGTCAATCTAATAACACAGTCCTGAGTTTCTAATAATTAAAGTGAATTTGAAACTCTGATCTTGTGAATTCGAGTTCTAGTTTGTTAAGGATGGTCTCCTCTGCATCTGCATTTATTGAATATGAGGAGTCTAATTAATTCACTAAGAGAAATTGAATTTCATTGTCGACTTGAAACACCTGAGTGCTACAGCATGGTGCTCTAAATTTGCCAAAGCTAAAATCCAAACTTAGGGCAGAAAGGGGAAAAATGGAACAGTCTGTTGTCGAGATGAAGATGGACAGAACTGTATGCTGTTTACACAATTCAATGAGGTGTATGTGATCATCTCCATGGTAACAAGTCATAAGGAGGCATTCAGAGTAGGGGGAGATCAAAGGTTTGGTTTAATGGAAGGTTTGCCTATGGAGATTTCAAAAAATTGAACAAAATTGTAACGTCTGTAATGGAAGGTATGAAAGCTAATACATACCCGGAGTCACACAGCCTGCGCTCAAATATTGTTCATCAATTGAAACCTGCATTTTTCTTGAAACGCAAGGTTGCAAAAAGTGCAAAAGTATCCTGGCAGGCTCAAAGAAGTGCCTAGAAGATTGGAGCATGGCTTTAAAGCCTGGCGTCTTATGTCGGGTGCGGTCGTGGACTCTGGTTCGATCGCACGCGTCCTCCCTGGCTAGGATTCATGTGGACCGCCGTATCTTACCGCTTCGTCCCAGCTCCGACCTCCCACAGTATTGGAACTTCGCATTCAAGTCCTCCTCACCCTGCAGTAAGAAAGCACAGCGGATATTTGTTAACGAGAGAACGCCACTCCTGGGAAGTGAATTAATGATTAACGTGGCCGCGGAGGTGGAGGGCTGTGGTTGGGCCTCGTTCACAGCCATGGGGGCTCAATGATTCATCAAGTCAACAAATATTTAGTGAGAGCCCTCTAGGTGACAGGCACTCTGCTAGGCTCTGCGATTTGTCGAGAAAGATTGTGAAAAGGCAAGGATTTTCATGGGAGGATTGTGATCCAGGGAGGAGAGGTTAACAATCAAGAGCACTCATTCATTCATCCCACGAGCAAGTCATCATTGAGCCCCGGGGTACCAGGCACAGCTGTAGACACTGGGCTATCCTAATCGACAACACAGACCATGCTCCTTGCCTCATGGAGCTGACGTCACAGGGGGAGGGGCCAGACAGTAAACTTAACAAATCAGAAACATACGTTAGGAGGTAATAAGTGCTATCGGAAGAATAGAGCATTACAATGGGGAAAGAGAGATTGGTGGGTGGGGGGAAGGGAACGAGGAGTAGGACTCTAGATGGGGTAGCCACAGAAGGCCTCACTGAGAGTGGAACATTGGGTACGGACTGTCAAAGTAAGGCAAGGCGTCTTGGGACATGAGCGTCCTTTGGTTGGGACAGGCATGTCATTGGAGGCAGGCCCATCCTAGTCTCTCTCTGGGACTTTTCAACCAAAGCTGACCAACACGTCCGATTTTCTCTCTGCTTCCAAAGCTGTAGAGAGGGAAGGCTGGAGCTGCTAAAAGCCACGCCCCTCCTTCTTGAGCAAATGGTGATGGAGCACAGAGAAAGGAGACAGGAAACCAGAAGGTGGCTCTAGGAGGTTGGAGACCCCGCTTGGTGCAGACTCCAGGGGGCAGCTCCGCTCCTGTCTCTTCAGCCCAGCCGTCGGGCTACGTGAGCCATTATTGTCCTTCTTTTTCTTCAGCGAACTCCAGCTGAGTTTCGGGACCACACAAGCAGAGTGGGATCACACAGAAGTGGACTACTTGCCATTCTGGACAGAGGGACAGGGGGACAAGGCGTGTCTATTAGAGGTAAGTCGCCTGTGAGCCCCCCTCCTCCACGATCGGCCCCTCATGCCAGAAAGCAGCTGTGTCACAGGCCCTGCCCACAGTCGTGTGCCCTGGACATTCAATATTTAGGACTTGCTGAATTTTTAGGGGAAAAAAGTAAATTGGGTGGCCAGCTTTTTATTTGGTCCAATGAGGACTCAAGAAAATAAATAAATAAACCAACTACTAACCACTTGTGCCATCATTTCATACCAGATGGGGGCATTTTCTTTCCTTCTTTCCTTCCTTCATTCTCTCTCTCCCTCCTTTTCTTTCTTTCTTTCTTTCTTTCTTTCTTTCTTTCTTTCTTTCTTTCTTTCTTTCTTTCAAGATTTTATATATTTATTTGTCAGAGAGAGAGAGCACAAGCAGGGGGAGTTGTAGGCAGAGGGAGAAGCAGACTCCCCAGTGAGCAAGGAGCCTGATGCGGGGCTCGATCCCAGGAGCCTGGGATCATGACCTGAGCCAAAAGCAGACGCTTAACCGACTGAGCCACCCAGGCATCCCAAGATGGGGGCATTTTCAACCCCTGGAGCAGGAGGGTATAATCCAGAAAAAGGGCAGCATTGTGAATGGAATAAAATACTGTTACAAAAGACCCACTTTATTTTTCTTGTCTCACGAAGGACCGGGGAAAGCTCCTCAGAGGCCAGCCCTGGTATTCAGAGTTACTACTCTAAAGCACATCCGTGGGGACCTTCAGGGAAGAAACCAAGACAAAAGGGCCAGGTTACCCTTTCCAGTTAGGTGACTTGCGTTATTAAACATTAAATCCCGTAGGCCAAAGGGTTTTGCAGCGGCCAAGAATCACCTTGCCTTGGGGGAAGGTAGAATATTGACCTTCTGTTGTCAGGAAAGAGAGCACAGTGTTTTCCTGGCCTGGGTTGCTTCTCCCTCAAGAGCTGTCCTTTGAAGAGGTGGCTCAGCCTGCTTGAGAGAGGCAGTCCAGTCCTGATGAACTTGATCTGACCTTTCATACTGGTCCCCAGGCCTCAAATAATCTCTAATGTCTGTGCTACGTTACCTCCTGAGAACTTCTCCTTCTTGAGGATGGTTGTTTCCTGAGTGTGGCATCGTACTAGCCCAGGGGTTGGCAAAGTTCTTTTTTTTTTTTTTTGGAAGGGGCCAGTAGTAAATGTTTTAAGCTTTAAGGATGTTTTAGCCATGTTGCAGAGTCTCTCTTACAACCGCTTAACTCTGTTGATCTTGTTCAAAAGCAGCCATAGATGATTGGTAAGCAAATGGGCAAGGCTGTGTTCCAATAAAAATTTATTTCCAAAAACAGATGGAAGGCCAGATTTGGCCTACAGTCCATAGTTTGCTGCCTTGTGCTAAGACCTTGTTTTAAATAACGTTTCTCTTTCTGTTAAAGATGCTGATGAAAGTTGTTACCTTTACCCAGGGCCCTAGAATTTGGCACTTCCCTTATAATCTTATTTCGAGGACCTTATGCCACATTTGTTCTCTCTAACATAGAAACCCAATGCTTTCATTGCGTGGCTTTATCTTGTGAACTCTAAAGGATTTTTCAAACCAATCAATTCAATGTTCTTGTTATGAACTGAATATTTCACCTCTTAAATTTATGTGTTGAAGTCCCAACCCTCAGTGTCTGAGAATGTGACCTTATTTGGAAGTAGGTCTATTGCAGATGTAATTACTTAAGGTAAAATGAGGTGATCCTGGAGTAGGTTGGGCCCTAGTCCAATATGACAGGTGCCTTATAAAAAGGGGAAAATTTGACACATATGTGCACAGGGAAATGCTGTGTAAAGACTGGAGTTCTCCCACCACAAGCCAAGGAACTACCGGAAGCTTGGAGAGAGGCCTGGAACAGATCCTTTTCTGGTAGCTTCTGAGGCAATGTGACCTTGACAACACCTTGACTTCCACCTCAGACTTCCAGTCTGTAGAACTGTGGGAGATCAATGTCAAAAGCACTGTGTGTAGTTCTTTCTTATAGTAGCCCTAAACAATGAGTATAGTTCTGTTATGAAAAAGGCTGACCCGATGTGGACCAATCGTGGATCTCACCTCTCACAATGGACATGTTAGTAACAAGAAGATGGAAGGTTGGGCGTTTTCTGAAGAATGCACTCTGGGATTATAGGATGAAAAACGGTTTTTGGTCTCCTCCTGGGCTGAGCCGGCTTTACTAGAAGATGCTGTTTGGGCCTCACTGGGAAGGAGGGCTTCATTCCTAAGGACAAGGCCAGAGGCCAGGACACTTGGAAGAACCCGCGGGTCACAGAAGTGAGGTGACAGTAGGTCTCTCCCTCACGTGTTCTAATCACCTTGTTTCCATCAGCGTCTCTGCCTTGCTGGCTTGGGCTTTCATTAATTCTTAAGGGTTTTTTTTTTTCTTTTTGTATCATTTAAAAAATTCCTAATTTCTCTGATACCAACATACATAGACGTAGCAAAAAATACGGTAGAGTAGACTTCAATGTGATTCACACCGTCAAATCTATTTTAAAAATCTAACAGATTCTTGGTCTTTCTCAGCTGTAAGCATGCATTCTCCAAACAAGCCTTCTGCCCAGACCATGGGAAGGAGAGGCTCACTCAGATTTATCTCTCCCTTAAAACATGTACCAGGGACATACCCCTTAGGGTAAAATTCTGCCCTTTCTTGAACCTCACTGGACAATTTCCTGGCAGCCCCAGAAATTCCAAACACCAGCAACTCTTTCAAAATAAGAATATAGGATGGTTCTCTAGATAGTTAAGCTGGCAGAACCGGTGTACCGTTAGCATTCTTCCATTCCACAAATGTGGACTGCACTTCTCATGCAGATCCTACTGTTCCCACCGCCATTTTGCAAGCATTCCAAAGGGTGTGTTTGCGGAAGTTTACATGGCTGGTCATACAAGAGGCCAATAATTCAATAGACACCTGGCATTGATCATTTTATTATGTTATTCATTTATTTATTTGGCTTCGATCCTTTTAGATATCACCTCAACTCAGCACCATCAATTAGGATCATGCTCTGCCCCAAGTTCAGCACCATGGCTTCAGTATTATCTTACTTTGTCAGTTTTCCCACCTTCCCCTCCTGGTCTCACCAAATTCTCTGGAAATGACACCTGCCCATGTCAAGGCTCGCCTGAAAGCACATAGAGTTGCCCATTAAGTGTTCTCACACCAGTATTCTTTCTGTGCCCCTTGGTTCCATCCCGGTTCCCCTTCACAGCAGCGCAGCTGAAGTCCATCCCATTTAGGCATCATTAGTGGTACGTTATACTCTGTTCTTTTCCCTCCTCCCTCTCTCCTTCTGAATGCTCCAATCCCCTGGCTCATTTTTGTAGACACGTGTTCCTCGGTAGCTGCAAGAAAGGAAGTCTAATAAAGCAAATGGAAGTTACGGCTGGTGGCTCGGCAAATGGGAGGAGATGGTCCTCTGTGTGAATGCATTTGTTCTATGAACCGAAAGGTCTGGCAGAATGTGTGTTGCCCAGCAACAGAGTATGAATCACTCCTTCATTCTGCGTTTTACACATGCTTTTGTCATTGTACATGTCACAAGTGAACAGAATTACTCATTCCCATGCCTCTTCCCCATTAGAGAATGATTTCACTTTTTTCTGTTAACTTAAAGGCCTTTAAGGGCCTTTGCTAGAGGAAAGCTTAACAATGTTAAAGCTTTGAGAAGATCTAATATAGTTTTCTCGTTTTCATACAAGGAAACTGATGCTTACTTGAGTCAGTGGCAAATCTAAGTCTAGAACTTAGATCTTCCGAGCTTGCTCAGCAGAGAGTAGGGAATATCTGATGGCTTTGCAATCATCTTCACCTGTGCCCAAAGCCTGATGGCTGGATCACCTTGGGCAAGTTATCTCTTTCAGCCATTGTTTTCTCATCTGTAGAAAGAGAATACTATTGTGACAGTTACCTCAAAGGTTGTTATGAGAAATAAATGGAATAATGTATGTAAAGTGCCTAGTACAACCCTTGATGCCTTCAGTGATACCTCATTCATTTTTTGCCACTTCTCTCTCATCCTGTGCCCATCCACTCCCATGTGAATAATGAAAAGAACTCTATGCTCTTCTCACTATTTTATACGGGCTTCTTAACATTTAATGGCTTATACCAGTGGTGAAAGCTTTTGCTCTGGGATCAGCATTTTCCAGATGGTACATAGATTGGCCAAATGGCTACCTCTCGAGAAACAATGTAAGTTTCCATGCATAGAATGAAATAAGAGGTTCTGGGCCTGGAAACAAGTTAAGAAACCTGGAATCAAATGCTTCTTCCTGAGTGGGAATTGACCATTTGGACCTGTGTATGGGAGACAGTAAAGTGCAGTGGTTTGGAACATGGCTTCAAGTCAAGCAAACACAGCCTCGAACCCCAGCTCTGCCTCTTATAAGTTGTATGAAGTTAGACAAGTTATTTAGTTTCTCCATGTCTAAATTTACTCATCTTAAAATGAGAATACATACTATCTCCCTTAGAAGTTGGTTGTAAAGATTAAATGAGGTCATGTACGTAGAGGACCTAGAATTTGGTGGGCACCCAGTAATGGTGAGTATTGGGGTTATCATCATCTCTTTGTTAGAAGCTGACTCGTAAATCAAGTCATGTGTACTCTAATGCTCGGTGGAATAAAGTCCCTCCTTAATACTCTTAACTTTTTGGATTTGCCGCTAGTTTAGTGAGCTTGAAATCTATATTTGTTCATCATGGTTATTTTAAATGAGGCTAGGGACCATGATTAGAGAGAAATTTGAGACCATGATCTCTGTCCCCAAACACCATAATCCATGCGGACAGAAGATAGATGACATTTTATTTGATGAAAACCTGGATTCAGAGTCAGGAAACCAGGGTTCTAATCTCAACGCTACAGTTAACAAATTATATGATATCCAACAAATTGTTATTGGCTCCGCTTCAGTTTTCTCAGCTATTCTATGAGGTGGTTGGACTAGATGTTTTTGGAAGAATGTTCCATCACCGACAATCATTCTTATATTCATACAATAAGTTAATCTGTTTTGGGTGCTTGAGATACAGAAATAGACAAAGCCCTGACCTCATGGGGGTTATATTCTGGTGTTAAAGACATAAAGTAAGCAGAACATGTCAGAAAACATCTAGTATGTTAAATGATGACAAAGGCCATGGGGAAAACACAGCTGGGATGAGAGAGAACGTGCTGGTACAGGTTGAGAGTGGGCTATAATTTTAAAATAACATGGCCAGCAAACATCTCACAGAGAAGGTGATATTTCATCAAGGCCTCAAAAGGCTTCAAAGAATCAGCCATGTGGCTATTGAGGGGAGACACCTTCCAGGTAGATGAAACAGTAAGAGTGTAGAAGGAGCCCACCTGGCATGGGTTGAGGAATAGAGAAGATTAGAGTGAACGGAACAGGGTGAAGGAAGTGGGAGTCAGGGCAGTGATGAGGGGAGGCTGAATCCTTTAGGGCCTTGAAGTCATTGTTCAGATTCTGGCTTTTGCTCTCAGTAAAATGGCAGCTATGGATGGATTGAACAGAAGACTGATTTAATCTGACTTATGTTCTAAATGAATCTTTCTAGCTACTACTGTGTAGAGAATAGCCTAGAGGGGAGCAAAGAGCATAGTCAAGATGAAACACGAAGGTGGTTTGGATCAGGATGTGGGCAGAGGGCCTGTTGACAAGGTAAATAAGTCTCAGGGTATGGATCAAAGGTAGAGCTGAGATGATTTGCTATTGGATTGGATTGGGAGTTGAATATGAAATAAAGAGATGAGTCAAGGTCACATCAAGAGTTCTTGGCCTTGGCTTGAGCAACTGGAAGTGTGTAGTTGACATTGACTGAGATAGAGCAAATTTGTGAGGGAAGATCAGGAGTTGGATTTTGGGAGAGTTACATTTCAGATGCCTGTCAGGTAGCCAAGTAGGCAGCTTGACACGTGAGTCTGGAATTCACAGGGAGAGAGCTAAACCTGGACATCATCAGCTTATAGAGTGTATCTACAACCACGAGACTGGATGCAAGCACCAGGGAAATGACTGTAGATAGAGAAGAAAAGAAGTCCAAGTCTAGCCCCTGGCATCTCCAATAGTAAAGGGCCAGGAAGATGAGGAGAAACCAGCAAAGGTGATGGGTGAGAAGTGATGGGTAACCAATGGGGCTGGAGGAAATCCAAGAGAGTATGATGTCCTAGAAGCCCGAAGTACAAAGTCTCCCCAGGAATCTAGAATTCTAGGATCTAAAAGATTCTGAAGAAATTAGTAGATGGCCATCACAGATTCACATAGAGGCAATTAGAATCCATTGTTGCCTGAAGTTCCTGAGAGCTTAGGGTGGGGCTGGTATCAGTCTCAGGTGGGGAGAAGGATCTGGAGGAGCTGTTTGTGGATTTATCCTTCATCCTTAAGCAGGTTATACCTGGAACTGACAGACTGCAGTCCTACAATGAGGTATGAGTCAGGGACCAGAATAGAATTTGATGAAGGGGAAAAAAAATTAACATTCTGGATCAAAATTCATCTCAACTACAAGCTGTTAATTTTTATTCCTATGCTTCTTTACACACACTGTTAATTATTTCTTGGTCAAAAACATGCTCTGGGTAATGCCTGGGAGGCTTAGCTGTTCCCCAAATTCTTTTGAAATACCGAGCTCCAAGTTATGGAAGTTTTGTCTCCCAGAAGGGCATCTGAAGATGAAACTCAGCCTCTCCTCCCCTCGGCAATGAATTATGTTGACCTCTCTTATTATTCCCTCAATTTTAAGAAATGGAAACTCTTTCACAATGTTTAATGGGCTCTTCACATGTTATTTCACGCACCATTAACATAACTGGATAATAAAATTGATGTTTAAAATGCCCTACTTATTCCATGCAAGGTGCGTATATGCAGTGACCATGATTAACCCAAGACAAAAGAAGAGGGCAGGAGCAGAGCCATCTGATGTGACACAAGAACAGTTTCAGAGCCCAGGAAGTGGGTGTCCTGTGGCTTGTTTGAGGAAAAAAAGTACAGTCATACGAACCATCATTTATGTTCTATGTCCATCCCCTTATTCATCTTTCACATAAGTCGTATGAGACAATATTACCCCTATTTTCTTGAAGGGGAACTTCAGGTTGAGTGGATTACTTACATCCTTTGTCAGAGGGGAATGGTTTGGACTGAACTGTGTTCCCACAAAATTCATATGTTGAAGTCCTAACCCCCCAAGTACCTTAGGATGGGACTGTATGGGGAAATAGTGTTTGCAGAGCAACCTGGCCTTGCAACAGAAAGCAGAGAAGATACACAGGAAGACAGAGTCACTGTGTGGCTCCAAACCATGTAGATGAGAGAGAAACTGCCTGGTGATGTCTGCTCCGCTTCCCGCCCTTGGGTTCTGGAAGGGTCTGTGTATCTGTTGAACATGTCCCCTTTACCTTGCCGAGAGTGAGTGGATTTCTATTCCTGCACCCAAACAATTTCTCACTGAATTCATCTGTCCTTGAAGTATGGTGAGCCAGAGAGGTCTTCTAAACTAATCCTGCATAGCCCAGAAGCATCTCGAACGTACAGGGTCCCACTTGTTCGCCACAGTGTTGTTCATTGTACAAATGTGTGTTAGACACTGTACTGGTCAGGGTTCTCCAGAGAAACAGAAGCAGCAGGGAATCAGGCCATAGTGTCTAGGAGAGACGAGGCCAGAGGGAGTAGGGAGACGCTAGGTAGTCTGTGGCAAGATTTGGATTAGCTATAATGGCAGCCTGAACTATGGTGATAGTGGTAGAACCGGAAAGGAGGAAACACAGACTAAAAACATGGCTGGGATAGGGATGCCTGGGCGGCTCAGTTGGTTAGGTGTTTGACTCTTGATTTCAGCTCAGATAATCATGTCAGTGTTGTAAGATCGAGCCCTGGGTCGGGCTCTGTGCTGGGAATGGAGCCTGCTTAAGATTCTGTCTCTCCCTCTCCCTCTGTCCCTCCCCCCCCCCCCCCCGCTCTCTAAAACAAAACAGAACAAAACAAAAAACAACAAAAAGCAAACAAGCAAACAAAAAACATGGCTGGGATAGAATCCACTCCTCTGGTTACTTAAGGAGGAGCCAGTGTGACTGTGGGATCTAAGACCAGACTGAATGGATAACGGTGCCAGTCACAGGCACGGACGACCAAGAGGAAAAATGTCTGGTTCCGAAGGGAAGAAGGAGGAATTTGCAGTTTTTAGACTTGCACCTCCCACAGGACATTCTACCACATGTCCACCATGGCACTGAGCTTTGTTCTATCTCCCCTTACCCTGGTTCCTGCACCCATGCCATCACTATTCTCCATCACACTTACTCCTCTGATATGCCAGGGGCAGATCTGGGTTTTGTGCAGATGCTTTTTGAGGAAAAGGACACAAAATTAGGAACGGGGTCTTAGAAGGGGTCTGTGCAGGTGGTGAGCCCTGAAGCTTAAGCTTTATATTTACATTACTCGTATTATGGTGAGTCTACCTTTGAGCACCACATCAAGTATGAAACATGTTCACTCACATAAGCCCTCATTTATTTGGAGAACTCCCTTTGCTTTTCTCTTGGGGAGCAACTCCTAGAAAACAAGGCCTTGTGCTACATGGCAGCTTCATGGTTAATATTTTGATCTGATCTGCTTAAAGCCAGATTTTGAGGCAGGCTTTTGGAACTTAGAAGTACTTGAGCCTTACAAGAGGGCTAAGGAATGGGGCTGGGGGGCCAAGAGGAGGATGCGGTGAGGGACTGACGACTGAACAGTGGCAGTGGCAACATTGGCAAGGGAGAGTGGAGGGTAAGGGGAAATCCAACATGGCAGAGGAACCCAGAGGTAATTGGGTTCACCTAAATGTGGTTAAACGAATGCTTTCTGCAATCAGGCAGAAAGTAAAGCTTGAAATTACTATTAAATTTAGTTATAGAAATGAAAAACAGATTCCATTTCTTGCTCATGCAAATACAAGGCTTGCAAATTTGTACCTACTCTGTATAGCAAAACAATGACCACCTCCCATGGGCACCACTGCTAGGCAATGTGAGGATGCCCTGAATTGGTACTTTTGCCCAAGTCTCTGGTTCTCTTACTGGAAATTGCTCTGGGCTGTCTCAAATGCTGTATTCGCTGATTTCCAGAACATTCTGTTTGAACCTACGTTGCTCAGCACCAAGTTGCTTCTTTGCTTTGCATTTCCAGGTGAAGATACATATTAGAGAAGATTCCTTCCTTTAGGATCTCATAGTCTGGGAAAACTAACTTTCATGAAATAGGAAATAATACAAGACTAAAATACTAAAGAGAATAGAGTGTACGTGTTGTTAGAATTCAGAAGATGGTCATGAATGGGGGCTGGAATAGTCTAGACTCTTGCCACTCAAAGCATGGTCCATGTACCAGCAGCATGACTGGGAAATTGTTAGAAATGCGGAATCTCCAGGCCTCCTGGATCAGAAACTACATTTTGCCAACATCCTCAGTTGTAAACACTTTAAAGTTTGAGAAGCACTGCTCTAGGAAAGTTGGTTCATGAGCTGAGTTCTAAAGAATGGGTAAAACTTGCAGAAGCTGCGTATTTACTGGCATTAGATTTCTTTAGGCTCAGTATTTCTCTTTCAATAAATGCAATATTCTCTGTAGCTTTGATCTCAGAGACCCTTCTAATTTGTAATGGGAAGCCTGGGTAAAGTTGGGAGGGCTGTTTTTCATGCAGAAAGAAGATGGAATTCCAAAGAGTGAGGCCATTTGGAACAACTAGTGAGCTCGATTTGGAGACTGAAAATACAAGAGTAAACGTTTACCTGTCCTTCTGAATGTAGACCTTTAAGAGAAAATTTATATTTATAACCACCCTGCCCTGTATTTGGTAGCTCCGAAAGTATTCCCACTAGGATATGCATAAGAAGCCCTCTTGGAAACATCCAAAATCTCAAATTTAATCTTATTTTTGATGGAATGTAGCAGTTCATCTCAGAGGCTTGCATGAGAAAGGCCTCTCCTGGTTAATGGGTTGGCATATCTAACTCTTACATTTTTTAGAGAGGATGCATTCTTCCCTTTGGTAGAAGAACTAAGACATTTTAATCTGTCTTCTCTGCCTTTGGCCAAAGGGAAATAAAAATATCAGTGAGGGACGCCCAGATGACTCAGTTGGTTGAGTGTCTGACTCTTGATTTTGGCTCAGGTCATGATCTCACCGCTGTGGGATCGAGCCCCGCATTGGGCTTGAGTCTGCTTGAGATTCTCTCTCCCTCTGCCCCTCCCCTTGCTCATGCACTCTCTCTCTCTGAACTAAATAAGTAAATCTTACCAAAAATAAAAAAATAAATATTAATAATTGGGGCAGATACTTGAAGGTTTTGAAAGGTCCTGAAAGAAGTTGCTGTGGCTGATGTTGAAGAGGGTACTGCCTATGTTCTCCTCTAGGATTTTGATAGATTCCTGCCTCACATTGAGGTCTTTTATCCATTTCGAGTTTATCTTTGTGTATGGTGTAAGAGAATGGTCAAGTTTCATTCTTCTACATATAGCTGTCCAATTTTCCCAGCACCATTTATTGAAGAGACTGTCCTTTTTCCACTGGATATTTTTTCCTACTTTGTCAAAGATTATTTGACCGTAGAGTTGTGGGTCCATATCTGGGCTCTCTAATCTGTTCCACTGGTCCATGTGTCTGTTTTTGTGCCAATACCATGCTGTCCCACTGGCTTCTTAAGTCATCTCTACTGTAGCCACATTGTTCCACATCCATGCCAGCTAGTGTCCCATGCTGCTGCTGCTTTTTCCTATGAGACCACCATTCCATTCCCTTCTCTGAAGCTCAGAGGTCATGTTCCAGCTGTCAGGACGTATCACACATCTGGACCCTGAAGCATTTCTTCTGTGCCTCTCTGATGCCTCACAGGACTTTCAAACCTGTGATATTGCAATGTGTGCCTTTGTCTTGAAGATCTTGTTAGACTGTAAACTCCTTGAGATGAAGGATTTTTTTTTAACCTTATTTAGCTTTGTATCCCCACAACGTCTAGCAAGAACAAGTACTTAGCAAAGAGCAGGTGTTTCACAAATTATTGCTGAGTGAATTAATAATTAGAGAGATGAGCCAAAGAGATTCCCGACAAAGTGAAAGAAAGGTAACATGGACACAAATCCTGAGGAGTGTGAGGGGCGGCTTAGAGTATATTTGGAACAGGGGTCCACAGCTGTTTTCTGGAAAGGGCTAGATAGTAAATAATGTAGGATTTGTGTTCCATCCTGTCTCTGTCCCAACAGTTCAACTCTGCCATTGTGTTGTGAAAGCAGCAGCCACAGACTATATGTAAATGAATGGGTATGATTGTGTTTTAATAAAACTTTATTTATTTTGGACACTGATTTTAAATTTCATGTAATATTCATGTGTCATGAAATATTATTCTTTCAAATTTTTTTTTCCAGCTATTGAAAACCTTAAAAACTACCACTAGCTGGCAGGCAGTAGAAAAATGGGGTGGGTAGATCTGGCTCTCAGGCCATAGTTTGCTAATCCCTGATTTAGAACAATAATTAAAGTGTTGCAATTAAAGAAGATTCACATCAAAGTTTTTATGTTGGCCAAAAGGACAATGATTGCGTAAACTGTGGTATAATCACTTATGAAATTCTTTGCAGCCAATTAAAATAAAGACTATGTTGCAACACAGGAAATACTATGATAAATGGCAATTTGAATAAAGCAGGCTTGAAAATTATGTCTACTCTGATTATGACTATGTTAAATGAATCTTGAATAGCTATCTGCAAATTATGTATGCACAGGGATTGAAAGACAAAATGAAAGCTCTTTGATTTGTATGGAGTTGGGATTGCGGGTAATTTGTTTTTGTTTTTGCTTAAATGTGAGTATCAAGCTGCCTTCCAGTTCTCGGGTTCTGTGATGCCACTGACATTTAGCTCAAATTAGTTCATCAGGAGAGTTCCCTTTGCAGATGAAGAAGGAATAGAACATAATTTAGGTTTGTCAGAGGTCAGAAGAGTTGTCAGTAGTGTTCTAGTTTGCCACTGCTGCATAACAAACAACTCCACACTTAACGGCCTAAAACAACCACCATTTTATTGTACTTATGTATTCTGGGGGTCAGAAACCACTTAGGACACAGTAGCAATGGCATGACTCTACTCTGATGTATGTGCTCTCAGCTGGGAAGACTAGAATATCTGCAGGTGACTCGAATGGCTGGGGGTTGGAGGACCCACTTCTGGAATGACCTCTTCACTTCTTACCTGGAGCCCAGCAGGAATGGCTCCGAGGATGATACATTAGTTTGTTAGGGCTGCCATAACAAAGTACCACAACTTAGGCGGCTTAAACAACAGGAATTTATTATCTCATGGTCTTAGAGACTCAAAATCTGAGCTCGAGGAGCAGGCGGGGCTTGTTCCTTCCGAGGGCTGTGAGCAAAAATCTGTTCCATGCCTTTCTCTTAGCCTCTGGTCGTTCCCTGGCCATCTTTAGCATCCTCGGCTTGTAGATCCACCAAGCCAATCTCTGCTTTCATATTCTCATGACTCTCCTGCACACGCGTCTGTCTCTGTGTCCAAATTCCCCCCTTTTATAAGAACACCAATCATATTTCATTGAGGCCCACCCTAAGGAACTCTTCTTAGTGGGATCATCTACAAAGACCCCATTTTTAAATAAGGTCACACTCACCAGTGTTAGGTTAGGACTTCAACATCTTTGGGGGGTTATAATTCTCCCCATAACAGAGAGGCTCGGCTAGGACCATCCACCACTACATCACCGATGACCTGTCCACGTAGCATGAAGCTGGGTTTTGAGAGGGAGCATCCCTAAAGCAAGCACTGCAGGTGAGCCAGAGAGAAGTACTTGATCTTCCCTGAACTAGCTTCGGAAGCTATACTCTATTGGTAGAAGCAGTCATAAGCTTGCTCAGATTCAAGAGGAGGGACATAGACCTCATTCCAGAAGAAAGAGTATCAGAGAGTTTGCAGCCATTAAAAAACAAAACAAAACAAAAAACTCTAAGTAGGGATTTTTAACACAGGGTTTATGGACCCAGTGGGAATCCACAGATGGCTTTCAAAGGTCTGAGAAGCTATGGAAGCTATGCAACGCATTGTATCAGCCCGCATTTTTTTTTTTTTTCTGTGGCATGGGTCCACAGTGCTCATTCTATGCTCAAAAGGGTCTACGACCTACAAAGTGATTAGAAAGTGCTGGAATATTGGGTCCATCTGCTGCTTCTATTCAGAAAGGGACACTCCTCCCTTTCTCTAACTCAGAGAAAACGTTTTCTATCTCTGGCTTGGCATCAGCGCCAGCGTTTCTCCTTCCCCGAGGCAGCTTCTGCCATCTGCCAAATGACGTTGCTCTGTGACCCTGGTGTCCTTGACACTGTTCAGAAGCCTTAGAGGAAGGTCCTCAGCAATCCCAGAATGCTCTGGCTCCTCTGTGCGCAGGGATGGATTGAAAAGCAGCGTGTCTCCCACCCCCCCACCCCCCACCCCCCGCCCCCCGGACCCGGGAGGCCGTGACATCTCCCACAGGCAGCACGAGGGAGCCAGGAGAGGGGTGGCTGTTTCCGGTCTTCCAACCTTGTTCATGTCTCTGTGTTATCTGTGTCCCTGCCTATCTCCTCCACTAGCTAACAAACTCCTTCAAGAGCTTCAAGAGCAAGTACTTGTCTTATTTCTCTTTATATTAAAAAATATTTAGTAACGTGTTTTGTGCATGATAACGCTCAAAATGACTGGTAATTTCAACATCAAAATTAAGCTACAGAAAATAGAACAGGTGCCCAGGGACTCCGATGACAGCTTTGGGCATAAGGGTGCTGGTTACTCCTGTTAGGACACCAGGTCTTAAGGGCTCCCCATGCTTAAGAAGGTCACATTTAGAAGAAGATATTAGCTGGAAACAGTGGGTTTGGAAGTGGGTATTTGGGGAGTGACACTTAGAGCCGGCTTGGTTCCTCATCCTAGTTCTGTCACCCACAGTCCGGGACACTGGCCAAGGCATTTCTGCATGGGACAGTGGAACCTGGTGTGAACCTTGGCTCTCCCATGTAGTGGCCGTGAGAGAGGCAGCTGGTATACTAGCTCGATGGGTAAAGGTCTGGCTCCTCGAGCCAGGCTGCCTGGGTTTGTGTCCTATCTCCTCTCTGAGTGCTCATGACCTTGGGCATTAACAAACCTCTTGAAGTCTCAGCTGCCTCATCTGTAAAAGAGCGACATCAGAACTCGCCAGCCTCCACTGAGCACCCCCATGCCATAGTCGCTCTTCCAAAGGGTTCACGTGTACTCACCCCTGTACTTTTCAGAACAACCTAATACCCAAGGAGTGGTATTACCCCATTTACCCATGATGCATCTGAAGCCCGAGGGGGCAGCCTGCTCACTATCACACCACCATCAAAGGGCATGGCTCCCTTTTGAACCAGGCTCTTCCTTTATCTACGTTACCACACAGCTCCCTCTCATGACACACAGAGGAACTCAACAAGTGTTAGCTGTCCGTAATGATCGTTCCGAATCTCACATCCTCATCCTGAGGGTGGAGATGATACTCTCTAGTTCCTCAGTAGAGACGACACAGATAAAGCCCCACGCTGTACGCATGAGACCGCGGTGCCTGCCTTTGCTCTCTCTGGGGCTGTACACATGGCAGGTGGTTGGGCCACGGTCCTGACAACACAGACTCGGGGACCAGGACCTCTTAGCGGGTGCCAAGCCCCTGTGGTTTGGTGTTTTCTAGCTTGTAATGCTTTGCTCATGGCAGATGCTCAAAAATATGGTTAATTAATTTCTCCAAGAGTTAGAGAATTCCTCCCGCTCTTACAGAGGCTACTTTGGAAGAAGGTACAAGAAAAAGAGTAGTGAATTCCTGGGACAGAAATAATATTGATTCCACCCCTGATTCCAGTCCCTGTCCCAGGGAGACGCTCACTCTTCGTCCAGTAGAGAAGCCTCCCAGAAACCCACTTAATGCCAATTTCTATTTAATCTGTGCATGGATGTTGCTGCCCCTTATTAATTCCTGACAGCTGCTGCCCTGTTCTTACGTCGCCGGTGCAGACCAATACTGTCTGCTTTAGACTTCTGACTGTGACAGGCTGGGGACCACGTCTGTTTACTTACTGTCAGTGGCACAATGCCAAGTATCAGCCTCAAAAGCATTTCTTGGCTGATTCAGCAGCTGTTGGTCCTGTTGGAGGTAAAGTCTAGTCCTGGTTATTTACCACTCAATTTTTCACTTGTGGCAAGTCGTCCATATACCACAATATTCTGGCCTTCGTACCTCTGTTTTTATTATTTGGTGGCCAGGGCCTGTGTGCAGAAGACGTGACTGGTAATATGGTGGAGAAAGGGGTCTGGTTTGCAGAGTGGGCTTAGCAGGGAGCCAAGGGAACTGGTGTTAAATAAATACTTGCCGTAGTCAGGCATCAGGTCGAGAGCTTTCCAAATGCAAAGTGAGTGGAAGGATGGCCCTTGGAGCACCAGTGGTCTGCAGGAGGTGGGGCACAGTCTACTCCTGCTCCCAGGGACAACCACTAGAGCAACAAGGAACAGGCCTGGCCTTTTGCCCCTCGCCTTTTCCACCCCTCTCCCTGGAGGAGAAATGAGGGGTCTGATTGTGGGGTCAACCATTGGACCATGGTTTTTAGTGTAGACTGAATAATAGCAATCATAAAATATCAAGTCATAATCTCCGTAACTTGTAAATGTTAACTTATTTCAGAAAGAGGTCTTTGTAAATGTGATTAAGTTAAGGATTCTGACAGAACGTATAGAATTGCTCAATCAATGTGTTGTAGACCTGAAACAAATATAACACTGTATGTCAATTATATTTATATAATATTATATTGTTATATAAGTATATTATATTATACATAAGATAATATCAAATATATTATATAAGCATATATAATATATTCTATATAAGTATATTAATATTATATATGTAATACAATACTACCATTATTGGTGAAAGTTAAGGATTCTGAGAAGGGGTATTAGTCAGCTTGGGCTGCCATAACAAAATACCACATCTGAGTGGCTTAAATAACAGAAATTTACTTCTCATAGTTCTGGAGAATACAAGTCCCAAATCAAGGTGCTGGCAGGATTGGTCTCTCCTAAGGTCTTCCTCCTTGGCTTGCGGACTCCCCCTTCCTCCCTGTGTCCTTATACGGACTTCCCTCGCTGTGCCTGGATCCCTGCTGTCTCTTCCTCTTCTGTAAGGGCACAAGTTCTGTTGGATTAGGGCCCCACCCTTAAGACATTATTTAACCTTAGTGACTTCTTTTTCAAGGTCTTATCTCCAAATATAACATTAGGGGTTAGAGCTTCAGTGAAAGAATTTATAGGGGACACAATTCAGCCCATAACAGGAGATGATTCTGGATTTTCCAGGTGGACCTGAAATGCCTTGTCAAGATAGAGGCAGGGGGGATTCAAGGCAGACACAGAGGAGAAGGCACAAGAAGGGGAGACAGCAATATGGCTATGGAGGCCAGGATTGGGATGCTGAGGCCACAGGTCAAGGAATGCCGGCAGCCACCAGGGGCTGGAAGAGGCAAAGACAGATCCTACACACTCACAGGGAGCACGGCCCTGCTGACACCTTGATTTTGGACTCCAGCATCCAGAACTGTGAGACAATATGTTTCTGTTGTTTTAACCTGATTTTGTGACAGCAGCCTCGAGAAACAAGTATGGTGGGACAGTGTTCCTCAAAGACTGAGACCTGGAGAAGGCAGCAATTCTTGATAAATGCGCCTACTCTGAGGACCAGAATTTTCTCTCATGTGGGTTGTCCCAAAGTCTAGACTGGGGAGCGGGAATGGAAGTGGCAGGGGTGAGAGCTTTCATAGGCCCCTTTGGTCGCTTATCGTGGCCCACATCCTGCAACCCGGCTTCATCAGGACAAAGCTCAAATGCTGAGTTCCCTCTGTCTGATCCTATGGGTTTCTTGATTGTCACGGAAGAGAGGGGTGTTTTTAGGATTCTCCTTAAAAGCCCCAACAGAATGCATAGGAGAGGGGTCCGCGGACTGGCTCCTTTGTAGGACAGGACAGGCGTGGCCTCCCAGGACCCCTGCCTGAAGAAAATTGTGTTCTGGCAGAAGGCTGCCTGGGTTCAGGAGGGAGCTCTGACCTTTCAGCTGTGCCACTGGGCACAGATTCATTTTTCTCCCTCCTCAATTCTTGCATCTGTAAAGCAGGGACAAACAAGAGCCCCCTCTCCCATAAGTGTGAGCATTAAATAAACGAAGTCATATAAAGCACTTTAGACAGCTTAAGCACTAAGACTCATAGCAAGCCTGCAAGAGATGGGAACTGTTACGCTCTAGAAAAATTGTATAGAGAAATGGAAAAAAAGAAGTTGCTGTCAGATGCAGATATAATTTCTCATTCCCTAGATGCACTTAGGTAAAACTAAGCAGCATTTCAATATCTGCTGACGTGACCAGAAACGATTCAAGATCTTGAGGGAGGGAGGTGAGGAAAAAGGACGTCACAGGGATTTGCAGGGGGAAGCCCAGCAAATAAGGCTCACATTTCTGCAGTTAAACTTACCAGTACAACATCAGGCAGGAGGCACATTCCATCATTTCCAGTATTCGGAAGTTCTAGGATCTAGGGGAGGATCACGTATTCATTAACTCAATGCATATGTATCGAGCGCCTGCTATGTGGTTTTTATCAATGTATTCTTCTAGCAGAGCACATAGTGGGTACTCGGTAAGGGTTCGTTAAATGAATGAATGAAGTTATGAGTAAGTGGGTGAATAAACTGCCTCAGCAAGTGAAGAGGGGTGTCCCAGATACACAAAAGATCTCAAACACAGCACATATCATTAAAAAGGAGATAGATATAGGACATTAAAAATTGCAGGAAGGGAGGAGTAAGGGCCAGGCTGTCCTTTCCTAGCAGCGTCTGTCCTAGCCACGAGAGCATGCATTTTGCAGATAGATGATATGCATAGGAACGGGTAACAGAAGCTTC
>CM052886.1:119594092-119720688 GCA_028534135.1 Potos flavus
CTCCCAGGGTGGCTGTGTCCATCCTCCCGTAAGCTCTCTAAACCCTGTACCATTGAGCTTTTTTCCCTGAGGCTCCCTAACGGTGGCATGATCAATTAACTTCACAGCCCTCCCCTCTCCCCTCTCTCTGGAGGATGGAGTGTGGGGCTGAAAATTCCAAGTTTCTAATCATGGCTTACTCTTTCTGTTGGCCAGCTCCCAACCAGGTGTCATCCAGGAGGGCACCCAGGTCACCTCAATAGAAAGGAATATACTCCTAGCGTCCTTATCATTCAGGGAATTACAAGGGTGTTAGGAGTCCTGTGTCAAAATCCGTGGTCACAGACAATTGTTATAATATTTGTCTGCTCCTAGTGTTGTCATCGCTTAGGTAATTACAAGGGTTTCAGAAGCTCTGTACCAGGACCTGAGGGCAGAGACTAATTTATATTTTCTGTGACTTCACATGAAGACATGGCGAGAAGGTAGTCATCTATAGTCAGGGAGAGATCTTGCCAGAAACTGGATATGAGGGCACCTTGATTTTGGACTTGCAACTTCCCCAGGTGCGATGAAATAAGTATCCACCCTGTAACCCACCCAGTCCCGCCCAGTCGGTGGTATTCCATCATGGCGGCCTGCGCAGACGAGTATCGCCACTACGTTGCCCATCTCAGATGTTCCGGCCTTAGAACATTTGGGAGTTCTGGAGAATCGGCTAGATTCCTGTGCTCTACGACCTGACAAGTGAGCATCTCCAAGCCCCGACGGGCTGGCTGCTCCCCACGCTTTATGACACCGTCATGCACCAATTCCCTCTTTCATTAAGTCAGTGGATCTCAACCTTGGCTGCACATTAGAATAATCTGACAGCTTTAAAAAATACCCAGGCCTGAGTCCCACCCCCGCAGATTCTGATTGAATTCATCTGGTGTGCAGCCTGGAAGTCAGGATTTTTTTTTTAAGGTTCCATGGTGATTCTAAGGTTGAGAGCCACTGCTCCAAGCGAACAAATGAGGAGCAAGAAAGGGGCTACGGTCAGCCTGTACGGTCTGCTGGGGAGAAGACGACAGCGGTCTCTGTGTAGGTGCGGGCGTGAGAAGGGGGCGTTGGCAGAGTAGGGAGCAAAGATCGTCACTGCAGAGTCCCAGAAAGGAACAGGAAGTGGTCAGGTTAATTTTCTGCAAAAGTTCTGACCCGCTCCAGAAGTCCTGTGTCCCTTGTGACAAAAGGTTAAAGAACCTTCAAACCCAGGGTGTGGAATGTGTCCCTTCAGTTAGTGAGAAGTAAGGCTCTGCTGGGGCATTCCAGACCTGGACAATTAAAGAAGGCTCCCTAACTGGTCGGTGCCAGCCTCCGCGCCAGTGCAAATCTCCTCCTCTGCATTCTTCTGCCATAAGACTGCATTTCCCCTAAAAGTGCCGAGTTGCGGTTACTATTTCGGTAGACGGTGCCTCACAAGGGACAAGGCTGTCTATTCTACTTCTGGAACTAGCTGAGTTTCCGCTCCTACCCTGGGTCACTAGAGTCACACGGTCCTCAACAAGCACATTTAAATTGGGACAGCAAAGGAAAAGCAACAGCAAAATGAACGACGTCCTCTTCCTTCATTTATCTATTTTGTTTGTATTTACACGTCCCCATGCGGAACCATAAGGCTCCTACCACGTCACGTTATGTACATTTCAGTGATCTCTGGACCCGGGTTCAGCGTTCTGCAGCTGAGCTCCATTTTTTATGCACAGCTCAGGAACAAGAGAAGTCCAACCCCCATCCACTTCCTCGTGGAGTTTGATCCCACTCGGCAATCTTCAATGCGCGATTCCTGGGTTTACCACGCTGGGTGAAACAGTATACCCATGTAAGTGGACGTGTCTGTGGGTTGGCCTTGAGATCCCACAGAAGCAAACTTCTTTAATTCAGAGGCGATTTGCCTTCTATGTGGCAGGAACAGGAAATTGCAAATCCGGCGCCTGCTATGGAGAGCAAACATTTAACACACGGTACCCCATTTAATTCTTAGAGCAACCCTGTGAGAATAAATATTATTAAAATTTTATTTTGTAGCGGAGGGAACCGAAGCTCTGAAATGTTAAGTAATTTCTTTGCCCAAGGTCTTGGCAGTATTAGAACTGGGTTTGGTGGTCTGGCCATGACCTTCCAGGGCTCCTAGAAAAAGCCTGGTCATCTCTATTTTATGGGAGAAGGAATTAGGCTCCAAGTGTAGCCTGTGGAAGGTTTCTGGATGGCAACAGTGTCCAGCTTGCTTGACTGCTATATATCTCTCTATGATCTTTGGTGGTTGTCATTGTTGTTTTCCCCAAGACAGTATGAGCCTCATCATCGCTGGAAGTCCCCTCACCATTTATGGGATCTGATAGGGCTGGTGGTTTGGTTCCCAGAATCCACAGTCATTGTAGGGCTTTAGGATAGAGCCCTTCTTTTCCTTTATCCTTTCAAAGACCTTTTCAGGAAGCAGTCAAGCCGACCTAAAATCACACGTGAAATCAGAGGACTTAAAAAATACCTCCGACTTTTTTTCTGTCTTCTAGCAACAAAATATAAATGTGAGTCCTTTTCCCGTTTCTGACATTCACAGCCCCTTCTCCTCCACCTCCGGTGCCAGCTGCACCGTGATCCGTATTAACGCTCGGCTGGTGGGCTTCTGAAGCTGCTCACCATCATTTCTATCATAATGAGAATACAGCCGTCTTCAAGTCACACTGCTTGGAATAAGATGGCGTCCTCGCTCAAATGGAGGCCTCTGTGACCCAGGCACCGGCTACTCCGTGGCCGGAATGGGTTTTGCCCTTGCTGTATCTCTCACAGAGTCAGCGAGCGTTGGGCTTGTGTGGAATCATGATCTGGATCGTGATCAAATCTTGGCCTCGTTAGCAATATGATCTGGTCAGCCGAGGGAGGTAACTCATGGAGTTCACCTCAAAGTAGGTGACGTTGGTACTTTCTGCCTGAGAGACCCCACTGTGGCCCCAGTGGCTTCAAAATACCTTTCCTGGCGTCTCACTTTGGCTCCTCTTGTGCCTCATCCCTGGGTTGGAATTATTCCGATTACCTATTTACACAATCCCCAGTATCTGTGAATGTGACCTTATTGGGGAAGGCAGACGGGGTCAAGTTAAGATGAGGTCTGACTGGAGTCATGTGGGTCCTAATATGACTAGTGTCCTTATAAGGAGAAGAGAAGAGACACGGAGACACGGAGGGAGGGCACCATGTCCTGACAGAGGCAGAGACTGGAGTGATGTGTCTATGAGCCAGGAAATGTCAACGGTGGTCGGCAATGCCAGACGCTAAGAGGAAGGCATGGGACAGATTGTCCCCGAGAGCCTGCAGGGAGAGGATGACCCTGCTGATGCTTCGATCTCACACTTCCAGCTTCCTGCACTAGGAGAGACTACATTTCTGTTGTGGGAAGCCACCAGGTCATCCTAATTTAAGGCAAGGCTAGGAAACCAACACAGGCGGGCGGGAGAAGCTGGCCGGATGTAGGAGTGGAAAGTTCCCCTAAACTAGAAAGCAGGCCGCTCTCTCCCCTGGTTGTAGGTCAGAGGAGGGGAGTCACCGACAGCTCTGTGTGGGTAACTTTTCAGGCCTGGGGTTTGTTCCACTCGGGAGAGGCCGCTACAAGCCAGGCGGGATTCTGCTAAGGCTCTGGGCCATTACCTTCAGGAGGAGCCCGAGATCACTGAGCAGAACCGCACAATTTACAAGGGATCAGGTGCTTGGATGGGTGCCCGCAAAAGGAAGATGGCCTCACTTTGTCTTCTGTACAACTATGCCCAGGACTGTTTCCCTACCAAGAGACGGTACGGGCCAACTCTTCCTTCTGTGAAATCTAGGGATTAATTGACCCACTGCCTGTCCCTTGTCTCGCTGATCTTGCCCCACTCTCCTTAGGGCAAATCTACATTCTCCATTCTGATTTTTCCTCCTCCAGCACTGCTTATCTCTGTGTGTATGTCCTGCTGGGAAGATAGCTCAAGGAGCCAGTCTAGCTGCCTTTTGTCTACTCATCGCATTAGGTGCCCAATAAATATTGGTTAACAGATTCTTATTTTTCATCCAGAAACAGATGTCCTTTGCAATGACTGTTGTAGTGCATTATCCAGAACACCCCTCAGGATGGAGGCATTTATTCTTCCAATGGCTGGGCATGTGGAACAAGGGGACTCCTTCCCTGGGATTGCCTTTACCCAGAGAAAGCTACCCAGATCAAGTTATTTATGAGTGGTCAGTCTAGGAGTACAAACGCTGGCCCCCTCGCCTCATATCAGGACATCCTTCAGACACACTGATGTTTGACTCTTCCGTCTGCCCAGCCCCACTCCCCTGGCTTTTGTACAGGTCTTGTTCCTGAGAACATTCCCCAGTAAACACCTCCTGCACCCCAATCTCAGAGTCTCTTTTCCAGGAAACCTGATCTAAGACATCTTTCAACTTGCTAATACAGGAGGAAGAACTATATTAACCATACTTATCCATATAAAATCTGAAATGGGGACACTTGGGTGCCTCAGTTGGTTGGACTGCTGCCTTCGGCTCGGGTCATGGTCCTGGGGTCCTGGAATCGAATCCCACATCGGGCTCCTTGCTTGGCGGGGAGCCTGCTTCTCCCTCTGCCTCTGCCTGCCACTCTGCCTGCTTGTGCTCTCTCTCTGTCAAATAAATAAATAAAATCTTTTAAAAAATAGAAAATAAAAAAATAAAATCTGAAATGAATCGAGCAGTAGACAGTAAAATAAAATGCCACCGGATCTCCATGTGGTCTCCATTCTCAGCCTAATGGCGGCACCTTCAAGGTTCTACTGCTCCTCAGGGGTTCATGAGTTTCGAGCCCAGTGCGGCTGCTCAGTAAACACTCGCTGAATCCCAGTAATGGATGACTGTTTGTGGAATTCAGCTCGGGCCTAGGAGGAGCTAAAGATATTTCAAAGAGTTTTCTTTGCCTCTTCGTAACGGGGAGGAGGGTCTTTGGAGGGTGTATCAGTTCCCTGGGTTGTAATAAAGCAACACAAACCGAGTGGCTTAAAGGACAGAAATTTATTGTCTCACAGTTCTGCAGAAGAGAGGTCTGAAATCCAGGTGTCGGTAGGGCCGTGCTCCCTCTGAAGGCTTTGGGGAAGGATCTGGTCCATGCTTCTCTCTTAGCTGCTGCTGGTTTGTGGGCAATCTCTGGGGTTCCTTGGTTGATAGACACATCACCCTGGTCTACGTCTTCATGTTCATGTGACATTCTCCCCATGTGTGTGTCTCTGGGTCCAAAGTTCCCCTTTTTATACACCAGTTATTGGAGGAAGGGCCCATTTTACATCAATCTGACCTCATCCTGGCTTAACTAATTGTATCTTCCATGATCCTATCTCCAAATAAGTTCACGTTCTGAGGGACTAATGATTAGGCCTTTGACATACGAATTTTGGGGGCAGGAAGGCACACGACCTATCTGTAACAAGATTCATCTATAACCATTTTCTGTGCAGGCTCTAGCTTTTTGCTTCAGAAATCCCAGATTTTCTTCCATGCTCTGTGGTAGAAATATTATAAGTACCATTCTTTGATTACTTTCTCTAAGCACTGATAGTTCAATCCTGTGCTGCAAGGATTTACCTTCGCTTTTACTGGGCTTCCTCTGCCTCTTTTGAGCACATCCTGAATCACCTACCAGAATGGTATTATCAAAAAGGCACCCAAGTCTGTTTCACTAGTTTATATCCCTAAGTTATTGCTGTCTACGTATTTGAGATTTCTTCCACTAGATGTGTCTTTCTGCATCCGAGAGTCCTAGACCTACCCCATTCCCCAATATCTTTATAGATCAGTCCTCTACATTGATTTCCTATGGAACCACCTACCAGCAAAGGTTTTGCAAATCCTGTGACCCAAGCCCCGCCCAGCTTCCCAGGGGATCCAGTGTGCTCCCGGGTTGAAAGCCACCACTGTGTACCACTCTCCCATGGATGTTGTCATAATTATAGATAATTCCTACCTGTCCCACTACTTGTCCCACTGCAATTCTGATTGTATTCCTACTTTAGAAAACTAGGTTATTTTGCATTTCAAAAAAAAGGTTTTTTTAAGGTTTTATTTATTTATTTGGTGGGGGAGGGAGTACATAAGCTAGGGAGAGGAGCAGAGGCAGAGTAACAAGCAGGCTCCCCACTGAGCAGGGAGCCCAAGGGCAGGATCAATCCCAGGACCTTGAGATCATGACCTGAGCCAAAGGCAGCCACCTAACCAACTGTGCCACCCAGGCGCCCCTGCATTTCAAAAGTTTTAGTAAATGTTTTCCATTTCTTTTCCTTTGTTCTTAGCAAACAGTTTTATCTCACAGCTACTCAAGAACAGAAGGTAGAGGATAGTGGCCTCCAGGTTGTTTGCTGCCATGAGTGATATTGACAAATAACAAGCGGGGTCTACTGACCAATCAGATCACTGGCAAAGGTAGATGGCCAAGGGCTCGCTGAACAAATACTAGCCCTGTTTATTCTTCTCCTTCTATTTCCCAGAGAAAGAAAAAGTGGAGCTGTGGAGGGAAAAGGAAGAAACTTCATCATTCTTACTGTTCTTGGCTTCCATAGAGTCATGGGACATTGAGACCCCCCAAGACATGAAACCACAAGTATCCAGAGCCGTCCTGCTCCCTGAGCAGAGATGGACTGCAGGTGTGACCCCAGAACTTTGAGAAGCAAGTAAGAAAGAAGATTCTCTACCCTCAATTAATTTACTTAAGGTTTTGTCCCATAAAATTACGATGCACAGCCTTATGAAGCTTTTCTGATGTTGTTGCCTCTGGAAAACATGTTCCAGGCTCACTTCACTCCAACAGAACCAAGTCTGGATTTGGAGATGTACTCCGTTCCCTTCTCCAGCATGACATGTGAATTGAGAAGTCCAGAGTCCAGATCTTTTATTTTTTTAACCCAGATCCTGGGAAGTGAAAGACCCCTCGAGTTTATCTTCCTTCATTGCTGGTCAATTGCTTTGACCTCTTGATGTTGCATCAAGCCAAGAATTCCTCCATGGGCAGCTACAGCATTGCCTCATTGAGCAAATGTTGATTTAACCTTTTGGGTCTCCTGCCACTATTATGAAGTCCATTCCACCCACGACCAAGTTGTAAAAAGTGGAAGAACCTTGTTCTTGTTTATTGTTTGTTGTTCTGGGTACTTACAGGAAATTGCAATATTACTTTCCCACATGAATCAATCACTGTATTGCCACTTTCACAAGCTGGAGATGGAAGAAAGATATTCTTGGTCTTAGAAAGATGGTTCTAATGCTCTATTATTATTTTTCAACTTCCTGTTTTATGCTTAAGAAGATTTTTTTTTACTGTCCATTAATTTTGCTACAAAGTACTATTTACCTTAAATAGTAAAGACCAAAAATTAATTCTGTATGCATAGTGCCTTTCCTCTCATGATTTCAAATGATTCTTAAAATAAATCACATATATGCACAGGTTTTTTTTTTTTTTCTTCTCATTTTCTTTTTCCTGCCAGTCTTTAAAAACACTTTTTTTGTAAAGATTTTATTTATTTATTTGACAGAGAGAGAGATCACAAGTAGGCAAAGAGGCAGGAGAGGGAGAGGGAGAAGCAGACTCCCCGCTGAGCAGGGAGTCTGGTGTGGGGCTCGATCCCAGGACCTGAGATCATGACCTGAGTGAAAGGCAGACGCTTAACCAACTGAGCCACCCAGGCGCCCCTAAGAAATTTTTGATAAAATAAAAATACACATCCCACATGAACTAACCTTAAAATTTTTAAGTCCAGAACAGAGTATGATAACACAATAAATAAACTATTCAGTTCCAATAAACACATTCTTGTTTTAAAAAATTAAAGTGGTTTTTGGGGTGTCTGAGTAACTCAGTCAGTTGGACAACTGACTCTTGATTTCCGCTCAGGTCATGAGATCAGGCCCCTGCATCAGGCTTTGTCCTGGGCATGGAGCTTATTTGGGGTTATCTCTGTGTCCCTCTGCCCCTCCCTCTTCCCCCCCAGAAAAGAAAAAATTAAAGTGGTTTCCATTGTGATATGCATAATTTGTTTGCTGTATTTCCAATATTTCTGCTGCTAGAATATAATTGCTGACTGAAGTTAATTCTGTTACGTGTTATTATCTGAAAGTTTTCCTTTTGTAGTTTCTAATTTGGCTTAATTTGGAGAAAGAACATTCTCCATAGGTAGAATGACAATGAAAGAACATATTTTAGTAAAACTCGTATACATGCCATTCTGTCTTATACTAAATATTTCAGCAAATTCCCGGATACTTGTAACCTTTTTACTATCACTTGTTAACGAGTTTATGCAAAGCAGTAATACTTTGGTAAGTGATTCATTATTCACTTGAATTTTGGGGGGTCTTCTGAGTGCTTGTCATAATGAATCTTTCAAATAACGATTTTATTAAAGACAAATTCAACCAAAGAACAGTTTTGCCTGTTTCAAGTGGCGTATTGCAATATTGCCATGATATTGATTTGATGAGGATTTGCTTTCCTGATTGCTTTTTAAATTAGGAAAGTAATATTTGCTCAGGTTTTTCGGGAGATTCAAATGGCTCCCCAGGCCCTCTCTTTTATTAAAGTTTTTTTAGAGTGTCTTTTAAAGTTAGGCACATACATAAAAATGCATAGATCATAAGTGTACAACTCCGTGAATTATACCAAAGTGAACACCTTATGAAAGATAATGTTTTTGGAACTGCTTTTAGGTAAACACTGAAATTTTTGTATTTATTTTCAAATACATATTGACTCAATTTTTCTCTTCTATTAGCCAAGCCTTCTTCTTTTCTATCTGGCCTTCTGGGAAACATCCCTTACTTTTATTAACTATGGGAGGTCTTCAACTCCTCCCATTCCATTATTTAGCCCCGTCATTGAGTTTTTTAAAAAATTCTGATAATGATTTGAAATTTCCAGTCGTTCTTTCTTGTTCCCTATTTGCTTTAAGGATGCCATAGCCAGCGAATTTGCTCTGAGGGTAACAAGTAATCTCTTGTGATTTTGGGGGGTCTGTTTCCTCCGGGGCCAGATAGTTCACGATAGTCATGATAGTCTTTATCTTGCCTCTTGTTTATTTTCTTCAAATGGCTGTGATCCTTTGTTGACTATTTATGTGAGCGAAGAATTATGTGGATTAATATAGGTCAATGGAGTGGATTTCACTAGTAGCTGTGTTTACTTAGAAGGCAATTTTCTGAATCAGAGAGTGGATTAGAGCTCCATGTGAAAGGGCAGATCGACCACAGACAAGATTCCACTTAGCGGGGAGGAGGGGGGGGTTGTATATGGAGCGGCGGGGGAGGGCGTGAGTGGCCTGGCCATTCTCGGTTTGTCTGTGCTGACGTTTCCCAACCCCGCTCACTGCCCTAGACCCATGTTTATTCTTTTTACCCCCCGGCTGCAAGCTTGGAGACTGCCTAGCTGAGGATCATGGTCAAATCTTTCCACTCGAATGTTTTGGCTTGAGGGTCGCTCTGTTTTGGTACATTGATACGGTCCCGCCGGCTTTCTGAGACTCCCAGGCATTTATCCAACTTACCGACATTTCTGCTGATGACCTTCGATTCATTGTCAGCATTCTCATCGGACGTATTCATCCCTTAAATATCTTCGTCCACATCCCCGTAGGAACTTGGGAGGAAGGGTAGGCAAATATACATGCTCTTCATCCTCATACTAACAGGCCTAAAAAATATTTTAGTCAGCCAATCAAGCACTTCTGTATTTCCCTAAAACGGAAAGAAAGGATAGAATTATATTAATGTTTCTAATGGCGAAACTGCCAGTCCAAACCGTCAGAAGAATTGTCCATTTCACCTTCCTAACCATCAGAGTAGCATAGTTCTAAAACACTCGCTCTTTGAGTCAGACGACCTAGGCTAGACTCTTGGTTACTGCACTTAGGAACTAGGTGACGGCATGCAATTATTTAAGCTCTCTGGGCTCAGTTTTCTTGTCCGTAAAATGGGGCTAAGAAGAAGACACCCTTCTTCTCGAGTGTCGTGAAGATCCAAGTACTCAGCCTGGTGCCAGGCGTGTACTAGTCTGTAAATGGCAGCCCGTAGCAATAACAGCTGCAGCAAGTCACTGTCACCCCAGTCATGAGAGCTTCTCCCTGTCATTCTCTCTTCTAGACATTGTTGTTCTAATTGGTCAGGATTATTAGACCTTTACAGGTTTGAGTCTTGCTGGGATGACCTTCAACCCCTGACTCTGGTTTAATCTCCAGATCTCAGGGAGCCTGCTGAAGATAAGGGAGAACAAATTAAATGTGGGTGATGGAACAGCGTGGACATAATAATAATGCTTGCTGTTTTTATAGCAAAGATTTTCCAGCACTTATCTCATTTATTCCTTCAAAACATGATGTATATAGTTTAGGTATTTGTTGGATATTTATCCAATACACTTTTTTTTTTTTTGGAGCAAGTTAACTTTCTGGGCATCTACTATAGGGGAGGACAGTCGTTCTACTCAGCTAATATGGGATTTTTCAAATGTCCCATTGAAACCCAGTGTATTTCTCCCGATACTGGGGCCTTTGTTCTAAATGATGGAACACTTAGCTTTAGTGACTAAGACAGGTGTGCTTTGGTAAACATCTAGTGAAAAGCACTGTCTTATACTAGGAGTTTACGTGTTTTTGAGATCTTTATGTTTTTCTTACCGGGGCAGTCTTAGATGGAGCCTATATAAAATAGGCGGAAATGGGGGCTGCCTTGTTTGAGAGTCTGGGGACCTGAGCTCCAACAGGTACCATTTTGCCTTCAGCCACTGTCAGCATAGTGGCTGTGGGGACACATTTTGATACTTCTAGGGCTCCAGGGAACAGTTTGAAAACCATTGGTCTGACTTACTCCAAAGACGAATTTTCTGGTTGTTATGAAAAAGCTATCATTTTTGAGTGCCTTATGTAAATGCCCAACCAATATCCACAATAGTTTTAACCTTTCCAACCCTTCCTGGAAGACATTTACTCTCCCACTATTATAGTACGGGGACCGAAGTTCAAAGGGGTGACTGAGTTTGCCGACATCCCACACCTAATAAACGGAGGGTTTGGCTTTTTACTCACAACTGGTTCCAAATCCTAGGTCTCTCTCCTGCCTCAAAATGAATGAGGAAATCTCTAAGCTCCTCTCTAGCAATACAGTTTTATAATTTCAAGATACTTTTAAAAACAAGAGCACAAAACATTGATCAAAAGAATAAACACAGAGTCAAAATCCAGATAGAGAAGGAACTGGTACAAATAAAAATAAAATTGGAGGGGAGACAGAGATCCTTCCTAACTAGCTAGTCTGTTTTCTCCAGTCAGTGGCTCTCTCTAGATTTATTGTAGTGAGAAGTGTCATTTTAGATGTTTCCTTTCTAAGCAGTTTTGCTTGATTTCATCTTTTTCAATACGAACTCATGTTACTTATGTTCCCACTCACGGCCTTTGGGTCCTGTTTCTTTTATCATTAATGATCAACTTTCAGAGGCGCCTGGGTAGCTCAGTTGGTTAAGCAACTGCCTTTGGCTCAGGTCATGATCCTGGAGTCACAGAATCAAGTCCCACATCGGGCTCCCTGCTTCTTGGTGGGGAGTCTGCTTCTCCTCTGACCTCTCCTCTCTCACGCTCTCTCTCATTCTCTCTCTCTCAAATAAATAAATAAAATATTAAAAAAAAAAAAAAAGATGAACTTTCAGACCTGTTCTGTCCATTTCCTTAATTTTCAGGGCTCACAATGTGCAAGGCACTGCAATCAGTGTGCAGAGGTATATACGCTGCCTCGAAGGCACTCATCATGTTAGAGTGAGGGAGACACGCCGGCAAGAGACAGCAAGGAATGCACGCTACATACGTACGTACGTGGCAGAGGTCGCTCTGGTCTGGTTCAGTCCAAATAGGCTTCGTGGAGGAAGAGGAGCCTGAACTCAGCCTCCAGGAGAGGTGGGGATAAGAAGAGAAGATGGGTAAGGACACTTCCAGGTGAAAAAGTAGACAACCAGTAGGACCACTTGGCCAGAGAAGGCTGAATCTACTAGCACCGTTAGTCTTGGCAAGAAGGAAGGTACATTCTGCTGATCCTATTTCACTAGGGGAATATGGGCCCCGTAATAGCGCCTCATGTCACAGGGGCTGATCCTGAGTCTTTATGGAAATAATAAACAGTGTCTCACAAAAAGACGGGAAAGGCCACTTCTACATATGATGTTTCCCCTCATGTCTGCACCTTGGACCCGGAGTCATGTGGGTCAAAAGCCTCCTAATGCAAAACTCTGGGACTGTATTAGTTTCCTAAGACGCCATAAGGAAGTACCACATACTGGGGGGCTAAAAACAACAAAAATTTATTCTCTCCCAGTTGTGGAGGCTACAAGTCTGAAATCAAGTTGTTGGCAGGGCCGTGCTCCCTCTGAAAGCTGTCGGGGAGATCCTTCCTCCCTTTCCCTAGCTTTCTTGGCAATCCTTGGCATTCCTTGGCTTTTCAGCTAGAGCACTTCAGTCTCTGTCTCCGTTGTCACATGGCCGTCTCCCTGTGTGTTTTTTTCACTTCTTTTAAGGACACCAGTCACATTGGACTAAAGGCCCATTTTACTCCAGTATGACATCATCACAACTAATTACATTTGCATTGACCTTGTTTCCAAAGAGGGTCACCTTCTGAGGAACAAGAGGTTAGGGCTTCACCATATCCTTTCGGGGGGGGGGGACACAAGTAAGCCCAGAACAAGGATGAACAGGGAGATTGTGGAACTCTAGGAGAAGGGTTTTCCCTGAAGAGGAAAGAGGGTGAAACTAAAAGAGTACTTTCCTCACGAATCTCTGTAAGGAACCGTAGAAATACCTTTCCCACAGGTAGTGTGAGGCGTAAGTGAAATACTACACACTGAGACACCTGGTCCACACGAGTTAGTCCATCCCTCGTGTCTGAGGAAGGACCTACAGAGCGCAGGGGGAAGACATGACGGTGAGGTCGGGGGGGGCCTGTAGCCTAGGGAGGAGAGGGTCTTGGGAAGGAAGTACACTTTTCTTTATGGCATATCTACGAATGTAGGTTCCGGTCTCCCCAGACTCTGTGAGTACTGCAGACAGAAGGTTCTCACAGAGGTAGAGAGAGGCATTTCCAGGGGACACACTGCGCCGAGTGTGCCCAAGAACACTGCCCAGAGACCCAGCGTTAAACCCAGTCACTTCTGGCCTCCTCTGCCTGCTTCCGTCTTCCTGCGCAGTGTGGTTTCCCTTTCTCTCTGGAATTCTCCAGAAAGGACTGGAAAGGAGTTTAGATTCCTTTGTTCTTTTGACCTTTGACTGAGAAGAGTGACTCAGTGTCCACAACAGGGGAAGAAAGGAACTTTGTAAAGTGCATGCAGGAGATTTTTAAATCTTGGAGTTCATTCTGGATGCTACTGGGGACCAGAGGTGGGATTATCTTTACATTCATATAATTTTGTCTCAGGAAGGCGCTGAGACACAGAAGTCCCAATTCCTGGGCCTGTCACGGGTGTCTGCAACCCTGGGGATAAAAATTGCTGGGGATGCCAGTGAGAAAGACAGGGGCCCCCTGGCCTTGGATCCAAGTAGATCCTGATTACAGGTGGGACAGTCAGTTTTTGATTTGACTGATTAAGGAAAAAGAAAAAAAAAACCTGTAATGTTTAGGTAAATTAATCTTTGAATGATTAATTAATAATTAATCTAATGAATGAATCTGAAGTCAGATTCATTCATTCATTCCTCATTCCTTTATTCATTCATTCATCAGATAAACATGTACTGAGTACCTATGATATCCGCTTGCATTCTAGTTGGGAAGACAGAAACTAGGGAACCACCGGATTAAGGTCCTTGCCGTGGTCAAGAGTAGAGTTCACATCAGGCGGGGTTTCCGGTTCTCAGGTTTGGGAGGAATCTTAGCTGCCATCCCACCTTACCCCTCAGGCTGCAGATCGAGCTGCTGAAACCCAGAGCAATCCTATCCAAAGCCACACCGTTGATTAAGGGCTGAGCCTACAATAGGGCTCAGGTCTCCAACACTATTTCCATCACAATCCACTTGATAATGCTGGAGTGTGTGAGAGGAGAAAAAAAAAAGGCTAGAAAGTATATATTTATTTGGTGGAGAAGGTAAGTCGATGACTTAATTTTCTCCCTTAAAATTCTGGAAGAAGAGAATTCTTTGAGGCCAGGTGCTGGGTGGGTAGGGAAAATGTAGTGAATTAATCAATTCATGATTCAGTCACAAATATGGGCTTCTTGGGATGACATCCATCACGATCGTGAAGGAAGGCTGCAGCATGCTTCGCCACGCGAATGAAAGATGAGTCACCTTACTAGCTCACATACTGGTTTCCTTTTCAAAATCCGTCCCTTTGAATAAAAAGGCCTAGCTATCGTGGTTGAACTTGGATTCACTTGGTCTCTATGGCAACCACAGCGCATCCCCACAAGTCACAGGAAAAGGGCACTTGGCATCCTGAAACAAATAGACGGACGTTTTATATCATAGCCATCCCTCTCCCCGAGAGAAGGGAAGGAGACGCCATCAGATAACACATTCCAGAGCCGCAGAATGAAAACCCTCCTGCACCCAGCCTGATTCTCGACTCTGCTGCCGAGGCCAATTATTCATGAATACCACTGCTTGCGACAGCTTCAGATTGCTCTCTGACACTCTCCCCTACCCCCCTGACCCCAGCCCAGATGGAATGAGATGTAGTTACAGGTAGATGTATCAGGAATTGGCTTGACTGCATAAGACAGACGATGCAAATGAGCAGCGGCTTTAACACTTCAGAAAAGTCTGGAGGTAGGCAGCCCAGGCCATCTACAGAGGCTCAACAAAGCCTTTCGGGAAATGAGGCTCCTTCCAGAAAACTGTTCCACCGCCCATCCCTAAGGTGTGACGCTCTGTGGTTTAAAAGCTATCACAGCCTCAATCCAGGTGGAAGAGATGGGAGGGATGGTGCAAAGGGTGGATGCCAAGTGTCTTTTAAGGTTTTACCCCAGTTGCCACAGGACATTTGCACTGACGTCTCATTAACCGGCACTTAATTACTTGGTTACAGCTGGTTGCAGGGGAGGTAGGACAACACGGTCTCAATTCCTGAGAGCCTTGTGCCCATTTCAAAAGCAGGAACTCTAGTCTAAGCATCGAGGGGAGCCAGCAGTCCCGGACATGATGTGTAACCTAGGTGCATGAACACATTTTTTGCATCTCAGTCCAAACTATAGCTCAAGTTTAGCTCCTAGCTCTGGTTCACAAGCCTGCTGCTTAAAATTGTCTTCATAAGATCACTGGCCAGGTAATGGTGTTGGTGGGGAGATTTCATCTCCCTGTGGAAGCAGTGAGATGATGCAGAGGGAGGTTCCCCCTCCAGACTGCTGACTGCTGGAGCCAGAGTCTGAGCGTGGGGGCCAGCCATTGATGGGGAGGCTGGGAAAACTGGGACCATAGGACCTGGGGGCTCAGTTGACTGGGAGCTCGGGTACATGGAGGTTAGATTCAGGTGCAGCATCTTCTGCTGGTTTATTTATAGGATAATCCTGCCTGTCTCTCCCCAGGATTAGAGAGGGTCATATTTTTAGGCACTCTGGGATTGATGGCTTCAAGGAAGGAGGACCACAGCAGAACAACTTAGAATATCACTTTTCAGCTCTTAAGGTCCAAAATAGAGTTTCGAACTTCTTGCAGAAATAATCGGTTGTCAGAAAAAGCTTTTGTGTCTCAATGCCTGGCTCCTGGGTATTGAAAGCAAATGTTTCTGTCATTGCAACAGATTTTGGGGAAATGCTTCGTCTTAAAGCCAGAAAAGCCAATGGGCTCAGCCTTAAATGTCGAGTCTGTCTGGGGGCAAAAAGGAGAGCCAGGGAGGAGGATAACAGAGAAGAAGTGATGGGGGCCTGTGCCCTGCTGCCTTTGGCCCAGTCTGCAAAGCAGGGTCCCGTGGAACCCCCGGGGGGGTGTGGGCATTTTGTGCCCTGAATTTCCCTTGGGGCTCTGAGGTGTAGTAGGCACCCATGATGTCTCCTGCTTTGCTTTGATGTACGAGAGGAGACATCACAGCATGGGAGAGCTGGCGAGGTGGGCCAGAGGCAGTCTCACGGAAGCCCCCAGCAGACCCACGGGCAGCAGTGTTTTCTCAAGGGACTGAATGACAGGGGACTTGAGGACAATGCATTAAGGATAGGGGATATATGCTGCATGAACTCAGGCTGGCAGGAAGAGCCAGTTGACCCCACCCAAGGCCTCACCTCTGTAACCTTCCTTGGATTTCAATGCACCAGCATCCCTCTCCCCAGCCCAGAGCAGAGGTAGGGGGCAAGTTCTGAATTGATGGAGTTTAAAGCTGAAATGACTCTGAGAACTCTGAATTGCCGAGTCAGGTCATTTCTACCAACAGGAACCATCAAACTCAAGACAAAACCCAAGTTCAGTGATGATAAAGCGAAGAGCCCTCTGTGTTCGGCACTCCTGAGTTTATGGCCTGAGAAATGTGAACTTGCTACAAAACTATATATCAACCATCTTGTAAAAAAATTGGGCTTTATTTCATATCACCTGAATGAGACAGCAAGAGAAAGATGTTATTTCTGGGAGGGTCTCATGTGAGTGAATAGATTTACTGAAAGATTTCTTATGAATCTTTATGAATAATTGGTTTTTTTCTGGCAAATGGACAAAATTAAGCAAACACTATTTAATCAGGCACTATACGTATTTGTGGATAAACGATTGGATGGAAACCTAACTGGGCAAGGATCTTCCAAGGGGAAACAACTAGCTTATCACGGATCTCCCAAGAGACCCTGGGCCTTCATGGTCTCCCGGTTCCCTAATCTCATACAGGCTGATCTCCGAGATGGGCCGGGCTCCTCTGCTCAGTGACAGCGGGAGCTCATCTGGTTTTATTTTGTCTCCATCACAGTGTCCCGGGGAAGAGATGGAGAGTCCCACCACGTGGTCCTCTTAAGTGTATTTTGACATCTTGTGTCTGCATTGAATTTCATTCTCTGTCACAAAAAAACCCTCAAGCTATCTGTAAATAGCTTTGGTGGAGGTAAGCTAGGGGTCTTCCCCGCACCCGTGGACTCCTCTCTCTGTCACTTCAATGGGCTGATCCCCTCCATCCGCTGGCTGTGACATTCGGACTTGGCATGGCGCCTCTCTGAACCTCTGTTTTCCTGGGATATTCATTTGCATGGAAATGTTGTAGGGATGAACGTAATTCTCAGCACCAGGCACATAGTGGGTGTGCATTCGTGTCTCCTTCCTTTCTCAACATCTCTTCTGGATGGGAGAAGAAGGCTGGGAGTTTCCTCCAGCCCCAAATTCTATTGGAATCTTTAAACAGAATTTGCTAACAGTCTGATATAACCAAGTGACACATTTGGAGGCGTCCACGAAACTGTATATTCACACATCACTTTTTGTTTTTAAGAGGATCTGAATATTTGACTTCTCTTTAGTAGGAATACTGGGGAGCCTTGATTTTTCTCAAAGGGAAAAATGATTTGTCAGCCAGATAAGTGTGCCCAAGCTAATTGACACACAAGAGCCCATTGTTTCTATGGTGAGTATTGAATTATGTGAGACAAAGATCAGAACACTGCTTCCAACTTCCCAGTGGATGCTAAAAATAGCTGGGATACTATAGTTTCATTATCTGGAACAGGGGTGAGGAGACTTAAAAAAAACTAGCCGAGGGCCACTCAAAGTCAATCAAGGTCCATTTAAATAAATAGCAACTAAACGTAGTGGGCTTCTACAGAAAAAGAGAAAACAGAAATCATTTTCTATGCCGGCTGTTGAAGAACACAGAACATAAAGCTCTATTCAACAAATCCTGCAAAATATAAAACCATATACTGTAAGATTTTGATTATCTGGAGCCCTTGAGAAAGAAGCTGATAGCTGACTCTTCCATATAGCTCAGGATTTATATCTTCAAGCAATGATTTTTTTTTTAAGACTTTAAATGGAAAGCTCTCGAAAATAGATCACACTCTTGCACGCATTCTTAAAGAGAGTATGAAGAACGCAATTAACCTCTTCCTGACTTATCAATTCTTATTTTTTTAAAGATTTATTTATTTATTTGAGAGAGAGAGAATGAGGGAGAGGGAGCAGAGGGAGACGGAGAGAATCTCCAGGAGACTCCACACTGAGCGCAGAGCCCCACATGGGGCTTGATCTCACGACCCTGAGATTGTGACCTGAGTCAAAACCAAGAGCCGGACACTTAACTGACAGTGCCATCCAGGTGCCCCAAGTTGTCCGTTCTTGTTAATATCAAATATTATACACTCCCGTGTTAATATAGTGATGCCCTCAAAATCAGTTTAGGTACAGGGGACTGTTTGCCTCCTGATGAGTCCCAGTTTTTTGTGGGACTGTTTGTTTATATCTCCTCTCCCTAGCTGCTGTCACTTCTCACTGCTGTCATATGCCATCTCTAGTACCCTCTTCTCCCTCCTTCTCTCTTCTAGTGATTGGTAAGTCAGATACAAGTTCATTGAGACTATTTGTAAACTAGGAATAAATGGATCCCGAATGAACATCTAAGAGACATAAGATGAAGGGATGTGACCTTAGTGATGGGACTTTCTAAGATACATTTTATTCAGAGATTCGTGTTTGTTTATTTTATTTTTTTTTTTACTCTGCAGGTTGTTGACCAAACGTTGTTATTCATTGATGTGCAACGCATTAAATCTTTTCCTGACTATGAAGTGCTATACATATCTAAGCTAGCATGTATATCTTCAGGGACTTTTTATGTAACCTGCCCTTTGTCCCCAGCCAGCCAGCCACGCCCAGCTGGCCCTGAACTGACCATCCTTGTCCACGTACTGGCGGACAAGTAATTATTATCATGTGACTGGCAAATACAGCGAGACGGCACAGGTCGTCTGGAAAAAATTATACCTGATCATGGATTTGATATTTAGGAGTCACGGTTGGCTAAAGACTATATTTTTGCGACGAACGCAGCAGCGCGTGCTGGTGTCCAGGCTGTCCCGGCCCTGGGCTTGCCAGATGGTTGCCGCGTGCTCCCTGGCGGAGCTCCGCAGTCACCGGGAAGCACCCGGGGCCCTCGGGCCGGTCTCTCCACCGCCAGCAGCCTGAGTGGCTAATTCCAGTTTGCTGTACAAATATTATCATTTTCTATGTACATCCTGGTGTGAAAAAATACTGAGACGTACTGGTGTTAGGAGACTAAATTGGATTACAAGGGCCCGCGTTCGGGGAGATGGAGAGTTGGTGCTTCTCCTGGTCTGGGATCTCCCAGCACGCTTTGCTGAGGATGTTCTTGTCCCAGGAAACAGGGACATCTACGTGACTGGGCGGTCTGAGAGTTCACTCTCACCCAGCCACTGACCCAGTCCTCTGTGGGACAACCCAGTGGGTCCTAACATATGGGAATTAAAAAAAAAAACTAAACTAAACTAAATTCATTCATTCGACATGTATTTATTGAGCACACTGTACTAAACTCTAGAGACACAAAGGCGGATAAGATAGGAGCCCCTACCCCAACGAACTTGACAGGGCGATGGATGTGTATGGAAGTAATCCGAATCTGATGTGATGAAGGAGAGCCCCACACAGTTCTGGCCTGCATCAGGGGGCACCAGTCCAGCCCTTTAGCTCCACACTCAAACAGGAGAGAAACGCAGCAGGGCAACAAGACCCTCGATGTCGCTGGCCACCCGAGGGCATGTTCGACTCCCGGACGGCAGTTCTAGCGGTATAACTGCTTCTTACGGATTCACGGGTTCGTGAAGTTGCTAATCCTGACATCCTACCTGCCGGCCTCCAGTCCAAGTCTCCGGAGGTCCCCACGGTGTCTGACACATTTTGCCACAGCAGGAGAGCAGGCGGAATGCTGGTTCCCATCACACCACAGTCGTAGGCTTGAAGTCAGAGAGAAAGCAGGACGCGGCAGAGCGGGCCTCCTCCGAGCCAAACACCGGAGGTGGGCTTGCGATCTGTTCTTCCCTTTCACTGAAGCCATTTCTTAAGCCTGAAAACTTTCCACTCTGAATTAGGTTGGGATTTCTGTTGAGAAAGGTCCAGGATGGGACAGATTGACCCAATCAGGTTTTTAAAAAAATCGGATTCAACCATTGGAATAATAACTCTTGGCTTACAAGAATGGGAGGAAATCAAATGGGAGGAAAGAAACCAAAGCCAGTGGCTGTGGCATCCTAAGTGCCTTGTTTTTGAAAATCCAGGGACATTTTGGGTTTGAAAGGAAATGTGTTTAGCCACAAGCTAAAGGTGGTGGTTTCCTTCTTAAGATGATTTGAGATTTCATTTGGAAAAAATTTAAGAGGTCTTTGCCCTTGGAATAACCAAACTCTTTAGGTTTAAGCTGGGTGTATCCTTTCTATCCTAAAAGAACGACAACTAGGGTTAATGGAGCATTTGCCAGGAAATGTGCCAACTATTTACATGACTTACTTCATTAATCTCAATTACAGGGCATTATTGATGAGTCACACTTGATGTTGCCCTTAGTGTTTCTCACATTTTATTGAATGATAGAAGATTCAAGAGATACAAAAGAACGAAAAATGGGCTTTTCATGCCTTCTGTGGCATCACTGTTGTCCTGGTGACGATCTGAAGTCCAAGGTCATTTTCACCAACATGAATATTCCTCCTCAGAAGGGTGTTTGTCATTCATGCAGACTCTTCTACGTACTTTAGGAAACAAGCAACGAACTCGGGTCTCTCAGGTCTAGAAAGATGTTACTTTGGCTGTAAGGAAGTTTCATGAGGCAAAGATTTTTAGACACTGTGAGCACAATTTTGTGACTTTCGTCGGGAAAGGTTTATATTGCTTTCTGGAACATCTGTAGTGCAGGGCCTCTTGGATTAATAAAAATTCCGTCCTTTCAAGCAAGTCAAGGGAGTTATGTTGAAAACAGGAAGGCTCCTCAGAGGCCAGAAAGCAATTGCTGAGATCTGCCTTTCCTTCCTCCAGGGAAGCCAGCCCATCTGGCCTGCTCTCTGTCCTCCAAACCATACACCAGTCTCCTCTTGCCGCAGGGCCTTTGCACCTGCTCCACTCTCTGCCTGAAGACTTCAGCACCTCAGCTCTTTTTAAGCCTGGTTATCCTCATTCTCCATGCCTAGCTCCAAAATCTGGATGCTTCCCTTGGCTACCTGATCTAAAGCAGACTCCCCCTCCATGTTATCGCATTTATTCCAATCTATAATTATCTTGTATATTTACTCATTTGTAATCTGAGTCCCCTTCACTTCTGTGCAAGACCCGTGAGAGCAGAGCCTGGGTCCCTCTTGCTCCCTCTGTACCCCCACTGCCTAGCATGGTGCCTGGCACACGGTCATCGCTCAATGCTTATTTATTGAGTGAATGAATGAGTAAATTCATTCATACCTAAATGGATAATATTGAATTTAGCTCTTTTAACAGAATGGGATATTACCAGAGAGCCCATAAGCCTTATTGCGTTTATATTGTTTATCTGACAAATGTGCCCCCTGTGAATCCAACCTGTGGATGAGTAGGAGATCGCATGTGAGGGAAAAGATGAGCTTGGCCATGAAGAGAGGAAATAGCAACATGGCGATATTAAATTTGACTCTGAGGAAGTCTAGGGAGAGTCTGTGTGCCTTGAAGAATCTTTAATAAGCCTGAAAACATTTCATCTATCAAAATCTTGTCACTCATCCCTGTTTCCCACTCCCAATATGACTTCTCCTGAGAAAATAGAAATGTCCACCCACATTCCTGATTGCCTCACACTTCCCATAAAAATTGGGGGTGGGCAAGCAGGGGAGAAATTGCACTAGAGGGGTGTTTAAAAGCCTCCTTTTAGAGACCCCCTCATTCCATGGTCTGTTTTAAGGGGGGCAACTCCTGTCTTAAGTCTTAGGCTTTTGACTATACACATCTTCAGCTCATGCTGAATGTTGTTGACTACTGGGAAACGAAGCAAACAAATGTAATGTTAATTTAGTGAACAGAGGTGGGAGGATATTTGTAATGAGTGGCCCAGAATTGCCTGCAGGCTGTGAGAAATTGCCAGAATACAGGCTTCTGGATGATGGAGAGAACACTGGAGAAGTCTAAAAGAAGAAAATGAATGACGGCCTCTGGTCCTGAGACCCGGGGGGGCTGAGGTCAAGGTCAGGGTTGGAGAGAAAGGGGAGGAACTGCAGTTTGGGGAGGTCCTGGGATCTGAGCTGTAAGCCCATTTGTAACAAGCTTAGGAATGGGAGGAAGATGCCAACAGGCCATGGGTGACCATGGAGGGAGGTAGCACTCTCTCCAAGGACAGGAGAGTAAAAAGATAGCAGCTGATGATAAAGGAGACACACTTGAAAAATACCACCTTTACCAAAGAGTGATTGGCTTTCCCTTCTTTTGAGTGAGGTGTTCCTTAACTTATCAGCAGATATTTATTGAATTTCCACTATGTTGCCAGGTACTATCTGTGCTTTGGGGAGAAAGCTGGGGCTAACTGTGGACAGAAAAGTCCCCTCTTTCACGGAGTTTGCATTCTAGTGGGGAAGATAGAAAGTAAGCGAGCAGCAGAGTCAGTCAGAAGGTTGCGAACACTGCAGGAGAACTGAGCTGGGTCAGGGGCTGAGGTATCGGGCAGAGTCTATGGCATGGGAGCCATTTTGTCTCATAAAAACAGACGACTCTGCTTCCCCAGGTTCCGCTCACTCACGTACTCACTCACTTTTTCATTACTTTCTCATATTTCTTTCTGCCAGACACTGTTCTCGGCACTGGAGCAGAGCTGTAACCAAGACAAGCAAACTCCGTCCCTCAGGGGAGCTCACGGTCTAGTAAACAAGCGACAGACGAGTAAATAATGTAAGTGTAAGTACTAGCGATCATTGTGATGGATGAGCAGGTCAGGAGTGAGGGAGGCAGGGAGGAGGTGCCTGAGCAGAGAAGGAGTGAGCCACATGCTGATGGGTGAAGAGCATTCTAGAGAAGAGAAAAGCAGGGCAAATGCCCTGAGGAGGGACTGAGCTTCAGCTGTCCCCGAGCGGCAAGTTCATGGCTTATGATGTCTTTCCTCTCTTCTCCTCTTTTCTTTCCCTTCTCTTCTGTTATTTTTTAATTAATTAATTAATTAAGGAGAGAGTGAGCATGAGTTGGGGTGGGGGGAGGAGGAGCAGAGGGAGAGAGCGAGTCTTAAGCAGATGCCCCGCTGAGCACAGAGCCAGACGCGGGGCTCGATCCCACGACTTTGATATCATGACCTGAGCTGAAATCAAGAGTCAGATGTCCCACCGACTGAGGCACCTGGGCGGCCCACCCTTCTCTTGTAAAGACATTCTGCTTCTCAGTAAAGGACCTTCATAAACCAAGGCATCATCTTCCTATAAGGGGGAAGCAGTGTGACATCAGGGAAAGTGTGACATCCCACAACTCGACTACTTGGGGTCTAGTTAGAAGAACTGCCTTTTTTCTCACCTAAAAAATAAGGATTGGGGTTCCGTTCTCTTGTTCACATCCATCAACCTTCTGCTTTGTGATGGAAGAGGCCGCAACTCGAATATTCTTGAGCAGGGAAGGAAGGCGAGACTCTGCCCCCTTTCTGGCTGGCTTCCTCCGTGCATTCTGGTTCTTCTTCAATTCTATGACCAGCAGGGGAAAGAATTCCATGGGGCCACCTCAAGGCCTGTGCCGTAAAGTCAAAAGGTTTTGCCGATGTATGTAGTGGCGGTGGTCAGTGACGGCTTTTTGGACACTTGCCTGGTACCCAGTGGGAGGCACAGAGGTTCTGAGAGCTGGAAGCAGGGAAGAACCCATCTGGGTTCCTAAGAGGCCACTTCTCCTCAGAGCATACAGCAGGGGCATATTGGTGACAGGCAGAGGATCTGCGCATGGCCACGGGGGCCCCATTCGTTGGTGCAATGTCATTCAGTTTCCCCTGAGTCCCCGACTCTACACACTGCAGTGCAGACCCGGTTCTAACCCAGGAGCTCGGTGTGCAGCCTTGGTTGTGGTGCCACCTTCCAGCTCGCCGGGGCGGGGCACGGAGCTGTTACCGATGGAGAACTGGGGGCTCAGACAGACGGAAGGACTTGCCCAGGGGCGCACGGTGGTGGGGCAAGGACTTGAGCCCTGCCTTTCTGACTTCTGCCGGAATCTTACAGGAAGGTAGTTCTACTGAGAGAGGACGTGGACAGATTGCAAACTCCCAAAGATGGCTTTGCTGCCCTGCGCTGCCCATGGGGGTGACTCTCCTCCTCGATTGCTCATTAGGATCTCCTGGGGGCTCTCAAAACTCCCGAGGCCAAGTCTCACGCCGGGCCAATGAGAACAGAATCTCTGGCGGTGAACCCAGGCATTGGTATTTTGTGATGGTGCCACTGTGCAACCGAGATTGAGAACCGCTATCTAAGGGCAAGCTCAGGTCCAGCTTCGAAAATGAAAATATAATCATTGAGGAACTTTGTCTCCGAAAGAAGGAAGGAAGGAAGGAAGGAAGGAAGGAAGGAAGGAAGGAAGGAAGAAAGAAAGAAAGAAAGAAAGAAAGAAAGAAAGAAAGAAAGAAAGAAAGAAAGAAAGAAAGAAGCCCTGATAATTTGCTACTTTTTCTTTCTCTGGTCACTCTAGAGAAGTCATTTTTCAAGATAAGGACCTGGGTTAAGTGGGTGCAAATGCATGAATAAAACGTGAAGTAAATTACTAAGTGAGAAATAAAAGCTATGAATAATGTAAAAGGAAGAGCTGGGAGAACAAGGGCAGAAAGCGAAGCCCAGAAAATATAAGAAGAGGGTCACTTGGGGAAGGCTCTGTGGGTGTGAATACAAATGGAGGAAGAGAACTAGTGTGCAAATCCTCTCTTGTTGAGACTTCAGAGCAAAATGTGGACACCTGAAGGGTATCAGCTCTTACGAATGATTGACACGCTCCAGCCAGAGGCTGCCAGCGCCTCCCAGGAAGGACGGTCGCAGCCCGGGTCTGTGCAGCGTGTCTAGGACAAAGCGGGGACACTCTCAGCTCCGAGGTGTAGTGTGGGGAGAAGGGCAGGGTGTGGGAATCAGAGTCCGTGGTGGGCAGAGAGGAGAGGGGGGCCTTGGTCAGTCCGAAGAGCTCTGGTGGTTGGACGCATTCTTCCCCACTCCCTTCTCTTGCTCTCTCTCCTCCGCCCCTCCCCTGGGAATTGCAGTGTGACCAGCCCCCCATAAGCGCAAACCCAATGGGATGGCTTTAGGAGGTGGGTCCTTTGGGAGGTAATTAGGGTAAGCTGAGGTCCGGAGACCTCATGAATGAGATTAGCACCCTCCTGCGAGTCACGTGAGAGCTTGCTTCCTATCGCTGCTCCCCACCCTATGAGGACACGATGAGAAGTCAGCGGTCTGCACCCCAGAAAAAGGCCCTTACCAGGACCTGACCAGTCTGGCACCCTGATCTCAGACTTCCAGGCTCCGTAACTGTGAGAAACAAGTTTCCATTGTTTCTAAGCCACCCAATCTATGTTCTTTCATTATGATGGCCTGAACGAAGACGGGTGTATTCCAGAATGTTCTCAGAGCATTGACTGGAAAGGCAGATATTATTATCAAAGTGTGGCTAAACAGATCCCAACACCCTCAATGATTTACAGTGTTACTATGGTTTCCTGAAAGAAGGAAAAAAAGTTCCAAATTGGCAGATTGGCATAAATGGTGCATAATGAGAGATCCTTTTGATTGCCTCGGATAGCAAATGGGTGCCTTTGATGTGAATGTCTGTAAATGTGCTTTCGACACCTGTGTGTAAATGCATAAGGCAAATATTGTGGTGCCAGGCCCAGCGGAAATTGCCAGAGACACAGAAATTCCCAAACAAACACTTAGCATAACAACTCTACCAAACTAATCATAATGTTCCCATTGAATCATCTAAAATAAGATGAGATCTCTCTTGCCTGCGCAGAATTAGTCAAGCTCCTTTTCTGCATGATTACGTCTCTGGCAGAAGCTTCCCTTAGGCTTATAACCCACTTATTTAAGCAGGGCCAATGCTGTGTACTCCTTCAGGGAAAGGAATACCTTGTGTCTCTTAAAACCTTGACAAGCCTGGGAAAGGGAGAAATGGTCACAAGCCATTTGATTGACAGCTAGGCGGAAAGGAAGCCGCGCCCTCTGCATTCGGGTACGTGACGGATCCCTGGATTCGTCCACAAAAGCATAGCAAGAAACGTGCTTATCGATTCGACCGTCAGAACCCCGAAGCTACCCAACTCAAGGTCACATCATGCTGTGGGAGGCCCACTGACAGCTGCCGAACAGACGTTAGCCTTAAGGAGAAATACTATGGATCTGCAAACTTTCTGGTCAAGGGCCGAGCACAGTAAACATTTTAGATTCTGCGGGCCATGTGCTCTCCGTCAGTCCTATCTACTCAGTTCCATCGTAATGCAAAAGCAGCCCTGGACTCTATGTAAACTATATGTAAAGTGGGCTTGGGCGTGTTCCAATAAAACTTTATTTACAAAAACAGGCCATGCACCAGGTTTTACTGAAGACTGTATTTTGCCAGTCCCCTCCTCGTTTACATTACCGAGAATGATAAGGACACGTGGAAGATGAACGTGTTCACCAAATTATACAGTATGATTTTTAGAGGGTAGTGTAAGAGTCTTAAGAGCACAGACCTGAAGTGTGAATTCAGACCCCTTGCTGGCTGGATGACATTGAGTAAATTATCGAGCCACTCTAGGCCTCACCTCAGTCACTTATAAAACGAAGATAATAACAGAACTTAATGTCGTAGTTTGGGTCCGTACTCAGACCCCGAGGGAAGGACTCAGGGGCAAGTCATTTATTTGAAGGCAATCCCAAGAAGCACCAGTGCAGGAGTAAGAAAAGCAAGTGAAACAGTGGGTGGGGAGAAGCTCGGGAGGGGGGGCATTCAAGAGTGGGTCGTTCTTGAGGCCAAGGGGTGCCATCACGCTCGGGACGCTTGGAGGGACCGTGTAGGGTGGGGACACCTGCATGCGGTTCGTCATCCCCCTCCTCGCAGAACTCTCCACCGTGACCACAGGGACCATCGGGATGGGCCGAGGGCACCGGAGCAGGGCGGTCACATGAGCCACACTCCCTCCTGGGGGTGTTGCAACCACGAGGTGAATTAATATCTGTGAAGCACTTCGAGAAAAATGCCGGGTATCCAGTAAGTGCGATTGAGGTCATTGTCAAGCAGTAGGAATGAATATATGGCCCAAGGAAAGTTAAATTGTTGAAATGACATATCTCTGGAGGTAATACTGGTTGGGCGCTTAGCTGAGTTCCACTGTGGATTCGGAAGAAATGTTTGAAAGTTTAGGCTGCACGTGGGTAAATTATAGGCAATGGCCTCTCCAACTCTGTAAAGTCGATCGATACCATGTACTACATTAGCTGATGCTGGTGAATCGGGGTGACCCCAGGAAAGCTGGAGACACAGGCTATCAACTACAACTTACACCCTACTTAATGTATGCATAGTTGTTACAGTGGCATGCTAATTAGGTACAAATGATATGCTGCTTGCATAAATTACTATAATTTGTATTACTTTTTGAAAATTTTAATTCCAGTGTCGTTAACATACAGCATTATGCTAGTTTCAGGTGTACAATATAGCGATTCAACAATTCTATATGTTACTCAATGCTCATCGCCATAAGTGTGCTCTGGATCCCCATCACCTATTTCCCCCATCCCCCACCCACCTCCCCTCTGGGAACCATCTGTTTGTTCTCTACGGTTAAGAGTCTGTTTTTTTGGTTTGTTTTTTTTTCCTCTCCTTTGTTCATTTGTTTCTTAAATTCCACATATGAGCGAAATCATATGGTATTCGTCTTTCCCTGACTGACTTAGTTCGCTTAGTGTTATGCTCTCTGGATCCATCCACGTCATTGCATGTGGCAAGATTTCATTTGGGATATATGTGCCCCTATGTTTATTGCAGCATTATTTACAATAGCCAGATTATGGAAACACCCCAAGTGTCCATCCACAGATGAACGGAGAAGGAAGATGTGGTGTATATAATGGAATATTATATTACTTTTATATAACCAAATACACTTTTTTCTTTTCTCACTCTGTAAATCCTCCAGTACCTAGGAAACTGACAATTTTTGCTAATATGGTTTAATCATCATGACCTCCTCTGTTTAAGGATAAAGGCCTTGAATCAAATCCCGTGTACTTTGGGCTTCCCTTGTATACAACCTTTCTGATCTCAATTCCATTCATTCTCACCCCATCAGATGCTGCCATCCCTCCCCCTCACTTCTCCATGGAGTTTTAAAGCATGCACACATATTCTCCCTTTCCTTTTCCTGAGAGTTCTGGCTGCTCATTGGATCTGTCTGGGGACGGAGCCACAGGCTTATTACCATACTGCAGCAGGCTGGAGAGGAGGATTCCTGGCCCAGAGTGCCTGGGAGAGAATAGGGAGCACGGCAGGAATGAGCCCTGCATCTTTAACATCTGGAGTCCAGGTGGGTTGGAAAGGAAGGGTCAGTTTTCATAGGAAGTAAGGTGATGAAAAGACAGTGCCCACATAAGTTGGTTCTTGTTTCCAGAATTCATTAGCAAAAGCTTGGACGGTCTTTGGCATGGCTCAGGAGCTGTCAGAATAAGCCTTCAACCACATCCAGGGACTAGAGGAATAATCTCGAATGCGAAGAGAAGGAAACAACTATGCCTCTTATATAACCTCACCAGCACCCACATAACTGAAATAGAATAATCTTCAGAGACATTTCTAGACAATAACATGCATCTTAGTCAAAATGCTTTTGGCGGCAAACCAAGACAAAACCAACTAAAAGTTGGAAATTCAGTATTCCGCAAAAGAAAACATCCAAGATTGCTAAGTTCAAAAATGGTCATCTGCTAACCTGGATACATCATCCCCACCCCTGAGATAGCCTCTCCCCACAGTTAAAGATGGGTGCTGCCTCTCCACACATCATACAGGGACACAACCATATCCAGAGGAAGGAGACCGTGTCTTCATGCACGTCTCTTTTCAAGTGAGGAAATCTACTCATTAGTCACAATGGACCACAGCTCAGTCTTGAACAATCCACAGGCAGAGAAGTGGGACCATCATGGTTGGCTTAGGTGGGTCAGGATTTGCCCCTGGAGCTGGGCTGGGGTTGGGATCAGCCTTCCCTGATTCACATGAAAGAAGGGGAGATTCCAAACCAAATTTGAGCTCTGCCAATAAGGAAGCAGGCAGATTGAACATTGCCTGACAACCAACGGTAGGATTTTAGAGATATCACCCGCCTCAAACTCTCTTACTTCCCCCAGCCTTTCCTATCTTTCTGCAGATGGCTAACAGTCCTTTAAATGACAAGAGGTGTTTTGTTCTACTATTTCAGATGGAAAGCACAAAAATATAAATGTGGCTGGAAAAGGAGTATGAGTTGGATGATTTTCTCTTAAATTAAGAAAGATTGGTGGGCAATTTTTCCCTTTTTGGGATAAGGAAGGATATTAGCAACCAGAAAGGGAGTAAGTACTTGATGAGGTTGGCATCGCTCTTTGCATGCATATATTTTAAAGTACTTACCTTATTTCATGGTTATTTAAGTACTGCTGTCTCCCCTACTCTCTGAGCCCATTGTAGTCAGGAGACTATTATTCTTCATCGTATCCCCAGCAAGCAGCACAGGTTGGTACATACTTCCCGTCTTGCCAAGTTGCTCACATGCCCACGTTGGTAGGAAGTACGATGAGGAACCCTCAGCCCAGTCACGCATCCCAGACATAAGTCCGCCTCGTCCCGGTCTCCATGATTCCACTCCAGATTCATTCAGTGCCTTTCCTTAGTTCTTGGTGACATTTTTTCAGGAGAATTTATCCAAATTTAATAGCCCTGTCCCTTAAACTTGAGTTATTGCTTCGCTCCATTTGTTAGTTAATAGCCCCTCCATTCTTCTTATTTCTAACTCCCCAACCGATACCAAGTTTCAGAAGATGTCTCTCTGCTTTATCTTTAACCACCATGGGCTACAGGTTAGTTTAATAGCTATTAACTGTTGTTATACTACTATGGGTTTTGCTTTTTTTTTCCCCCAAATACTTTTATTTCTTCAGTGTTCCAAGATTCATTGTTCACGTACCACACCCCATGCTCCATGCAATACGTTCCCTCCTCAATACCCACCACCAGGCTCACCCAACCACAGTTTGTTGCTCAGAGTCCACAGTCTCTCACGGTTCATCTTCCCCTCCGATTTCCCCCAATTCACCCTTCCTTTCCTTCTCACAATGTCTTGCTTTTATTTGAATTGATCATTCCCTCTTGTACCTTTTTTTTTTTAGGTTCCCATTTCCTGCTTTCTCCATCAATCTTCTCCTCTCCTGAGACTCGTAATCCCCATTGTTCTGTGTCTGCCCGTCGCCATTTTATCCATTATGAAGAAACATCCCCCAAACGCGCATTTCCATCAATGTGTTAGAGATAACTTAGAGGTGCACAAAAACAAAAAAGACAATGCAGTACTGACGAAAGTGCATACAAATGGCCAGTTTGTATGTACACTATTCCACCCCCCCCCCAGCCCCCCGCCCCCTGCCCCGGTCTCATCACCCGCTTCAGTGCATATAAACCAGGAGTCACAACATGCATAAATTCAGGAAGTGTTCGAAGAAGACTACCAGCTAGAACTCTAATGTTCTTTCCCCTTCTCCAGCAGATCTTGTTTTGTTCCCATGCAAATGGATGCTGATACGTATATAACTTGAAAGGGCTTGTAAGGTCCACAAAGGAATCTGAGGTCCAAATGAAAGTTATATCCTTAGCTCACCTCAGTGTACAAAAGCATTGTAAACTACTTGGTGACGTTAATTCCCTTCTGGCCGCCTCCACAATAGCTAACCACAGCAGGAGAAATTAGGGAAATGAATTCCAGGCATGCCTTAGGATTTATTTTCTGTGTGAGTTTAAGCTAAAGCTTTCACTTCCAGTATATATTTGATTTTCAAAATAGGCTACAGAGAAACAAAGTGAGTATTACTGTTCTCTACGGAGTGATAGGTAGTCTCAGGCTTCTTGGGAGTCTGCCGTGGTTTTTGTTGATTCATGAGGTTGGGTTATATTTTGCAAAGTTTCTTTAATAACATATACATGTGCTGTGTTTATGTTGCAGGTTTTTCTTTACTCCGTTGTGGAGATCAATGTATCAGCTGGGAATGCATATTCCTGGTGGTGCCTGCTTTCGATTCTGGAACCAAAGAGAGAACAAGGCGATCAGAGATGGGATGTGAGAGCGTATTTAAGGGCGTGGAAACCAGGGGTAGGAACATGAGTTTATGGGCACACTTAGGACCCGTCCCTAAGGGAGTCGTTACAGACAGACTTTGAAGTTGCTTGAGAACCAGCAGCATCATAGATTTTTATCATCACTGCAGCAGCTGTGCTAGATTTGCCTAATGTAGATCTGGGCACAAAAAGATGTACGATACCCACTTGTTGAATTGAGCAAAAGCTTAAGGAGAAGAACTGAAGAAGCTTAGTGCATATAGGACAGAGGGAGCCTCTAATCCTTATTCAGAAACGAATTAAACCTCAGTGTTCTGTCTTCTATCCTCTTTAGAGTTTGAAGTCAATTTTCCAAAGATCAGGGCTTAAAAAGGGGAAGGAGTGCATTGGGGAAGAAGATGAAGGAAGGGGTTATGAAGATAATAGCTCACATTTACTGGAAACTTACTAGAGACTGAATCCTATGACGATGCTTTACCAGGACATCAGGGGAATAAAATGAAACTCTGGACTCATAAACTTTTAACTAACCCCGTTCTTTAATTATGAAATTAATTTCTAATGTGTCTTTATTGTGTCCCAATATACCCTGGAATTTTAATATAAAGCGAAGGCATTTTAACTCGCTCTTATACTTAAAAACTCACAATGAAACAACAATGAGGGATTTCATTACACCAATGGACTGTGGATGTAGCCAGACTGATATTGATTTATAAAGCAAAATAAATTGGTCGGCCAAATTTTAGCCTGGTCTTGGACATGAATCATAGCAGTCCTGAAAATGAATTATTCCAACTAGCCTGCCTGCCCTTCTCCTTCTTGGCAGGGAGAAATAGCATGCATGGGGCTGAGCAGCAGAGAGGGACTTGTTCATTCATTCGACAAATATTTACCGGGTCTTACTAAGTGCCATGCAGTATGCTAAGCACAGAGCATACAACTTGAATAAAACTAACTCCCTTCTCCTAGGCAGCTTCCGTCTAGAAGGGAGCACAGGTCTATAAACAAACAATGTCAACACAGGGTGAAAAATTTTAAAAGAGAAGAATTATCAGGTATAAGAAGCATATAAGGGGAGGGGCGCCTGGGTGGCTCAGTGGGTTAAAGCCTCTGCCTTCGGCTCAGGTCATGATCTCAGGGTCCTGGGATCGAGCCCCGCATCGGGCTCTCTGCTCAGCAGGGAGCCTGCTTCCCTCTCTCTCTCTGCCTGCCTCTCTGCCTACTTGTGATCTCTCTCCCTGTCAAATAAATAAATAAAATCAAAAAAAAAAAAAAAAAGAAGCATATAAGGGGAGCATTTAATCTGGACTTCGAGAGGAGAGGAAGGGAGGAGCGTCTACGGCAAAGACCCAAAGGATGAGTTAGCAGGAAGCCAGGAGCAGGGGCAGGAACATTCCAAGGCCCCAAGGTCATGGCTGTAGACAGGAAGGAATAAAAACAATGGCGGAGTCACACGGTGAAATGGGACGTTGATGTGGGCGTTCAGGCCATGTTCCTAAGGGTGATATGACAATAGCCATGAATCCAAGTGGTATAAATAATTAAAAAGACTTGCTGGAGGAACTGGGGCATTGGGCCTCTGAAATGTGTCTGCCGTGGTCTCTGGCATGAATCTCACTAGTTCAGGTTCATGACATGCTCATGGTTGGCTATTGGAATCAACCTAACATGTAATGATATGTGCACATGGATACAAGTGTGTGTCTGTGTACTAATGAGCTGCTTGGTAACCCAGCATAAATAACTATAATCAATAGTCCTTGAGTTAAGCCAATTTTCTTCTCTCTTCTCACTCTATTAGAGCCTAAATATCTATAATCAATGCAATGTCATCAACTGTTCCTCGCCTCATGCTCAAGTGATTCTATGCAAATTAAAACACAAAACCCCAATATCTTATTCCTAGAACCCGGGGTTCTTCCCATCATGTCACAGGCTCTGTGTTGAAATAACTTACACGTGAGTCAATCAAAAAGGGGAGTATTGTAGGGTCAAACGCCAATAGTCTAATAAAGTGGAAAGTGGAGAGATCTTGGAACTATAATTGCTTTGGGGACTAGCATTTTTATGTGGACACACGGGGGAATAACCACACTGGAAAAGGCTTCTCAGGAAAGGCCAGACACCATCCTGATGCACAGAAACAGGAGGGCTGCTGTGGTCATGGACGGGCCTTTCGTGCAGTCATTCTAGACCAGGCTTTCTCTTTTCTTTTAATGAGGGCTTTTATGCTCAAGACGAGTTATACCTTTAGCAATGGAATAAATTGTGCCATTCATAACAATTATGGGCAAAAAAATAAATCCACAGAAATGCAGTTGGTGAAAGCTTTATTTCAAAGATTGCGATCTCAACAATTGCAAACACAGAAGAAATCCTTGAAACTTGCCTGTCGATTAATACAAGCTCGATTTGGCTGATCGGAGCTACTGGGGTGGGGGGAAGGGCGGATAAATGAGTCCTAGACAGATGGCAGAAGCACAGGGCCCACCCCCACCCCCAGACCAGGATAAACTTTCTTCTCCCACTCGGAGTTATGAGTTTCATGCTTCTTCCTACCTACCAGTCAGTGAGGAAAAAAGATGCATTTTTTTAGCAGTAGAAGAACACAACAGTTGAATCTGAATATTATTTCCTCTTTGCTGTGCGTCCCCCCGCCTATGGCAGGGTGGTGTTCTCAGGCTTCTTCATCCCTTTGGCTTCTTTCATCCCCTGGTGATCTGAACTTATGCTACGAATAGCAATAAATGGCAGCAAGAAAAACACTTTCTTGTCTTTTTGATCATTTTTACCCAAAGCGTGGACTACAGATCAGCATGACTTGAGTGTTTGTTGGAAGTACGGAATCTCAAGCCCTTATCCAGAACAAATGAATGAGAATCTCTAGTCTAAATAGAAACCAGGTGGTTCCGAGGCTGGGGATGAGCCCCTTGAAAGACCCCGAATTCTGTCACCCTCCAGGAGGAAGCCAGGAATGAAAGCTTCACTGCCTGCATGACTAGGGACACCTGCCAGATGCAGCCAGGACCCTGGGAGGAGAGAAGTGGGCCAGAAAGGCGGAAATGGAGGGAGAGGAGCGTGAAGGGCCTCCCAGGAGAGCGCTGAGGCTGACTCCGAATGAACTAGAGGTGAGTTGGCGCGATAGGTCACGATTTGAGCCATTCTCTGGACTCTTCTTCATTTGTAATCAGCCTCTTGTAGAAATGCATTGCCCATGTGTGCGCCATTTTACGTTATTACGAGGCATGACAACTCTTGAGTTTTCTGAGGGTAACTTATCCTCTTTTTTTTTTTAATGGTAGTTGAGCAGCAAGAACCCATATTTTGCTGATTCTTGCTGCTTCCTGGTGCTGCAGGGCCCAAGGATTTCCCAAAGGAGCTGCACATGTGCTCCCAAACTGTTACCTTATGGCATCTGTAAGACTTCGCGGCCTCTCCTAGGGTGAGTTGAGTATGGCTACCATACGACCATACATGGCTACCATGTCTGTTGGGTTTTGCTGTGTCTGGAGGTCCTGTAGTCCCCGCCAACTGGACCACCATTGCTTGAGGGCTGAACCCCCTGAGGAGAAGGAGCGGGGGAAGGGGGTCATACACTCTGTTGGAGAGTTACCAAAGCTCCTCACCATGACGTGTTATAAATTTCTTAGTTTTCGCCCCAAATCCACTTCTTCCTAAGTTTCAGGCCATCTCCACTGGGCCCAGCCTGGGGAGAGCCCTCTTACCTCGAGACTTTTTAAGTGGGTCCAGTTTATTGGGTTGGGTTGAGTTCATGAGTTCTTTCCTTAGTGGGGCAAGCAAATAAACTTCCAACGGGGCCTCCCCACCAATCCATCATAAATGCTCAGACATTTCTTAATCCTGGTGATTGGACAAAGCTGAAGCTTTCAAATCTAGAGTTGGGATTCCCATTACCTACAAATTATACAGGAGAAGAATTCCTTCCCCAGCATGCATTCAGCTTTCTCAATTAAAGTATTTTTAAGATGCACTAAAAATTTTAAAAGGCATCAGGGAATTTCCAAGAGCTTCCCATTGCTACGACACCAGGACCTCTCCCACCACAATCTTCTCCTTACCCACCCTCTTCCTTCCCGGCCCTGGGTGCAGGGTCTCAGTGGGTTTCCCTCTCTTCCTGCTGGAGGCCGGTGGCCACTCTATCCCTGCATGTTCTCTTTCTCCCAAGACTGACTGCCAAAAGGGAAGTCGTTTGCACAAATATTCCAAATTCTTGCTATTCCTGAAGACTTACACATAGGCTGTGCACATTTTAAGAGATTTATTGTTAATCCCTTTAGGAAACAGACCTGTGAAAACAAAAGCTAAAAACACGGGGAAGTTCTAAAGTTATAGAATCTTTCAGTGCTCCGACTACTTTGTCACCTGGATAATAAGGTCATAAAAGTAATAATAATAATTGAGATTTATTGAGCACTTACAGCAGGCCAATTTCTCGTGAGACTTATCTAAATGAAACATCGCAGTTGAAAACTGAGGTTCATAGAGATGAAAACCCTAGCCTAACATCACCCAGCTGTATTTGTTGTATTGTTGTATTATTACCCCTCATACTGTAAGGCTTGTGTACTTTCTGTCTTCCTTCTAATTCACTTCTGAAATGGTATCTGGACACTCCCATGAACTTCTTCCCCTGTTTCTATTCCTGAGAGTTGTACTCAACCAAAATTTTCACCATCCACTGCCACTCCCATCAACCTCTAGTGGGAGATCTCTACCAATAACCAACAGTCACGTCCCATGAGGTGTTGATACAACTTTCATTAAAAAGAAAAAAAGACGTCTGTGTTAAATACTTTTGGAAAGCACAGAGTTAAACAAAGTTTGAGAGATTCCTCTTCTGATTGATTCTATTGTATATACAGATAGCCATTGAAACCACGTTTTGTTTTTCTCCCTGAGCACTTGCTAACACTGCGGAACACCAGAGACCCACAGAGCCATGCTTCTCAAACTTTAAGATGCGGATCCAAGCACATGGGAGCTTATTAAAGTGAAGATTCTGGCTCAGCGGGCCTGGGATAGGGCTGAGATTCTGCATTCTACCAAGCTCCCAGACGCCGCTGGTGCTGCTGGTTTGAAGACCACACTTTGGAGAGTAAGACCATAGAATAAAGTTCTGTTGGTGCTGCTCATAGAAGACATGCCAGCAAGAGGCTTATCAGTGGAACCTCCATCACGAGATGAAGCCGAGTAAGAACAATAGGTATTCCCTTGTCTCAAAGAGGCATTGTACGTCTTTGAGGTCCTCCATGCTCCTCCCCATTCCTCCCTTTGGAGAATTCTCCACTACCCTTCTATTACTGTTTAGAAGAGGTACCTAAATGTAGGTACCGAGGATGCCAGGCATAGCCGTGGGTGACATTTTCACCGTGGACTTCGGATGAGCCCACTGGGTTAGTGGCCTCCTTTATGAATTGGCTCCTGACCGGAACGTCGTCCAGCTTGGATGGGCTGCTCCCGGTCGCAGCTCCCAGCATACGGAGTCCTGGCTCGTCCCCCTGGGGGTAGCCGGAGCCCTCTTGAGAACCAGCACGTGGCCACTTCCTTCTTGATCCAGGCCCATCGGGTCAGCTGAACTTCGCCAAAGCAGATTCCCTTTCGGAACCAACTATGAGCACGATGTAATTTTATGGGCAAGGAGAAGCCTCACTCGACTCTACCCACCCAACCCCCCACCACACTTTCCTCTATTACTTCCCCCTCCTATTTGCTGATCTCTTACGCAGACCACGGAAGAACCAGAGTACACATCTCTCTTCCTGCAAAACAGTTTTCCAGAAATGGGATATTGATGTCTTCTGTCTGAATCGACACACGTGTTCTCACACTGCTTTTGGGGAGACCCAGTTTAGACGTGAGTTCTCCTCTGAGCTCTGAGTAAGCCTGGAGTGAAAGAGAACGAGTCAGCCTGCAGACCTGGTGTTGTCTCTGCTTCTGCTCTAGCCCCGAACGGCCCTGTGGCCCTGGCCATGGCAATGAATGTCTTTGAGACTTCCTGTCCCATCCCTCATAAGGAGCAGTGAGGCCTACCTCGCAGGATGGGTCCCTGGGTAACCCAAGGGCCTGGCACACAAGGAGTGGGCCTGTTAGCCAGCTACTGCGGCCATGCTTTTGCTTTGACTACATTTTCAATGGCTTACATTCGACGAGACTCTAGGAAGCGGTCCCAGACCCCCCCTTTGCTCTCAAGAGCATGTGGATTTCCGATGGCCTGGCAGACATAGGCTGTGAGGACAATCTGAGTGGGACCTCTGTCACCCCCACTGGTCACCAGGAGCAATGGGGCTCATCTAGTTGGCTTCCCTCTTATGCCTCCTTGAGACCATTCCTACCTGTGAAGAGAAGGCAACAAGGGAAACTGAGGGCCATGCCCAGGCTGTCCCCAACTGACCCTTCTGTATCCTCTTTCCTGCATGTCATCTGTCCTCCCTTGGTTGTCTGGCTTTTAGAGGTTGGGGCTGCCACTCTCCACTTCCTACAGGTGCCATCTTCCCACCTCCTTCCCTGTGGCCCAAGCACTGCCAACACACCAGACAGACACAGATACACACACACACACACACACACACACACTCTCACATGCACACTCACACATACAGACACACGTGTATACCACATCACACACACAATCTCACATACACCACATAGACACACACATATACACCACACCACACACACATTCTCACACACACCACACACATACTACACTCACACATACAGACACACAGGTATACACTGCACCACACACACAATCTCATGCACACACACATATGCACCGCATCACACACAGTCTCTCACACACACATATATACACCACACACACACCACACTCACACATATACACATGTTTATACATACCACACACACATTCTCTCACACACACATATACACTATACCACACCACACACACACTCTCACACACACACCACACACACATACCACACTTACACATACAGGCTAAATGTGTATACACCACACCACACATATACACACCACACATATACACACCACACAACATATAGGCACTCTCTCCCACACACCACACTCACATATAGCGACACATACAAGTATATAACATGCCACACACACATGTGCACATACCACACTCACTACACTCACACAAGCTACACAGACACGCACACAAACCACACTCACAAAACAGCATGCACACATACACACACACACACACAAAATTGCCTACCACTGATGCAGTCATCCTCCTTTTATTCCTAGCAGGTAACCAGGGAAATTTGAACGTAATGTTTCAGAAAGCTCATAAATAACAGTAATGTAGTTTTCTCCAAGTTGCAAATCCCAATTTCCAAATCTCCCATCAGAACTTTAAAGAAAAATAATAAATCTTATGATCAAATAGAAAAGAAATGCACTTACTTAAAAAGGCCAGCTCCAAGCTAAGAAGAGATACAAATATGAACGTGTGGAGAATAATGTTGCATTATGGAGTATTTCCCTCCCACAGTCCCAGGACTGCTCTCCCAATCTCTCCACCTTCTCTCTGGCTCTGTTTGGCTCTGTCACTGGGCAGAGAAAATACGATTATCTGTCTACATGTGATGTGTCCCAAGTTCCTCCACCATCTCCACACAAAAAAGGCAGAAGAAAACTCAGAAGAAAGTGCAGAGTTTATTTCATTTCAGTTAGGCCGCTCAGAATCTGAAGCCTCGGGTTTGAGGTCCTAGTCTTCTCTGGATCCTCTGGGAGATGTGGGACATCTGCTTAATCTCCCTGAGCCTCAGTTTACTCATCCAGCGAAGGGGGATAACAGTACTTCTGTGGTAGAACTTTTGTGAAGAAAAAAATAAAATAATATTTCCAGAAGTACTTCAAGTACTCGAATATAGCCTAACACAGTGATATATTATTTACAAAAGTTCCTTGGCATCTCTAAGCCACTATATATATGTACATATGTACATACTTACATATATAAAAACTTGTATATATATTTTATGTAAATACATATATATACAAAATGTACATATAAAACTAATTTTTCACATACTGATTTCTCTAAGATGCTAAGTCTACTCTTGATGAGCACAACCCACACCCTCCTTTGTCAGGATTCCTACGCTTTCTTAGGAGCAAACACCCCTAGATCCCTGGGCAGCTACGAGATGAGCCTCGTTACTATGATCTTTCTCTGGGACACAGACCTGGAAGGTGAGTAGAGGGGGGTCTTTCAATCAGTAAGCTGACATTTACGTGAAGTCAGAGTTCCTTGGTTGGGCCAAAAAGCTGGTCTTCACTCCATTTAAGGATGGTTGGTTGGCCTTATTCCATTTTTCTATGCCAAGCGCAGAGCAGTAACTCAATTAACATTTTCATTTCAATCAAATTAGTGATCTTGCTTTTGACCTTGAACTCAGAGACCTGAATAATGAGGGGTTAATTTAGTTGAGAATATAGCCTTTTGCCATATTCATAACTAATATATGAGCAGACTTAGCAGGAAAACCATGAAAAGTTAAAAGAATATAAGATCCATGGCTGAGTCCTAGGGAAAGCTAGAATTAAAAATAATTTGGGGAATGGACTGAGGTCTTACTAAATACATCTGATGTATCCCAGCTGGAAAAAAAAAAAAAAAGCTGCCTGGGCAAATCAGCTGGAGGGCAAGGTTCCAGGGACACTTTCTTTCTCCCTCCCTCCCCCCTTCCCTCCCTCCCTCTCTCTCCCTCACTTCCTCCTTCCTTCTCCTTCTTTCTTTCCTTTCTTCCTTCCTTCCTTCCTTCCTTCCTTCCTTCCTTCCTTCCTTCCTTCCTCCCTCCCTCCCTCCCTCCCTCCCTCCCTTCCTCCCTTTCTTTCTTTTCTTTCTTTCTTTCTCTCTCTTTCATTCTTTCTCCTCCTCCCCCTCCCCTCTCACTCCCTTCCCACTCCCTCTCCTCTTCTCTTCCTCCTTCTCCTTCTTCGTCTTCTTCTCCTCCTTCCTCTTCTTGTTCTTCTAGTAAGAATTTTTAAGTCTACTCCACTAGCAAGTTTCAAACATACAATACAGTATTGTAAGCTATTGTCACTATGCTGTATGTTAGATCTCCAGAACTTACTCTTCTTGCAACCGGATGTTTGTATTACGCTACATTTTATATGGATTTTCCAATGTTGTAAAAGATCTTTTTGATAATTCCTTTAAATTTTTTTAAAATACGAAACATTGAAATTTTCTTGAAATAATAAAAGGCTAGAAATGGAATGGTACAGTATATCCGTGGTAGAGTAATTGAGCTATTGTTTTTTGCACTATGAAAGGAAATGTAAGGTAGGTAGAAGAATAGGATGTTACTTCTAGAAGGGACTTCAGAGGTTACCCAAACCCTCCTGTTGTACAGGTGAGAAACTGAGTCCTGGAGAGCATTCTTAACTTGCCATAATCACATCCAGTTCTCCTAATAATTCAAAAAATTTTATGCACCATAGTTAGATCATATAATAATTGATTATATAAGATTGTTTTCCATAATTGTTTTAAGATTTTATTTATTTATTTGACAGAGAGAGAGAGGGCACAAGCAGGGGGCGCAACAGGCAGAGGGAGAAGGAGAAGCAGGCTCCCCGCTGAGCAGGGAGCCCGATATGCGGCTCAATCCCAGGACCCTGAGATCATGACAGGAGCCAAAGGCAGATGCTTAACTGACTGAGCCACCCAAGCACCCTAGTTTTAAATAAATTTAAACAAACTTAGTATAATTGATACTTATTAAATTATATTATTAGCCTTACATCCTTTGACAAAGATAAAAATTGAAAACTGGGTTATTACACACAGTCCCTTTCCTCTGCCTAGGAATCACACTCAACTTGAGGGACCCTGCGTTACTGGTTTCCCCACGTGCTCAAAGCAAGGGGAAATGTCTCACTGCCTAGGATAATAAAGCATCTCATTTGTTTTCTGAAGACAATTTACTTAAGAAGCTTACTAGAAACCTTTTCAAAGCTGAGATAGGATCTGTACAAATAAACTATTTTGCTAGAAAATAAATATTTACAATAAGAGATCATTGGATTTCCATTTGTCATTGCTCTATAGTTCTCAGGATTCTGGAAAAATAAAATCTATGTTTTTCTTCCCAGATCTGGAGAGAAAACTTCTCTTGTTCTTTTCGCGAAAGAAAATTCATGAAAAGAAAGAAAATTCAAAGTAATCCAAATCCAAAGCCCGAGAGGGTTTGTTAGATTTCCCTTTTTTTTTTTTTTTTTAAGCACATGCTGTTTCTAAAATTTATTTGTCCGTGTCAAAGGCCACAAGCAGTCAAGAAAAGCCTAAAGAATGAAGTGGAAGGAAATGCTCTACCAGACATCCAAACTTAATACAAAATGACAAAAACCAATGTTGCTGGAATTGTTGCAATGACAGACAATCCGATGGACTAGGATGGGATCCCAAGACAGCTCACCTGGCTATGGGCACCTGCCTTTGACAAAGCTGATGACGCAGAGAAGAGGAAGAATCATCATTTCAATCAGTGGTGATGGGTCAATTCATGCCCATGTGGGAAAAAAAATATGACCCCCCAAGACAAAAATACATTCCAGGTAGGTACTTAACTCAAGTGGAGGTATCGCAATCCAGTTTTTAGAAGATGCTGCAGAGATTTCTTAAAGAGAATGTAAATAGCGTAACTGTAAAAAAAAAGAAAAAGAAAAGAAAAAAGATTAAGTTGGATTATGGTAAAAATAGGAGCGTATGTGCCTCAAAAGACACGATTGAGAAAATGAAAGGCAAGCAGAAAAATAGAAGATGTGTGCTATATTCAGAACATATCCAGAATTTCTACAACTAAATAAGGCAAAGGCAAACAACTCTGTGTGCATATTCAGCGAGATGCTTTTCACGCGGAGGGTAAATCCATTCCTGCTCTGAATCGTTGGAGCTCATTTTGGGGGAGCCTTGTGTTTCCCACCCTTAAGGTACTATTTATTTCTGAATGTAAGCAGCAGATTCAAAATAAATGTGATAGCCCCATGACGCTAAAGACAAAGAAATAAACCTTGAGTTACTTTGAATCTATTATTCTATGTGACCCCAAAACTATGAGACAGGGCACAGACTGCAAGGTGTAATTTTGTTTGGGGAAGTGCAAACTTTACCTCCTAGGTGAACTATTTTATTGAATTTGAACACTATTTTGAAAACGTATTTTTAGTCGTGAGTTCATTTTTAAACTAAAGAACAAGTCAGGAAGATTGTTATCACTGATAATTTTGTAATTACTTCCTAAACTAACCTTGTCACGTAGAGAAAGTGTCATAGATGCTATCCAGGTGTCAAATATACTACACATTCCATGTATGTACACATTTATACATGTATGTACATACGTATATTCCATGTACATGTACGTACATATGTACATTCCATGTACACATTTCATTCCATCTGAAAAGATGGGCAAGACCTCTATTCAAAAAGCTATGAAAAGTATTGGGAGACATTAAAGATGTGGATAAGTGGAGGGATGTATTCTGTTGAAGGATTGAAGGATAAAAACTGTCATATATTAATTCTCCCCAAATAATTTATTATAATGTCAAATCAAAATTCCCCTAATTTTTATTGGAACATAAAAGAATATAAGTAAGTTTTAACACTTTAAAACTAAAAATATGTGCTTACCAAAAGTCACTATTCACAGAATACAAATTTAGGCCATAGAGTGAGAGAGGTATTTGAAATGCATGTAATTGACAACTAACTCTTATCCAGAATACATAACCTATGTACAAAACCTTGAACCAACAAATCTAAAAAGCCAGGCACAAAATAATGCACGCTGGGTATTTTTATCTATATATATAAGGTTAAAAAAAAGAGGCAAATTTAAACTCTGGTTTTATGAATAGGTAAAGAAAATGTTGTATATATATATATATATTCACAATGGAATATTAGTCTTAAGATAGGACATCCAGCCATTTGAAACAACATGGATGATCCTGGAGGACATTATATTAAAAGAAATCAGCCAGTCAAAGGAAGACAAATATTTCATTATTCTACTTATATAAAGTATCTAAAATAGTCAAGCTCATAGAAGAGAATACAACACTGGTTGCCGGGGACTAGGGGGTAGGGGAAATGGGGAGTTGTTCCAAGGTACATTTCAGCGATGCTAGATGAACAAATTCTAGAGGTCTGCTGTACAACATAGAACCTATTAACAATATGATATCGTGCAGTTCAAAAGTTATTAAGAGGGTAGATCTCACACTAAGTACTCTTACCTCCCAAAACAAAAGGCAAAAGAAGAAAGGGGACACAAGGATACTCTGCGAAGGGGTCGGAAATGTTTGTTACCTCGACGATGGTGTTGGTATCACAGGTGTTTGTGTGTGTCCAAACTTATCAAATTGTGCACATTAAATATGCATAGTTCTTTGTTTATCAATTATACCTCAATAAAGCCGTTAAAATGAATAAAACTCTAGTTTATTAGAGAGGTCATCTTAAATGGTAAAACCATAAAGGAAAGACTTAGTTATAAAGTGAGGACTGTGGATATCTCGGGCTCCTGGAGGCTGAGACATTCTCTTCCTGGACCTATGTGACAGTTACAGGGGTGTGTGCTTTGATAATTTATTGGACTGTGTATTTATAGACACTGTTCTGCTTTTATGTTCCAATTCATAATGAAAACATTTTTTAAAAGATTTTGTTTATTTTGAGAGAGAGAGCGTGAGTGGGGAGAGGGAGAGAGGGAGAGAGAGAATCTCAAGCAGACTCTCCACTGAGGCCGGAGCCCCACACGGGACTTGATCCCACAACCATAAGATCATGACCTGAACTGAAATCAAGAGTCAGACGCTTAACCAACTGAGCCACGCGGGAGCCTCCATGAAAACATTTTTTAAAGTTAACGAGAAATGATAGAGGAGAAAGTGAGTCTACATAGATGTCTCTTCCAAGAAGCTCGGTGGAAGATTCTGTCCGAGCCCCTGTAACGAAACCCCCAGGCCACGCGAACTTGTGCGGGAGCACTGTTGGTTGGCGAGTTGGGTCGCGTCATGTGTGGTTCTTTTGGTAAACACCAATACCACGGCAATGAAAAATACTAGCCTTTCTATGACGAAGCGTTTTAAGGTAAATTACAGGTCATGTAACAATCCTTTGAATACTCTGGCTCCAGAATTCTTCCAGGCCAGTCCCTTGTCCTCTCTCTGCTCTTGATGGCACTGCTCTTAGTTTCTCTCTGCCCGTGTTGGCCTCATGCTTCATTTAGTCTCTATCTAGCCCCTTGGACAGGTGATACTTTCGAACTACCTAGTGTTTGGCTCTGAGTCCTCTCTTGAATCACAGTTCTGCTCGGGCGTCCTGCTATCACTCTCTAGCTCAGGTGGGAATGTTTACACCACCCACCAAAGAGAGGTGCAGAAATTACATCCAATGTGATTGCAACCTTGCAGCTGCCAAGATGGTTTAAATGTGTAGGTGCTCTCACCAAATACGGATCGTGCATAAGATGCAAATATTCTGGTCTAGTGGGTTAGACATCTCAGTCTCCACTAATTGTCCATTAAACCTATTAGCTTAAAAACTTTAAAAAAAAAGGTAAAATATTTTATTAATGCAACATATTCACTAATCAAGTCATCTTGCTGGAGCGTTTTGGAGATTGATCCCCATTTCCAGCATTTGAGTGTATAATTCAGCATTCATTAAGTATATGGTCTAAGGTTATTATTTATGTTGTAGAAAAGTCAGGAAGAGGTAGTATAAGCAATAACTTTATCTAAAATAGGCCTGCTATTAAAAAAAAGCCTGTATAAATTATCTTGAATATTGCATGTTAGTTTTTAGTTTATTTCATTGGAAATCTTTGCATTTTCCTATAAGTAAAAAAAGGTATCCTTCTATTTTTCCATGTCAAAATCACTTCACCTGCACGAATAGAATGACTTATTCCAGAAGAGGGGCTTGAAAATTTTGAAATCGTTAATGTTGATGTTTTAATAAATGACAAATGGCCACACTGTTCCAGGCAGGTAGAAGTCGTTTGATGTTTCATTTTAATCCCGTTTTCGCTGACACAAGCTCTCCTTGGTATAGCATGGGGAAAAAAAAGAAAGATACTTTCTCCTTGGACAGCTAAATATTTAGGCAAGTTTAAAAATATGTGCACGAGACCCATAACCATAGTAATGAATGATAAAAGCCATTCTCCAAGGATTTAGTATAGCACGGCCATTTTTCATCTCTATTATTTTTTGTCATTTCTTTTAAAAACCTAGCCTATTGCCTTTTCATGTTATTATATATGACTTCTTTCCCCTCAAGATTTCTGGGCTGTTGCTATAGCAAAAATAATGATGAAATTTTGCTTAATGTTCTTTTGCTCTTGAATTTGCAATGAAGATTTACATGGCGCTGCCTCCATCTCTCACGCTGACCACTGCAGGCCTCCTTTGTGTAAGCGAGGAAGGTCTCCTCAATACTTCGCTAATCCGTTTGTTTTGAAGAAGAGTAATTGCACCCATGAGCACCCATTTCACCATTTTTGCAACCCATATTCATTGGAAAAAGGATAAAGATTTGAGCTGAATTTATATGGTGCCACTTAGGTATGTTTTTCCTAAATTTGGTCGGTGATCCCTGCAGAGTAGATAGGGGTGCTTTAACATAACTAGGAAGGGCATATTGCATTCATTTATTCCATAAATATTTATCATCGCCTACCATTAGCCAGGAGTAGGCAAGGTACCAAGGATACAAGGATACCATGTGGAAAAGACAGACATGATCGCTGTCCTCATAGGAGATGACACAGAAAAGTTCACTGCAGTGACCCAACTATTACAAAGGCATGGGGCCCAAGTGAAGCATCAGGAGGCTGACCTGATTCAGTTTTTGGGAATCAGAGAAGGCTTCCTGAAAGAAGCGAGAGCTAAACACAGACATGATTAGAAATGAGGCAGGCACAAATGAATCCAAGGGAGAATATTAGGTCTTCAACTGGAGTGCTGGATTTCAGGAGAGGTGTAGTGTGGGGGCTTTATGCCGGGAGGAGGCCAGAGAGTGCCAGACTTTGAAGGATCTTCTAAGTTGAGACCAAAGCTTTGGGTGCGATGATCTGTGCGAGAAGAAGCCATTGAACTGTTTTCGCGCGCGCATGTGCGCGCATGCGCACTGAGTCTGGTACCGGAAGTGGCTCCAGAGAGGCAGGATCTTAAGGATGAGTTCTCCACATTGGTGACTGATCCATTTCAATCCCACTGGGGACTCACAGCCCCCCTCTGGAGCTGTCATTTGAGGGCTGGTGGATGAATTTTGGCGTTTGGAGGATTCTCTGAGTTGATGGACAGCACCAAGAGCGAGAGGGGTGGTGGCCGACAGGGATCTGGTTGTAACTCTCACTCGGCTGGGAATTTTCCTCTTGTGCACTCAGCTTTTGAGAGAATTTGGAGGGAGGAAACTAATGACAAGGCTGGGTTGGTCCTGGAAAAATTCAGGACATGGGTCACCTTGTTCTTTCTGGAGTAGTACTGGAAGTTGCTAGAAATACTATCAGCATGGCTGTGTGGAGAAAGGATCGTTTGTGCGGCTTGCTGTTTCCTGGCTTCCTGGCTTCCCGTGCTGGGCAGGTTTGGGAGGCAGGTCACTGTTCTGGAAACAGGGTGCAGCCCCACTCCTGGGACATATAGTGGCTACAAACTCAGAGAATTGAGTTCTTCACCAGTTTAGGCTTCAATGGAACACAAACTTCAGTGCAGACCTTGCATCACATCTGCATGCTCTACCATGGAGAGAGACTGCTAACTGGCTCCCTCCCTCCAGGCCACCCCCGCTCCAGGACCTTGGCTCCCTAAGGCCCCAGCTCTACCACGTTTCTCCACCACTCAAACTCTACCGAGGGCTCCTAGGCACCTGTCACGGTGGCTTTCAGCTTTAACTGAGTGGTAGAGTCACCTGAACAGAATCCTGAATCCCAGTGCTCAGAACACTTGAATCTCCAAAACAACCCGGAATCATGCTTGACCACTGACCAACTTTTGGGAACGCGGCCCTCAGAGTACCCTTTACGTGAGTGATCGATGATTTTGGTCCCTACACCTACAGCGATGAACCACGCCATGCTAGTTTGTCAGGTTGCTTTACACAAACATCAAGACTGAGGATGTGTACCTGGTTTTATTTTTTGGGGTCCTGAGTCTCCGTTGCCATGGCTGGATGCATAGCAGGAGATAGCTATGTAACCAGCACCCCAGACCCAGCAGGGCTTTCCTGGGTAGAGACATACCACACATGTCCCTATATTTCTATGTTTACCTGTCTAGTTCCAGAAGGGAAATGACACAGAAGTCCATGCCTGAGCTCTCTGGACTCCATTGACGCAAACCTTCTCCCTGCTGCTTTTGCTCTGTATCATTGCTGTAACAAACCTGAGCCATGAGTGTCAAATGTTTTTAATGAATGAATTCCTGAATGCAATGAACAATGAAATGAAATGGCCATCGGATCCACGGGTTATCTGTTTCCCAGCGCAGAAGGAATGGGTCTGTATGGCTATGCATTTACTGTAAACTGTAAGACACGCTCTAGCAAAGATGGACTCTTCTCAGGCAAATACTGAATGTATATGATTGGATAGAACTCAGCGAATGCCTGAGTGTTTCAAATCTTGGATACTTCGTTTCTTACTTAGCTCCAAAGCCACACGAGACAAATTCTTCTCATCAAATCCTTCACCAAGCAGCCATACTTCCCTTACTGTCTGCTCTACTCAGCTGGGTGAGGGGGGTGAACCCAGAACAGGTCCCGCCCAGGAGAAAAGGATGTCCCAGCTCCATGCCTCATCCTCCGTCATACGGCAAGTCAGACTTCTGCAGCATGCGGGTGCCGGGGGTGGAGAATGGTTTAGAACGGATGGGAAGGATTGTGCCAGGTCTGCTCATGGAAGCTAGCGTCACCAGGAATGGGAAAAGACAAGGGAGCCTTGCTTCTAAATCTGTGCAATTATTTTCTGGATCCTGTTCACACCTTTACTGGAGAGGATGTGACAGGAGGGGCAAAGGGCCTGGCGAGGGTTTGATTGGTGGGACCTTCACTCTGAGAAAGGGGAAGGGGAACAAATGTTATGAAACCTTACACAGAGCCTTCGCAAGACCCTTGCTGATGCTCATCGCCAGCGATCTCGATTTAAATGTTTTAAAGACCTTTCTGCAGATTCCCCTGTCCTCAGTGTTTCAAGAAGCTGTGGCAGACATTTCTTCCTGAGGTTGACATTTTCATCAGAAGGGAAAGCCTGGGGACTTTGATAACAGCTGACCACACGAATCCTGGATATCCAGCAGGGGCTTTCCCCCCCTCACTTCTACTCTAATTAAGTGATCACAGCCACCTCTTTTGATATGTCTGCAAGGGGTTGGAGATCCTTGGCAACCAATCTGTCAGTCACGCAGAGAACACAAATGGGCTGGGTCAAAGAGGTAGCCAGAAGCCGCCAGAAGCCCTACCTGTATTTCACGTTATTCATCTGGAATTTGGTCCACAGGCTTGCAAAGGAAGTATATACTGTCTATGCACCTTGCTGTGTTTTATCCTAGGTAAAAGATCTGAGATTTGCTTTATTCAATAATAATACAAATGAATTTTCACATAAACCCAGAAATACTCAGGAAAGCTATGAATAATAAATTCGGGTGGGTCAATACTATTTTGCTGTGCTAGAATAACTTATTACTCAAAGGAATTCTATGATGAGTGCTTTTGTAGTACAAGAAAGCATCCTGTGAGTTTCTCTGCATTGTAAATGGTTTTACACTTTTTTCTGAAGATCGCACGCACGAAGCGTATCATTAGATAGAAGATGCTGAGTTTTTAGTTGTCACCGCTGTCCCTTTGTTTATCTCCTCTGGGATATGGGAGCCATGATGACAAGCCCGAGTGATTGTAAGTCAGGGAAATTTTCTGTACTCGGCTCTAATGCAAGTTACACCACAGTAGCTCCCTGTGCAGGGAGCGAACGAATCGAAAGCCATCTGAGCACTGCCGTCCGGCGCTGTGAAGGGTCGAAAGCAGTTAGGTGCCCCTGCCAGGCAGTCAGAATCACTGACTCCTCTCCTCCTCCTGGGTCCTATCCAACTGCTGACCTCAGATGTGTTTATCTCAGAGCCCGGGGTTAGGGTACCAGGAAGGCTTCCTCACCGGGAGCTCTGCGGGGGAGTACAGGCTCTTTGACGACGGCCAAGATACCTTTGGCTCTAAAGCACACATTCTGTAATTAGATCAGCTCTCTGCAGAAATCCAGGAAGAGGGCACACCAATGTAAACCTAACCTTGCACAGCGTGAGCTTTTCAAAATGAAGTAGAGAGGAGGGAATAATGACGGCACATGGGGCAGCAAAGTGTTACGTGTGACCCGCATGCCCTCCTTCCCTGAGCCCGCAGAGCATCACTGGGGGCAGGTGTTATCGCTCTTATGGACAAGGAAACCGGGGGGGGGGGGTGGCTCCAAGGTTCACCCACTCGTCCACAGGCGTAGCTTGGAAGCGGCCGTGTTGGAATTTTAAGCCGGGGGGTTCTGGTTCCAGAGCCAGTGCTCTGAAATGTGATAACCTCACTGGAGTTGCCACATCAATTTCAACTCAGCACTAAAGCTCTAGTTTCCTTTTGGATTCCTTTTTACCTATCTGGATCCTTTTTACATAAGGATTTTCAGTGCCTAGACTTGCAGATGTTGTATCCATGTAAAATATAAGTCATATATATGCATTTGTCCTTTGCATCCTTCTAGAATGCATTGCAAAAGAAAGATGATGGGTGCTGCTTGTTTGTTTGCCTGCTTACTACCCCTGATTTTAGACAATATTTTTAGTCCTGATACAGTCTTCGTTTCATCTGTCTTGAGGCAATGAGATGGAGAGAGAAAGAGAGTCCCTGCTGATCCCTGTCATAACTGATAAGCTCCACTGGGACAGAAAGCCCTGGCTGGCTTCTCCAACTTCTAAATTAGGTTTTTAAAAGGGCACTGGGCTCCAACAGCAAACAGCAAATCTTCCTTCTAATTCCATTTTTAGACCAAACAGTTATACTGGAGGATAGGAATGCCCAAACCTAAATTTTATTCTTAATTTTGATCACCTCAGTGATTATTATTACAAAAGAAATTCTCAAGAATTTTTCTCAGTCCTTTCTTCTCTACTTCTTCCCTTCCACCCTCGACCTCCTACTATCCACCACCCCCCAGATCATATTCTGCACCCCGTACCTTTATACTCACTACTGGCTTTCCTGGGCCATCCGGCGTGATTTCCTACGAAGACCTCAATTTTTCCATAGCAGCAGAGTTCCTGTCCTGTCCCAACTTGATCTTCATTCAACAAAACTCAGTCTTCCTGTGTTCTACTTCCTCAAACAATCGGTAGGCTCGTCCAAAGATGTTAGTTGCCAATAAAGGCTTAACAATCATTTATATGTTAACAATCATCTCTTAAATCTTGACTCCTAGGAGCAAGGCTTTGAGGAACCGCTGACAGACGATCCTCTTTGAAAGACATGAACATACTTGGTAAGAAGTTGGAATCTGAAAACCATTTGCTTGGGCTTTTTAACACACGATTTCTAATCATATCACAACGTCTAGTTTGAAAGACTCACCATTCCCCTGGGCCTTCTGGAGACCACTCTGATCTGTATGCAGTTTCATAGGAGAATTCTATTTTCCTTTCTAAAGACTGATTTTGTTAGTCAAGGCATCAGCGGCAAATTTAAATTTGCATTTTAAATTTAGAATGATTTATTTTCAATGAAAGGTATATCACTGCCGCTGTTAGTCTAGCAGTGATGGAAGGACTCCAGATTTACGAAAGGATATTAGAAATGTGAGCTTCCCTACAAAGGAAGAGATTGGCGCGTTTGACTTCACAATTTAAAGTCTCCGTATGACCAAAGATTCCACAAACAAAATTAAGTGACCAACAGCAGACCTGGAAAAAAATACTTGGAACATACGTAATGAAAGGGTTAGCGGTAAGACTTAATGAGAAGCTCCTAGCACTCAATCAGCAAAGAACAAACAGTCTAATTTACACGTGGAAAAAAAAATAAAGAGCACTCAGAGAAAAACACAAATGATTCATAAACGCCCGAGAAGAAAGAAGCCTGACTTAACTATCAAAGCTATATGAGCTTGTCGCAAATCAGATGGGCAAGGTTAATAAGATTAACAACTAGTGTTATCCTTGGCAAACGGCACATCAGTTGTCAGTATAAAGTTCAAGAGTCAACCAGGCCCACCACTCCGTGGAGCAATTCGGCAACATTTATCACGAATTCAAGTGTCTCTTTGACTTGGCAAATCCTCCAAGGATCTCTCTGGCATAAATCATAAATATTTGCAAAAGTGGACAAACATGCATGTTCAAAAATCTTAATTGTAGCCTTGTAATAATGAAGTCTTGAAAAGAATCTCGACATTAGCCAACAGAGTTATGGATAACATCCATGCCCTATGTGCAAAGAGCTGAAAACGACAGTGTACTCACATGGAAGGGTGTCCCTTTCTTTATTTTTTTAGAGTTCCACGGCCACATGTCCACTATTTCTATTTTTGTAAATAACAACAAACACATAGACATGGATGTAATCATATATGTGGATGTAAGCGAGTGTTTGGGTTCATAGAAGAATGTCCGGATGGTTCAAACTGTTAGCAGTGACGCCTGGGGAGGAACAGGAGATAGGGACAAGGGAGTATTTTTAAAGCTAATTCCCAAGTTGGATTTTTAAAAACTGTTTTCATTATTAACATACTTTAAGAAAACAGAAAAATTCTAGAATTTCTTGTAGTGTACCAAAGTACACCGACTGCATTATAGTGATGTTATGTTCTAGAATTCATGGATCTCTTCGAATGCCCCCATTGATAATGCACATTTACCCATACTTCTCGCTGATTGTCTAAAATGCTGGAGGACATACCGCCCCGGAAGTCAGGATGGGAGTTCTGCCTTCTGTTCCATCACGACCCAACTATCTGTTTGCAGACCAGTCATTTCATGCCTCTGAATCTCTAAAAAAAAAAAAAGAAAGTTGGCCGAGATGAGTGGGTTTCTAACTCTGCTCCCCACAGATGCAAGGGCTTGTCTCCACAGCCACATATCCACCCTGCTTTCTGGCTCTGTTTCTTTCACTGTTAGTTATTTAGATAGTCATCTAGGGTTTTGTCTGATCTCTGAGCAAAAGTCATTTGGAAATACCCAGTAGAAATGACTTTAAGCCTCCTTGCAGAACAAATGCTTCTTGAGTCTGCCTCTTTGGGGGCTGCAGACCTTTCAGCCAGTCCTTAACTTGCCCCAGCTAAGACGCTGCCTGTTTCCCCCTTACATCAGGCCAGAAGCACAGACCTTCTTTGTTTTCTCCAGAACGTTAAGTTGAACTGTGTGGACTCTAACGCCGATGAATGAGAAGAAACAAAATGCATGCGTCAGAAAATAAGGGGCAAAGTGGGCTGCTGGAGAAAAGAGAAGTTTTTGATCTCCCCTTTCTTCCAATGGCCATTGGGTCAGTTGGCATCACTTCTGGCAGGATGATTTTGCTTTGCTCAAGACCGTGCTCTGGTCAGAAATAATAGTTGGTGGTGAGCCCCGAGGATACATTCATTAGGGAGTTGTAATTCGTGCTGTTCACTTAAAGGTCAGACCAGAAACCAGCACGAGCTCTTAATCAGCAGCTGTGGGAGGAGAGGACCACTGGCCCATCTTCCCTCTCAAGCAGAGCCTACATGCAGTGTCAGCCCCGTTCATCCCAGTAAGCTGGGTAACATTTAACATTTGCGTGGCCTTTTCTTTGAGTGAAAAAATAAAACCGAGAGTTTCTAGGGAGTCCTAGATGGATGTAGATGTAGCAGAGTTAAAGCAGATGTAATTCTATTCTTTCTACCCATCGCATCCTTTCAACTGTTATAAATACCACTAACCTCATCGCTAGAACACACCACCATTTGCATCACAAGGAAAGTGCCCGTGAACGTGTTTGCTAAAGAGTTCACGTGAAGGAGAATGTCAAGGGACAGCACTTATTTACCACATTCCCATTTCACAACCCAAATGCAACCTATGGGGCCACATTAGAAGTATAACAAATAGATTGGTTACTTATTTTGTCATTCTATTTTTTTTCCTTAGGTAAGTCTTCGTACCTTGCTTAAAAATATCACAGACTAAATATACTCAGCTCCAACTCATTGAATTTCCCAATTTCCTTTCAACGCTTCTATATATACCACATTTCCCTGAATTTAGTAGTTCTTGTCATGTAGCTTTGTGGAATTGAAGGGAGGGCTCTCTCCTATTTCTCTTCCATCCCCTCAGAGACCCAAAGAAAGCGCTAACAATCAGGAGACTGTGACGAAAGTGTTTTTTGCCATTAAAAAAGACAAGACACAGTTCAGAAGCAATTTGAAATATGTCAGATCACTAAGTAAGCATATTAAATATAACAGGGTAGTTAGGTCGGACGCCTTCTGGAGTGCTCTACAAAGGACGGGAAGAGTGGGGGGGGGGGAACTATCTGTGTGATTTCGATGAAAAAATATTTGCTTCACCACACGGCTATCATGGAAACAATTTTTAAGCACCACCTATGTGTCAAGTTTGATATAATTTATTTACCGACACAGTAATACTGAGAAACAAACTACCTCAAACTTAGTGGCTTCATGTGATAAATCCGTGGTTCAACAGTCTGTGGGTCAGTGACTTCGATCAGATTCGGTCGCGTGGCTCTTCTCATCCACTTGTGTGGCCCATTGGCTTGTGTGGGGATTGGGTGGTTGTCAGCAGTCACAATTCTCTCATCCTCCAGCAGGCTCGTCCGGACATGTTTCCGTGGGAGTGTCAGGAGGCAGGAGCCAGAGCAGCTCCTAGCATCCAGATGCTTCCAAGCCCTCTTCTTGCCGCATGTTTGCTAACATCCTATTGGTCAAAGTCCATCACGTGGCTGAGCCCAGAGGCAGAGCGGGAGGGCGCTAAAAATGTTAGAGAGTCGGGAATTTGCATATTTGAAGAAATAATGCATTGAGGCCAGAAATGCCATCTCCCCCCAGATTCTGTACTAATTTCATTCCATCTTATTTAACTTCACAGTAAGTTATTACTACTAGCCCCATTTAATGGATTTGAATATTGAGGAGAAGAGAGAAAGGCTAACCAGCTGTAATTGCTCGAGCCGCTACTTCTGCTCTAGTATATGATCTTCTGTCTCGACACATTAGGGAGTTTGTTTGACCTTGGTTATTTCCAAAAAGTATATGAAAGATTATGGTAAAGAAAAAAGGAGAGAGAGAGAGAGAGAGACAGGGAAGACTTTCAGATAGAGAATGGCAAAGTTATGAGCAAAGAACTTAGTTTCTTTATCCCATTGGGTCATGACTCCTTTCCAAAACGGATGAACCAAGTATATGTAAGTTATACCCAAAGAAAAGACCAAAGAAAGTGAAGTGCTGAGACTTAATGACCTGGGAATTCTGAATAAATAACTTGGCTGAGGAAAAGAAAAGAAAAAAGAGAAGAGGAGAAGAGAGGGAGAAGTAGGAGAAGGAAAGGAAAGGAAAGGAAAGGACAAAGAAAAGAAAATAAAGGAAAAGAAAAGAAAAGGAAAAGAAAAGAAAAAAAGAATCTTACTGAGTTCATTGACACCCCCCCCCAAAAAATACCTACTGCATTTTTTGAGTGGGAAGCAGTCGAAATGACTCTAAAAAACATAGGAAAACTAATAAATGAGAATAGCCAGGAATATTCTAAAAAAACAGAGTATTGGAAAGTCAGCTGTCTTTCCAGATAGTACAATATATTATAAAGTTACAATAATTTTACAAAGTGGCACTGCCACGTGAATCGACAGACAGATCAGTAGGCTAGAAAGTACAGAAGTAGGCCAGAACCCAATATAGGTATTCAGAATACAATAAAGGTGGCAATTCAAATCAGTGAGGAAATGATGGATTACTTAATAAATGATTCTGTGATAACTGGATAGTCGTTGGAAAATTTTATTGTATTTCTATGACACCTTATACTAAAAGAATTTTTGCATCTGTCAAAGTGTCAAAAGTGAAATGAAATAGCACGAGAACAAAACATTAGTAGGTTTGAAATATAATTTCAAAATGGAGGCAAACTTTTTAGGTTCAACACACGACTCAAATCCCACTGGACACAAGTTGAGGGACAGTGGCACGTACCTCAGAATTCTCCCCCTGGGGTGTGAGGAACCAAGTGATTTATCCAGAACTCCTGGGGCATTAACTCCCAGGACTTCTGGCTATTGCCAGAAAGCTTCACAGTAGGCCAAGGGAATATGGGAGGCCGCCAATGGGAAGCAAAAATTGCATGTGAATGTCATTCAGTAGGTGAAACAGTGAGAGATGACTCCCCTTGGTTTTGCACTCATGAGATCTGCCTACGGGAGGAATAGCAACATATGTTTATTGCTTGCTTGCTCAAAGCATATGGAACATTTTATAAGATGGCCCTCCAAATGGGAAAAGCTGTGGTCTCTCAGCTTCCGCCATAGCTGGATCTTCCAAAGGCTATTCTACCATTTTTCTAGTCAGCTTTTCCTGAGTGATAGGATTCATGGTAAAACCAGTAAATTCCTCATGTATAAACTCATTGACTCTCCTTTTTTTGCAATAAAATGACTTCCTTGTTCAGAAACAATACTGTGTGGGACACCCTACCAACTGTGGATCACTTGGGTCCGGAGGGCCCAGTAGAAGACCTGCTTGAATCTCAACTTGAACGAGTTATAGAACCTGTCTGGCTTTGGGCCGTACTTATGACCAGCAGTTTTAAGGGTTACTTGGCAATAGATTGGAGCATTTATTTGCCTCTTTCTTAATGGTGGACATTGCAAGATGATGCCAGTTGTGTTTCACTTTGGGGAATATCTTGAATGTCTCACATCACTAAACCCCGAGAATCTTCACTGAGACTTAACTGAGATTTCTAAGTGTTCATGGGATTTATCACCCATCCCGTGGCACATCCATGTTTTATCAAGATATCTGGGGTACTCGATACTTTTTGCCCAATCAGCATGACGTGGTCAATACAGTGGAACAGGGATGTCTTATGGGACAATAATGACCGGGGTCCCTACAAACTACATTAAGGCAGCTAGCTGGATGCCAGCAAGGATGCCTTGCTGCTGGATATGAGCAAACTCTATTGAGTGGTATCTGCTTACTGGTTAGGGAAGGAAGTGTCACCAGATTGACAACTGTGTATCAGACTCCCGGGACTGTGTTGATTTGCTCCATAAAAACAGATCATGTCTGTAACAAGCTCTGCGATTAGAGCCACTCCCTAGGTAAGTTCCCTAAAATCCAGCCATTCTCCCAGACCCCCAGCACTTCTGCACAGGCCAAAGAGACGGAGTTAAATCAATTCCCACGTATTCTCCAGGACCTCGATGTGGGTCATAACTCTGCAACTTCTCGTTCACAATAGGAGGCGGGCTCCCCCATAGCCCCTCTTCCCTCATTCCCTGAGTCAGGGAACAAATGGAATTCCTTCGATTGCCAAATCATGCGTTCGTGAGCTGGGGAAATAAACACAGGGTGCGTACACAGGACCCCCCGGGCCCCAGGTGAGACAAACTCTAATAAAAACTCTTTTTATCATTAAAATCGCATAACTCCCAGTCTGACCAGTGGGTTTCCAAGAAACTCTGGATACTGAGATGCCTGTGGTGTCCACACAACATTGTTTCTAACCAAGGAACTCGTTTTACTGCAAGAAAAATAATAAGCTTGCATACATGGGTGTCCAGACGGTGTTCAAAATTGCCCCCAAACCTGGTATCCTTCTTTGCCCAGTGCACCTGCAGCCTGGGAAGCAGCCTTGGAACTCTCTAGGGAAGGCTCAGGGGATTTTATAATACATGCATGTGGGAATGTTGCAGGTCTTTTTCTTAAAGGAATGCAGTCTCTTCGTTTAGGGGTCTAGAGTCTGTGAACTGACTCTAATAGGGAAATTAGGTGGGGAATTCTGTGTGTCTTCTGGTAAACAGTCACCAGACCAAAGATTTCTTTCATCAGGCATACAAATCAAATTCAACCTTAGTAGGATTCCCATCTATTTCAGTGTTAGAGGTACATGATAAATTATCCACCACAGAAGACCTCTGAAGGTAAAGCCATTTCGATCCCGGCTCTGGCCCTGCTGACCACGCTCACCTTGACTCTCCTGGTTACCTTGCCCTCTGTCACTCTGGGCTCTCGCCCTCCCAGCCCGTAATCAGGACTCTCATTCCAAAAGCAGCACCCCCCGCCTTCACTCCCCCCACCCCGCTGTCGGAGCCGCTTTTGTATCTAGCACACTAGCTGCAAGGGAGCCTGGGAAATGCCGTTTTTAGTGTTCTAACTAGAAGAGGCTCAAGAAGAGAGAAAGAACATTTTTTGTGAATTTGGAGAAAAGACTAAGCTTGTGCCTATGAATAAGGCAGATGAATGGATTAAAAATGTGTTGTGTACAACTGAGGAGTCACTAAATTCTACCTCTGAAACTAATAATACAGTATATGCAGTTAAACTGAATTTAAATAAATTTTTAAAAAATGCAGTAAATGATTAAAAAAAAAAAAAGAATGTGTGTGGATTGTACGGGACGTACAAAGAAGCTTCCTGAGTCTGAAGAGGTATGGAACATGTCCTTTTATAAAAATAGTCTTAAAAAAAAATAGTCTTTGATCTGCTCAAAAATAAGTATAAGAGGACACCCATGGTGCCATGAAGCAGAGACCTCCCAACGATGAGCCTTTGCAATTAACAAAATTCATGTTTGCACGGAATGTGTCATGGTGTGAGGGAAGGCTGATTATATTGCACTGAGTGAGAAAGGAGGTTGCAAGACCATATATACATTTTTAATTCATGTGTGTGGAGGAAATTGTGTGTGTGTGCGTGTGTGTGTGTGTGTGTACCTATATACCGTATACACGGAACTATACACACTCACATACTGGAAGGAAACATCTCGCACTGCCAAAATGGTCGTAGAACTACAAACGATAATATGGTTTATTTCCTTTCTTTTATTTTTCCAAATTTTTTGCAGTTACATCATTTTGAACGTTAGCATCACTTTCTAAAAAATATTATGTAATGAGATGGGGGGTAGTTAACGAGTGTGTTCTGATTAAAGTCTGAAAAAGACTAGAGCCATCATCCTTGAACCGTAGAATTTGATTTCTTGCATAGTGTAAAGAAAATGAGACACTTTAAGAACTAGGCTCAGAGTTAGGTGAGAAAATACGTATCCCTAAAATCCTCAGTGTGGGCTTGATCTCGGGACCGTGGGAGTGAAAGCTAGGCTGCAGACACTTTGTGTGTGTTCACATTTGATTTTAGCAATAGAACCTGTTATTGCTTTTCAGGGAACATCTAGACGAACTCCTAGCCTCCAAAACAAGCGAGAGTGAGATGCTCTCATTGTGAAACCAAGCCCTCCAGCAGGGTGCTTGAACTCTGGGGAAACCCATTTGCAATCCACTGACCTAGTCCAACGCATCATTTTCCAGATGAAGAGATGATCTCAGGAGGAAAGGGACTGATCCTCCTCCCCTAGAACCAGGGGTCAGATAAGAGGAGGTCCCCACGATACCACTCAGAGTGTAGGGCCAGGGGCCTCTTATCATGATTCAAGACATGAGGTCAAAGGTAGAGGAGGAAATCATGTCCCAAAGGACTGTGAGAGGACAAAGCCAAAGGTCAAATCTGCGTCATGCCCTTGAAGGTCGAGAAGGCAGAGACAGAATGGGAGGATCAGGAGTGGGTTTTCTAAGTTCCAGTGACGGCTTGAAGAAGTATTGCAGGTTCGTTTGAGGAGACAGAATGGGGCAGACGTATAATAGCCTGCTGAAGGTCAGTGATCCTTAGGACTAATAAGCAGGCGTCTCGACTCAGTAGGATGGCCTGGTTAATACACACACGCATGCGCGCACACGCGCACACGCACACACACGCGCACACATGCACAGAGGCCTGCCTGCAACTAAACCACATAAACTTCGTGCTCGCATATCCACCCTATCGGAACTCCCAGCCGTCCTCACTCAGGGCCCCGAGGACCGCCTCACTGCCAATCCAGCGGATAACCGCATTCATTTGCCTACTCTGTCTCCTTAGCCCTTTCCTTTGGTCACCCTCTCGGAACTTGACCATCCTCTCCCATCACATCAGTTAGCATCCAGCTGTGGTGATCCACCTTCGGTGCATCTGGAAGAGGAAGCATCTGGGGAGCAGGATAAAAATGATGATTTGGGGCCCCCTTCCCGGAGGACTTGGGGGAGGGGAGGGCACAGCTGTACACAGTTGACCCTTAAGTTACGGTTCGAGAAACAATGACCAATACAGTAAAGGTTATGGTCTCCAGCTCAGCTCTTCCGGGCTCAACGCCTAGAGTATCAACTGCCTGATTAATTCGGACAAATCCTGTCACCTGAAATTCACCAAGCTCTTACTCACTCCCCCGCCTCTTAAGCTTCTCTGAAACTTTGTCTCCTCCACCTTCGCCCCGAGACTCCCAACTTCACGGGCACCATTCCTGCAAAGCAATGGGGCCCTGCCTTATCTCACCCGAGGACCTGCCAGCCACGCCTGCGAGCAACCTCCCCACCTAGAAGGGACTGCTGTTAGATCTTTAAACACGGAGAGGTTTCTTCTTGAAAATATTCTGTTGCCAGCTCTTAAACTAACGCTTTGTTTTCTCCCTGTGGCATATCGTTACCCGGCCGTTCTGAAATGGTTTTGCTATCAGCCACAGTCTGACCACAAGATTATTTTTTGATTCCCTTCCTCTGGGGAGGGCGGTTGAACAAAGTCAGCCACAACCTAGTGCTAATGAGGCCGGCCTCAGTCCAATCCTCCTGAGTACTCGTTAGCTTGGTACTGGTGGGGGGGGGGTGGGGGGGGGTGGGGGTTGGGGGAGGGGGGCCCTTCCTCCTCCTCCCTCCAGCTAGCTATCTGGCCAGTGCAAGTTGTTTATTATGAGGAAGGTCAGCGGGGGTGGGGGAGAAAGGAAGTGAGAGGGGGTGGGGAGACCTTTTTCTCATTAACCCTAAAATATCCCAAAACTGAGAACTAGAACCCCTCTTTCGCTGAGAGGTCTGGTTAGTGGATTTTATGATAATGCTCCTGGTGTCTTGGAGGCTCCTTGGGAAAATTAGGTTAGTTCCTTGTGAAATCTCTTCTGAGACAAGACAACAGTCTCTGCTCGTCCTTGGCAATGGTTAGCAGTTTCTATCAATGATAGCCTTGAAGTAGTTATGTTTTCAATTTTAAAATTCAGAATCCAAGACCTTCCGTGTGTCAAAAATCAGTAGATCAATGGCAGAATAGAGTACTTGCCTCACCTGGAGACAGGCTAGATGGGCATGCTGATTTCGAAATAAAAACGTTTAAAAAGTCACTCAACAATTGTCTAGTTATGGGTAGAGACAGATAAGGCTGATGGTCTAATGGCCATTTTAACAGGGAATAAGCTAATTACAGAAAATATTTTACTGATGATTTATGGAAATCATTTTGAAGATATTTACGAACTTCAGGAACTTGTATTTTCGTAATCAAATACAGAAACCAGGAACATGGTGTTTTTAACATACCCAACAGTACCCTTATTCAGTAGTTAGATTATCCTAATTATTAGATATTGCTATTATCTCACAGTAATACTTAACAGAGAATTCAGCTCTGTTGATGACATCAATACAAGAGGAGGTAAAGTTCGTATAGCTCTGCAAGGATTTTCCTTGGCTCTAGAACTCTCTGGGTGATTTTGAGGAACATACTATCCAGTAGGGTCCCTGGTTTCAACTTAGATGTCTCCATTGCTAATATCTTATGACCCATTTGACAAAAAAAAAAATTTTTTTTTCAGGACAACCAGCAATACAACTTGTTGCAATGAGAATCCCATATACCCTCAGGCCTCGGTGCCATCCTGTGTTGGGCAAATTCAAAATTGTTCTACTTCTGCTGAGCATCAAGCAGTGGTCTTCTTTTGGATTGTGGATCCTTTTACAGCTGCTAGAAGCTGTAGTATTTCTCAGCTTAGAAAAAAAAGAAGAGGAAAAAGAAGAGGATTCTGCACACGAAGATACAACCCAGTTCTAGACGTCTGTTGACCTCTCGAAGCCGGGTGGACTTTGTAAAGGGTCACAAATCCCAGGTTTTTTAAACTGTGGACTAAATATTAACTTGCAGATTCCATCCTTAAGAACGAAAGCTTAAGCAAGATATTGAAGAACATAAAACAAGATAAGATTAAAGAAAAGAACCTTCTCCAACCTCACGCATATTTTGCACTGCCACACCAAACTAATCTTAAAGCATAATGCGGCACCCATTTCTCCCCATTCCAACCCTCTGTGACCTCTACTCGCCCTTGAATGGAGAGCACGTTGTTCGGCGTGGCCCGCAAGACCCAGCTTACTCTCCTGCCTCATTGCTTAGGACTCCCCAAAGGCCACTTCTGCCCAAATGGACACGGGCCATTCCCCTGTGATTCTCGCCTCCGAGCCTTTCCAATGGTTTCCCCCATCTGCCTTTCTCCCCAGGTTTATCTTTCACCATCCGCACCTAAGATCACATGTTACCTCCTCGACAAAGCCTTCCCTGAGCCTTTTTGCCAGAGGTAATCAGGCCTTTCTTATAACCCCATGGCCCCTTATTATCACACATAACTTAGTTCCTTAAACTGGTAGCTGAAATAAGGCCTACTCCTTGTCCTGTACAAGTTACTCATGAAAAATTATTGAATGAATAAATGAATGAATGATAATGGGGAAAATCTAACCGGATAGGAAGGAATAAACCCGAGATGCTATGAAGGAAGATCTGGACCGATCAGATGTGAGTGATCAGCACTGGCCTGGGAGCAGGATTCCAGCGGCCCAGCCCCCGCTCATTCACCTCCTCACCGTGCCGCCTCAAGTGAGCAATTTAATTTCTTCAATGCTCATTTTTCCTGTGTAAATTAAATGGAAAATATATAATAAATTCTGTATATCATATATATTTTTTCCTTTCAACTGTTAAGTGATACTCACAGTGTTGAATTCTATATCCCTGTCGCTTCATTTGATGATCAAAAAGGAAGTAGAAAAATCAATTAATCCAAATATACATAACTCGACTGTCTCAACTACCTTGACTCTTTTCAAGCTTTAGAGATATTAACAAATTTACGCTAAAGTGTAGTCAGTCAGTGTCTCACAATGTGACTGGCTTGGCTTTTCTGTGAATTTTTCTTAATCCGAGTGTTTAAATGCAGTCGAAGCCTGTTACAAATCAGCTCATCTAATCGGGCTTTTTTGCAGACATCCTTTGTGTGGAATCCACACACTGTAGGTCCGTCATTGTGTTACCAGAGGTTCCAAGAAGTCTTTGGAATTCTACGCCGAATTATATGAACCTGTGTTTCATTGTTCAAGAAGAGTCTATAGTTTTCATCAAACCCTCAAAGGGGTCCATGACCACAAAAAGTTTAAGAATTACTATTAACGTTTAATTGAGGCTAGAAAACTCGTTGGATTCATACTCGCCTAACATAAGGCTGGGAGGGGGCCCAAAGGTGTGTGGGAATGGACATCTAGCTAGAAAGATATTAAGAGTTGTCCGGGGAAGTGTTAAGAGGGCCTGATCCAGGGATGACAGGGGAAACAGAACGGAAAACCTGAAGATAAGAGGCATCCTTCAGACAGCTAATCCCTCCCCCTCATGTTCTGTCATGGATGAATCGTCGTGGATGTGGGACTTTCTTCTGTCACTGGGTATTTTTAGCTCTCTCTGTTAAGTTCTGTCTCTCTCCAGGTAGGGGTGCCGTTTTCCCTCTGGCCTTGTATCTTTCTGAAGCTTTAGTACATAAATGATTTATCCCTAATTTTGGAGGGATAACTTGGGGCTTCTGATGGAGGAGTGAGAAGTAAAAGATGCTCTGCTGAATTTGATGAGGGAAGCCGTTAAAGAGAAAAGAAGACCCAGGACAGAGAGGCCTGGGTGGCTCAGTCGGTTAAGCGTCTGCCTTTGACTCAGGTCATGATCCCAGGGTCCTGGAATCAAGCCCCGCATCAGGCTCCTTGCTCAGCTGAGAGTCTGCTTCTCCCTCTCCCTCTGCCCCTCCCCCCCATGCTCTCTTTTTCTCCAAAAAATAAATAAAACTTAAAAAAAAAAAAGAGCTAGGGCCTTTCCGTATTGGTGCAATGTAAAATCACGAAGGCGATTTTTGCACAGCAGAAGGGCCCCCCCATAACTCAGCACACTGTAGCGGGGGGCATTTTTCACTGCTTGTGCATTTGGGGCTCAGATTCAAACACAAGCATGCACACACACACACACACACACACACACGTACGCGCGCACGCATGCACGTATGCACACATGTACCTGCACATCACTTCTTGGATATACTCACAAGCGCGCACACACACATGCATACATTCACCAACACGATCTCTTCCCGCTGATTCTGCATATTCTGCTCTTGGGCATAATATACAGAAGCAGTTGACTGCTATGACTGGGACGTTTCCAATTATTAGGGTGATGAAACAGGTTGCCAGCAAGCCATAAAAGGCTCTTCAGTTTAAAAAAAAGAAAAAAATCCAACCGTTTGGTTTTGGCGAAATTAGTCCCTTTCTTGCAGAACACAGATCTGTAATTACACAATAAACCTTTGCTTTGCCGCTCTGAAAGCTGCAGGCGTAGCGTGTGTTTAAGACAGCGACACTATGATTATCCTCCCAGTACCTGAATTCCAATCAAGGATTTTCGGTGCTGTACTTTCAGTATGAGAAAGAAACAGGAAGAAAGAGGGCGAATCCAGAGTCCAACCTTGAGAATTGAAGAGAGCTAGCGCAAGCCCGTGGGCCTTTCTAGACCAAGGGAGATGATCTTTGTTCTAAAACAGCTCAGACTTATCCCCAAACCAAGGGGACCAATGCTGCTGAGTGAAGATCAGGTTGATTATCAATATATTCACGTAGCAGGAAGTATAGTGATAGGAAAAATGACTTTCTACTGACACATGGGAGATAATTCAGGCAGGATTTGTTTTGTTTTGTTTTGCCATAACAAAGTAATAAATAAAATGAAAACCTTAATCACGATGCCAACTGCCGTTAGGGAATTTTTTTCTTTAATTGAGTCTGAATACGATGGCAGAGTTTTATGCCTTTCTAGCAGCACTGACTGCCCGGATTCGGTGATGAAAATGAATTCGTTTCTGGGACTGTGGTTACTTTTCCTTTGCTTCTGCGAGTCAGGACAAGAGGGCAATTGAGTCAGCAGGTATTTATGGATAGGGCGGAGGAGAGAGCAGGAACCATCCAGCTGGGGACAACGTGGAACAGGAATGAGCAGCAGGCCAGGGGTCTAGTGAGACTCCTCCAACAGCCGAGCAGCCCTGGAGGAATTACATAAGCCCTGTGCTTCTGTTTGCCCATCTGTAAAATGGGAATACTAGTTATATGTACTTCAGGCGGTTGTTAGGATCAAATGCATTATTATATATAAAGCGCCTAGCACAGCCCGCAATAAATGTCAGGCTCCGTTAGTCATCTTTGACTCAACCTTCTACCTCCTACATCACCAAGACAAAGACTGTCTTCACCATCTCTCCCACACCCTCCTCTACCTTTTAAATGCCCCCTGCTGCTTTCCTAGTTCGGCTAGGTCTTCATGGCTTCTGATCTGAAATCCTGTAGCAAGACCTCCACACGGGCCCTCCTCGCCTTCTCTACCTTTGTCACCTGCAGCCTATCGTGGACACTGAGACCAAATTAAGCTTCAGGATCTGCAGTCACAGCCCTCCCTCATGCAAAAACCTGTGAGCGCCCAGTGCCCGTGGAATGAAGCTGCTGGCATGATGGGTGTCCAGGTTTTGGCCCCCCCGGGCTTCCCTGCCCTGTCTCCCACGGCACCCTCTAATGCTTTCTGTACGCCCAGCCTAAGCATGAGGCATACACCTGATCAAAGCACTCCACGTGCCTCTGCCCCATCTCCTGTCCTTATCACAGGCTCCCCCTTGGCCATCCCTCCTCCCCTTCTCTCTCCCCCACTTCCTCCCTACTCCCCCATCCGAACATTTCCGCTTGTTAAAATCAGACCCATTCTTTAGGCTAGAACTTACATGCTACCTTATTTATGAGCCAGCCTTCCTCCATCTCAGTAAACGACTTTGGTGTTTCCTTCTTGAATCCTCGCAGATATTTCTCTAAGGTAATTTTCTCCCCCTGTAGACAGCCAAGTGGATTTGTGTAATCCTCCTTTTGCCACCGTGAGTTTTTCCCAGAGCCTGGCCCTGTGTCTTATTCCTCTTTGTCTCCCCTGCAGTACCTAACCCCCACGGGAGCACCTACCCTATCTTGAGAGCTCAGTAAATAATTATGAAATGGGAGACGTTCACTGCAGCCAGAAGTTACTGATTTTCCAATGACCAGTGCAAACACACACACACGAAGGTGGTTGGAATAAGCAATCCTGAGAGGCCGAGACTAAGAATTTGAGAATGTATTTCCAGCACTGAACTGAGACCACTTGGCAGGTTCATAATCACTGGGTCGGGTGGGGGGTGGGGGGGTCAGAGCCAGGTAGCCTCTTGAAGCACATGGAAGATATTTCTTAAGGAATTCTTTGCCCTTTGTCCTAATTTTTAATGAATTTTCCCAAGCACCAGGTTCCTAGTGGAGAATAGACTCTTCAGCAGTAAACACCCTGGTCTTCAGGATATGTCTGTTTTCCATAGAAAATTTAACAAATTGATGGTTTGGTTTGCAAGTCAACCCAGTGGAATCTTCACTCAAGGACCTGAGGGTTGCTGGCAAAGTGCCAAAGTTTTCTAGACATACAGAAAGCTAAGGCTGGGTCGTGCCCTTGGATGTCCTAGTCAGGTCATGGGAGAGAGAATGAAAGACCAAAATGAACAACAAATGAAAAAGAAAGAAGTTCTTTAAGAGCCTATTTATTGTAGTAAAATAAATCTAAATTCTCCTGTGGGCCTTAGACGACTTCCGGATCTTCTGATTCACTCTCGGCCTCTGTAAGTCATCAGCACCGCTCCCCCCAAGCTCCATTCAGGGCTGAGTGTAAAAACTGAAGGAGAGTGTGGGTGTGGGGCAGGGAGTTTCCTTAAATCGATCCGACAAGTGCCCTCTGCCTTTCTAGGCTCCCTTCCCCAGTCCCATCATCTTTCCCTTAGCACCCTCTGTGTCCTGTCCGATTTTCCCTGCTCTCAGTGACCCATCCCCACGGCCTTTCCTGGGCTCTGTTTGTCTCTGGTTGGGAGTCTCTGAATGTCAGCCTGTGTGTGTCTGCGTCCATCTGTCTCTGCTAATCTGCGATGCTATTAAAATCGTTGGGATTGTATATATCAATATGCAAATTTATGCAACAACTAATGCGCAACTTAGCATTTTCCTTTGGAGCCAAAAGATGACACATGACCACCTACAATGGTTTTCTTCCCCCTCAAAAACTTTTGGCTGTGAAAACAATAATCCTGACAGTTCATCTGGTATAGACATTGCCCCTGATGTTTTAGCCCCCAAGAGAAGGCAGTTAGAGGGAAGGACACGGGCAGAACATCTTGGAGTTGCCCTTAAGAATTAAAGCATAAAAGAGAAGTGTACAAACTGCTAGCATATGGGAGCCAGGAAGGGAAACTTTAAACTGAAGACGCCGAGCGTAATCATTTTTAAATGGCACTATGTGAGCTGGGAGATGTTTTGCTAACCACTCCTTAGAGAATTGAGTTCTACACTAGACAAGGAGGAATCGATATTCTTAAATGACCTGAAAAGAAAGCAAATACGTGGCAACACTCATACACACCATAGAATTAATGAGCAAAGCAGCTGAAGTTTGGGATATGAGCCTATGTATTTATAAAAATAGATTTTTTGTGAAAGGAAGGTCCTTTTATTTCCTATTTATTTTATTGCACAATAAATCAAGAGATTTAAAGGAGCTAGATATGTTGAGAATTTCATTGCTCGGAAAAGCATCAAAAGAGGTTTTTTTATTCCCGATTTTCTGCATTTACCTTTCAAGGAGAATCAAGGTCATTTCTCACTGCTGGGACTCCCCCGTGCTGCATAGACAGACGCTTAAGCTAATGGTTCGGAGATTGTGGTTCTTCGTCCTCCAGTTTCTAATTCATGAGGTTTAAGCTATTCTCAAAGAAAGTCTGATCTAGCCAAGCAGGATGTCCCGAGCCGCTAGAGGAAGTGAGAAGAGGCTTGAAGGGCCTTTCGATGCAGGGGGAGACAGTGACCATGAGCAGCTGCGAAATGGGACGGGACATGAAAGACGATCTCTGCTCTGCATTTTACTCCCAGAGATCTTTGCCACACAGTTAGCTCTACAAACACATCCGATTTCTCTTCTCTGCCTCCTTTTCTCTCCTTAGGTTCAGTTAGTTCTAGATTCCCATCAGCCAAGACCTCCACGGCTTCACAGTTAGGATCCCTTTGGGTCATACATACCAAAAAACCAATTACATAGGCTTAAGCAAGTCAGACTTTCCTAGCAGAATGAAAAATCCAAACATCCACAGACCTAGGCAGAGACTTGAAGAAGACATCAAGGGTCCAGTTTCCTTCTAATTTCTTGCTCCCCTGTCCTTACCATGTGATTTTGTGCCAAGGGCTGCATGATGTGGACTCCTCATTCAGACTTGGTGTCTATATGACACACAGGAGGAAGGGGAACAAAAGGGAAGGGGCATAGGCCAGCTTAGAGTATCCCTTTTTACCATAAAACAGCTTTCCCAGAGGCCCCACCCCATAGACTTCGATTACGCCACCAAATCTGGCTCACGTGGCCACTCCCAGCTTAAGGAAATGAGCATTTTTAACTGAGCACATCATCATCTCTCTGAACAGATCTACATTTCTCTCTGTAAAAAAGAAGAAACGGATTTGAGTATGTAATTGATTGATCAGAATACTTTGGGTAAACTTATCACAGACAGGTAGTGGTACATGGTGCTATCTGAAAGGGAGAGGTTTTAAAACAATCACATTACTCAATGTGCACAAGCACCATGGGAATTTGGCAAAGTGCAGGAACACTGTAAACTTGGAGCTGTCTGCAGTGAAGATCTACAAGATCAAAAGGACTTCCCGCGTAAAAAGGTACCCAACAGCATTGTCTCTAGGTAAATGGAAATAAAAACCACCATGAGTTCCCATTTCACACCCGCTAGGGTGGCCATGATCGCAAAAACAGAAAATAACCAGTGTGGGTGAGGACGTATAGAAATTGGAAGCCTCGTGTACCACCGGTGGGTATTGCAGCCACTTCGCAAATAATATGGTGGTTTCTCAAAAGTTTAAACATATATATGACCCAATCGGTGAACCAGCAATTCTGCTCCTTGGTAGAGACCCCAAAGAATCGAAGGCAGGGACTCAAACAGATATTGCATGCCTGTGCTCATAGCAGCATTACTTACAGTGGCCGAAAAGTGGAAACAACCCGAATGCTCACCAACAAATGAGCGGATAAACTAAATGTGTTACATTCGTACAGTGGGATATCACTATGCCATAAAAGGAATGAGGTTCTGATACATGGAAACACATTGAAAATGTTATGCTAAGTGAAATAAGCCTGACATGAAAAGACAAATATTGTATGATTCCATTAATATGATATATCAAGAATAGGCAAATTTACAGAGACAGAAAGGAGGTTAGAGGTTACCAGGGGCTGGGGAGACGGGCAACGGGGAGTTAGTTATCACTTGACCATTGCTTGAGAGTTTCTGTTTGGGGGTGATACCAATGTTTTCGAAATAGAGGGGTGGTGGTAGTTGCACAATATTGTGAATGTAATTAATGCCACTGAATTGCACCCTTAAAACTGATCAGAATGGCGGTTTTTATTATAGGTATTTTATACAATGCAAATTTTAAGATAATATTTTATAATAATACTAAGATACTCTTTGCCTTTCATGCTCCTGCGTGCACAGTGGCATTTCCCAGGGCTTATATGATGGTAGACCAAGGAAGTGAGCATTTGGGGCACCTCATCATCCTGAACAAATTTGTTCTTCTCTTTGCAAAAAAAGAAGGAATGGATCTGGGTAAGCAATTAATTAATCTCTCTGCTGTAGCTCCCTGACAGCTCAAAGAACGTGTGCTTGTGTAGTGCTGTGTTTTAAACCGTTCCTTGTCTTAATTTCCAAAATGATACGTATTGGTACAGCTCACATAAACAAACAATGTACATTGATTGACTTAGGTTAAATGGAAATGGAGACCTGATGGATGAGGTATCATTCAATTAGACCCTGAAATCTGAGAGGGGCGGAGCCAAGGAGGAGCATACGGGAGGGTATCTTAGCCTGGAACAATCACCTGACTCTGTAGGCTGAACTTTTTTTTTTTTTTTACCAAACACACTACACAGATATTTATAAGTGTGATGCACTCTATTCTTTTTCTTAAGAAAGAGTATATGAATGCAAATGGGAGTGACATCATCATGAGGATACCCTTGAATTCTTCTTAGTTTTTTTAACAAGTCCCTGAAAATTATCAGTATTGGAAATATTACTAATGACCCAGACTCTGTTAATTGTAGTAAAAAATGCTCTGTTCTCTTTTGCCACCAAGGGATTGCATGCGTTTTCCTTCACAAAGAATGCCTTTTTGAGACTCAGTTTCCTCATCTGTCAAGTGAGTGCAATGAACTAACTAACCTCTGGTGTCCCTTCCATCTCTAAATTTAAAACAAGAGTGAGTATTATCCAAAGGGCAAAAGAGTAATGCTCACCCTTGATCTCCATGGCTGCGCATGTCCACTTAGTAGGCCCAGGCCTGCTTCATAAACAGGTAGCCTATACCGTCACACAGGACCCCTCACTTGGTTTAATGCTCTGCTGCTGCCATCTTGAAATTCCAACAGTTCTCGAGCAAGGAACTTTTCCTTTTATACTGGGTCCCGCAGATTACATAGCTGGCCTATTGTAGGCAATTATAGAGAGTGATTAAGAACCCAGATGCAGAGTATTTCTGGCCCCAATCCCAAGTCTCCCGTTTACTAGTTGAGTAATTTTCACTAATGAGTTAACTTCTCTAATCCTCAGTTTTACCATATGTAAAGTGATGATGATGATGATGATGATGATTGTACCAATAGCATGAGGCTTGGAAGAATCGAATAAGATAATGTATTTTAAAAATACACAAGTGCAACATCTGAAGTACAAGGAAGTTTGCAGTAAATATCAGCAATTATGATGGGCTCCGTTACATTTATTAAGTTCATTGAACAAAATATTTGTCGAGCACTTACTATGTGCCAGACATTGTCATGGGCACTTGAGATTCATCTGTGACTAAAATAGACAAAGATCCTTGCCCTCCCAGAGCTTATGTTTTTCAGGGGTGGGGGGAGGTTCGATAGTGTGCACGATGAAAATAAGTGAGTGTTAGAATCAGTTCGAAGGAGCTAAGTGCTGTGGATAAAAGAAAAATCAAAGCAGAATAAACAAGATAGGGGAAATAAGGAGGGTGGGTTTCACCATTAAACGGGGAGCTTCAGTGAAAAGATAAGATTCAAAGACTTGAAGGGGATAAGAGAACGCACTAACTGGATATGATGGAGTTCAGGGCAGGCCACCCCAAAATATGTCACTTTGGCATATTGATTATTTTGAATTAAAGTATTTAAGAAACAGCCCAGGGCAAAGGTATCCTCCGTGTACCAGGTGGTAAAGACATCCCTATCACCAGAAAGAGAATTCAGGGCCAAGGAGACTATAGAAACAGATTTACTACCCCAAGGTCAAACTTCTTTGTCTTGTCGGTTCTTCACAAATTTACTGTTTCTTTGTCTAAAAGGCATAAAAGCTGCCTACTTTGGTCATTTCTTTGAATGTCATATTTCTATCACCTCCTGTATGTACAAAATTAAATTAGGTTTTCTCCTGTTAATTCCTTTTACCATCAATTTAATTATTAGACCAGCTAAAGAGACTAAAGGGAAGAAAACTTTTCCATCCCTACAGATAGTATATGGGGACAGTATTCAAGGAGAGCTATCTTGAGTACCACGGGGTGATGCTTAAAGGAAAAGCCAGGGAAGTCTAGAACCATCCACCAGCCCTCCTCCTCCACCGCCCAGAAGAAATATTTTGTAACCAGCAATTGCTGTAACACCAGGTTCCAAAGCCGGAGGCTGCAACTCAAGCATCTACATGAATTTATGATAACTCCCATTTAGTGAAATCTCTCCTTTTCTTAAAGTTTAACTTTGGGGAATAAAAACACAGACAGAAATTCTTATAAATATTATTTAGATAAACAACATAACAGTTTCTTGGAAACTGACCAATAGGAACAACCGCGCCAGGAGGGATCGAGAACGAGGACCCATGGCCGTGAAGGAGCAGACAAACAGAGAAGACCGAGAACAGAAGCAGGACAGAGGCATTGCTGTCAGTGACACCCGGGAAAGGTCTCACCTCCCCCCTGCCGGAGGATCGCTAGCGAGCACCAGGAGCACACTACACCCATTCTAAATGCTATACGCTGGGTTCTGCATTATAAACCATTCAGAAAACTCTATATAGTTCTAGAGTGGGAATCTGCCCTGCTTAAAGTATAATTAAGATCTGAACCACATGACCAATATTGGTAATCACCACCAACATTCTGGCATCTCGGCTGGTGGAATCAGCAAGCCACATCCTTTAGAGAATGGATTCTTAACAATGTCTATTGTATTTGAGTGCCAAATGACCAAACAGAAAGGAAAAGAAGAAAAGAAAGACGGGGCACCTGGGTGGCTCAGTCCTTAAGCGTCTGCCTTCGGCTTGGGTCATGATCCCCGCATTGGGCTTCCTGCTACATGGGAAGCCTGCTTCTCCCTCTCCCACTCCCCCTGCCTGTGCTCCCTCTCGCTGTCTCGCTCTCTCTGTCAGTTAAATAAATAAAATCTTTAAAAAAGAAAAAAAGAGGGGCGCCTGGGTGGCTCAGTGGGTTAAAGCCTCTTCCTTCGGCTCAGGTCATGATCTCAGGGTCCTGGGATCGAGCCCCGCATCGGGCTCTCTGCTCAGCAGGGAGCCTGATTCCCCCTCTCTCTCTGCCTGCCTCTCTGCCTACTTGTGGTATCTCTCTCTGTGTCAAATAAATAAAAAATTTAAATAAAATAAGATAAAATAAAATAAAAGAAAGAAAGAAAGGAAAGAAGGAAGGAAGGAAAGAAAGGAAGAGAGAGAGAGCCACATACAATATTTAATTACTATTTATACCATTTGATGTGTTTGTGGGGCCTCAGGGAAACCTCCAACTTTAAAAGACAAGCCCCATGGGCAAATTGTCGATGTATGTATTGTTTAAAACAACTTCAAAACCAAAATATAATAAAGTGGATTTTGAGTCTTTTACTGAACAAAAATAAAAGAAACCGTGAAGTGAGTATTATTTAACATTATAAAGGCAATATCTTTGAAACTGGGATAATTAGATGTTCACAATAGAAATCTCAACCCAGCATGCTCATTCAGTCTCCACAGTAAAATCTCAATAATTTAAATCCCACTAAAGCATGCAAGAACTGAGCTAAACTTTACCTTTGTGCCATCTACAAAGAAACAGATTGCTTAGCAAATTAAATATGAATAAGGTTTTAGGTGGGTTATTTAACTTATCAAGAACACAAAACACCTTTAGCAGCACTATTTGCCTTTAATGTACTAATTACAGTATAAATTGAAAACTGTGTTAGTGTATATTACTGGCTAAAACTCTACTTATTCTAAAATACAGTATTGCATTAATTCAGATCATACTTTTTTAATTTTACATGAGTGAACTTGAGGTCATTTTAGGCAGGGGCTAGTTCTGGCTAAGGCCCATACGAAAGAGAATCTAATTGTTTTGTAAGGACGATCCTTGACTTAATACAAGTCATAGTTTCTAGTCATTTCTACTCAAGCTAACTTGCCCCAGGAAAGAAGTCTCTGTTCCCCAACACATCTTTGAAAACAACTTATTAAAGTCAGCCATGTGACAACTGTCAGGCTCCCTCCTGCATGCTGATTCCTGGACATCGCCAACTATTTTTAACTGGTTTTTGACAATTCTTCACTAACCAACGATTTCTCCAGCTCCACTATTGTACGGCAACTCATCAGTTTCCCTGAGCGCAATCCGAATGGAGGCATTTGTTGTTGTAACTCAGCCGTGTGGTGTGGTCTCCTCTGTGCGGTATTGCCCGTGACACATTAATGACACAATACCGGGCGGTATTGCCCGTGACTCCCTAGAGCAGTCAAATTCATAGAGATGGAAGGTAGAATGATGGTAGTCAGGGGCCGAGGGGAGGGGGTATTGGGAAAGTATTATTTAAGAGGTAGAGTCTCAGTTTGGGATGATAAAAGGGTTCTGGAGAGGGATAGCCTTGATGATTGCACAACCACATTAACGTACTCAATGCCACTAATTGCACACTTAATAATGGTTAGTATTACAAACTTTATGTCTATTTTACCGCTCGGTCCTTTTGCAATGGGGAAAATAACACTGAGCATTGTTTTTGCTTGTTACGTACAGTCAAAGTTAACTTGTCCTTCATTTTTTCTGGCTGAAAGTCTTTCAAAGAATGTATTTGTGGTATCATATCTTATCATAAAGTCAGATAAGAACGTTTAGGAATTCAGAACACCTAAGGAAATTATATAACTTATGACTAATCTAGATTTTAAAAAATGCTGGTTTTATGGGCATAGACCATATCAGTTGTTGCCTTGAGGAGGATAAAACACCTGGGTGGGGGTGGGGGGGTTGTTATATGTCAAAGCTATGTGGGGTAAAGGAACCACGCGGGAAGATGAGCCAACACGGAACACGCCATCAAGAATACCAACAGCAGGTGAGAATAGAGGCATGACAGGGTCAATATGCATGTGGGCCACGGTCCAGGCTCAGGTGAACGCCCCTGGGATGGGCCTGTTCCTGTTCACCGGTTGTGTCCCGACTTCTTTGTGCCAGCATCTCGTCAGCTGTGAGGAGGCCGGCCTAGTTGGTGTTTGTTAAATCCAGTTTAAGATAAATTTCTCTCTTATCCTCATTTTCTGGATATAATCAATAATTTCAAAAGCTGTGGAAAAAATTAAACCTGGATGGCGACTCTTGCTAAAAACTCCAGACCCTGAAAATCTCCACAGTGGTGTTAGTCAGCAGGAGAGCACTTTCAAATAGGATGACTCATTTATTTTATGCAGACAACTGTAGCGTGTTACCTAACACAGTTCTGGAACATGTTTTACCTTGTTCAAAGAACCTGTAGTTCTAATCTTTCGAAGCAGAAACATGGGCCATTTGAGACACTTCTGTAGACTTCTCTGTGGCCAGTTGAATAACTGAGCTAGGAAGTCTTTAAATTGTCCTGTGTGGGCCCAAGAAACTAAGGGACTTAAAAAATACATGGGCCTAACAGTCATCTGATAAGATGACCTTTATCGAAGCAATTATTTTTGGTGAGTGATATTACTGTCATCTATGAGATGGTTTTTCAAATTTTCCCGAGAGGCCTCCACAAAGGTAGATGAGTTTTCATCCTTGTGATGTGCAATAGAGTTCACACTCAGCTTTCCGTAACACCTAAATCAGCATCAGGATAGGATTATTGTTTCCTTTTCATGTGGCCCTCTGGCTCAGGGAGATGTTTGCTGTTTTTGCAGAAATTTAAATAACCAACACTCCTCCAAAAGCAAAGGACTTCACAGAATTTCATTTTGTCTATTCCATTCCTACAAAATGACACTTTGAAAAACTATGATGAGGAGTATAAGTTTCAATGTTGGTTCTCTGAACAACGCCTTACTGTTCTGAAAGATGTCTTCATTTTGCAGCTTTCTTTCCTGAGCCTCGAAAGCTGTCCCCCCCCAATTTTTTTTATTTTTTTTTTTTGATAGGTCAGAAATTACTAAGAGGTCTTCTGTGTCTGGCAATATTGTAGATAAATTACTCCAGGCAACCTTCCCTGTGAAACAACTGAAAAATGCTGGATAAGGGTTTAAAAAAAAAAAATCATTGAAAAATGCATTACTGAGCTGGCATTAAGGAAAGGCCAAGCATCCAGTGAAAGCAGAAATGCGGGAATGTAAGCACACACCTAAGCTGGCTTTCGCCCTAGGAGCAGGGGCTGACCCTGGGGACTGGAAACTTCGGCTCTGACAGCCATGTGGGGTGCAGGGGCAAAAAAATAAAAACAGGGTCCCACCTAAGGTGAGAATCGAATAAGAGACAGTGCATAGAGCTGGGTTGCCAAAGGACTGGTCTCATTGTAAAGGTCTACCAGAAATACATCCGCCTCACAGATAGAGAAAACAAGGAAAAGTATTTCCAGCTCAGCTTTGGGTAGAAGGGAGACAAGTCTGACTCCAAACAATAGTAGTTGGAAGCTGACTCTTTCGCACATTTGCTGCTCAAATTCACTCTCCATGTGTGCCCTACAAACTTCAAGCTAATAAGAAGTGTCATGGGTTGGTGACGCTTACTGCAGTCTAGAAGAAGCCAACACAAAGACTTGCAGGATAAGCCAAAAGGAATGACCTACCAAAGCTCAAAGAATTTCTATAGATAAAGCATGAACTTAAGGACACACACACACATGCACAAAGACACACATACACACACTATAAAGATAAGCTACCACATGCAACATACAAGAGCCAGCAGAAACAACACATGGCAACATCAGACTCCTAGTAATTTTAGAGTTGGACAAAGACTACAGATTAAGTATGATTTAATTGTTTAAGGGTATAAAAGAGAGATTTGAAGTATAAATAAGAGACAATAAAATAATAGAAATGGGGAAAGGAAAGACTTATTTTATTAATAAAAATATAGTAAAGTGTAAAGCTGGATGAAAGAATTGGTGAACTAGAGAACAGATTTGAAGAAATACCACTCAAAATGCAGCATGGAGAGACAGAGACGAAATATGACGGGTTGATAAACGTCACGAGGAGTAGCATGGGAAGACCTGATCTACGTCTAATTGCACTTTATTGGTAAAGAGAGTAAGGGAGAGGACATTGACAGAGTTCTTAAAATGGTTGCAAGATACCCATCTTCACCTTCAGAAACCGAAGGAAATATTGTGGTTCTATATTAGCTGCTTAAAAATAATAGCCATTCCTTGAGTAAGTACTACATGCCAGGCACTGTACCAACATTAGATATATGGGGCCATTTCACTGTCACAGGCTCAGGCTTGCAAACATGTATCCTTATCTTTATAAAACTCGGTGCAACGGTCTGTCTCCAAGCCCTGTTCTATTGGATGCACATACTTAATCCAGTTGCTTCCTTGTGTACTCAGTCTGCTGCAATGACTTCCAAGTCAGTTCAGACTTGTAAGTGGGTCACATTCACGTTGAAATGCCCCTCTGGCCTCTTCCCTACCCTTCTGTCCTAGAGGTGTTGGCAGGGAAGGAGCTGTCAGCTTCTGGGTCTAAGTCAGCAGATCTCAACCCCGACTGCCTATTAACATCCACCAAGGTGATTTTAAAATATGACAAAGTCGAGACTTTCTCCCTCCATCTAGACATTCTGATCTCGAAGGGCTGGATTGAGGCCCAGGCATCTGTATTTTTAAAATATTGTATGTATTTATTTGAGAGAGAGAAAGGCAAGCAGAGGGGCAGAGGGAGAAGGAGAGACAGAATCCCAAGCAGACCCCTCACTGAGCGCAGAGCCTGATGCAGGGCTCAATCCCACAACCCTGAGATCATGACCTAAGCCGAAATTAAGAGTCGACTCTTAGCCAACTGAGCCACCCAGGTGCCCTGGCGTCTGTATTTTGAGACATTCCACAAGGCTGGGAATCACAGATCTAAGCCCCACGTGGGCCTTCTACTGTAGGTCAAGCTTATCTCAGCTGGTTCTCACCCCTGACTAAGCAGCAGCCTTTTCAAACTGTAATGTGTATCCAAGCCCCCTGGGATTGCTTTAAATTGTGCGTTCTGAACAGAAGGTCTGGGATGGGACCTCAGGTTTTGTATTTCTAGTACACGCCCACATGATGCTGACTTGCTAGCCCATGGACCACACTTCGAACAAGTAGCAAGAGTACGCAGAAGAAAATGGATTGGGGGCTCCCCACCTTGATCCCACATTGAAATTCCATGGGTAGATGGAAAACACAGTAATACCTAGGTATCGTCATCAGAGATGGTGATTAACTGGACAGGGCCAAGGGCCACGCATTGGTAACTTCGGAAGCCCCCAATAGAGAGACTCAGCTCTAAATAATGCCCTAGGGGAATAAGGGGAATCGTTAATTTTAGGCGTCGACTTGACTGGATCACAGGCTGTCCAGATATCTGGTTAAACAGCATTTCTGGATGTGCCCACTGGGGTGTTTCCGGACGAGATTACCATTCGAATTGGTAGAATGAGTAAAGCGCATTGCCCTTCCCGATGTGGGCGGGCATCACCTGGCCTGCTGGGCGCCTGCCTGGACCACAAAGGCGGAAGAAGGGAGGATGTGCGCTCTGGCTGAGTGTGCTGGGACGGCGCTCACCCTGCAGCCCGAGCCCGCCGGCTCAGACGGGAGTCCGCACTGTCCGCTCTAGGGCTCTTGGGCCTTCAAACTACACCAGCAGGCTTCCTGGGTCTCCAGTCTGCAGAGAGCGGTCGTGGGACCTCTCAGCCTCCATAATCATGTGAGCCAGCACTTTATAATACATCTCTTTGTAGATTTCCGTATATCTGGATACATACATCTCCTGCTGGCTCTGTTTATCTGGAGAACCGTAATACACCGAGCCATTCTGCTGATGCGGACTCTGCCCGTCCTTGGCTTGCTGCCCCCTGCCCCACCCCCTCCTCGTTCCCACTTTCGGCCCCGCTGCGGCCCAGGAACCTCTCATTACTGTTCGTCTCTCGCGCTCCGGTAGTGTTTTCCTCTCACCTGGGACCCTGGGAATGTGGAAATGGGCTCCGGTCCCCATCTCCTCATTCAAAACGTGCCATTCTGGGATGGATGGTAATTACTCACCCGGTTCTTCTCCACCCTTCAGCCAGCAGGGACTCTGGGACTCCTCGATGGATCTATAGGGGAGGGGACTTCTCTACTCTTGGATCCCCAAACTTCACATGGGCATATCTCTTGCAACCTTTTCCTGCCTTCTCAGGCTTCCTCCTAGCAAGAGCCGCCGTTTTTAAGTTTCCTTGATTTTTTTTTTCCCCCTTCAACTCTTGCCTTCCTCCTCAAACCGGAGAAAGGACCTTTCATCTAGCTGAGCATGGAAAGCAGGGAGAAGCTTTTCTTCCTGTTTACATCTGTTTTCACATCTGTTTTATCTCACAACATCAAGGTGCTTGTTAAACTTAAAAGCAAAGGAGTTAGCACCAAGACACAGAGAAGGTGTGTGACCTCGCGAGGGACACACAGGCGGCTGGTGAAGAGCCAGGCGCTCACACTCATCACCCTACGTCCAGGGCGATCACACCAGCCTCCCTCTTGCTATGCCTCTGTTTCTTTGGCTGCCATCGGGGACCTTTAAACGCCACGAGGAGCTCAAAGTGCTTCTGAGAGCTGAAGCTGGGGGAGAAAATGAAGCCCAATGATCAGAGGGAAGAAAATGTTCTCTTTCCCTTTGTGTTCAGGCTCTCTTACACATCTGTGTGCGCGCATGAGCGCAAAAGGCGTTACTCCCCAGAATCTTCTAGCCGGGTAAACAGCGAACTAAAAAAAATAAAAAAATTGAACATATTTTCAAAAGATTAATGAGTTAATCATGGTCTAAAGACAAGACCTCAGTTCTAAAAACCAAAAACCTCCCTTCTGATAGCAAGCGTTCCTGGTGCTATATCGTATATGAAAAATATGACATAAAATGTGGCTATATTGGTAAAGATTACAGTGGAAATTAAGCTTTGTGGTCACATTAAAAGTAACTACTTAGCATTATAAATTATTATTCCTTTTATAGTCATCTTAGGTTGTCAGGCTCTAATCAGCAATGATGTGAATTCGGCTGTGAGTCAAAGATATTTTTATAATTTATATTTTTATATATATTCTGGTTTATTTGAGGCAAAGAAGGACATTGGGTAATTCCAGATGTGTCTACACATGGCAAAATGGTTTAGCCTGAACAATGCAGGAGAGCTGGGGAAAAAAAATGTGTTTTTTCTTTCTTTTGATATTCTACAAATCCTGAGTAGAAGGCAAGATACATTATGAACATATTTGGCAACAGATAAAATTCACATCTTTATGAAATCTCTTGGGAGTCAAAATTCAAGTCCCTAAAAACAGCAATGCTGGAACAAGTCTTTTTAGAACCAAAGATGTTTTTTGCAGGAAGCTTTGTTCGCCTCACTTCTTGGCCAGAAGCTGTGGAAAGTTGTGGATAGCAGGATGGGGCACAGTCTGGTGAGAAATCTCTTATGAACTCAGGGACCCCCGTGGTGATAGCAACTAATGAAGTTAAAGAAATCCTCTGGGTTCGTGGAGGGTTCATCTCATTGTTACCAGAGGAAGAGAGAGACAGACAGACTGTTCTTTGTATCTTCGTGTGTCAGAGAAATAATTGGGTCCTTACTGCAATGTGTAACATATTCTGTTTTTTTAAAAGATTTTATGTACTTATTTGAGATAGAGCGAGCAAGAGAACAGGAGCAGGGGGAACAAAGGGAAAGGGAGAAGCAGATTCCCCGCTGAGCAGAGAGCCCGACAGGGGGCTCGATCCCAGGACCCTGGGATCATGACCTGAGCTGAAGGCAGACGCTTAACTGACTGAGCCACCCAAGTGCCCTGTAACATATTTTCTTAAGTGTTCTGTGTGACTAGTTAATGTTCTCATTGCAGTAATGGTAAATGTATCCATGTGCCCGTGTCTTTTCAGTGGTTAATGTTTCCAAACTCTCTCCCTGTGGCATGATCAAGAAACATTAACAAGCGCCCGTGAAAAGAAACATTCTTTATATTTATGATGCTTTTTAGGAGTTCAAAGCCTGTTCCTTCAATCTGCACATGGCCCTTAAAAACATTTTTTCCCCCTGCTTCAGACATTTTCCAATCAGGAATGAAATAACATCGATGTGAAATGCTAGTCGATGTGTTCATGTGCCGGCGAGAAATGATAGGTACTTGGATCCTATTGCTGAATTTGGGATCATAACGTGATGGGACAGCAGGGGCTGAGGAACAGGCCGCACAGACTGGCGTTGTAGTGGATTTGCCCCAGGCCTCTGCCTTCTCCCCCCATTGCAACAACCGGAAGAAGATGGGGACTCATTGGTGTGACGGTGGGCAAACCTGTCCTGGGCCCTGTTGTGAGAAGAAGCCATCCCTCTTCATCTGACCCTTTTGCAGCTCTGCGCCCCCAGCACCCTCTCATGAAGTCCTAGCGGCTCAATCGTGGTTGTTCAGCCTCAGCCAACACGCTTGTCTTGTCGCTGCTACTTTCATTTAATTCAGTGGATTATAATCATCTATTTACACCGGTGTGCTCTACTAGAATAGGAGCTCAGGAATTCCTTGAGCTCAGGAACTGTGTCTCATTTGTGATTATATCCTTAATACTTAGAACGGAGCCTGGCCCACGATAGATGCTCTGAAAATGAGTTTGCGAATTCCTTCATGAATGCACGAGTGAGTAGATGGCCGTAATGGAAAGATCAGGAAGCCGTGGGTGTGGCAAATCTGTCCCTTAGGATGCTTTCAGTTACAGGTAATGGAAAGCCTTGACCAAAGCAGTTTCGGAGTTCACTGACCCAGTCGTTCCATGATGGCATGAAGGACCCCACCCCCACCCCCACCCCCTGCCCCGTGGGGTCGGCTCCTGGTTCCTTTGAGGTTGCTTGGGTTCCTGAATCAGTAACTAGCCCAGGAAGTAGGGATTACCACGACTGACCAAAACTGGTCGGGTCCTGAGCTGAAACAGAGCAATGCTCCAAACCTCCTTGCTCTTCCACCGTGGCTGAGGGCTGGGGGGGCCATCGTGGGATAAGCCACAATGTCTGCCCTTAGCGGTGCTGGTGCCGGTAAAGATCTGGATACATCACTGCTTTCTAGATAAAGCGATAGTTGTTGTCACGTTTTTCCAATCAGCTCTGGTCTCTTCACAAATACCAAAACGCCTACATCAAATGTCCGTGCTGTAGCTTCGCAATGCTACCCCACAAATAAACAAATCCAGGGTCTGAAGTTCTGTAACTATCATTATTTTGTCCTTAAGTTAAGGGGAACCAGAAAGTAGGTTCTACTTTATTAATAGATGCAGACGAGCTCAAACCCAAGACAAAATGGGGATCTCCTGCTTCTATTCCCCCAACTCCCTCCAGATTTTACTCTGGTTATTTATTTCTTTCTTTAGAGAGGGAAGGGGAAGGGCAGAGGGAGAATCTTAAGCGGGCTCCACACCCAGCACGGAGCCTCACTTGGGGCTCGATCTTACAACTCCGAGATCATGACCTGAGCCAAAATCAAGAACTGGATGCTTAATCAACTGGGCCACCCAGGCGCCCCATCCCTCCAGATTTTAAATCTCAGGTGGAACCCACTGGCATGAGGAGGTCAGGGGAAAGTTCGAGACGGCAAGCCAGCTCTGCAGAGAAAGCTACTTACAGCTCCATGCAAGGGGAAGACAGAAAGTAAATGGAGTGAACAGGGCTGGGCCGCCCCCAGAATCCAGGCCCTGCCCGTGTCTGAAACAGAAAACACGGAAAAGAGGAGCTTGGACACCTGCCTTGGGGACACAGTAACCCTACCCATTGGTAAGGAACCAAACCACCAGTAATAATTTCTCCTTCATTACAGGATGGGACGCTGAGGTCCTGGGATTAGAAGTTCTCCCTCTCACTGTCTCTGGGAGGTATTACTATAGGTTCACTGCTATTTACAAGGCGCTTGAGGGTTTATGCTTGCAAACACTTTCTTGTTTTTCCTCTGCCTTATTCCGTGTGCAGGGACGATTACCACCCATTTTACAGATGAGGAGACTGAGATCCAGGACCAACCCAGATCTATTGGCACCACAGCATATGCTCTAATGTCACTAGGCTCTGAAGAAGAAACACAAATTCTCTACATCTGGGGGATAAATGTCTGATATTAGCCAAGGGAGGAAACGTACAACCAAGGTTATCTTGTCTAGACGCTCGCTCCTCAAAGTGTGTTCCATGGACCAGCAGCATCCGTGTCACCTGAGCCCTTGTCAGAAATGAATTTCACACCCGAGCCCAGACCTAGTTGATCAGAATCGAATTTTAACAAGGTCCCAGGAGATGTGAAAGCACGTTCAAGTGTGAGGGGACTTGCCATTGGATCACCAGAGACCAGGAGTGGGAGCCTGAGGGCCAGGTTGTACCATAAGGATAATGTGTAGGCAGACTTGGAGATGAGGGGGTAACAGGATGCTTTTGGGGGGGTCAGCGATAAGAGCTAGACAGTTTCACCGCCCAGACTAAAGTCTCATATATTAGCATCTGCCTCTGTGTCCGGAAACTTCTATGTTGTCTAGACTAATAAAGCACTCCCTGGGAGATGGCTCTTGACATATTTCTGTTGGTATGGGGTCGACAGGTCAATTTTTCAGGGCTTCTCCGGACTGCACTTTGCTCTTGCAAAGTGTGTTACCGTGATTGGAAAAACGCTTGCAAACTGCACATTAAACTCCAGGCAACAGCTAAAGAGATTTTTATATTTTCTTCTTTCATCTCTCGCATAAAAGGAGCGGCAGGACTATTTCCTCCTACAGAAATGGGAACAAGGAAGACCCGGCTTTACCATCTCCCAGAGTGCGCCAGGTACACTACGTCTCTTTGCAGGAAAACAAAAGCAATCCGGTCCCAGAGTGCAAAGTGTGCAAAGCATGCAAAGCTCCATACTAACCACAGACAAGAAAGCTTCCAGGAAAACTGGATTAGAATCATTGCTTCTCAAAGCTGGCAGCGGAATCTGTGGTCATGGATGGAGCCACCATATGCCAGGGAACCAAAAGCGACAGACAGGCATCGTTCTGCCGGGTCACACACCGATTTAGGTTTCATTTTTGCGCTTCATAAAAAACTCTCTAGAAAAGCCAGATTTCTGAAAACCCAAATCTCCTCCTCCATAAAAAGCTTTTATTTCAGCTTTTATAACACTCTTTGCTCTTCTGTGCTTTGTCCGGAAGTCTTCTAAAACCAAGATTTGGCTCTTTTATAATTCATGGCATGTGATGCTTTTGGCCCTTGAATTTTCTTTCAAAAAATAAAGTGATTATACAGTTCAGTTCTACAGTTCAGCATGGGACAGAGAGCCTATTTTCCTATGAAAGGCTGTCAGGAGAGGTCTCCATCCTCTCCTGACAAAGTTGGGTACCCACTCGCTGCCGTCTCAGAGCCCAGTCTGACAAAGAAATACAGTCGAGTGTCACATTTAAAAAAAAAAAAATGAGACCAGACTAAATCAATAAAAAGGTTGTGTTTATAGTCTGCACTTTAAGGAAATACAATTTTTACTGCCTTCAAGCACATATAAACTCAAGTTAGGCTAATCAAGTGGTGTCTGCTAACGGTCCTTCAAGGACTCATTTTAGCAAATAAACAAGGATGAAGTGGAATTATCGTAGCTCCCTCACTAATGTTCTCTAGTGTCTCTGATTTATCATGAGCTCATCAAAACCTCTGGTTTAGTTCTATTTCCTAAATATCCATCTTCTCTAAGAGCACATTTCTCAAGTCTATTCACTGAAGTAACTTTTAAAAATCTCCATTTAATTTTTGTTGTCCTGTTAATTTGCTTACTAAAGCATGCTTTTAACCTCGCCAGTTTCTAATCAAGGTTCAGAGGGACTCTAAGCTTAAGAGGAGTCTGCAGCTAAGTGATCTCTAACTCTGAGCTGATGATAGCCTTCAGTCAGGTGTGGTTTCGTGGAGGAAAAAAAATTAAAAGACCGGGGCTGGAGACAAATTGTCTACACTCACCAATTTTATTTCTGCCTCGGTTTGGGATGGATACAAGCCTCAAAAGCTTGTGTTGGGATGAAGTAGGTTTTTAGTATGTGAAAATGCTCTTCATAAACAGAAAAGCCCTATTCAAATGTTGGGTTTTATTGTTATTTTGAAATCTGAAGACTAAAGCCCAAGATAATGAGATTTTTTTTCACGTCTGGAAAGAACCCGTTCAGTCGGATTTTTTTCCAGAGTGAATCATTCCTTGTGAGTAAGGAAGCTGATTCGGAGTCCTCCAGCCTTTTCAGGTCTCTAGAGTGGCACCCTGTTTGCAAAATGCAAAATGCAAAAACAGCAGAGTTGTATCGTCTCGTGCTTTCGGAGGCCAGAAATCTGATATGAGTGGACTAAAATCAAGGTGTCATAGGGCCCTCTCCTTCCAGAGACCCTAGGCTCTGTGCCTTGCCCCGTTTAGTTCTTGGGGGCTCTAGTGTTCCTTGGTGGGGCTGCATCACTCCACTCCTCAAGGCCAACATCCGGAAATCTGTCCCACTCTGTTTTCACGTCACTTTCTCCTCTGCATGCATTAAATCTGCTTCTGCCTCCCTCTTATAAAAATACAGATGACTGGGGGCGCCTGGGTGGCTCAGTGGGTTAAGGCCTCTGCCTTCGGCTCGGGTCATGATCCCAGAGTCCTGGGATCGAGCCCCGCATCGGGCTCTCTGCTCAGCGGGGAGCCTGCTTCCCCCTCTCTCTCTGCCTGCCTCTCTGCCTACTTGTGATCTCTCTCTCTCTCTCTGTCAAATGAATAAATAAAATCTTAAAAAAAAAAATACAGATGACTGCATTTAGGGCTACTTGGATAATCCAGGATAATCTCCCCATCTCAAGATCCCTGACTTCGTCACACCTGCAAAGCCCCCTTTCATGCCATATAAGCAAATACTCACAGGTTCCACAGATTAGGCCATGGATAGTTTGTGGATGCCACATTCCATTGAGACGTTCTTATGATCCCCTATTTTAATTATTAATGGGGTGATTATCCAGTGTGTATACTATTTGGGCTTTTGTTTTTTTCTTTTTTTTTTTCTCCATTTTTCTCTGGCCTTTGGCCACACGATCCTAGGAGTTGGGAGATGAAACTCAAAGAAATCAACCTAATGATTACCAACTCTGGTAAGAGACTGATGAGGAATTTCATTAATTGACTAAAGGAAAGTAATATTACCTGGGATTTGTTTATTCCATTTTCAATCGAGCTCAGATAATCAAGGATCAATGATATATGGTATAGTAGAGAACCGAGAGGTAAAGTAAATAAATCCTTCATTTCCTTTTTGTATTTTCTGTAGGCTTTTGTATTGCTAGTTTAGGAAATCGCAAATTAATGATCCGTGAAGAAGTAGATTTTGAATTACTGGTCTAAGGGGCTCTTTCTGTTTCTGACTGTTTACTCTGGATTTACTTCAACCAGTCACTTAACTCCACGGTGAGAAGTTTGAAAAATGAAAACAATGATTATATTTATTTTTTTCGTATTGCATTAGGATTCTTTAATGATAATGGATGTAATGATTCGGATTCTTTTCATACAAAAGCTCCAGAGAGTAACATTTGCTAAGTGCTTTTGTGTTTCTAATGAAATAGTTAAAACCAGGAGTTTAAATATTGGTAAATTCCTCCCCTCATTTATCTGTTTATTGAGCAATTATTTACCCAGTGCCAGCTGTGTATCTGCTGCTATTCTGGTTGCTGGGTACCTTAAAAGCCAGAGTCTGCCTTGCAGTACCCTTAAAGCATAGTTTAAACACGGGGAGAATCTAATTTAATTAATGTAAGTTGGTTTGCCCTTCTAAGAAGAAAGGTATTAGGGAGATCCGAGTCAATATTGGCTCTCACTTGCCTCTCTGAATCTCAGGCAGTATTAACAACGGTGTACTGAGGATAGCACTGCTTCTTTCCAGTTCCTTCCATCCTGGCTGCACCAGAAAATAGCTGTAGGACTGCCTGGCTCAGCCGTCTAGGATGGAGGCATGCCTTTGGAGGGCTTACATTTATAGCAGCCCCACGTGAAATGAAGATCTGGTCAATTAACTGGTTGATTGAATCAATGAAGATAGCCCATCAAAATTACCCTAATCCTGGAAAAGGCTTTTTTTTTGCCTAAATAAGCCACCTTAGCAGCCTAATATGTCAATCAGTTGAATAATGATCATTCTCAAGTTATCAGTTTAACTGAGCCCTTGTGATTTAGTGCTACAAACTCAAATTCTGCATAGATGTAGGCTCCCCTTCTTTTGTTCCCTCATCATGACCCCACTTTGCATGCTTATAATTTTTTCATAAATAAATGTCTTTATTATAATTAAATGTCCATTTCCCTCTTTATTAAAAGTCTTTTTATTTTATTTATTTGACAGAGAGAGAGAGAGAGAGAGAGATCACAAGTAGGCAGAGAGGCAGAAACAGGCTCCCCGCCAAGCAGAAAGCCTGATGTGAGGCTCGATCCCGGGACCCTGAGATCATGACCCGAGCCGAAGGCAGAGGCTTTAACCCACTGAGCCACATAGGCGCCCCTATTAAAAGTCTTTATTTACACTGCAGTCTATATTAGGATGGTTGTATTTCTTAAGTGCTTTGGTATGTACTAAAAACAAGAAGCAAATGAATGTAACTTTAAAAACAAAATAGAGATAGCAATTGAAAGGAAGGTTAGGATAAGAGACTCTTAATCTCAGGAAACAAACTGAGGGTTGCTGGAGAGGGGAGGAGGGATGAGCTGGCTGGGTGATGGACATATGCTATGGTGAGTGCTGTGAATGATGTAAGACTGATGATTCGCAGACCTGTACCCCTGAAACGAATAATACATTATATGTTAATAAATTGAAAAAGAAAAAAAGAAAGGACGGTTAGGAATGACATTTCACCCTCCTGCTCTCGAGAGTGTGTCAGACCAGAAAACAGGAATCCTCTCCTTTTTAGAATGCTGGCTACTTTGGTGGGGGGAGGCAAGGACACTACTAATTCACTCATTTCTTCCCTGTTTAAAAAAATGTGAATATCCTATTTAACTTGAGCATAATTTTTAAGTATCAGGACAGAAATACTAAGGCACCACCTTGACATTTGCACAGTTCGAACGTCCTCTCTACTTTCTTAAAAAACATTTATTTATTTATTTGAGAGAGAGAGAGAGAGAGCCGGTGGGGGAGGGACAGAGGGAGAGGGAGAAAAGCAGACTCCCCACTGAGCCCAGAGCCTGACATGGGGCTGCATCCCACGACCCATGAGATCATGACCTGAGCCGAAATCAAGAGTCAGACACTTAACCAACGGAGCCACCCAGGCACCCCCTCTCTACTTTTTACCAAGAATTTTATATTCTCAAAAATGGGGGATCAGGATTTATCTATTTGCTCACATGTATTTAAGAAAACCATTGAGTACAAATAAGTATTCACTGGGACACGACTGTCGGTTTCCAGTGTCTGATGATCTTCTCCTTCCTCCCCAGGTAATAGTTTTATTACGGTTTGCATGGAGGCTCTCCAGAGGCCGTGGCCGGACTGGGAAGGATTACACCCTGCATCGGTGTGGCAGCGGGGGCAGCAGGGAAAAGGGCAAGGACTCTGGTTTCCGCCTATTGCTAGCTCCGTGACCGGCGCCAACAGACGCGCCCTTTCTGAACTGCCAATTTCTCACCATAAAATGTAGCTAGTAGGAAGCAGTGATCACAGAGTTGGTGTAACAAGTCAAAGGAGAGTATTTCCCTAATGTGCAGAGCAAGAGCCGACTTTACAGGGCTTATCTGGGTCCTGCTTTTTCAGTCCTGACCAGTCCTCCACACCTTGCCATGAGAAGACTAGAAGCAGGCTTTCCATGGGACAGAAACCCTTTGCCCCTCAACCCGACACTTGGTCTCCGGTGAGTGCACGTGGGTTAATGGAGGGCAGGTTTTACCTTTTCCACTTGACCGTGACTTTCTTAAGGGCACAGATTTTGTCCTGCTCATCTTGGCATGGCCGCCATCTTAGAGTTTACACTTGTTTCTTGAGTGTGTGTTAACATGACATGAAATAAAATGGGTGTAGAAGTCATCAGAAAGTTGTTTGTTTCTTTCTCAGATGTATCGATGAATTTATACATTTATGCACGCATCAAATTATACTGAATACTTTTTATGTGAAAGATCCCCCTGCCCCTTTCATGAACCGCAATATACTTCAAGTATATAGAAACCTCCTATTGAGCCCAGGAGGAAAAAGAAACAGCATTTTTTAAAAAAAGATTTCATTTATTTATTTGAGAGAAAGAGTGAGAGAGAGAGATCACGAGCAATGAGGAGGGACAGAGGGGGAAGCAGACTCCCCGCTGAGCAAGGAGCCCGATGCGGGACTTGATCCCAGGACCCCAGGATCATGGCTTGAGCTGAAGGCAGACGCTCAACCGACTGAGCCACCTAGGCACCCAAGAAACAGCATTTTTAATGACTTCTCTAAGGCAATTCGGTGATTTAAATGCCTTCCTGCTGTAATACACTACTACATATTTATATGTGTATCTTTTCTTACCAGGACCTTCTCTTCTCTTTAGCAAATGGGGAAGAGCCCCAGTCAGCTTCAGCCACAATTTTCATTATTCACAAGAACTCATTCCCAATTTTCATTGTCTTGAGGAGCTCAGAAAACTTTTGTTATTTTTGTCACTGTGTTTGCCACCTACCTTCACTGTCCTCTCTGCAGTCTTGCTTTATATCTCTCGACAGAATGTTTACCCCAAGGGGTCTTTGCACTGGGTCCTCTGAGACAGGACCTCACTTGCCAGTGAAGCCCCCCTTGGGCTCAAATGACAAATAGTGATCATCACATTCACAATAACATTGCTAACACGTAGCACTTGCCAGGTCCTCGTAGTGATGCTAAGCACTTTCTACTTCATAACCCACGTTCACCCTCTGCAGTAGGTATTAGTATCCTCATTTTGCAGATGAGAAAACTAAGGTTAAGGAAGTTGCTCAAAGCCCTGTAGCGCTGAGCAGTGGACCTGGAATCAGAACCCAGATCTTCTAGCAGGATCAGTGCGTCCCACCGCCATGCTCTCCGGCCACACAGGAGGATGAACACAGTGCATCAGCTACAGGGCCCGCGTATACTGGTGGGAAAGTTCTTTGACCATCACCGGGGAACTGGGTGATGGGCATTCAGGAGGGCACGTGATGTGATGAGCCCTGGGTATTGTATGCAACCGATGAATCACTAAATTCTACCCCTGAAACTCATAATACACTATATGTTACCTAAATTGAATTTAAATAAAAAATTAGAGAGAGTAATATCTTCTTAGTTGTAACCCTCTTATGAGATAAGGAATTCCTTTCTAATGTCAGTGTTGTTTTTCTATATATCGTCACAGTCAATATAAGATGGTGATACTCCCAAACTGAGTGCTCGTGGTTGCCGCACAAAGCATATTATTTACGGCCCCTTTATTTACACTGGATTATTATCATTTAAGTTGGGTGCTATTTGGCTTGATGGTCAGCCGCTTGCAATCTTAGTTAGCCAATATAAACTAGGAAGTTTGGAGACAAGACAGAAATTCTTGTTTCCAATATGTATGTGATACAGTGATTTGGTGTGTGGGTGTCCATTTGATTATTTCAATATTTGTTACCTAAATATCTCAAGAAGAAATGGAATCTGTTTCCGTCTTCTCTTGTAGACAGTTATAAAACCAAATGAGCTCATGTCTGTAAACTACTTTGAGTTCTTTGGTGGAAAATACATTAGAAACAACCTGTCTTCATAGTATACATAGTAACTCTGCTGCAGAGAGCTCAAAAGCACCTTACATGAAATGTGATTTGGAAATTAATGGCGGTCTCCTTTGTACGTATTTCTGGAAATAGCAAATTTCCTAAAACAAGAAATGGAAAGTTCCAGGGGCAAGCATAGACTGTTAGCATAATTTTCCTTTATTTGAAGTTCTTCCCCAAACTAAACAAAAAAAACCAGCCCTGTGTGTGTGTGTGTGTGCGCGCGCATGTGTGTGTGTGTGTGTGTGTGTGTGTGAGTGATTCTCAGGGAACATCCTGGATCCACTGATTTCAAGAATGATTCAATTGCTGTGAAATCAGGAAAGGGGAGGGTTACTTCTGTTATCTTCGTGTGGTTGCTGTATTGATCTACATGCCATACTGCCTCCCGATCACACGCATCGTGAGATTCATTCTACATTTGCAAAGTAAACTCACGAGCAAGCCGATATTCAAGATAGTCCAAGTGACAAGAATGCCACAGATATGTGACAACCTTCTAACCGTACCAGATCCTGACATATTGGCCAGGCCAATTCTGGGCCTGCTGGGTGGGTAACGGGGATCCAGCGTCGTCAGTGACCCTGGAGGCCATGTTGTGGCAGCACCATCGTAATGACCGGGCAGGCGAGGCAAGCAAGGCAGGCTCTGGGAAGCCTACCAGAGCCTTCTGAGAAGCCACAGTTCAGGCGTGAGGACCAAAAAAGTAACAGACGACCTGGCACAGAGAGGCCTGCATAGACTTAGCAGAACATTCTGTCGCCATTTCAACTGGCTTCTTTGCCCACCTGCTTGAGCAGAGCCCTTCGCTGCCAGGCAAGTACCAACCTTGGCCAGATATTTTTTGGGCAAACAGGAGCAATTGTACAGATGAGCATGGAAACTATTCATTTTATAGGGCTGAATAAAGCCTGGGCCCAGCACTTTCTTCAACAGTATAAGTTATTCCTTCTAGGACCTGCTGAGGGCGTGTCTCACTAAATTTCATTAAAACAGAGCAAAGTCACTCAGCAGCACAGATGCAGGGAGCCGGCTGATAGGAATAGAAAACCACCTGCAGGGCTGCCCGGCAGATGTTGATAACACCGACAAGGCAATCCAAGGTAGGCCAAAGGTCTGTGTGTGCAGGGGAAGGGAGGGGAGGGCCAACACGAGGTCAGCAGGGAAGATCACTCTTGTCCATTTCACAACTCGACCTTGGGCCCAGCGAGTCTGGATGGGGATGGCCCCGCAGATGCTTGCATTTCCTCTGCTCTCAGGCAAAGGTGGACGCTCTCACTTAAATTCTAAGGCTGCAAACAGAGACCTTGACCGCACCATTCAAAATAGCTCACCTTGTAGAAAGATGTAGTTGATCGAGCAAGGTGAAATTGTCATCCTTTAACTCTTTGGAACCTTAAAAAATTTACATTGCTCCAACTAATGTCCCTGTGGACTGTTGTTGCCAAATCACGTTAGGATTGTTGGTTTCTTTACATATCAGTGGAAGAAACTAGTAAATGCAAACACGTCGGTTAGATGATGTTTCCGACTCAAGGAACTTAGCAGTAGCATGACCCCAGATGTGGTTACCCAAGTCAAACAAAGCCATGTAAAGAATCCAAAATTTAATTGAATGTAATTTTAGTATCTTTAAGTGTTGGATGGTCCTAAGAATTGGAAAGAATGCAAGAACCTATCAAGTTCCAAGATCTTTAAAATGGTACCTGGAGGGCACTTGCTGTCATTATCAATGATCACATCTATTCCAAGTCCTTCTGTGCGGAAGTGTGAGCTGCCAGTCCAACATCGGCTGGATTCTATCCAACATAGCCATTCTGCCGGGAAACTGGCTACAGAGATTCTGGAAAAAGGCCAACTTGCCAGCGGACTGTGCTCTATGAAATTATCCTGACCATCCTTAGAAACACATGTGTCTCATCATGAATCAACTCTACACTATGCCCAGAGACCCTGGGTTACCAAGCCACAGCCACATGTTTTGCCATCAAAACAGGAAGAGGCTAGGGGTGCCTGGGGGGCTCAGTGGGTTAAAGCCTCTGCCTTCGGCTCAGGTCATGATCTCAGGGTCCTGGGATCGAGCCCTGCATTGGGCTCTCTGCTCAGCAGGGAGCCCGCTTCCCCCTCTCTCTCTGCCTGCCTCTCTGCCTACTTGCGATCTCTCTCTGTCAAATAAATAAATAAAATCTTAAAAAAAAAATTGTAAAAAAAACCACAAAAAACGGGAAGAGGCTAGTATTCCAGAATATTCCCCCAAAACCCCCAAATAATCTATAAATAGACTTATTTATTATTCTCCAAATGGGGAGATAAACTAACACACGTGCCACCATTAAGGGCTTGACAAAATGCGATATGAATTTAGAACAACTTTTAGTAACCTCTGAGGTCAATATCGACTGATAATGTCCTGCACTTCAAATATGGACATTGAAATAGATGTAAAATAATTTTATGAAAGTCTTTTCTCAATGTTCCTTTAGAAAATACAAGTCGAAGCTGACTTGTGCAAGTCTGGGTCCCATTTAAGAACACAGGAAGCCTAGCGGATGCCCCACAGGCTTGGGGCAGCTTCGGACTGAGAGCGGCAGGCACATGAGTGAACCAAGAGCACAAGCAAGCATTGAAGAACTGTGTGGGCAGGCAGAACGCGCAGCCTCAGGGCCATCACCGTGAACTGGGAGATCGCCAGGCTCATACCCATTGCACGGGGCATGAGCTTTGCTTACAGCTCTAGTTTGCTGCTCCCTTATGGAAGGTCCTCCTTCCTTTTTCTCAACTTGCCCACTTTCCTCAAGTGTCCCTTACACTTGATGGTGAAGAATCACAATCCTGGAAAGCTGGGATCAGAGCTTCATGACTCTACAGTATCAGTGTGTACATTTGCACACCCAGAGGCCGAGTGATGAGGGAAAGCAGCCCCTCCACGAGCAAAATAACTCAATAACACCTATCATATATTCTGAACGTTTAAAACACAATTGACAGAAATATTCCTGATATTTTACTTTCTGAAGATCATAGCCTCTTAGTTCTTCAAGAAATACCATGACTCCCATCCTTTTAAAATGCATACCTGAGTCTTCTTTCAGGTACAGACCTGACTTGGTTTATTACCCTTGATTTTGAAATGTATGCTTGAATCTGGTTTCGAAATGTGTGCTAGAGTTTGTATTATATGTTTGTTAACTTGTGAATACAAAGACCTAACAATTTCCAGAAAGGTGGTGAGGAAAGGGTCTTGAGTTGTACTCAGAACACTTGTAAAAACAATGTGTTAGGAACTGAGTTGAAACTGACCTGATTCCGAGCTGGTGGAGGCCCCCTCATTTATTCCGACCTGCAAATATTTTTTAGAGAAAGGCAAAAGCCATATAGATTTTTAAAAATTCACTAGTATCAGGAGTGCTTGCTAGCATAGATCTTTAAAAGACCTTAGAAACTTAATGTGTTCATAAATGCGAAGCATGAAGGCGTAAATAAAAGTGGGGTGGAGAGCCGTTCTAGCTACCATTCCTTTTTTCAGTTCTTATGTTAACAATACCCGTCTGTATAGTTGCATTCAGGTTACAAATTGGAAGAAAGTTGATGTCAGATAGGCTGAAATGGTTTTTCAATAGCAAAGGTGAGGACAAAGGGCAAACTCACTTAATGAGTCAAGCTATTTATTGCATCATTCACTCATTCATCCATTCATTCATCCAACATTGACAGATTGCCTTCTGTGGGCCAGACCCCATGCCCAACGCCAGAGTTATAAAGCTTGATAAGGTGAGATAGAGAATAATTTTTGAAAGCACTACATGACAAGTGAAATAATGGAAAGACATACGAGATATAAGAGTAGCACGGAGAAAAGATTGCTTAATTACACTCAGGAGAAATTACTCAGAAAAGATCTTTGGTTACTTCAACTGATTTTAAAAGAATGAGAAATTTTTTCCATTGGGTTTTGGAGGGAAGGGAAGAAGAGATTCTAGACAGCGACTAGACCATGCCCAAATACACAGACACATCATTCAACATGGTGCATTTATGAAATTTCTGTATCACTGGATCAAAGTTTGCAAAGGACAGGGCAGCAATAAATAAGACTAACATTTTAGTTAATATCCAATCGAAGTCAAAGTTACTTCTGAAACAATGGAAGCTATAGGAAGTTTTCAAGTAGGGCATGCCCTGGTCAGATTTCATTTGGAAGCATCAGTCTGATGACAGGCTGAGGCTCCGGATTAGAAGGAGAAGAAACAGTGAGACAATCACTAATAGTCTATGTCAAAGAGGTCGAGGCCTGAGCTAAGGCTGGGGAAGGGGGGATATATATTCAGCAAATATTTGGGGGGGAGGTAGGACTGGCAGGCTTTCCAACAATCGATGGCTAATGCAGTCAGCAAAGCAGAAAGTGCAGGTTGCCTGCCAGAGTTTCGGGGGACCTGTACTCACTGGAGTAGGCTAGCCTGGTGCTTCTCACACAGCTGGAGGGAAGAACAAGCTTTTCCTTTTTTATTTCCAATACATGAAATACAATGTGTGATTCCACTCACTGCATGTGACTAGTATATCGCTAGTACCATATGCAACTCACCATGTGATTTCTTGTAAGTATGCTAATTGGTTATACTCTGTTCAATGCAATGAATCCATTCATCAGGCACTTAGATGCAATGGTGTCAAATTGCTCTAAAAGCTTATTAATGTTTACTCGCACATTTCTATACTTTTCTTCTTGTTCGCTAATCATAAATTGTTCATCAATCAGCACCAAATTGTGGACTACACTTGCAGTAGCTACATTATGACCAAAATAGATTTTAAATAGTCCCCAAATGTCAGTGGCTTAACACAGTAGAAATGTGTCCTCCACTCACGGTCCACTTAACTGTCTGAGTGGGGTTCTCCTGCTTGGTGCATGGTTCTCCTCAACCTGGTGACTTGGGGACCCAGTCTCCTTCCATACTTTGGCCCATCATCCTCTAGGGCATCCCCTTGAACTAGATCCATCTGGCAAAAAGGAAAGAAATGGGAGGGCAAGCATCCGCTTCTTAAAAACTGTGGCTTGGAATGGCACAAATCACTCCCCGCCACATCTGATAGGCTAGAACTCAGTCACATGCCCCCCTCACTGCATGGGAGGCTGGGAAATGTAGTCCAAAAGTATACCCAGGAAGAGGAAGAAGTAGTTTTGGAGGGAACAGCCCCATGACTCTGACACTTGACTACTCCCGATGATACTCAGATGAATGCAAATAAATCACTTAATTCCTTCCACAGAATGTGTTCAGCAGGGGATTATGGTGAGTCCAAAGATGTATAACTCAGAGTAGCTCAAGGTTTCCCTACAGTTCTGAGCTTCAACGTGTCTTACAGCTTTATTTAAATTATGGGCACTTTTAATACAAGTGAAGGCTCATCTGTGACTTGTGCACAAGGCGTAAGTGCATGCTTAATTAAATATGCAGGAGGTAACACACGCATACACATGAAAACTCAGAGGTAAAATCTACTGGCTCTCACTATGAACGGGCTAGATGCTTTTTATATAAGCCCATAGATGTACTATCTTTGTATCTATACATATGACTTTTACTTCTTGGCTTGATGTGACCATCCTACCCTTCAAAAGCAAACCATTAGCGTGGGTCAAGTTGATTGACAGACCAGGGGCTTCGTGAGAGGAACAAGATCGTTTCACTACAGCAAAAACAGAGCTTCCCAAACTGTTCAAGGTGGTTTTAGACTTATTTGTCCTACACGCAGTCACTGACGAGATCGCCTCCTGGCTCATTAGTTTTATTAGTCGTAGTTTTTACTAAAGCTCAATCATTCATGTTTCGCAGAAAATTTAATGGGTCATTTAAAATGTCACCAAAATAAAGAAATGTAAAAATGTCACCACTGCTCTCTGTCTTCTCCTCATTCCTTTTTCCAAGGTAACAACTCGTTTTCTTTATCGCCTTTCCATTTTCTCTGTAGTTCCCTAAAAAATGGAGTTAAGGCCAATGTTTTTAAGAGTCACTGGGTTAAGTCCCAGACATGGAAGGAAACCATCATCACTGGCTACCCTCGGAAGCCACCTCCTTGTGCCTCTCGGTGACAAGCCATCAAAATATTCCAGTAGGATTGCCCAGGAGAGGGTAGGGTTCTCTGCAGACGCCGAGCCAGAGACCTTCTCCCAGCTTCCCCTCGTGTGAGCTGTGACCTGCGCAAGTCACGGAATCTGAGCCCCAGACTCCTCTTCTGTGAGACGCAGGCAGCCTCCCAGGGCTGTTGACTTAAACAACACGTACAGCCCCTCACACAGAGCCGAGCCCGCGGCGGGCCCTGAATGAGAGGCGGCTGGCGGCTGTGGCGGTGGGTCAGGCCCCCACGCTGGAGAGCCCAAGCCCCACTCTGCTCTCCTGAAGCAGCGGGGAGACACTGCGTCTGCCTTTCTCCCACCTGCCGTTCTGTGGAAGTGACGGGAGAAAGCCGAACACGGTTACTCCCTCGCTGTGCGGTGGGGAGGATTCCTTTCCTGTGGCACCAGTAGCCAAACGCCGCATACTGGGTGGCTAAAAATAGCAGAAGTGTATACTCGTCGGGTTCTGGAAGCTAGAAGTCTGAAATCAAGGTGTTTGACAGAGTTGGTTCCCACCAAAGACCCTAGAGAGAATCTGTCTCATGCTTCTCTCGTACCTTCTGGTGATTTCTGGCAATCCGTAACTTTCCTCGGTTTGTAGGCACATCACTGTAATCTCTGTCTCCATCTTCAGAAGGCATTCTCCTGTGCGCGTCTGTGCGCGCACGCGGCCGTTTTCTCTTCCTTTAAAAACACCGGTCGTTGGAGCAGAGCCCTCCCCAGTCCAGTATGAATCCAGCCCAGTTCCATTTGCAAAGACCCTTTTTCCAAATAAGGTCACATTCACAGGTTCTGGGGATTCGGACTTCAGTGTATCTTTCTGGGAACAACATTCAAACCACAACACAGACTGGCAAAAGGACAGTTATTGTGTCCGTTCAGTGTTTAGGATCCTTCCGTGTCCAGGGAACATCCTCTACCCTCCACCTTGGCAAAGGTATAGCAGAGAAGACACAGCATGTCCCATAGAAAACCTGAGGTCCGGGGCGCCTGGGTGGCTCACTCATTTAAGCATCTGACTCTTGATTTCGGATCAGATCATGATCTCAGGGTCATGAGATTGAGGCCCACGTCAGACGCCACACCTAGCATGGAGTCTGCTTGAGATTCTACCCCTCTCCTCCCACCCCTCTCCCCACTCATGCTCTAATTAAAACCTGAGGTCAGTTAACCTATCCTAAGCCCCACTTAGGCCAATTCCTCTGAGGTCAGAGCAGTGCTTGGCAGGATCTCGAGTACGAGATCATTTCCCTCTTTTTTCTCACCAAGTTTTTAAAGAAGACTTCGTGCTATCCCCTGGCCATGTCTACATCTTCTTCCCTTGGTTCTCCGTCTTGATGGACAGCAGGAAAATAAAAGAGCGTGCTAAAATCCTTGCTGCCTCGAGGGATAGGAGATCGTCCCCATGAAATATGTTAACCTCCTTCCAAGCCTGTCCCATTCCAGGAAGGAGAAGGTCAAGCGGTTCAGCACATGGTGTCTTTATTAAAACCTACTCGAGTATCTGAATTAGCACTCTAGCTTCAGACCGGAATGGGTAAGAGTTCTTGGTTACGCTTGTCAACACCCAAAGGTGTCGATATCCGTACCTCAATTATTTGATTTTCCTCTTGTCTGTAAAACACTTCTGTGTCTGTCAGGAGAGATAACATGTGGGAAGAAAGACACCCAGGGCATTAAAAATATCAAAATTTTTGCATGCATAATTTAAAGTCTTCTGAATTATTTAAAAGAACAAAATCACTTTGAGAAAGGTTTTCAAGTCTGAATTGTGAGCACATTGCAAGATCTGGGGACGAAGAGCAGGTGGATGCAGCAGGTCTGTAAATTTTATCTGAATCAGCAATGACCCAAAAGCCTAGTAACCTTCACCAAAAAGTTGTCTTGAATGTATGTGAAAATAAGGGGGCTCACCTCTCCAAATTCACTTTGGGCACTATTCTGATTGTTGTTAAAATGATTTTATCTTACAGATAATCAAAGAAAAGTACACCACGGTGTCTGTATTACTGGCTTGAATAGAACCATTCAGCCTTTCTTCGTAATTCCAAGAGAAGAATAAAAGGCAAATAGCACGAAGTTTCTTTGGAAGGAGTCGTGCACTTCTATTTCCCATCAATATCTTCCTGGGTTTTTTTTTTTTTTAATTGCTTACGGCCTTCGAGAAGAGCCATATTCACATCAAAACACTTTGACCAAATGAAGGCGTAATCAATACCAACCTTTCAGCCCGGTTGGACAACAATATCTGATGTAAAGTACAAGTGTGAAGTCAGCCTTCCAAAGATTAAAGCTGATAGACAGTATAGCTGCAGGTCAATCTTGCTTCAAAGCTGAGACCAGAAGTCCAACGAAAGACCAACAGGGGTATGAAGTCTAGTAGGGCAAAGGTCTTACGGTAGCTATAGAATGAAAAAAGAAAGTTAAGCCAAAGCGTAGGTCGAGACGTGTTAACCATGACAGTTCAGAGGTAAGAGTTAAGTTTTGGTGCTGCTCTACTTAGTCCGTTCAGGCTGCTACAACAAAAATACCAGAGACGAGGTGGCTTATAAAGAACAGACATTTCTTTCTCACAATTCTGGAGGCTAGGAAGTCCAAGGTCAGGGTCCTGGCAGATTCAGTGTCTGGTGAGGGCTCACATTCTAGTTCAGAGGCATCTTTTCATTACATCTTCGAATGGAGGAAGGGACAGAAGTCTCTGGGATCTTTTCTAAGGGTATTAATCTCATTCATGAGGGTACGACCCCTCAAGACCTAAAGACCTCTCAAAGGCTCCACCTCCTAATACCATCTCGTTGGGAGTTTAGATTTCAAAACAAGAATTTCAGAGGAGACACAAACATTCAGTTGATAACATGTCCCAAATCTATTCCAAGAAATTCTTAACTTAGTTTTCTCTAATGCTTAGAGATCTTTCAGATGATATCAATTTGACTAACGCACCAATGTAGGCACACATGTGGACTAGATCAGGCAAGAAAATTTTATACCAATCGAAAATATAACATTTTAGCTTTCCTTAGATCATTAGCTATATTGTTACATGTTTGTGCCCACATGAAATGTCCAAAGGAAGAATATCAAATCCATGTTATGTTAGTTACACAGGAAGCCAGGCTATCAATGCTGCCATTTTTGTATGATGAAATGTACAAAAAGATAAAATCATGACTCTTATAAGAACAAATAATGAAACAACTAAAAGCACAGACTATCTCCCCTTTTAAAAATACTGTTCTAAATTAGAAGACTGAAACTGTTGTCTTAAAACTGAATTATTTTCTGTTGAATCCCTATACCGCACACCTGAAACTAATATTACACTGTACGTCAACTAACTGAAATTTAAATTAAAACCTTAACAAAAAGGAAAAAAAACTGACTTGTTTCTCTTTTCGTCTAACATATTACCGAAATTTATGGCTAAGATAGAATTGACTAAAATTTAGCATGTAGAGAAAGAATAAAGATTTTTAGATATGCATTTTAATAAGCACTTAAAATCTAGGCACTGAGAAGTTCCTGAAGCATATATATATATTTATTATAGTTAGGTAGATGGTAGCTAATGAGGAGAACCATTCCAAGGGGAGTTTTAGATGATATCTTCATTCATCATTGCCTTCAAGCTAACGTGTGATATATGAAGATCATTTTTTTCCATTTATTTTGTTCACCATGAGAGAGTTTTCCATTGTAGCGCTGAAAAGGGTGGGAGGATCTCTTTTTTTGGCAGGCATAAAATGCCAAATATTATCAGTCAAAACTTGTTGTGGTACAAGCATACGGATCATAGAAACATACTGTGTGGTCATTTTCTATTTTTATTTTCCGCATTGTAGATGGAAAATAACAGACCGCATGTTCATCTCCCTAGCCTCCTCCCCCACAGATGTTCTGCCAGATGTCTGAGAAAGCACATGGTAAGTTTGTTACCTACATACGCCTTGTTCTGATGTTCAGTGTTTCCCTTTGCTTCTGGCCCTGGGTCTGTCTCTGGAGCATGGGATAAGGGGTATGATCACGTTGTGAGCCCATGTCAGCCAGTGGATGTTGGCGTGTCCCAGCTAGGGGTTTGTGAATTGTCATTCCAGCTGGTGCGGGTCACAGCCTTTTGCAATGAGGACTGAGGTTTTTTTTTTGTTTTTTTTTTTTTTAAGATTTTATTTATTTATTTGACAGAGAGAGAGGTAGCACAAGCAGGGGAATGGGAGGCAGAGGGAGAGGGAGAAGCAGCCTCCCTGCTGAGCAGGTAGCCCCAGGCGGGGCTGGATCCCAGGACCCTGGGATCATGACCTGAGCTGAAGGCAGATGCTTAACGACTCAGCCACCCAGATGCCCCAGGACTGAGTTTTATTGCTGGCAAATTCAAAGCAGTGGTTGATACAATAATAGCAGAAAAGAAGGTTTGCCTTATTCCGGCCATTGTATATTTTAGCATTTGTAAATGTTAATTTCCTTAAGTAAATTGGCAATCGTTGGGTGTAGCAAGGGTGTAGCAAGGGTGGTGAGAATTTTGTTGAATCTTTTGGGTCCTGGTAAGGAAATCCAATAAGCCCGCACTCTTCTTGCGGCCTGCAAGTGGATTTGGACTCTGCCTGAAGAAGCAAAATTCTTCATGCTAATTTCTGCCTGGCAGCTGCCCCCGCATAAACATCGAGTTAATGAAGTATTGTATGATGACAATTATTTGTTGCAAAGGTACTAACCTGATTTGCTGGGGGAGGAGGAGGGTGGGAGTGATCCTTCCATGCAATCAGGGGTTTATTTATGAACCACTTAGATTGCGCCTGTGTCATTAAAGACTAATTTTCTCTTTCAGGAGGTAGAACCAGAAGTAGGTTTGCTTACCGCTGAGATGCAGCGGTTGTACTCCGCGAGCAGGCTCGCCGTAGGTGGGAGTCGCCAAGCACGCAGAGGGTGGCGGGGGGACTGTCCCCAAGGCCAGCAGGCACGTAGCTCCCCCACAACAGGATGCGGCCGGTGCCTCACAGCCCCTCTGCTGGGTGACAGCTACCTCAGCTCAGCCTGCCCTGGAGAAAGAGGGCCACCAGAACTCCCCATCTATGGAGTCACCTGTCACCGAGAATCGCCAGGCACAAGCAACCCACCCGTTTTTTAAGACTATATCGCTGCACACTAAAAACACTCTTCAGGTTCTAAGATAGGATTTGCAACTAAATTTAAATCACTGCCCTAAATTCAAGCTGCACGGACGGGCTGTATGCATGTTAGGCTCACCAGCTTCAGCCCGAGCAGAGTAGTCTTCCCACCGAGGGAAAGAAGCCTGTTGCAAAGTGGTATTTGAGAAAAATGCAGACCCCCCAAAATTTCAGGATTCTTCTGCCAAAACACAGAGTTAACATCCAAGGCTTCAGAGTACTCTACTTTTGGAGAGTACCGGTTTGCATGGCAAGATCAATGAGGGTACGTTTTTACCCCAGCTGTTTACTCTCAAGTACAACTTAAAAATGATGTCGCATAGGAAAGACTGACTGCTTTAGCTTAAGAGACTGTGGACTCTGAGAAACAAACTGAGGGTTTTGGAGGGGAGAGGGGTGGGGGGATGGGTGAGCCTGGTGGTGGGTATTAGGAGGGCACGTATTGCATGGAGCACTGGGTGTGGTGCATGAACAATGAATCTTGGAACACTGAAAAAAAGAAAAATTAAGATGTTAAAAAAAAAAGATTGCATAAGATCACCTTCTGATGAAAGCTGTGTTAATTCAGAAACTCCTATGCTATTGCACGTACGGCAGGTAACTAAGGCTTGAATTCCTTCTAGGGAGACGGAAGGAAGCAGTAGGACATCCTGGAGTGATTTCTAGAAGTGGGAGCCATGGCTTCTTCCGCTGGCCCCAAACTCATTGTGTGATCTTAGGCACATGCCTTCCAATTTCTAGGCCTAGCTTCCTGGCCTGAACAATGAGAAATTATGTCTGGGCCCCTTAAGATGAGACGCCGCTCGAAAACTCTAGGAATACCTAATTATGCTGTAGCCGAGAAAAAAATGTTCGGCATTTCATTTTCAAGTCTTACATCTAGAAATAGACTTTCCAAGTTTCTGTTGCTTGTTGAATCAATTTCGCATAGAGGAACTTCCACAGTAACACTGAAGAGGGGCAGTCCCTCTCTGCAGAAAGGAGGAACTCTTACGTGTTTCAGGATATCACATTTTTGTGGGTTTACACTGTGTTTTTCACAAGACCGTTTCTTCTTCCTTTTACTCTTGAACATAAAAATATTGTTAATAATTGGGGTGCCTGGGCGGCTCAGTCGGTTGGGTATTCAACACTTGATCTCAGCTCAGGTCTAGATCTCAGGGTCGTAAGATCAAGCCCTGTTGGGCGTGAAGCCAACTTAAAAAGAAAAAAAAAATATATATATATATATATATATATAAATACAAAAATATATAAATACCAATATATAAATACATAGAATTAAATATATATGAATACATACATAATATATATACATACATATGTATATATATGTACTATAAATGTGTGTATATATGTAACTATATATGTATATATCTTTATATAGTTAACAACTATGTCAGCCACCGGCCACAAGTGCCCAGTGTTGAGTTTGCCTGCATCAGAAAGAGTTAACATTTCTAGAGTGTTTTACTCACTCCCATCATAAATTTTGGATTTTGTAAGTCAATCGGCGAAAGACAATTATCATACGATTTCACTCATATGTGGAATTTAAAAAACAAAACAGGATCATAGGGGAAGGGAGGGAAAACTAAAACAAGATGAAATCAGAGAGGGAGACAAACCATAAGAGACTCTTAACTCCAGGGAGCTCTTAACTGAAGGCCGCTGGAGAGGAGGTGGGGGGGGATGGGGGACCTGGGTGATGGGCATGAAGGAGGGCACAGGATGTGACAAGCCCTGGGTGGTATGTCCAACTGGTGAATCACTAAACTCTGCCTCTGAAAGTAATAATACATGATATGTTAATGAATTGAACTTAAATTTAAAAAATAAAAATAAACCAATAAACTGTGGGTTTTACAACAAGGTAGTAGGTAAGTAGATGTTTTTAACCAGTCATACGAGGTTAACACACACACACACACACACAGGTATGGATGCACATGTGCTTACGTGTATGTGTATATATAAAATTCATGCTAATTTTCACCAGATGTTAAACCAAATTAGCATGCTCCTCTTAAATAATGCTCTAGAAATAACTGTCAGGCACAGCATATCCTATGTATATGACAGAAGTGTCAATGGGCAAAGGTCCAAAACTGCAAGATACCACCTTGACATCAACACTTGAAGCACTTTTCTTAATTTTCTACCTGTTTCACTTTAGACCCCAGTAAACCAGCCTTGCTATTATTGATCTTACAGTTGTAAAATGATTTGGCCTGAGTTTCCTAGGAGATTTTGTCCTGCGAAGGCTCCCCACGGTCTCCATAGTATTATGAAAGTCTCACATTTAAGAAGGCTGCTGTAAGCAAGTGTAGATTTGGAGAACTAGGGATTCCCTTCCCCCAACCTGACACAACTCCAGACAGTTTCTAGGGGTGTGTGCATGTGTGTGTGTGTGTGCGTGCGTGTGTTCCCCCCTCTTCTTTCAGTTTAAGCAAACAAAAGCAGTACATGCCAATTACTTATTTACAATTCCAACATACCTAAATAAGCTTCAATAAAAATATTTTAACCTGTTTTCTCACAGGAGCTATAATACCAGCCTTCGAGTTGTAATCAGCATCTGCCACAAGTCACATTGATTCTTAATTTGAGGTGAAATTCACTCACATGCTTATAAAATGGAACCGTTTTTAACAGCTGTAGTAGTATCATGTATGCGATGTACAAATGTTTATGTAGTTCTTTGTCTATGCTAGACACTTTGCTGAGCTCTCAGGACTGGAAAACCAAAAACCTAAATAAATAAACAAATACATAAATACTAACGGCTGTCACAGATACCCTGTCGTAGACGCTAGCTTCACCTAGATCTTGCTTCTTTGCCTTCTCGTCAGCTGCAGATCCTAGAATGCAAACAATATGTAAGAATGTAGAATGCAAACAATACGTAAGCCTTTAACCGTATTTTCTTTCTGTGCCAGGCCACTTTCGAACTATGCAGACGGTGTCCAGTGTGTAAAGAAGGTCGGCATTTATATAGCAGCGTTCCAATCTGCGAACAAAGAAGCTTCGTTTCCCTTAATTGAGCCTATCTTGCTCTTGAGCTCCAAGGAGCTTCATCTCTGTCAGTTAAAAAGTGACAAATTCCTCCAACAGGCTGTGCAGAAACGGATTTGCCGAAGCAGGCCCGAGGCTGCTATCTTTAGAAAGGCCCGCTTGCAAGATAGGTCCTCGGCTGACATCTGGGAATTTGGATTTGGGGAGGGTTCCCACCTTCCCCCGGAACTGATAAGAATGACTCTGTGCCCAAATGTCTTATGCAAACAATATGGCTTAGGCTGAACCCCTGCTTTCCTTTAGGGAGTCTGAAATTTTGCTACCTGCCAGGCAGACGGTGTCTAGGGGACCAACCCACAGTGAAACCTCTGGGCACAGGGTCCCTAGTGAAATTTCCTGGTCGACAACATTGTCCAGGTACTGGGTCCACTCACGGCTGGAGGAAGGAAGCATAGTCTGTGTGATGGGACGGGGATGGGGGGGTGGGGGGAGGACGCTGGGAAGCTTGTATCTGTTTTCCCCGCCCTTTGCCTCATGTACCTTTTCCCTCTGCTATAGTCAGAGTTCCACTGACTTCTGCCTGTCCTCCTAGTGAATCACCAGACCCGGGAGTGGTCCTGGGAACCCCCAACACACGTGTGATTAGTGTCCAATGTGCCAAGCACTTCTAGCAGCCGAGGGTATACACGCAAGCAAAACTAAAGTCCCTGCCCCATGGCGCTTACATTCTCTTTGGAGTGTCGGTTATTTTAAAAAAATACACCAGCAAATTACATAATGTGTTGATGGTAAGAGGTGCTCTGGAGAACAACAGAGCAGGAAAGGAGTATGGAATGCCAGGTTCGGGGCTTGCCATTTTGAATAGGGGAGTCACGGAAGGCTTTGAGTGAAGAGCTGAAGGAAATAAGGAAGTGAGTCATGGAAAAATCGAAGGACGGAGCTCTCTAAGCAGAGGGGACAGCTGGTGCCAAGGCCCTGAGGTGCAAGAGTGTTTGGTTCAAGAAGAGCAAGGAGGCCCGTGTGGCTGCAGGGCAGTGAGCATTGAGCAAGAGGAGATGGGTCAGAGAACTCTGGGGACTGCCAGCTTCCTGACTTTTAGTCTGAGGGAGACAGGAAGCCATTCACAGGTTACGAGCAGAAGAGTGACACTGAAAAGTTTGTTCTATAGTATGCTACTTTTTATGTAAGAAAGAAGGAAAAGAAAAGGAAATGTAAGAACTTGCTTGATTTGCAAAAATAACAGAGGAAAGATAAACCAGAAAATGAATAATATTAGGGAAAACCCTAAAAAGGAAAACACAATGGAATCTATGTGCATTTCAAATGAATAGCAAACCACCCTGGAGACGGGGGAGGGAGGAAGGGAGAAAAACAGCTCGAGTAACTTTTGAACATAGCGTTTCAATTATACACTCTACAGGAGACAAAAAGAACTCTAAACCAACGTTGAATTCTCATTAGTAGGCTTGCTTTTGCAATGGAATTATAACTGAGCCAAGGGGAAAAGCCAAACGTGGTAGCACCGGTCTTTTGCAGAGAAAAAGATATGTTACTGGGCCCCAAGTAAGGTGAGGAGAGAAAACTTCTCAAATCCACCTACCCTAAGGGTTGGGTCTAGGTGTGTTTAAGAATAAAGGGTCTTGATGACACTGGGTATGTAGGTAAAATGGAATATGCTGATTGGATGTAGAGAAAAGGGAGGGGCCGTCCTCTCTGAGCATGCCCACTCAGGAATCATGAGGCACGTTCGTTAACTGGCTGTGTAGGCAGGACGAGGGGAGTGGTTGTTGGAGCGTGTCGTCACAGAGGTTACTTTGGTTTACTCTTGGTCGGTTTGGTTCAACTGCAAGAATTCTTCCTGGTTTGCTTCAGTCTTCACTAGCCTTATTGGTGGTGAGTCAACGTATGCAAAACGGGCTCATAAACCAATCGGGTTATCCAGAGTCTCCCTAGCTGGAACAGTTAAAAGTTTGTTAACGTAATGTGTCCGTTTCGGAATGGCCCAGCCATACTTCCAACAAACTCTAGGATTGAGCCTAGATTGATTGTGGGTGCCAGGTTTCCCATGATCAGAAATGAGAGTTACAAATAAGGGAAGGAAATTGTAGACTGAAATCGGTGGTGCTGGGTTGAAATTGCAAGTATCACTATAAACTCCTGGTTTTTCAGCTAGGTAGGTAGAAAGATACGTGAATGGATGGATGGATGGATGGATGGATGGATGAGAGACAGACCTGTAGACAGAGATAAGCATGGATGTGGATTTGTCATGAACACTCCGTGCTGCCCAGATTCTTCTTAGGACTGTGGGGTTTGTCACCAGAAATGCAGGGATGTGGTTCATTAGCAGGTCTCAGCTGTCAGCCCTCTTCAGCATTGTCTGACTTCATGACCCCTTCTCTGGACAGCCTGCGCCCTGGGAATGATGGACGGAGGGCTCTGAAGGGCTGAACCTCTCACTCCAACTCAAAACAATTCGGAAGGACCATCCGGCATGGTCCACCCCACCCTCCCTACCCCACTGGGGTCAGCGGAGGCCTTGTAGATACCACATCAGAAGCTATCTTCTCCCTTTGCCCAGTCCTGCTTCTTTCACACTCCAGAGTTGTTCCTCCCAGAGTACTCCCTATTACGGTTTCTGATCCGAATGTTTGTCTTAGTCTTTGATTCTTAGGGAAGTCAACCTGCCACACAAACACACACACACACACACACACACACACACACACACACGCACATCCTAGCTATGTCTACTGAGAGGGTCAAGAAGCAATGACACCCAGTAGCAGTGAGTGTACCTTGTGCCCAAATATTTCTAGATGTTACTCTTCACTAAAAGGCACAAGAGCTCCTTGAAGAAATGGCTGATTCCTCGGTTGGAAAAGAAAAGATGAGCCTGAGGGGGCACCTGGGTGGCTCAGTCTGTTGAGCGTCCGACTCTTGATTTTAGCTCAGGTTGTGATCTCAAGGTGGTGAGATCGAGCCCCACATCGGGTTCTACGCTGGGTGTGGAGTCAGCTTGAGACTCTCTCTCTCTCTCTCTCTCTCTGCCCCTCTCCCATGCCCTCTAAATAAATAAATAAATGTCTCTAAAAACAAAAATTAAAAAGATGAGCTTGAAATATCAGAAAGAAGCGTTTATTCAAAGAAGGATGAGGCCATGTCAAAAGACACATGAAACAGCTTGAGGGTTTGCCACTGGCCAAATCTGGCATCATTTTAACCTCAAAATAAATACTATGAATAACAAATTATGACCCACTGAATGAAATAGGAATCTACGAGATCTATGAGTCTCCACGGTTGCAAGAAACAAATGAATAAATAAATGAACGAGAAGGAAAAGCTCTTCACTGTAGTAAACTACCAACAAATAAATATAGACAAAATGATGGAATGAGAAGAATGACCATTTGACAAAGAGCAAAGCAATGAGGGATTGATTGCAGCAAGAATCACTGATAGATGCTAAAAATTATTGGGTGAGAGTGTTTGGTGAACAATAGGATATGTATGCAATCTGGTAGTGTCCTTCCACAGGATAGTTACCGATTACGAAGGGGGAAATAGTAGCTTTACCAAGGGACACAGGGTAGACACCACGTTAACCAAGTGACCCATGTGAACTTCACCCATCATGGAGCCAAGTGACATCCCGCTCTCTGAAAGCAGGCGCTGAGAACACAACATCATTTTGATGGGATTCCAAAAACGCACAATGTCAGCCTAATCTGAAGAAACATTAGACACGCCCAATTGAGAGACTTTCTGCAGAATGACTGGCCTGAACTTGTCAACAATTTCAAGGTCATAGAACACACAGAGTGAGGAACTACTCCAGGTTAAAGGAAAACCTACAGCGGTTTGGCAATATGTGATCCCAGAGTGTGCCCGGACCGGATTCTTTTCTTCTAGGCTATCTTAGTTTTGCTATAATGGACATGATGGGGATAGTTGGCAAAATTTGAATAAGGTGCGTTGATTAGATAATTGTATTTATTAACTTCATTTCCTGATTTGAATGAGTTCTACTGTGGTTATTTAAGACAATGCCCTTGTTCTTAGGAAATACATAGTGTTGGAGGATAAGGGGGAATCATGTCTGCAATCTCTTCTCAAATAGTATAGAAAAATATTACACACAGAGAGAGACTAATGAAGCAAATACAGTAAAATGCTGACAGTTGGGTAATTTGGCTGAAGGGCAAACAGAACAGTTTCCGTAGAAGGAGTTCTTTGTACTAGTCTTGCAACTTCCTTCGTTTCTGAAATTATTTCAAACTAAAATATTAAAACTGGGGGGCAACTTTTGAACATCCTACTTGATAGCCTACAAAATTGAGGACATTGATCATCAGGGAAAATGAAGTGCTTGAGCCAAAACGTTTGAAAGTTTGACGATGTATGTTCATTAAGATGACAAATCCAAATGAGCTGAATCAGAAAATTAAATTAGTATGCTGGACCAAATTTTCAGTATTCCACTGTTATACAAAGATGCCATTTCAGATTGCATGCCATATAGTATATGGCGTAATGCCAAAAATATTTTAAAATATTGTCATTGGGAAAATGGAAGATAATTATACATATCAACCAAATTATTATAACTGAAGTGACTTGCTCTAGTTTTGGGATTATTAATGTTTCTTCAATGTTATTGTAGAGATAATTTAATATTTTTATTTCTATGTATTTTCTTACTTTAATATGGAAAAGGAAATGCAGAAATAATCTTAATTTACATCCCCATGCAATCACTACACAGATTTTTAAGATAAGTAATAAATTTAATAATTCATTTAAAGAAGAGAAGGAAATATCACTGAAATGAGTATACAGTCATTATCTGAATGTTTTCTACAATTATTGTAACTAATGCTTAATACTTTGTATATGTCAAGTTCATGCTTGCAAATATGTAACTTTGCTATCCCTGGAGTCTGAATCAATAGTTTTATTTTTCCATTAAAAATAATTACACTAACCTGGTATACATTACCATAATCAAGGCATTAAGTTTAGGAATACGTCATGTTGATATCTTATATCTCCTGATAGGATGGGATGAGAATGGCACTTCCCCTCTGTGCATCTGAGAAACTCACACTGAAGACATTCGACAAAATACCCAACAGGTACTCTTCAAAACTGTCAAGGTCACGAAAGGTGAAAGGAGCCAGAAAAACTGTCCCGGATCAGGGGAGACTCACAATACATGACAACTAAGTATAAGGTGGCATCATGAAGGGGATCCTGGAAGAGAAAAAGAATACTAGTGGGAAAAACTGGTGAAATTTAACAACAAAACGTCTATTATTTCATTAATAGAAATGTACCAACGTCACTTTCTTAGTTTTGACAAATGTACCCTGCTATCATTAGGGGAAATGAGTAAAGGGTATATGGAAACTCTCTGTACTATCTTTGCAAATTATTCTAAAATAATTTGAACATCTATTAACTCAAAAAGTACTTAATGCACCCCTGCTATTTGTCGAATAGATCTGAAAGGACTAATTGAGCCTGCTGAATACATTACGAAACAATGAGAATTCGGATTATATTAGCCCAGATGACATCCCATTCTCTACATTCTAGACCAGAGGAGAAAAATTTTTGCAAGCTTTGATTGGAGGTGGAGGAAACCAGATAATGAAACTACAGATGTAAAATAACAATCAGTAATGATTCTATTCACTAAGAGTTTTAAAGAATATCAACGATTCAGAGTTGAATTGATGGCCCAGAAAATAACCTCTGATTGAGGAAAAAAGGCCATGCTATTAGATTCTTTTTCACAAAGAGAGGGGAAAGTCGGATTTTTTTTTTTAACCACACATTAAGATCACTAAGATAAAATGCTTGGCTTCCTCACATCTGTGTAACTTTAGATTGTATGTCAGCTCGCCCTTTAGAAAGCCTGTGTAATACACAATTTAAGTCACAATCAGGAAGGTGGAGACCAAAAAAGAATGATATCCTTTTACTGAAATAAAAGGAGAAAATAGGAGAAGAAAATTCTGGGACTGGCATAATTTTAAAGAATTGGATCATTTGAGAACTCCACATTTAGTTTTAAGATCGGTATTGCTAGTTCAAAGAAACTCATTTAGCCTAGTTCCGTTTTGCTATAGGTCCTTTTCTGTTTGTTTTAAAGTTAAAAGTCTAGCTAAGTCCCCCAAAAATGAAACTGCCAGCGTAACAGTCTAATGATTTTTTTTAAGTATGTAGTAAAAATAAAATGCCATGCAGAAATCGTCCTGATATAGAACTACAGTCCATGTTTGATCGTCTAGACTTGTCTAGATTGAGTGGTAGTCTCTACGCATGGTCTAGAAGTGCCTTTCTGCTCTTGAGTTTTCATGCCACTACTTGGCTTAAATGAGTAGCTATGACTTTGCTGAGTAGACTGTGGTCTTGATGGAGGAAAGCTTTGGCAGACCTCCTTTCCAAGAGCCCAGGGCAGAAGTGCATCTAGGACAGCTTACACCGCATTCAATAAAATGATGAGTCAAGACCAATCACAACAAAGGTAGTCCAAAATCAATGTTTTCTCACGTATTAATTTAAAAAAACAAAAGGAAAAATATAAATGTGAAGCCAGCAGGGTACTTAAGGGAAGGGAACAGAGTGAGATCAGAGATTGTGTTTACCCATCCACCGCGAGGAAGATGGGCACAAAGATCCCTGATGTCGAGAGAAATCTGCTTTTCTCTGGAGTACCCCCATTCTTGAAAAGAATCCGGTGTTGGGTGCTCACCACTCTGTCTGCAGACCAGAAGCTGGCTGTGATGAAATGTAGGGAGACTTGGGGCTTTGGCCTTGGTTAGGAAAGAAATTCAGGCTCCATTGGTGAATTCTAGCAGTTAGGGAAAAATTAAGACCAGCCCTACATAAACTGTTCCAGAGAACACAAGAGAAGAGAACACTACCCAGCTCATTCTGTGAGGTTGGCATTATCCTGATACCAAAACCAGACAAAGATGTTACAAGAAAACAGCACTATAGACCCATATTCCCGATGAGCATAGGTGCAAAAATCTTTCACATAACCTTGTAAAATCAAATCCAGCAATATGGAAAAGGAAGTTAGATCTGTTTGTATTTCCTTTAAAAGTAAAAAAAATATATTTTTTTGGTAATTTGTTTTAAGCATCACATGCTTCGTACAATGTTATGTAATTCTTTCTTCCGAAAGGGAAAAGTTTTACTTTTCCTTTGTGCAGACCAGCCAAGGAGATGGCAGAGCTTCCTTCAAAGGCCATTGATACTTCTTTTTTTTTTTAAGATTTTATTTATTTGTCAGAAGGAGAGAGCACACGTGCATACCCACACACAAGCAGGGGGAGGGGCAGGCAGAGGGAGAAACAGGCTCCCCACTGAGCAGGGAGCCTGATGAGGGACTTGATCTCAGGACCCTGGGATCATGAACTGAGCCAAAGGCAGACGTTTCACCCACTGAGCCACCCGGACATCCCAGCCATTGATATTTCTATGGTGGTCAGAGACCTCGCAGAAAGAACTCTCCGTTCTCTATGACTCTTAAAGAGAATATGCACATGGCCTCTGATATCATTGCAGAGCACGTTTTTTTTTTTTGTAATTTTGCATCATTTTATTTCATTATGTTATGTGCTATAATCCTCTGAACTTTATGAAACAGAAAACTAAGTGTATCTCCTACTGTATGTTAAGGGAAAATGTCTGCTTTATATTTCGATACTGCTTTCATTTAACTTATCTCATTTAAATCTTTTAACAACCCAGGCTCAACAGGGGACTGGTATTACTCTGTTTTACAGCTCTGAAAATTAAGCCTTGGGTTGTGAACTCGGTATATCTTGCAAGGTCAGAACTAAAATCCACCCAAGTACAGCTTGCTAGCCCATCAAGTTGAAGGTTGGCAATCTTCACTGAGCACGTTTCCATTTTGCCTGGACGGATGTTCATGAAAGAGTCTATGTGAGAACTTCTAGAAGAATGATCTTACAGTCGAGGGATAAAAACTGTTGCAGGCTAGGTTACCAGCAACCTACTGTTTCACTTTGCTCGTAAGCCCTTAGAGAAAGCATCCTTTTTTTTCCTCTCCAAAAATGTCACAGACGTTGCCAATGTAAGACACACTTGGTGTGTGTATGTAATGACACATTCTTCTACATGAAAATCTCTTTGGCATGAGACAGCTGGTTCCTGCCTTTGTATCTGAAACTACATGTTGGTATTAGAGGAATAACCTCGAATAGATCCTGCCTTACTATTTGTCCTGGGGCACTGAGATGTTAGTATTATAATTAACAAGGTTCAAAGGATTTTCAAGTAATTAGAACATATGGTATTTTAAAAAATAAGGAACCTGAGCTTGGTAGAGCTTAAAGACTAGAAGAACTCCCTACCACTTTTCCAGTAACCTCCTTGTCCAAGTACAAATACCTGTGAGGCATTATTTGGGGAAATAACCTGAATACTTAATTATACCTTGAATTGACAGATCAGGTAGAATGATATTAATATTTATCCTTTGAAGTACAACTAATGGAGTTTCAGTCTACTCGTAGTGAAGCCCCATATCGATGTGTTATTTCCTTGGTTAGTTTAAAATACTTCATTAATGGGGCACCTGGGTGGCTCAGTAGGTTAAGCCTCTGCCTTTGGCTCAGGTTATGATCTCAGGGTCCTGGAATCGAGCCCTGCATTGGGCTCTCTGCTCGGTGGGGAGCCTGCTTCCCCCCCTCTTTCTGCCTGCCTCTCTGCCTACTTCTGATGTCTCTCTCTCTGTCAAATAAATAAGTAAAAAATCTTTTAAAAAATAAAAATAAAATAAAATACTTCATTAATATTTTAAGTAATGCTGAGGAACGATGACGCTTGACGGTTTTTAAGAATTATTTTTAGATAACAAAAGCAATGGCCACTCATGTAAATAAAGTTCTAAAATAAAGAAAAATAGGTAGTTCGTTTCTACCCTAATTGCTTTTTTTTTTTTTTTAAAGATTTTTTTACTTGTTTGACAGAGAGATCACAAGTAGGCAGAGAGGCAGGCAGAGAGAGGGAGGGAAGCAGGCTCCCCACTGAGCAGAGAGCCCGATGTGGGGCTCGATCCCAGGACCCTGAGATCATGACCCGAGCCAAAGGCAGAGGCTTTAACCCACTGAGCCACCCAGGCGCCCCTCTACCCTAATTGCTTTTATAGATTCCTACCAATGTAAACAATCACAGTCAACATCCTGGGATATTTCCTTCCAGGTTATGTTCCTGTGTAGATTTGGTGCGTGTTTTACACTCGAGTGATACTATTGCCCTGGTTCTTAACCTTGCACGGGCAGTGATGGAAGGAGGGAGAGGAGGAGCTATATGCCATCCTCCCAAAGGCTCAGCCACCTCCACTGGCAACTCGGGCACATTCCGTCTGCTCTGTTCTTTTCTTATGTTACTTTTGATGAATACGGACGATGCTAAGCCCACACGCGTTGGTCACACTCAGAGGCTCGCAGGAGAGTCTATGCAATAAGGAGACGAAGGCCGAGAGCACCCTGAAGGTAAGCACCTGAGAGTCAGCCCCAGTGGAGGTTTTTAAAACCGTCTACACGGGACTTGCCTTCTCTCTGGGCCACCGAGGCTGGTAGACATTTCCCTGCTTCTGAGGCCCACGTGACACTTCGTTTTCCATGATAACAATGAGAGGAAGGAGAGCGCCAAACTGGACCACAAGCAGATTGCTGAGAGGCAGCAAAGCGTTCCCATCAACTGGCCATATGTAGTCTCTTTAGCGGGAGGATGGAAAGGTTCCTGAGACGAGCATGCAGGCCACGGGATGCGGACAGTCTCAGGGATGAGGGCAGCAGTGGCCAGCAGTGAACTCTTTCTCTAGTTTGATTTCTTTGATTTTTAATTTTTAAAAATTTATTTATTTATTTATTTATTTATCAGAGAGAGAGAGAGCACGTGAGCACAAGCAGGGGGAGCTGCAGGCAGAGGGGGAAGCAGGCTCCCTGCTGAGCAGGGAGCCGGAGGCGAGACTCGATCTCAGGACCCTGGGATCATGACCTGAGCTGAAGCTGAAGGCAGATGCTTAACCAGCTGAGCCACCCAGGCATCCCAAGTTTGATTTCTTTTAATGACAATATGCAGTGAGGGCTCATATAGCTCGGAAAACACTGCAACGTGGAGGTCAGGCCAGTGAGGAGTGGCCGACCCCTGACAGAGTTCACTTCCACCCCCTCTAGTTGGAAGTTGATCACAGCAATCACATTGTCACTGCAGTTAAAGGCCCGAGTCTTAACCTTCCTCCTTCGGGCCCCCCAGATAAGATTCCAAGTCTGAAAGCCTCTCCTGTGACAATTGATTTAGAAAACAGCAAAAGCGTGTAAAAGGGACGCCACGGACTTTTATAAAATGTTTACACTTCTTTCGAATGCATGTTAGATGGTGCTCTGTGTGTTATGTGGTGTTACTAGGTTACATGCTGGACAGTTTTTTTGTCTTTTTTTGTTTTTACCTAAAAAATGATCATTCTTTTTTGTTTTGTCTTCGTTTCGTTTCGTTTCGTTTTCTCTTAATTCAATTATCCAGGCCACCTGGGTGGCTCAGTCGGTTAAGCATCTGCCTTCAGCTCAGGTCATCATCCCAGGGTCCTGGGATCAAGCCCCAAATCAGGCTCCTTGCTCATGGGGAATCTGCTTCTCCCTCTGCCTGCCCTCCCCCTGCTTGTGCTCTCTCTCTCTGTCTGACCAAAAAAAAAACCAAAATCTTAAAAAGTTCTCTAAATTCCATCAGCCAACATATAGTCCATCATTAGTTTTTGTTTCAATATTCAGTGATTCATTAGTTGTGAAAAACACCCAATGCTCATTACATCACATGCCCTCCTTAATGCCCATCACCCAGTTACCCCATCCCTCCACCCACCTCCCTTTCCACAACCCTCAGTTTGTTTCTCAGAGTCAAGAGGCCCATATAGTTTTTCTCCCTCTCTAATATTTCTTCCCTTTCAGTTTTCCCTCCCTTCCACTGTAGTCCTCTGCACTATTTCTCATGTTCTACATATGAGTGAAACCATATGATAATTCTCTTTCTCTGACTGACTTGCACAAAAATGATCATTCTTAAACTGAGGGATATTCTACAAGGTCTGTACTCTTCACAATGCCCATGAGACCCTGACAAACTGTTCCAGGTCAAGGGAAGGTAGGGAGACTTGACAACAGCATGCAATGCATAATCAGAGTTTTTCTTTTGCTAGAAAAGACAATTGGAACAATTGGTGAAATATGAGTAGGGTCTGGGTATTAAACAATAGTATTGCACCAATCTAAACTTCCTGACTATGATAATCATATATGATTCTATAAGATAATATCCTTATTTGGGGATATTTGGATAATTTGGATTAATACTTATGTTTGAAGTATTTAAGTTAAAGGTAGCCGCATGTCTGTAATTTACTCTCGTACAATTCAGTAAAAAAGTAGATACAGAGAGAAATGTTAATATTTGAGGGCTCTCTTGGGAAACTCTTTTTCTATTCTTTTCTGTAAGTCTAAAATTATGTCAAATAAAAATTTTTCAATAATACAAGATAGCTTTTAAAACCTTAAAAAATGTTTAAGATGCTCTTGTTAACATTACATAAATATCCCAAGGCACCACTGTAAATACTTAGAATAGTTTTAATTATTGATAATATGTTTTGCTTTTCATGACACACACTAAAATTCTAACGGCAAAACACAATTTAACATATACAGTAAATAATGATCTAACTGGTCTTACTCTATGAACATCACCAATTGGTTCAGGCATCCAGTAGCAGGAATTGTCCCCCAAGAGAACTGATGTCCACATCAGGACCTCAAATGGATGATAAAGGCACATGCCATAGAGGAGAATTTAAAGGAATATCATTTTACCACTGTACATTTGAATATCACTTTTTCTGTTCTATGTGTTTTTGCCTATATTATTTCATTTTATACCTTACATTCATGTACTATCTTAGACTTTTTCAAGTAAATGTTTTTCAAGTAAATGTTTTCACAGCTAGATGAGATTATATATATATGAAGCTGGTTAAAAATAACTACAGATGAGATTTAAATTATATATATATTTGAAGCTGGTTAAAAATAACTACAATCTGAGAAAGACCTCTTACTGACTGGGGCTAGCAATGGGAGAGGAGAATTGTGTTATTCTAAAAGCACCCAGAAATATACCTTAGTCTTCATCCATCACAATCCTCAGATCTGACACCTGTCTTGGGCAATCTGTTTATGATAAATCAAAATATCTTTTAGTCATGACAAAAACAATGATATCAACCCCAGCGGAATCTTGTGTTTGTAAGTATGTTTGTCCTAATCTATTACAGTGAGGCTAATTAGAATTTTGTATCACAAGACTCTCTCCATCTAAATTACACCCTGAGACGAAGAGATTTGGTGTTCAAACATTGTCTTCCTTGCATTTACTTGCACCGTTCCTTGGTGACCAGATTCTGAGAAACAGATGAAAAAAAGAAAAAAAGGTCTTTTTAGGTTGATAGAAAAGGAAAAAAAAATAATAACGGATTTTAACTTTCAGTATCTGGAAGGGAAAGTGGGTTCAAATGTAAGGATTTCTAGCTGAGACAATTTGTCAATTATTTACATGTTTAATTCTCCTGGATTTTATCTTTAAAATCTGAGGAAAAGAAACGCAGTAATTTTTAACAATGGATGTCATTCAGACTCTGTGTGATGTCACTAGTGTGCCTAAAGCCTCCCCTTTGCCCTCAAGTTCATTCCCTCTGCCCCCTGCTGTGGCCACAATCCCTTCAAAGACTTTTGCGCTGGCGACTTCCTTTACCAGGAAGAGTTTCCCCACAAACGTTCATCCACAGGACTCCACCTCACCATTCCTTGCTTTTTTTTTTTTTTAAGTAATCTTTGCGCTCAACATGGGGCTCCAACTCACGACCTTGAGATCAAGAGTCTTACCCTCTACCCACTGAGCCAGCTGCGCGCCCCTTGCCTTCTTTGAGTCTTGCTTTTGTAACTTTCTCCATGAGGCTTCCATAGCCAATCTATCCCAAATTGCAAATCATACCCCACCCCAACCCCTCTGCTTCCTGTCCCCCTTCCTTGCTTCTCTTTTTTGTTTAACATTTACAATTTACTTGCTTATCTTGTTTATGGTCTGTTTCCTTTCCTGGAATGTAAGTTTCATGAGGTAGCTTTGTTCTTTGCTCTATCACCAATGCCTGGCATATCATTCATTTGTTGAATAAATGAGTGAATGCTAAAGACCAAATAAAGGTTCATAGCATTGAGTAATAATAATAATAATGATAATGATAGCCATGAACAAATTTATGAACTGTGCATTGCCAAAGCTATCAGTTATAAGTATTTTGTTTGCTGGTTTGTTTACCTTTACTCTTTTGCTGCTTTTAGTGTGGACAAATATAACATTATGTTCTATTTCCTAGTAGTGAATTCCGTAGCAGACCTGCAGCTCAATTTATATCCTGTAAATGGGTGCTGGAAAGAATTGTACTTTAGCTAACAAGCTACTATATTGTTCAGTGAAGATAGGAACCAAACCTCCATTGATGAGCTATTAATAGCTCTTTCCCCAAGTCAACGTTAATAGACATGTATTTGAATTTACTCATTATATGAAAATGGACAAAGATGTGAAATGTATGTGGGAAGAGACAGTGCTGCCTTTTTGAATGCTATGGACTACATAGTGTCCCCCACATTTCCTATGTTGAAGCTGTGGCCCTCAATGTGATGGAATTTGGAGGTGGGGATTTGGGAGGTGATTAGATTTAGGGGAGGTCAGGAGGGTGGGGCACTCGTGATGGGATTAGTGCCTTCTGGGAAGCGACATCAGAGAGCTTGCTTCTTCTCTCTCCATCACGTGAGGACACATGAAGAGAGCAAACCAGGAACTGACCATGCCGGCACCTTGATCTTGAACCTCCCAGCCTCCAGAACTGGGAGACAATACCTTTCTGTCGCTTAAACCACCCAGTCTATGGTGTGTTGCTATGGCAGCCTGAGCGGACGAAGACACGGAACAAAATTACAAACCAAACCGTCGAAGATGGGAAATAAGAAGCAAACATCCCACGTAGTGTGGGTCGCTGGACTTCTTTCCTTTCTCTAGAATGACTCTCTTGTGATGACTACTATTGCTGCCGCTCTGCTCCCAGGGGTGTCCTGCTTTAGAACTCAGACCCGAGGGAGGCCCTAAGGCCATTCTCACCATAATCTGTGCAAAACTAACACTGGGCTGGGCTGTTTGGGCAAGTTTTATAAATGGGTAGGAGATAACCAAGGGTCACTTCACTAAATCTAGGTAGATCAGCTCACGACCTGGTTTGCTCTCTGGGCTTCACAGTACCCATGCAGACTTAGCTCTTGGTGGACACCAGGCGTCACACCAACCGCCGAGGAACGTCTGCTCAGATACCTCTTTCCCCCCTGCCCCCCAAGTCTGGACCCGCAGGAGGGCGGGATCTCCCGCTGTGCCGATCTGGGAAATGCTCACAACCCCCACCTAATAACTGCACGATTTCCGGGCTCCAGGCCTGAAATATGTGTTGTGGAGGGAAATGTAGGGCTAGGATCTGAGGTCCAGATCCTTCATGGGCGAGACAAGACTTCCTCCCCTCCCCCTGGGACATCACGGCTTCCTGCTCAGTTCTCCCAGGAATTCTGAACACGGGAGAGGGGAGAAAGCAATTGCTGGAGTGTGCTGGTTACTTATAGCCACGGAGAGACTGCCAGGGCCGCTTGGGCCTGTGCTGTGTTTCGTGGCTCCCAATGGCATCCCCAGCATTCACCCAGCCTCCTTCAAGGTCAAAATGATGGCGAACCTTATTGTGAGTGGATGAGCGCCTGCATAGCACCAGACTCGAGAAGCAAGTGTAAGGGCACATGCCTAATTCTGGACCATCCCCATCAACGAAAGCAAGGCATCAAAATATTAAACGAAACCTTTCTGTTGTTACACGAAATGTACTAAGTCAGAAGTGATTTCCCAGCTCTGAGCATCTCTCAGCTAAATGATCCATGCCCAAGACGTAAGCATTACTACAAAATGTGACCTTGCAGGGCATACTGGTAGTGAGAAGAAAAGCAAATAGAGAAGGGAATAGTATTCCAGAAGACAAGACAGCTGAGAAACATTAGTAGTTGGAGCTTTTTCATGAAGGTTTTTCTTGCTGTTTGTAGTTTTCCTAACGTTCATAGCATTAGCTATACATTGGGAACTCCCCAAGCATCTCGTGCTCTCTTGATGTGTCTCCAGAAATTCACGGTCAGTATTTGATGATGTCACAAGGTTTACGGCGCATTGCATTCACCGTACAAAAGTAAAACATCACCACTCATAGGAAATGCCTGGAAAAGTTACGGGTACTTGGTGGCTTTCCTGTCTTTTCCAAGTAGTCTACCGTGAGCGTGAACTACTCTCACCACAAAATAAAATCATGTAAACTGCCCGTTAAGATGAAACCATTTTACACGTTCCAGAGTTTGGGAGGCAGGGCGTTGTCTCTTCTCCATCCCTTCCTCTACTCCTCAAACCAGCAGTTTGGGAAACGAGATGCTCTGCTTAGATGGGAGGCCAGGATCAAATTAAACCACTCCTGGTTTTACAAGTCCAATATGTCCAATGAGAGCTTTCGGCTCACTCAACACATTCTAACCCACTTGTGCTCCATGAAGCATTGCTTATGAGAATATTCAGCTTGAATAATGTGTGGAAGCAAAAAGGATGGATTTTGAGGCAGCCACGGAATGTTCTTCCCTCCCTGCTCCCACAAAGGAAGGTGGAGAGGTAAAAAGAGAAGGGCTTTTTCTTTGACCCAGCGCAGGGTGTCTGCAGGGGTGTGGGCGGGCGGGGTTGAGCGAGAAACGAGCAAGGACAGGTATCCGGCCGGCGGGACCAGACCTTGTGCTCAACCAGAAGAAAAACTCTGCAGCCAGTCGACCGTCATGTCACATCCTTCAGTTATTACCTAGTGTTCGGTCTTGAGCCCTAGTCGAGGAGACAGAAAACTGTGAGTGCTTCGGGTGTGTTCGAACCGCCAGGATTCCACCGGCTTAACGGGTTCTACCCCTTAGTTACTGGTTTCTGTTTTAAAATTCTTCCTTCGTGCAGCGGCTCCTTCTACTTCGCTGGTTAATTTTACTCCTTTAAGAGGGGATAGCTAGTTGTCAGCAAAAGAAGGCAGACACGGATAACAGGTAGCTAATTCTGGCTAATTCTGAACTGCGTCGTCACGGCTCTGGATCCGATACCTTGCCACCCCCAGGCCCGGGGGTTCAGAGTCTCTGATTTTGCAGTGAGACCCAGCTGGGGCTCGAAACTGGCTCCAGACATTTAGTAGCATCACCAGATGGTGGGATCCTCTTAGGAAGTAATTCTGTGGGCTTTCTGTTCCCTAACCAGGTCTTCGAACATAATGTGTTTCTACCCCCAGCGAACTCAGCCTTCTCATTCCCTAACTAACCAGTTTCTATCTCTACTCTAGGAAGAAATTAGGAGAGGAAGAGAGGGAGCAGAGAGAGAGAGAGAGAGAGAGAGAGAGAGAGAAGGAGAAGGAGGGAGGGAGGAAGAGAGAGAGAGGGAGATTATGGTCTCCTATTTTCCATATATGCTAGTAGAAGCCATTATTTTTCTTCTCAGTTATCAGGATTTCTCCCACCTCCTCAAGTACTATGTTCATGTTTTTAGCTTTGTTTGGTTTTAAGAAACCTGTCACCTCAGGGCACCTGGGTGGCTCAATGGTTAAGCATCTGCTTCAGCTCAGGTCATGATCCCAGGGTCCTGGGATCCGGCCTCATGTCAGGCTCCCTGCTCAGTGGGGAGTCTGCTTCTCCCTCTCCCTCTGTCCCCCTCCCCGTTCGTTCTCTCTCTCTCTCTCAAATAAATAAATAAAAATCTTAAAAAAAAAAATTCATCTCCTCCTTAGGCTTATCTGGTGATTCTTTTTTATTTATTTTTTATTGAACTATAATTAGCATACAGTGTTATAGTAGTTTCAGGAGTACAATATAATGATTCAACAATTCTATACATTACTCAGTGCTCATCACAATAAATATGCTCTTAATCCCCTTTATCTATTTCACCCATCCCTCCACCCACCTTCCTGGTGATTCTTAATTTCAAAAACAATTGGAATCTTTATCAACCATCCCATAGCAGGAGCATAATCTGGGTTTGGGTTAGACGTATCCCTGCCAAAACCAAAAATATAAATTATTTTCAAAGTGGTTTCTCAACAAAACAAGTGTTTGGTTTTGGTCGTGGCTTATTTTGTCTTTTTTATTTTTGTTTTCGGTCACCCAATATTTCTCCCTCTCTATTCATTTCCATGCCTTGTCCCCTTTGATTTTATGAGCTTCCAAAAGTTGTGCACTCGATTCCCTTTTGTGTAAGTTAGCCAACTTTTGGTTAGCTGGCTTTGGGTTAGCCAGCTTAGTTGTTCATAAACAAAAATATTAACCAATACACCTGGGCCTCATCTTGGCTCTCATCTCTTCTTCCTGTCCTAAATTTGCTAGTGCTTAAGCACAGATTAGATAACAGTGATCCAAATATTGTCTCCCAGATAAATTTCCCAAGCAGTAAACTGGATTTAAGGCAATGAGGAACAGGAGTTGATATGAGAGAAGAATATTTCAGCAATAGGATATCGCGAGGTACATTTGTAAGACACAAAGAAAGCTGTGAGTGCGTAAGTCTGCCTGCGACACTGGGGCTAAGGACTTTGACTACTTACGATTTTACCCATAGTTGGCTTTAGTGAAAGACTGTGATAAGAGCCTTCTGCTCCAATGCCCTTCCTATTTCTTCAGCAATAAAAGCCACTGGGAGGGAGATCATTGAGATTCAGGAAAAGGGGTAAGACCAGAAGCCATTGGCAAGCAGTAGCTGAGCTGATCTCCTTCTTGCAAATACTGGGTCATTCAAATGCTGTCATGAGCACATCTCTGCTGCTCTTTACAGCAATATTGGGGGGGGGGGCGGAGCAGAGCAGATATTGTGGTTTTTATTTTACTGTTGAAAACACCGAACTTCAGAGAGAGGAAGTAGGTTTTCTGAGGGTCCAAGGCTGAAACCCACATCTTCTCATTTCTCCCATAAAGAAGCAAAGAGGTAGGCTGACTAATGTACTGGCAAAAAAGAACAAGTAGTAAATGAATGGAAGAGTAGTAGTAGGCTTTGAATTATTAAGAGCTATTACCGAGGTTACCCCCTGTTAGGTTCTGAGATAAGTCCCTAACCTTCAAGACGGGGATAACATCTGGTTGCGTGAGAGAAGGGACTGGAAGCACAGCAAGGGCTCAATTAACGTTTAATGAATGAATAACGCACGAGATAGGGTGCACTATAGCAGAGGGGGCCTGTAAGACGTTCCGATTCCGCACAACCAGTAAACAGAAGCCTCTGGAGAGGATTTATACGAAAGCTCTAGATCAAGCTCCCCGGCTCAGTGGTCAATGGCAAAAACTTTTATACTCAGATTTTGTTTTTCAACTGACGAGGTCTAAAATGAGGAGCAACCGTCCCGCCTTCCAACGACCCACTGTGGCAAACCCCAGGAGGAAAGAGTTTGCTTTGGGCTTGGGGGTGGCTCCCTTTCCTTTCTGCGTGCACCTCTCCGGAAAAGCGTTCTTGGAGCGATCCAAGGCTTACTGGAGACCGGCGGCACCTCCACCCCGACTGAGAGGCGCCCCCGCCTCGGAGCCCCGGGCGGTCGCCCGCTCGGAGCAGCGTCGCCCAGCGGGCAGAGGCGGCGGGTGCGTCCCGGAGCCACCCTCCTCGCGCAGCCCCTCGGCGTCCGCAAGCTGCCACCTCGCGGGGCGGCGGGGGGAGCTCGGCTGGCAGGTCCGGCCGCGGCCGAGCGGGCGCCGCTATTGGCTGGCCGGGCGGCGGCGGAGGGGCGGGGCCGCCGTGATTGGCGGGGGCCCCAGCCGAAGGGGGCGGGGCGACTATATCAGAGGAGTCCCTGTCGCGCCGCAGGCAGTCGGGCTGCTGGAGTGCGGCGCCGCCGCGGAGACCCGGGCAGCCGGCGGGCGGGCTGGCGAGGGGGTGGCGGGGAGGAGGGCGCGGGGGGCCGCGGGGCGCGGGGCAGCGGGCTGCGGCGCGGCAGCCTCCCGGGGGCCAGCCTCGCCGAGCCCGGGGCTGGGTCTGAGCGGTGGCGAGGCGGCAGCCCCGCGCACACCAAAGAGGAGGCGGCTGTGGCGGCAGCGGCGGCCCCAGCCATGCTGTGCTATGTGACGAGGCCGGACGCGGTGCTGATGGAGGTGGAGGTGGAGGCGAAAGCCAACGGCGAGGACTGCCTCAACCAGGTGACGACGAGGGGCCAGGCGGGGGTGGGGGGGGCGGCCGGTCCTCCGAAGCCGAGGGGCCTCGCGGCGGCACCAGGCTCCCGGGAGCGCGGCTTGCCGCGGGGGTGGGGGGTGCGGGCGGCGCTGCGGCGGCGGCCGGGGAGGGGGAGCGCGCCCGGGGCGCCCGGCCCGCGCCCCCTCCTCCTCGCGGCCGTGGGACACGCGGTCCCTGCAGGCTGGGAGCGCGTGGGGGGGGGGTGCCGAGGACGCGCGCGGCGGGCCTGCTACCCTGCCCCCCCAACTCCGCACTTTCCCGGAAGAAGGCGGCCCAGCACACCTGCCGCAGGTGTGTGCATGATGCCGCCTGTTAGGTCCCGGCGGGGTCTGGCAGTGCCAACTGAGTCCCGAGATGAGGCGGCTGCTGGCGGTCGCAGGTCCCTGGGGTTGCTTGGCAGACAAGCGGGGCCCTTGTCTCTTGCTGCTTCTCAAATGGACCGTTCACCTGCACCTCCCCGTTTGTGGGCTCGAGAGAACCGTGGGTTTTGGTCATCCACTCCGTTGCCTTTAAAGCACGCATTTCCTTAGGAGTAGAGAAGAATGGTTCTAAACAGTGCATGTTGGTAGGACAGACAGCAAATTTGATCTCAAGTGGAAAGCTGTGCCCTCACACCCTCTAGACCTGAGATGTTTAGAAAACCTCTTGTAACAAGCTTAGCTGACACTTGTGGCGTGTTTCCTCAATGTGTTTGTTTTTTTGGAGTCCAGATGGTTAAAATTGTCCAGATAATCTGCCAGATCAGCTGTGCAGATTGTGCTGGTGGAGGAAATTCCAGTGATTGGAATAAGAGGGAAAATACCCTGTAGATTCCCTTCCTCAGCCATTCTGGAAGGCTACTTTTGAAGGCTCCTTTTTCTCTACTGCAGTGGACCATGTAGTGGGTGTTAAAGGAAGCACAAGCCTCTCTATTGGTTCAGCAACACCAGGATCTTAGAACTTTGTTCTTACAGCTTAAGACCGGCATTGTAACGCCTTTGTTGAACTTTGTGAAAAGCAAGCAGGAATCTTAGACCCAGATGGTGTCCTCGGGTTTGCTTGAACTCCATGAACCATTTCCTCATCCATGTTGCCTTCATTTTTGTTCTAGGTGTGCAGGCGGTTGGGAATTATAGAAGTTGATTATTTTGGACTGCAATTTACGGGTAGCAAAGGTGAAAGTTTATGGCTAAATCTGAGAAATCGGATCTCCCAGCAGATGGATGGGCTAGCCCCTTACCGGCTCAAACTGAGAGTCAAGTTCTTCGTGGAGCCTCATCTCATCTTACAGGAGCAGACTAGGTAAAGTGACACTGAAATAAACCAATGTCAGATAGACCTTTGATTCCATTTAGAAGAAAGGGCAGTTGCCGCTCCCCAGCGATGTTCACAGGCAAATGTGTTTGATACAGAGTGAGCTGGTTCATAACTGAGAAGTTTTCCACGGCCCAGCCCTTTTGTTGAGGTGAACAGGGAGCCGCCCAGTTGGCCTGGGGTACATTTTTCTAGCTCCTGTGGTTTTTCTTGTCTTTGTAAACAGTGAGGGAACAGGGTTGAACACTTACAAACACTCAGGTTCAGTGCCACAATGCAGGGAAAAAAAAAAAAGGTTAAAACCCCAACTGACTTCCTGATAGGGGCATATACTGCCCGATAGTAACCTCTGCCTCAGCCGAGTTACTACAGGTCATTGCAGACTGTTCTAACAGAAAGCAGGAAACAGTTCCTCTTGGGTTACTTAAACTTAGTCAACTTCAGCCTAGTGTCAGATTACAATATGCAGCAAAGAGCTCTGTCCGACTCTGCAGGATTTTAGAAGTTTTTAAAAAGTTTCTTGAACACTTAGTAAGAGAACTTTGTAAGGACAGTGTAACCAAACTCCAACCTACAGATCTGTAACACATGATTGTTTAGGTTGTTGAATTTATCTCTTTACTTCTAGAAAACCACCAGCAGTGGTAGACAACTGGGGCATGTCGTTTCCTTTTTCAAACAGAAAATGTTTTCTCCCCTGGACTGACTGTAATACTTCTCAAGGATGAGCCAAATTAGGAAACTGGCGTTCAGTATTTATTGCTGAAATGTAAGAGACCTAAATCATATAGCGGCATGTTACCCAAAAAAAGAAAGAAAGAAAAAGAAAATGACTTTTAAAACAACAAACTTTGGATCTGAGTTCTAATATTTTTCATAGTCCTTTGTTTTGGAAATTTGCCATGCACGTGAAAAACGTGAGTGTGACAATCTCGAGTAATGATAAGTGAGCAAATCCTTTAAGAGTTGTTAGCATGTCATTTTTTTGGTCCTCTGATAGAAACCTACTTTGAAATACTGTTCATTTGAATTTGAAATGTCTCTTTTACCTTGCTACAGAACTTTAAAGGGTGAGGGAAATGTTCGATTTTGTCTCTGGGCAAGTATATTGCATTCTTAGGGTTCCTGAAAATGTCTTGCAAAATATTCACATGATTGCATGTTTAAGGATGTTTTAGCTGTTTATATTAATCAGAATAGGTTTTGTTTGTTGGTTGATTGGTTTTTTAACTTAAAGCTGATTGGTGAAAGTTTCCACTTTGTGCTTCAATGTGATAACTTGGAGTAGAGTAAGAGAAAAGAATACACACACACACACACATTACAGCATATTGGAATTTTCATTGTGTAGTTTTGCAATCCTTTGTGGGTCCCCGGATGAAAATCTATTTTGGTGATACAACTTTATTTTTTAAATTTGCAGAAGCTTTGAGGACCAAATACGTCTCATTTAAACAATGGCTGCAGACATAATAGCATGATCCAATTGTGTTATGAGTGATTATAGACTTTGAATTTTGCCACTAGATGGTCTTTACCTGTGCTTTCTGCAATTGAGTTAATAACCATTATTAAGTCCCATTT
>CM052886.1:119721188-119782701 GCA_028534135.1 Potos flavus
GGGGGGGGGGGAGAAGTGCTGTATTCTAGGTGCAGCTCTGCCGCCAACTACCAGAGTGTCCAGACTCCCAAGACTGAGCCAACCCTGAGTTTCATCTCACTTGAAAGCCCAGGGAAAGTTTGACTCTAAAAATCCTTCCTAGCAGCAAATTTTTTTTTTCTTTGCTTCTGCTTCCTGTCTTATTTTCCTCAATGTTTTCCTAAATATATTTTTCTGAAGATCACCCCCCCCCCCAAAAATGAAGAAGAAAGAAAAGCCATATCAAGGGTCTGCTTAGATTGATAAAGTTAATCTGGTCTCTGATTTGGCCTAATTTTAGATTTGGTTCGTTACCCAGATTATTATGTTTGCGTTGGAAGGAGGGGGTCTGGAAAGTAATCAGAGAGTCTCCTTCAGACTCAGCTGGTACGTTTCAGAGACAGAGACAAGCAGGTATATTCAGCAGATGTTTGCCATGCTGTGCATTAAAACTAAAAGTGAAACTAATGTATTCTGGAGGTAGATCTGAAATAATAATGATCTTTGAAATTCTTGCCTTTTAAAGTCTCTCAGTTATTCACAGCAATTGAGACCAGATTTTGTCAACCTGTTCAAAGCCAGAGATTTGAGAATTATATGCTTCATCTTCAGAGACGGTGATTGTACTGTCTACTGCCAATAAAATCTTTCTGTTTCTCCTGACTTTGCTACATTTTAGCAGAGTTCTGTGATCTTTGCTAGGGGCCATCCTGCTTCCTTAAGACTCACCAGCACCTGAATTCTCTTTCCCAGAAATCAGCCTCAGTACAAGGGTTCCATGAGTCCTGAACTAAATGCTCAGGGAAATGCTGTAATCCTGAGCGTTGAATCTCATCGAGATTTCAGTGATGCGAGCAAGTGGTGTTGAGTTTGACTCGTCGCTCGTTAAATCCCAGTGTCCTCCCTTGGTCCTTGGGAAAGCCTTTGCTGGGCCTGCCTAGGAGACGGCACTGTCCCAAGACATCATGTAGCTTTCCTTTATAGCATCTAATGAGCGTATAACACTACCATTTACTTATGTGACAATTTGTTGATTGTCAGCTACTCTAATAATCTAAATTCCATGAAGCAGGGGGCTGGTCAGCATTGTATCCCCAGAGTCCACCAAGTGCCTGGTGCATAAACATTTGTTGAATCAATGAATTAAGAAATTAGAAATAAAAAATGGGGTTAATGGATATTAATAATATAAGTTTTCTTACAGAAAGTGAAATGTTTACCAGTTTGCTTCTATAAACTGAAAAGTTTGAGACGATCTAAAAGAAATGTCACCGTTAAAAAATGTTTCGTAGTGATTACTGTCTGTTAAGACTTTTCTCAGTGCTTGGCATTCTTCTGCTTCCTTCCTTCACTCTCTCCTCCCCACCCCAAGCCTTTTGTTTACTGTGGCTGTTAGTTCTCATCTAAAATGAACTACCACTCGCCTGGACCTTTTATGAAATTCAGATAGTTTTCAAAGCGACAGATTCTCTTAATCCAATTTTCAGCCAGTTTGTAGGTTCTAAGTACTTATTAAACCACGTGTTCCCTTTCTCCCAACAAAAATCACTTAGATGCAAAATCCAGGGAAGATGGCATCATTGAATCCACAAAGCAAATGCCACATGCAAATATGGTCAGAGTCCGCCTTCCACTCAGGTCATGATCCTGGAGTCCAGGGATGGAGTCCTACATCGGGCTCCCCACTGGGTGGGGAGTCTGCTTCTCCCTCTGACCCTCCCCTCTCTGGTGCTTTCTCTCTCTCACTCTCTCTCTCTCTCTCTCAAATAAATAAATAAGAACGTGTTCAAACCGAATCATACGCATCCTAGCCAGGGCCTGTAATCATGTTCAAAATCTTTTAGTACATCGTCAGTGTTGGTAAAGGTTTTTTAGCATAATTTACCTTTGTGGGTTCAGAATGCGTATGTTCTGTAGAAGATGTTGCAGCAATATTTATTTGATATAAAGGCGTCACTGTGTTTTTCATATCAACTCCATGCCAAAGAGTAGAATGACATATTCCTTTTTTTTTTTTTTCTGTATGACCAAGGAAAAAATAGGCTTCAGGAAAGAAAAGCAGACTTCTCTATTGTTTTCAGAAAGTGTTAATTAGGGGCGCCTGGGTGGCTCAGTGGGTTAAAGCCTCTGCCTTCGGCTCAGGTCATGATCTCAGGGTCCTGGGATCGAGCCCCACGTCGGGCTCTCTGCTCAGCAGGAAGCCTGCTTCCTCCTCTCTCTCTGCCTGCCTCTCTGCCTACTTATGATCTCTCTCTGTCAAATAAATAAATAAAATCTCTAAAAAAAAAAAAAATTAAAAAAAAAAAAAGAAAGTGTTAATTAGATTTCTGAATTCTTTTTTTTTTTTTAATTTCCGAATTCTAATTTACCTATTAAGTCTTTATTTTTGCTCAGAGTATAAGATGTTTATAGGATCATATATTTATTTTAGCCACAGATTCCCATCTGGACACATTCAAGTATCTTTATGAATTTCACATTACTTTTGTATATTTGTATGAAGTTTCCAAAGAACATTAAAAAATTGATTTTTTGGGGGCGCCTGGGTGGCTCAGTGGGTTAAGCCTCTGCCTTCGGCTCAGGTCGTGATCTCAGGGTCCTGGGATCGAGCCCCGCATCAGGCTCTCCGCTCAGTGGGGAGCCTGCTTTCCCCTCTCTCTCTGCCTGCCTCTCTGCCTACTTCTGATCTCTCTCTCTCTCTTAAATAAATAAATAGAATCTTTAAAAAAAAAATTTGATTTTTTTATGTAACCAAAATGGACTTTCAATTTTAAATCTGTCATTTGAACTAAAAGTGGACTATTTAGATGGCATGTAGGGTCAGATTCAGGGTGCCCAGTGATGCAGGGCTGTGCGCGAACGAGGTACATTTACTCTCTCAGTCATGCCCCACTGTAGCCTGCTTCCAGATCTCTCCTGGATCTAACAGCACTCCCCACAGTCCAGACCTTTGGGAAAGTTCTTGTAGGAAACACGTTTAAACTGCAGGATTGCCTGGATTGTTGTTTGCCTGGGTCAGGTATCTGTTATGAGTAAGTAATCCTACTTTTTCCAAGTGCAGATCTCATGCTTCTGGTAATCACTTCTGAGGTTGGGGGTTTCCCTTCCTTTCCACCCTTCCCCACCCCCCATATCTTTTAACTGCTTTGGAACCTGAGGAAGAGCAAATTTGTTCGGGGTTCCCATTTTCCATTTTGGGCTTTGAGAAGGATTTCTCAAAGTAGAGTAGAGACCTGGCTTGGTCATTATTTGGCCCCGACAGTTTCTCAGTTGCAAGCCTTCCATGAAGTGTAGTAGATCTGATAGTTCATTTTAGGTATAGGTAGCTAGCTATTCATTTGAATTCAGAACCATGACCAAAAGGACTTTCACTAGTGTTATTTAAATTATGAAAATTTTCAGACATGTAGATAAGTTGAAGATTTTTACAGTGAACAGCCAATACCCCGATCTAAATTCTACTATTATAGTTTAATCAGTTTAATATACTTGCTTTATCACATGTTTGTTTTTGGTGCTTTTCACACTAAGTTGTGCGTAAGTACACTTCCCCCTAAAGACTTCAGTATGCATATCCTTAAGTAGAACTCTGCATTTGTCTACAGTTCTTTTTTTTTCTTTTGATAAAATATTTACATACAATGAAATGCATAAATCCTAATTATACCATTTGATGAGTTTTGACAAATGGATATGTCCGTTTAAACAAAATCCTTAAAGAGATATAAAATATTAGCGCCACTCCAGAAAGTTCCCTCATGCCCTTCTGAGGTCAGTCCCCGCCCTCCTTCCCCACCCCCACCCCCCACTGCACAACCAGAGTTGTGTGTTTTCCCAGCATAGGTTAGTTATGCCTGCCTGCTTCACAGAGATGGAATCGTGCGGTGTGTGCTCTTTTGTGTCTGGCTTCTTTTGTTCATTTTAATTTTTTAGAGTTTATGTTATTGTTACATATATATCAGCGACTGTTCCTTGCTAGGCAGTAGTCCATCTTATGAATATACTACTGTTGATCCGTATTTCCGTTGATGAACCCCTGTTTTCCAACTGAGTAAAGCTGCTATGGTCAAGTACAATCTTCTTGTAGACATACACTTTCATTTCTCTTGAGGAAACACCTAAGGCTGGAATCGCTGGGTCACAGAGGAGGTGATCATTTAGTTTTGTAAGTAACTGCCAGGCCTTTCCCCAAAGTGTCCCATTCTGTCCTCCCACTGAGAGTGTCTGAGTCCTCCACATCCCTGCCAGGCTTCTGGGGAAGAGGGAGTTCATTGATAGGTCTCTTTTGATTAATAATGTTAAACACTTTTTTTCATGTGTTTGTTGGCCTTTCCTATGTATTCTTTTGTGAAGTATCTATACTAGTCATCTACCCTTTTTTACTGAGTTGTTGCCTTTGTTTTTGAGCCATGCAGATTTTTCATACGTACCAGTTCTTTGTCAGAGATGTGCTTTGTAAATATATTTTCAAAATATTTGCCCATTTTCTTTTTTTTTTTTTAAGATTTTTTTATTTATTGGGGCGCCTGGGTGGCTCAGTCATTAAGCATCTGTCTTCGGCTCAGGTGATGATCGCAGGGTCCTGGTTGAGCCCCACATCCCTGCTCAGCGGGAAGCCTGTCTCTCCCTCTTCCACTCTCCCTGCTTGTGTTCCCTCTCTCGCTGTGTCTCTCTCTGTCAGATAAATAAACTCTTAAAAAAAAAAAAGGTTTTTTTTATTTTTGAGAGAGATCAAGAGAGAGCACAAGCAGGGGGGAGGTGCAGAGGGAGAAGGAGAAGCAGACTCCCCGCTGAGGAGGGGGCCTGATGTGGGGCTTGATCCCAGGACCTGGGATCATGACCTGAGCTACAGGCAGACACTCAACCAACTGAGGCACCCAGGCGCCCCTTGCCTGTTTTCTTAATCCCTTTTGATGAGTAGAAATTTTTAATTTTGGTAAAGTCTAATTTATCCATTTTTCTCTTTTATGATTTTTGCTGTGTCCTGAGAAACCTTTGCCTTCCCCCCCCCCACCCCCCACCCCCAGGTGATGGAGATGCCCTCTCCTGGGTCCGTCTAAAAGTGGTTACGGTTTTAGCTTTTACACTTAGGCCCAGGATCCATCATGAACTGATTTTTGTTTCAGTGGAATTTAAGATACAAAACAAAAAAAAATGTAATTCTTTTTTTTTTTTTTAATTTGATAGTTTTTAAATATAGCTCAGCAGTTGGAGCTTGGTTTAAAATAAACCCATGCAGTGAACTGGCCCATTGGACTGAGGCAGGCACGCGGGTGATGTCAGAGGCGCTCTGACTGGGTGAGGGACACACGGCATCACTGGTCAGGGTCAGTCAGGTCTGGGGGAGAAACACTGTTCAGTTGTTGGCATTGGGGAGTTTTTAAAAATCACTTCTTAGCCATTTTAAAGATGTTTTAGGCTTGTTACTTCAGTGTCGAGTCTAACAGCAGATGTGAATCTAGTTGACTTACATTCGTGTCACAGAAAGTTCTTCAAAATGATGTCACGGGGAAGACACCAGACGGCAGTGACTGAGGGCAGCCCCCTGTGATGGGCAGGTCAGCAACCCCTGTCGGTCTGCCCAAAGTTCTACTCTGATTATTAGACGATTTCTTCATGAGACAAGCCAGTGTTCAGAGGACAGTTCTCTGCTTACAGTTCTTAAATAACCTAACTTTATTTCTGAAAGCTATAGAAAGGAATTAATTTTTAAAGTAGAGGAAATTTGAAGTACTTCGAAACAAAAATGTCTTAAGGATATGTGACTTTTTTTTAATTAGAATACAGCATATCCTTAATATTTACTCCATTTTTAAAAAAATCTTCCATAATGCTGCAGCAGGTGTGAATTCATTTGTACCCACGATGCAAAGACCTGAGTGAGATGGCATGTTTCGCTTTGGGCCTCCAGACTGATCCACATATTGATGGAATCCATTTTCGTCATAACTGAGTAAAACTTGAAGAATCACGCAGCCAGAAGAATGTTTAGAAAATGCAGTTTGAGCTTTTGTCTGCAGGACATATTCACAGATATTTGCTTAAGACAAAGAAGTTTTGTTTTTTTTTTCCAAAGGCTTTCTTTCTGTTTGCGATCTTAGCATGTAGCCTGAGGCCAATTGAGATGTCAACCACTTTTGATCTTTAGTTAAAAAAAATTTCACTGGGGCGCCTGGGTGGCTCAGTCGGTTAAGCATCTGCCTTTGGCTCAGGTCATGATCTCAGGGTCCTGGGATCGAGCCCCGCATCGGGTTCCCTGCTCTGTGGGGAGCCTGCTTCTCCCTCTGCCCCTCCCCTCTGCTGGTGCGCTCTCTCTCTCTCTCTCCCTCTCCTCTCTTTCAAGTAAATAAAATCTTAAAAAATTTCATTGCAGGTATGACTTCTTTGTCCCCATCTGCTTATTTCAATATGATCCATAACCTTTCGCCCATTTTACAAAAAGGGTTGGGTGGGGGGGAGTCTATGAACTAGACAGTTACAGAGCAGATGGTTCAAGAGAAAAGTAATAGGAAGAAAAATGCTTGATTAAATCACCCTGCAGACACTTGAGCCGTCACTGCATTCCTTGTTGGAATGTGTCTCCGAGCTGTGCCACCATCCCTGTTGGGAAGTGGGCGTGAAATAGTCTGCTGACGGCTCACCACCGCGGGTGACCCTCGCGGTCACTGCTTCCTTGTCTTGTTCTCCTGAAGAGCATCAACGCGTCACCCAAAAACCAGTGTGAGGCTGCAGTTACCGCAATAAAATGTGGTTCCCTCAAGCTAAAGGCCTGTCCGTTCCATCTAAAAAAAGATCTATCAGATCGGATCACCCTGTGACCCCGGGGTAGGGCTTGGCACAGAGGCAATGAATGACAAATATTTGTTGACTTCAAATGAAAAGATTCCTTGATAGCCACAAAACTGCAGAATACAGAAAGGGCCCCCGCGGAAAGTTCGTGTGGGGGAAAGAGGAGGACTCCTCTACATCCGGGGTGTGCATTGCCGTCCAGCCTAGAAGGAGGGTATGCAGAAAGGGCCAGTTGTCCTGCTCCTTTCTTGAAATGCTGACCCACAGGCTGAGAAAAGATCCACGTGAGGTCTCGGACCGCTGACCCCCTGCTCATACGCTGTTCCTGCTCTTTCGCCTTTGACTCTGGCAGCCACGTCTCTAGGAGCGGGTGCAGGTAGTTTGGAGAGAGAAAGTGGATCGACTTTAAGACGCTTGCAGGTGAAACGTCACTCTTCCAGGAAGCCAAGAACTAGTCTCTAGGTTGATACTAGGGAGAGAAGTTAAAAGATACTTCCACCTGAGCAGTATTTGAGAAGACTTGCTTTGTGGTGATACCCTTACGCTCGTTCAGCACGTAATTTCTTCTTCACCATCACCATCAGCAGAGTTTTGTTTCCAACTGTTGGCCCTCCCGTGAGTACAGAGACAGGCATACGTTCACCAAGATGAAATTTTCTGAACGGCCATCGAAAAAGCCTTTTGACAGCTGAAGCAGCATTGTACCACCAAGATCGCATGGGAATGCGAGCCCTCACTGCTTGGATAGCTATTTTAAAACAAGCTATTTCTGTGGTTATTTCTTTGCCCTAGTAGGGACCCCCTTCTCAGCTGAGCAGTGTGTCAAAAATACTTTAAAGACTAGCAGATGTTTGGGTTAATAAAAACCATGCTTATCTTCTCTCCGCGCTCTTATGCATTCTTACTATGATTTCTTCATTGGGGCTTTGAATCAAGAAAAACCTGCAGTATTTTTGGCAGAGTCTGATAACTTTAAATATTTCTTTGTCTTTCTAGAACACACAAAACGTTGAATTTAAACATCTCTTACAGGCAGATGAGTGGCTCTTGTCTGCCTGACGTTATGAGACTGTCCATGGAGCCCCTCCCCCTTGTACTTCTAGTCCGGCTTCCTTCTGCTTTTCTTACTTTGCTCATGTGTCCCCTCTACCTGGGACGTCAGGCATAGGACTAGTATATAAATAAAAGCACTATTGAGAACTAGAATAAGGGTATCCAGCGCAAGTGGGAAGCTGACCTTAGGAGCTCTGTTCAGAGCAGTGTCAGAGATTTACTGCTGGTCATAATTCATTTGTTAATGGGAGGAATATTGTGGCATTTAAGCAAGTTGGAGAGGCTGTAACAAGTCATCAAAGGAAGGTTATACCCATACATTTGCCAGAGACAAATTTTATAACCTAGGCCGGTGTCTCTGTGGCAGTTTTAGATACTGTGTTGAGAAGCTTGGGCAGTCTGGATTAACAGGCATCGTAGGTGGTATTTCCTGGGAGTTTCTAAGTCTGACACACCTTATAGGAAACCTAGAATGTAGTATTGTATGTAGTTAGGACAGACACTAATGGAACGGAACCAGGGGTCCGCAGACAACATGGGGTTTTACATCCATTCACGGAGCTCTCTGCTGCTAGAGATACTTGAGAAGTCAGCTAACGTGCAGCTAACTGTAAAAGTTAGACTCTGTCGAATACTGTAATAGAGGAATAAACAGTTTGCATAGGATATGGATGAAAGGGTATCTAAGTGAGGGGACAGAAAGAATGCCCCTCAGGACAGAGGGAGCAGCCAAGACCAGAGACACGAGGACGTGAACATGCTAGGTCTTTCCAGGAAGAGGAATTGTCCCTTTCGCGGGGGTGTAGTTGCCGGAGGGAATGATGGGACATGTGGCTGGACATTGGGGCCCAGACCCACAGAAGCTGGGGTTCATGCCAACAGCATGCTTCCTTGGCAAACAGTCGGGATCCCTTGAAGGATTTTTGAGCCGAGGAATGGCAAACTTATCCCAGAAGTAAGTAGCTTGGAAGGTGGGTCAGCAGAGCCTAGAGAGACTGGCTTCGGGGAGATTGTAAATTCTCAGTTGAGAGCCACAGGTAGGACATAGGAGATAATAATAGGGAGACTGTAACTGACTTTAGAGTTTGCAGAGATAGAAAGCAGGTGGAAATAAAACAAAAAGTCAAAAGTGGGTCTATGGGTAAAATAACAAACAAGCTAATGGTTTCCACTGGGAGAAAAAGTGGGTTTGGGAAGGAAGGCAGTGAGTTTGGTTTTGAACAAAGTGAAATTAGGATACTAAACATCCCAAGTGGAGGTGTCTGTAGGCAGTTGGACATTTGAATATCATGCTTAGAGAAGTTGGGGCAAACTGGAGATTTGGGGGTCATTTGAATAAAGGTGAGGAGCTAAGATATCAAGTCCACATCAAGATCAAGTTTTTCTCAAGATGATTTCTTTTAAAAATTTTTTTAAAAATTTAATGCAGAAACTTGGGTGGCGTTATTTTATATTTGATAACTTGAATGTTACTGGATTTGTCTTAATTAGATTTGTTTTGTCTGGGTCATACATTTTATTCCAGAGAAACTTAAGTTCTTAGCCTTGTGTTGCCTTAATACTCAAGATTTAAAAACAACGACCACAACAAAAACCAAAACCAAACAAACAAACAAAAGATTCTTTATTGGCAAGCATTTTCAGGGTAGCTTTTTAAGTCACTGTGTTTTCCTTACTTAAAAAGGATTGTGAAATTGCTAAGTGGGTTGAGCTTGATATCAAGCTAGCCCCCAGGATAAGCTCCTTCTCGCATTGCTCTGCAGGCATATCTTCTTCTTGCATATCAAGGAGACCCTCCTGGCCGGCCACCTCCAGTGCTCTCCGGAGCAGGCGGTGGAACTCAGTGCCCTCCTGGCCCAGACCAAGTTTGGAGACTACAATCAGAACACAGCCAAGTACAGCTACGAGGAGCTGTGTGCAAAGGAGCTCTCCAGCGCCGCCTTCAACAGGTGAGGCTGCACTGGGGCAACTGTGTTCATACAGCTCGTGACTTTATACGTATTTCCTCAAGAAAATGAGTCTATGGTATATATACAGATAATTGGTGAGGCTAAGACTAGACCATTGCCCGGTTCAGCCAGTTTTTTCAAAAGATCCTTAGCCTTTTCTTTGAGAAATTTACAGACACCAAACATAATCCACCTAAATCAATGCCCTTATATAAAGTGCCACGGAACAGGAATTTTTAAAATCTCTGATCTCTGAAAGACGCAGATTTCTTCAAAAGTCTATCATGTATGTTGGTATTTTCTTCGTCCCAGCAAGGATTAAACCAACAGACCGAGCGTGTCTTAGTTACCTATTCCTGGGGAATAAGTTACCCCCAAACTTAGGGGCTTACAACAACAAACAGTATCTCTCCCTGCTGTGGGTCAGAAATCTGGCTGTGGCTTGGCTGTGTCCTCCCAGATCTTTCATGAGGCGAACTGTTGGTGGAGTTCAGTGTCATCCGAAGGCTCAAGTGAAGGAGGGATCCCCTTCGAGGTTGACTCCTGTGGCATGTTGGCAGGGCCTTCTTCCCTCACCACACAGGCCTCTCCGGGGAGCTGTTCCGCAACATGGTCGCTGGCTTCCCCCAGGACAAGCCATCAGTCAGAGCAAGGGGGAACACCCAAGACAGAAGCCAAGTCCTTTTAGAACTTAATCTCAGAAGGGAGTGACATCCCATCACTTCCGCTACATTCTGTGCATTAGAAGTGAGTTGCGAACCCAGCTGTCGTTAGCACCGCAGGTACTCAACACTCGGGTGAAGGAAATTGTACAAGGGTGTGACTGTCGGGAGGGGGAGATCTTGAAGGACGACTGTGTTGTTAGAGGCTGTCTGCCCCAACAGGTAGAATAAATCCTACAGTCTTCATTTGCAGACGATCTCATCAATCCCTTATAATGCTCTAGCATAAGGGAACTTACAAAGTAAGTGTAGACACCCGTGTGAGAAGTTCCTACATACAAAATTTCTTATGTGTATTTTTAGAGATTTTCCATAACTCTTCCAATTTACCCCTATCCAGCATCCCCACTTGCTTTTTCTACTGAGTATTTAATACTTGAGATCTGGAGTGGTGCCTCAGAAGTATTTTACAGTCAATTTGCTAAATAAATGAAATATCAATGCTATATTGCTTTAAGTTTTTGACGTCCATAAGCGGCAGCATCTGCGTGATTCACTAGTGAAAATGATACTGATTTGTCTCTAAAGACCACATCAGTGAATCTCTCCATGCCCCTGTGCCCTTTTGGTGTCCAACAGCATTGTCGCAAAGCATAAAGAACTGGAGGGGACCAGCCAGGCTTCGGCCGAATACCAGGTGTTGCAGATCGTGTCGGCGATGGAGAACTATGGCATAGAGTGGCATTCCGTGAGGGACAGCGAGGGGCAGAAACTCCTCATTGGGGTTGGACCTGAGGGAATCTCAATTTGCAAAGACGACTTCTGCCCAATTAATAGGTAACATACGTCTCACATTTTTACTTAGCCCCAAGCATGCATATCCCTTTATAGCTCTGCATAGGAAAATAGATAAAACCGGAAAGGGATTTGCTAGACACTTAACTTTTTAGGAATCGGATGTTTCATTTTGAGCATGGATATTAATTTTATTCAGGTTTTGATAACCATTTAATTATTTTTTATTTTATTTATTTTTTAAACATTTATTTGAGAGGGAGAAAGAGAGTGTGCATGAGCTGGGGGAGGGGCAGAAGACAAGGGAGAAGCAGACTCCCCTCTGAGCAGGGAGCCTGACCCGGGGCTCGATCCCAGGACCCCGGGATCATGACCTGAGCCGAAGGCAGATGCTTAACTGACTGAGCCACCTGGGCACCCCTTGATTATTTTTAAACTATGAGCTCAAGTGTACTGATGTGGCAGAGTTAATATTTTTCAAAAAAGTTCACTACCATAAAAGTCTCCTTTCTACCTGCACACACACACACACACACACACACACCCACACACCCCCCACAGCTCACTCCAGCACTTCTCTCCACAAGCGCTTTTCCACGCGCCTTTCTGAGCAGGGAGTGCAGTGCCTCCTTGCAGCCCCAGACCGAGCATCTGGTTGTCCCGCCGGGGCCCCAGCACAGCCCGGGACAGCTCTCTCCTCCAGGGCCGGCTCACTTTTCTCTTCCCGGGTTTCAGGATCGCTTACCCTGTGGTGCAGATGGCCACCCAGTCGGGAAAGAACGTGTACTTGACCGTCACCAAGGAGTCTGGGAACAGCGTGGTGCTCTTGTTCAAGATGATCAGCACCAGGGCGGCCAGTGGGCTCTACCGAGCAATAACGGAGACCCACGCTTTCTACAGGCACGTAGCGCTCCGTACCCCACAACCTTAGCGTCGGCCCGCAGCTCTGGGTTTTCAGGTGACAAGGCCCCTGCGGTTTCCAGTATCATTGTGTCCGTGAATCTTGTGCAGAACTTAGGAAATCCGCTGTTTTCGAACATTTTGTTTGTCCTGCTCTGCTGTAGCATTGGAGTCCTTATCACCGTGGTCCCTGCGCTCCCCACAGCATGTGCGTGGGAACGAGCCCCGCGCGCGCGCGCGCACACACACACACACACACACACACGCTTCTCTTACCTTATTCCCTCGAGGCGCCTCCTCGTTGGGCCTGTCCCGCGGCCGCCTTGCTCCTCCCCAGCAGGGTGACCTAAGTCGTCTCTGTGGGAGAGTGGCTACTACTACCCCCCCGATTGCTCAGCGCCCAGGAAGGATTTTCTAACCACACTCGCGATACCCTCATTTCGGAAGGTGCTTTTAAAGCAGACTTGTGGTTTGACCCAAATACGTGAGAAATTAAAGCTGAGAAATTTAATTGCGATCTTAACCTTTTTTTCCGTTAAGATAGACACACAAATTTGGGAGCAGAATGGAAAATTTGTGGGAATTTTTAGCATAAAGCCAGGAAAGAAGAACATGTCCTTTTTTCCTTGCCATGAGGTGTTTCTGACTGGAGCTCCTGTCCCCGGAGGCAGAGGCTCGCATTCACTGTCCTCTCCGTCGACGGCCGCTCTATCCAGGGCCTCTGGGGACACTTGAGAAACAGAGAGGTAGAATCACTGAAATGTGTAACACACGTAGCCCTGGAAGAATTTACTTTCAGGCACGCAGGCAAGAATACAGATGTCCGCCGACACGAATATTCTTAGGCACAGTAGCCTCGGAAGGTCTGAGTCACGGGAATGCCTGGGCTTGTCAGTACTGAAGCAGACGTTCCGTCTGTCCCTGCAGGTGTGACACGGTGACCAGTGCCGTCATGATGCAGTACAGCCGAGACCTGAAGGGCCACTTGGCCTCTCTGTTTCTCAATGAAAATATTAACCTTGGCAAGAAGTACGTCTTCGACATTAAAAGAACGTCCAAGGAGGTGTATGACCACGCCAGGAGGGCTCTGTACAACGCGGGCGTGGTGGACCTCGTCTCGAGAAGCGAGCACAGCCCCCCCAGCTCCCCGCTCAAGTCCTCGGAGAGCAGCATGAACTGCGCCAGCTGCGAGGGCCTCAGCTGCCAGCAGACCAGGGCGCTCCAGGAGAAGCTGCGCAAGCTGAAGGAGGCCATGCTGTGCATGGTGTGCTGCGAGGAGGAGATCAACTCGGCCTTCTGCCCCTGCGGCCACACTGTGTGCTGCGAGGGCTGCGCCGCCCAGCTGCAGGTGAGGGGTGCTCGGCGGCGGCTCCTCCCCCCTGCTCACGGTCACGGGGCGTCTGTTGGGCGCCAGGTGCTGGGTGCTGGGTGCCAGCCGGAATGCCTGGCTCCACCAGCACCCCCGGGCAGGGCCTTCCTGTGTGGGGACTTCAAAGGTACTGCTCCTGGGAAACATTCTGGATCAGTGCACTGTTTCCAACGGTGTAATTGCTCTAAGTCGCAGACCCTTTTCAGGTTCTGGAAACGAGGCTCAGATTCACAAGGTAACACATCCCGTGAGCAGGCGAGCTGGAGGTTAGAACCATCGCTCCCTGCCTCCTGACACTTAGGAGCATGGTCTCTATTATTTACTTAAAATATTTGAAAAAGAACACTTAAGCGGTAGTTAGAGCTCACTTTCAGTTCCGTGGGGGGATTGTTGGCTGTGATTATTTGTGATTAATTTCCCCTTATTGCTGCAGATGCCTCAAGGGGGCATCTTGGATTGGCTCTTAGGTAGCAAGTCAAACTAATTTTAATATTAATACAAACAACAAAAGCAACTCACATATGTTTTCCTTTTTCACACCTTGCATTTTCCCCTTACGATAATTTTTTCCAACTCGTCACTTCTAAGAACTGGTTGCTAAATGTCACTGTGGTTTTATGTTAAAATTAGCCCTAAATAATATCTAGTCCTTCAAAAGCTGCTAATTTCAGAACTGTTTTTAGGGTTATATACGGAGCTGGCAGGATGCCTTTGTCCTTCCTGAGAGTAGATAATGAGTTAATAACAAGGAGTTACTTCTCCAGGGGCAGTAGGTCAGGGACTTGCCTCCCCACCCCCAGCCCACATGGTTGGACCCGCCCCCCCCATGCCTAACACTCCCCTGTGGCTGAGGGAGGGCCAGGCTTGCTGAGAAGCCAGCCGGGGATGTGAGCCGGGACCTGGGACTCAGCCAGAGCCAAGTCCACGGGCCACATGGCATCAGCCCGGCGGCCCTGGCCTGGGTCAGCCCACTGAGCCAGGGACACCGGACTGTGGAAGGGTCTCAGTTCTCCTGCATCACTGCCGGAGGGTTGCAGTCTGCCCATGCAGGGACCATAGCCTCACCACACAGCGAGAATTCTGTGCTAATCACTTTACTCATTGTGCCTGGGTTAGAGTGGGACTAAAAACTTAATTACTTGCCTACAGTTTATACTTTTTCCTAATATTTTGAATCCCTTGTAAGGTATAGACTTTCAAACCTGTTAGAAAGCAAAGATACCCGGGCAGCTAGGCGGTTTGGTCGGTTAAGCCTCTGCCTTCAGCTCAGGTCATGATCCCAAGGTCCTGGGATCGAGTCCCACATGAGGCTCCCTGCTCAGCTGGGGGTCTCCTGCTCCCTCTGCCCTTCCCCCTGCTCATGCATGCTCTCTCTCTCTCTGTGTGTATCAAATAAATAAATAAAATCTTTAAAAAGAGAGAGAGAGCAAAGCTCTCTACCCCTTGAGAGCTAGAAATAGTTGCAGCCACAAGTTACTTAGCAAACTGACTAGAGTAGGTGCCGCGCGTGAACACGGAAGACGCAGCCTCAAAGGTGCCCTAACGAGTACCGCGGGCTTCTCTTTTCCAGTCGTGTCCGGTCTGCAGGTCACGGGTGGAGCACGTGCAGCACGTCTACCTGCCGACCCACACCAGTCTGCTCAACCTGACCGTGATCTGACGTGTTGTGCCCTTCACGGGACACGCCATGTTTCCACGGACTGCACTGCTACCTAACTGTACAGATGATAGATCGTGCGGAAAACAAATACTCCGATACACCCGTCTGCCATGCAACATGTAAAAAAAGAAGAAAAGGACGAATAAAGAGAGTACTCCTCCCCACCACAACATACCACACGTAGAGTTCGCACCCGCAGTGGTGGGGCCGGCAAGAGTTCTGGGCACGGCCACGTTCCTTGGACTCACTCTTCTCATGATCCAGTTAAAGGAATAAGTGATATCTGTGATGTCAGTTAAGTGGCAGCAGAGCCAAAAAGTGGGTACCTTTTGGGAAAGGATGTTGTTAAGTCTCCTGATGTATCCCGAGGTAAGTTTCCTACGTGGCAGCAAATTTTGTAAGAATTCATTTTAAGAATTTACTTGGTTCTTTTTGTACGGTCATGGAGCTCTGAACATTTTAATAGGAAATTTTTCTTCAAGAAACAGTCATTTTAATGTCATTTCTGTTTTTATAACTTGCTCAAGAACAACTGGAAGGCAAACAGATGTAAAGATCCATTCTGTGGCTTTTAAAATGTTGACAACCAGGTTGTCAGACGTAAACCAGTCTGGCTAGTGGAAAACAGAGAACTCAGTATGCACGGCTTCCTTTCCCCCCTCCCCGCCTCCTCTCCCCCAAGCCTTTCGATTATAAAATGCTACCAGTCTGGTTATAAGGTTTCTGTGGAGTAGTCCGCACTCCTTGGGCTCTTGAGTTGGTGGGATATTTTATTGAAGTTGGAAGGGAACGCACGTTCCTTGGGAAGCAGAGCGTTGCTGGAGGAGATGAAGTGTACAACCCCAGAGGGGGGTGGTCTCCACTTCTCCCCAAACCTCCACTCCAGCGTCATCCCCTGGGGTTGCTTTTGCTCCAGCCATCAAGCCGTTTATAGCCTTATCGTAGGTATCTTAGATTATTGTATGCTTTTTTTTTTTTTTTTGTAGTAAATGCTTAAGTATTAACTTCCGGTTGTCCCCTCCCTAGGTCTTTGAGGGGTTTCGAGTTTCTTTGTTTCTACATTCTTAATCACGTTTTCCACTCCCACTGGGGCATTTTGGATGCTGGTCAGCTTGTGGGTTTTCTAGGACGTCGGGACACCTAGATGACCTTTTTGGGTGCAATACTAGCTAAGTGAAAGCTAGAAACCTACACTGTCACTTTACTGAGATTTCCGAGTATACTTTTCATATTGCCTTAATGTAGCAGTAATGTGTTTATGCATTTGTTTCTTTGCACAGACATTTTGTCAAATATTAAAACTCTACTTTTTTATGGCACATATTAGCATATAAGCCTTTATTCCAAGAGGTATTTATTTTTTCACTTGTAAAAAAATAATAATGTTTCCACATAAAGAACTCTGTTCTATCCTAAAGGACTTCTGTCTTTTGTATTCAGGATAATAAAGACTTTAAAGCAAACGTGGTGTTTGTGTCTTCACAATCCTTGTCATTTAAACGAGTTTTATTCACTAAGAAAAGGAGGAGCGTTGATAACATCCCGCTTGGTATCTACTTTGGTCCTATATGGAAAATTTGAAAATATTGAGGGTATCGGCTCTAATCGTGAGCTGCATCCCGTGATCCACTTCTCTGTTTTCTGGTCTGGGATTGAAATGTAGGTGAAAGTGGAGGAATATACATAAACAGATGCAATGTTAATGCGGGGGACAGGACTAGAAGGTTATTGGAGAGGGAAGGGAATGGCGGAGTTGGAGCGGAGTTGGAGCTAACTCAGATGATGCCGCTAAGTTAGTTGCCTGGTCCCGACAGGGGAGCGCCTGTCCAGGTCAGAGCAGTCACCGCCTCGGCTGCAGACTCGATGACCGGAGTCTGTGCGCCGCCGAGCAGCTAGCATCCGCTCGAGGCGTGTGCGCATGCGCCGGGTGGTGCGGCTCGGGAAGTGCTCGGTGCAGTCGGGAGCCCTGCGCATCGTGTATGTAACTGGTTGTTACCGTGGCGCTGCAAGGGTGTGATTTCAGCTGCGGCAAAAGTTCAGCCCTTGACCGGTACAATTATTTCCAGAAAATGATCTTCTCTAAAAATTGAGAGATGGGGATTTGTTTTCTACGATTCCTATACCTAATTCAATCTTCCGTCAAGTTCTAGCGATCCTGTGCTCGCTGCACACATTTGTTGAGTACCTAAGTTATTAATGTGTGCTGGAAATTTAACAGTGATCGAGACGTGAGAGATCTGTCACCACTTTATAGGGAGATGTTAAATAATACTCAAAGTTGTAGAACATGAGCACCGGAGGAACCGCGGCAGGGTCAAGGAGTTGGAGTCACAAGAAGGGGTCATAACACGTGGCTAGGGTTCTGGGGAAAAGTGGGTGCCCTTTGAGAAGTGAGGAGATGCTATGAGGTTGCCAGACGACAGCGGGCTGAGGACGCAGGCGTGCATTTGGTAGTGAGTGGAGTAAGTCAGGGAGGTGCTCTAGGAGGAGGCCAGGCCGGAGAAGCATCGCGATTTAGTATTTTCAGTGGGAGGGTGTGCGTAGGCCTGGAGGAGACAGCCCTGGACAGGGTGCTTAAAAGACACAGCAGGGAGGGATAAATGGAGAGACAGAAGCCTCAGGAGGCTCTTCTGTCAAAAGACCCAAGTGATAAGACTTGAACAAAACAATTCTTTCACCTGTTTATTAACGGTTACAAAGATTAGAAATGGTTTTCCCCATTCTACCTCATTCCCTATGTCTGTATTTACCTGCTCCTGGATGGGGACCCAAACGCGGTGCTGACAGATTCTGGGGTTGTCCTCTTACCTCTGCTGTTGAACATGGAGGACCAGAAGGCCCACAGGTGATGGCTCTTGGGTAAAGCATGACCTCTTCCAAGAAAAACTTGAGAAATGCCCCATAGGACAGAAGTGGGAGCAAATTTCCCAGCACAGACATGGGGGAAGTGTGTGCAACCAGTCATGGCAAGGGTCCCTGAAGGAGGAGGAGTACGCGGGATCCCTGGGTGCTGAGAGAGCTCAGAATGAGCTGCAAAGGCCAAAGTTTTGGTTTGGTTTTGTTTTTTAAGGATTTTATTTATTAGCAAACACGAGCGGGGTGGGGGGAGAGGTAGAGGCAGAGGGAGAGACAGACACCCCGCTGAGCAGGGAGCCCAATCCAGGACTCAATCCCAGGACCCCGAGATGGTGACCTGGGCCAAAGGTAGACGCTTAACCGACTGGGCCACCCAGGCGCCCCACGGCCAAAGCTTTTAATGCAGTTCTACCAAGCAATGGGAAAGAGCCTAGATGCAGTTTGAGCACAATCAAAATCTAAGACAAAAGGCAGCCGTTTTTGTCTTTCTCAGTGCTTATCCTATTTAGTGCCTTCTCACAGAAATCCTAAAATGTCGATTACTTTTATTCATGTTTGCAGAACCTCCTTGAAATGGGTTTGTTTGAAAACTGCACGATATGGAAGAGTTAGCCCCATGCCTTTTAAAAACGAAAGTATGTTAGGAGCCTGCAGACGACACAGATTTAACACACCTGCCAGTTGCTTAAAGAAAAAAATTCATCCCAAGCAAAAGCTAAACATCTCTTGTTCGTAAAACCTGTGCTACTTCTAAGAAGAAAAAAACTTGCAAGGTGCAAGTAGGCCCTCTAGCAAGGAGTGATCCTTCTGGTTGAGAAGAAATTTTCTATACATGTTTATGAAACAAAAAGATGAATAGTTCTAAGACCCAAGATAACACATGCATGTGTATACATGAGTATAGGTCTTTCTTCATCTGCTGATTCATTCAGCTTTGTATTCATTAACTTGGACATTGATTGATCAACTCAGCAAATATTTCTTAAGCACCTAGTGAACATCAGGCTTTCTGTTAGGCCCGGAGCAGTTGTCCTCAACCAGGGGCACTTTTCCTCCCCGGGAGGCAACGGGCAATGTCTGGAGATAGCTTTCGTTGTCACACTGGGGATGGGGTGCCCCTGGCATTGACCGGGGAGGGGGCAGGGATGATTCCTACAACAAGGAACTTTCTGGTCCCAAATGTCAATATTGCTCCTGTTGAGAAACCCCGGGCTAGAGGGTACAAGTATCTGAGATCAAGTCCTTGCCCTCTGGGTTACCCCGGGGGAGGGGACACTATAAACGAAAATTCTAGTACACCAAGCTCCACAGTGAAAAAGAGACTGGGTATTATGGAAGAGCAGAAAGAGATGCCATTAACTCTGCTTGGGGTTGGAAAGATTTCCGGAAGAAAGTCACACAGGAGATGAGCCTTAAAAGACGAGAGGAAGGTTACCCAGATGGGAACGGTGGGCGGGAAGAGGTTGTTCAAAAAAGGTGGCCCAGGGGCGCGTGGGTGACTCAGTGGGTTAAGTGTCCGACTCTCAGTTTCGGCTCAGGTCATGATCTCTGGGTCGTGAGATCGAGCCCCGCGTCGGGCTTCACGCGGAGCGCCGAGTGTGGAGACTGCTGAAGATTCTCTCTTTCCCTCTCTCACTGCCATCCCCCCATGCATGTACACACACAGTCTCTCTCTCTCTCTTAAAAAATAAAATTAAATCAATAAATAACCAAAAAGGCGGCCTCTTTGGGACCGCTGGGCAGTTTGGTGTCCGTGTTATGTAGGGTTCGTGGTGGGGTGGGTTGGGGCCGAATGGTGAGAGATGGCACTGGGTGGGGGGCAGAACGTATCCAGGAAGGTGCTAGGCCTACTTGATAAGAAGGTCAATATCCACAAAGGTCACAAAAGGGAACCTAGAAATAGCTGGGACGTGGCACCCTGTTCACAGTGCTCTCGTCTCCAGATTTTATTTCACATCTGGGCTCTGATAAGTGTGTGTCCTCAGAGTTTGGAGTAAAGGTAATAGCAAAATATAACTCTTGCTAATAATTTGCCCTGGAGATGGAAGCTGTCAGATAATCATTCAGAATTTAAAACCTCATCTCAATATTCCTTCAGATGAAGAAAACGGTAAGATAAAAATATAGCAGGGCTTATTAGCGACGTCTTCCCCATTTTTGCCCTAAATGGTTAGAACACGCTGCCTTTCCCCGCTCTTCACATCAGCGTTTCTGTTATTAAAGCTGTCTATTTTTCAGGTCGAACTCCTAGGAGGATTGTCCCCCATGAATTTAACATGACTGAGGAAACTGGCTCCGGGGTAAAACTTTGCTGCAAATGATCTAACGGAGACTAGGCCTCGTAATAAAGAGACCGAAAATGAATCACGGCCTTTTCGTAGCTTCAAACGTGCAGTTACCTTTCTCTTTCACCCCCAATTTTATGATTATTCATCCTGGAAGTAGGCCAGCTTTATACGATGATTCCATGCAACAAATGTCCTTCGTGTCCAAAGCCGGCGTTCGGCTGCTGCCTCTGGCCAAGAGAGTACTCGGGAGCACTGTCGGGTGGAGGAGGGAGGGAGAGACAAAGCTACCACTCACAATCTTCTCCAAGGGCCATTCCTACACATGCGGAGCGATGGTATGGGTGGACGGCGCGTACAGCCCTTAGACGCAGGCGGAACATTCTGGAAGGGTACTCAGGTTTCGTGTTCAGACCCCACTCTCAACGATGTTTGACCATGGCTCTCCTGGGGTCGAGGTATTATAGAAGCTCTACCAAAGTTAGCACAACCTCCAAACGAACTGATTTCCCTGGAGAAGGAGACGAAGCAGAATTATGAATCTTTCTCAATGCACCCTCTTCTGCTTTCCCCTCTTTGTAGGAGAAAGTATCAGGTGCACCTCTCCCTCCCGGTCTGGGGGAGCCATGAGCTCCCCTCACCTGGGTTTGGTTCCAGACCTCCCCACCATGAAGGGAATAGCACAAGGAAGAGTCAGAGGAAGGTTTTGGTTTCCCGGTGCGTGTAAAAGTGACACCGACACTCCCCTGTGGTCTGTTAAGTGTGCAATAGGATATGCCTAAAAAAACAATTTTAAATACCACTAAAAAGTACAAACCATCACCTGAGCTTTGAGCGAGGCCCAACCCTGGGGGAGGGTCTTGCCGTTGCTGGCTGCTGACAGCCCAGGGTGGTGGTTGCTGAAGGTGGGGGTTCCGTGGCCATTTCTTAAAATAATTCAGTTTGCCACATTGATTAACTCTTTTTCCACTAGTGATTTCCCTGTAGCTTGTGATGCTGTTTGATAGCATTTTACCCACAGTCGAACTTCTTTCAGAATTGGAGTCAGTCCTCTCAAACCCTGCCGCTCCTTCATCAGCTGAGTTTATGTAATATTCTAAATCCTTCGTGGTCATTCCAACAGTCTTCGCCAGGAGCAGATTCCCTCTAGAAACCACTTTCTTTGCTCATCCCTGAGAAACACTTCCTCCTCTGCCCATGCGTTACCAGGAGATCACAGCAATTCAAATGTAAGAATAATGAAAAAGTTTGAAATGTTGAATTGCCAAAATGTGTCAGAGACATGAAGTGAGCAAATGCTGTTGGAAAAGCGAGGCCAACAGACTTGCCCGATGCTGGGTCGCCACCAACCTTCCATTTATAAAGAAAACACGGTATCCGTGAAGCACAATAAAGCAAAACACCAAAAGATGAGGTCTACCTGTAATTGATTCTAGGAAGTGTTTCCCAGCCCATATTATCCTGATGTGTGAAAGCTCTTTTTTCCCTTTGAGAAGAAGCCACGCCTCCCCTCGCTTTCTGGTATTCACCCAAAATTTACATAGGGAACTTGAGAATCTTTGGTGGGGTCCCTCGGCCTGAGGGGAATAAGGGCCCAGCATGGGAGGGCAGGCAGCTCTAGTGTTCCGGGAATCCGCTCGTTTCCTCTCCACCACCTGCCTGGGAAGCAGGTGCTTTTGGGGACCTTATTTACAGATCTGATTCACAGAGCTAGGAAAAGGGAGGGCCAGGAGTCTAATCGTGATGTTGTAATTTATAAAAAGAAATACATATTTGGTCTTCATCCTGTTTCTGGCACGGATCTCCTAAAACCCTTGGAATTCCCAAGAGATGAGAGGGATCAAGGTGTCTTTTGTTACGTGAATGAGGTGACTTTTGGAAAGAACCTCAGGATGCGGGCTGGTGGCCAGGGGACCAAGTGTGATGAGAGGGTTGGAACTTTCAGTCTCCCATCCTGACTTCCGGGATAAAGGGAAGGACCGGAAGGCGAATCGGTGACCAAGAGCCAATGAGTTAATCCTCCGTGTCTGTAGCAGGAAGTCTCCATAAAAACCCAGAAGGACAGGGTTCCCTTCCCGACGCCGTCTCGCAAGGACACATGGCCTCAGATGGTTTCACACAGAACACCTGAAGGGACAGAAAGGCAATAAACGGTTGTGTTTGTTTTTGTTTGCTTTGTTCCTTTAAGCAGTGTCACTAACAGCCCCAATTCTGTCCCCTCCCTAAGCTGGAAGTGCAGTGGACCGCCTTCATTCTGGTTCTCACACGTCCCCTTTCAAGCAGCCCAGTTCCTTCCCAGGAAGCAATTTCACGACACTATTTTTTGGTAACTACCATGTGTTTTTATTTAGGGGGCGAAACCCCATAAACAGTCAAAAGGCATACAGGTGGAGCCAAATGGGATTAGGATCCTGGGATTTCCAGCACTGTGTTTTTGAAAGGATCGTCAAAACAACTGAAGGAGTTAAGTCTTGGCAAGCCTTTGTACTTTCAGAGTATCAGTGTTAATACCCATTTCTTTGCCAGCCCTCCTCAACTGGCTTCAAATTTCCACCGCTAATCCCTGGGGAGAGAACGAGCGAGTGGGCCAGTTAGGCCTTCGAGTCTGAGGGGAGGACGTATGCGCACCACACACTCTTTGTGAGCGGCCCCCCACAAGGGCACCCCCTGTTCCAGGCCCACACCCACCGGGAAAAAGGCCCAAATACTAGAGCCAACTCCACCAAACGTTCGTGAGAGACGGATGCTTCCCTCAAAACTCAAGGGAAGATGGGGGAAAACTCACATCCTACATACAGTGTGGCAAAAATGTCTCAAATCGCCCAGGCAAGTGTGTATGTTCCTCCTTCCGGACATTATAAATACCAACAGAGGAGAAAAGACGATGAGCCCAGTAAATACAGGGAAGGAAAATGGGAAGAAGAGAAAGAACGAGGGAGTAGAAGATGTTTTTCTTTACACTCAGGCAAACCAACTATCTTCGTTGGCTGAGTTAGCAGGAGAATACTAATGAAATAATCTCGCGAAATGTAAGTCTTCGCTTCCTCTCTTCTCTACGGGGCTCTGTATTACTCACAAACCAGGAGGGTAAATTGCAAGATCAGGGCAGTGAAGATGGTGGAATTCATTCCTTTCCAGAATTCTCTGACCATCTACAGGCAATGTGTCAAGAGAAGACACAGGTCACGCCTCGTAATTCAAGCCTCCATGGAGGCTTGGTGCAAGAAATCACTGCGAGTTACCAGAAGATCTCAAGATCTTCGGCTCCTGGGTTGCTCAACCCCAACTGTAGAAGAAGAAACTTTGAACATGTCTGGTCCAACCTCAGTTTACTCCCCTTGAACTTGAATATCAGTGGCTTGGGAAGGAAGGAGAGATTGCGTTTGAATGGCAATGTCTAGCTTGTTATCCTGAATCATCTGAGTCATAAGACAATGCCACCTGGTATTTAAGGGTATTTAAGGGAAACCAAAGACTTTTCCCGTCTCAGGGCCACTAGGGGTCAGCCAGCTGAGCCACCAGCATCCAGGTGTCCCCCTGTACCTGGACGAGGCATCCGGCGGACACACCGCCCTCTGTAAACACATCAGCCCGGGGCACTCCCCACAGAAAACGCTCGGGAGAATCCCCCACTGCATGCAGAGCTCAACCCAGATCCTTCGCAGTCCAAATCCCCCATCACTCGGCCTCTCTATACCTCTCCAGACTCTTCCTGTCATCCCACCCGCTGTCGAGACTGGAGAAAGCCATTCCGCTCCTCTGAGTGTACTTTACCTCCCCTTTCCTCGCTCTTGAGCCTTTGCTGCGATGTCTCAGGAGGCCTGGGGAGCCTTGCTGTCCTTGCCTCCCCGCGTGATGGCTACCTTCATTCACCCGGCCGAAACTTTCCTCCATCTCACCGCTTGCTCGAATTCTTCCACGAATCTCCCCTCCTCCGTCAAAAAGAATTTCTTCTTCCAATGTAAACCCAGAGCACTTTGCACCAACACAGAGCACAGGAGGGTCCGCTTCTGAATGCACATGCCTGGATCTCAACAGTTGCTTTGTTGCCCTTGCCCCCAGGGAGCACGCTCTACATTTGCTTGCTTATTTCTTCATTGTCTGTCTCCCCCACCAGAAAGTACAGAGATTTTGTCTCATTTGTGTGACGCCATATCCCCCATGCCTAGGACGGAGCCTGGCAGGTAGTAAGTACTTGATAAATATGTGTTAGCTGAATGCATGAGGATTCATGGGAGCCTAGTGCTCCCAGACTGTCCTCTCCACCTTTCCATTGCCCCAGAGTGGCCGGCAAAGTGCTTGGCACCTGCTTCTGGAATCCGGTGGGATTGAAGAGCCAGCCACTGGCACCGAACCTGTCTTCTGCTTTGAAGAGGAGACCTGGGTTTCCCCTGCAAGTAGGCGGCTGTATGGTCCTGGGAGGCAGGCAGGTGCGATGGAGGGCGGGACTTCCATAGGAAAACTTGAGGTTACTGGGGAATCCTAATAGCTCAATCTAATTAGGAGGAGGAAGCCAGTTACATTAAGAATCCCTCATGTAAGAGAACCATCCGGGCAAATTCTTTCATTCCTCATTCACTTCAATCAGCTTCCCCAGACACAGTGGCTAGAAAGGCGAACTTAGCCCCCATGTGCTGTCGGGCCAGATGCTGTGCTCCCACGCCGACAGAAACCGAAAAGAAAGAAAAACCTGGTCTCCGGCCATGGAGGTTCCTCTCTGGCATGTCCTGGAGAGGAAGCCGCCACGTCGCCTCTCCTAAGACCCTAAGGATTATCGCTGAGAAAGCTCAGCGTCTCGGGCCTGAATCGTGGCCAACATGCTCCCAATTTGGAAGGCTAATCCTCCTAATTGAGCAAAAGGACATCGGTCCCCCATTGAAACAGGCGCCACGGAAGCACCATGCCATTCACCGGGGCCGCTGCCTGACTGCTTGTAGCTTTCAGCCATCCGATCCGAAAAAGATAGATACTTCCCTTTCATCTTTGCGATTTTTAATGTGTTTATATCATCTTCTCCTACAACATCTTAGGAATCACGGGGGCCCCTCATTTTTTTCTGAGAAATGCAGCAAAAATATATTAAAGAGATACAGTAGGAATGTTTAGAAGAATCATTGACATCAATTCCAGCAGAATTGTTATCTGTAAATATATATTTATGTGTACACACGCGTATATACATTCAGAGCTCTTAGTATCAGCTAAGAGCTGAGCTAAGATGCCAGCTAAGCTCCAGAAGCTCCGGTCAGGAGAGGCAAACCACACTAGCTCTCTAAACTTTGATTTCCTTGTCTGTGAAATAGGGATGAAATTAATACCCGTTCATAGTTATTTTGCAAAGACTAAATGAGCTAATGCTCATATAGCACTTAGCACGGCACCTAGAAGAGAATAACCACTCTGTAAATGCCCAGCGAATCAATTAATAAGCGTCCAGGAATCCTCCAAGCCCTTGGTCCAGACCTACTACATTTCTGAAGCAATGGGTCTTGCTCTTGTCCTCCAAACGACCGGGTTCTGAGCAACGATGCACAGATCTGCTGATTACAACCTAAGAGATACCATTCAGAGTTCATGCCCCGAGGATTTGTATACGGACCAGTACAATTTTACTGCTTACTGCAATGATTTTTCTAATTGATGTCAATAAAGTAAAGGAAGGGGAGATTCTTGCTACTTTTCACAAAGGCACTCTATGGGCAAGGACTGGCCCAGGCGGCAAAGACCGGCCTCCCAGCTCCCTGGAAGAAAGCAGCCTGGATAGATGACTGTGGTCATAGCCAGCGCTGGGCTCATTCCTGGGACTCTAAACACTGTCAGTATTATTGACCAGGGCTGAAAAGCTGCCCTCGCCAGACAGTCTGTTGGTTTGTAAATGTTAGTGTTTGCCGTGTTTGTCATTCTTACTATAATAATTTTATTTTACAATGTTATTTACCATGTTCAAACTCATCTCAGAGGCCATGCCTGTCTCCGAAAATAGTTCGCCAGCATCATCTACCTGCCATAATAAATATCAAAAGGCAAACCCGAGTTAGCACTGTGCCATCCTGAGTCTAGCTCGTCCTCTCGGGAATAAGGCCTCTTGCAGCCTCTGGTTTTTTGGGTGACCGTACATAGTCCCAAGGATGAGATCAGCTATAGCTCCAGAGTGGGGGGCTTCTGTAAGCCCCATACCAGCTGTTTAAACCTACCTCTGTCCATCACCTGGAAGTGTGTTCATATAGGGTGAAGGACCATGACTCTCTCGTGCTTGTCTAAACAATAGTAAGTCCACGCCCTTGATCATAAACCTACCAACCACTCTCACAGTACACTTCTCTAAATCCTGATGGTAGTGGTGGTGATTACACACGTCTATGCATTTGTCAAAACCCAGAGAACTACAGACCACAAAGAGGGACTTCTATTGTGTGTAAATAAAGGGAGAGGGGGTATGTACACACCTTTGCTGCCCACACAACAGCCTTCCTCCCACGCCACCCCGGCTTCCTGACTAACACCCTCTTGATTTTATTCAGGGGAGGATGGACCCTCCCTGCTGCTTAAAGATATACCTCGATTCACCTAAACCAACTGATAATCCAATTCCCCTGATCGCTGATTGGCTAAGAATGGCATTTGATAGAATTTGTGCCAATCCCAAGATGGCGGGGGGGGGGGTCTGGAAGCTGCTGCTCAGGCTCTATTTCCTCTTCCAATAGAGGCTCCAGGATAGTCATGTGCCTTTTGATATTTACTGTTCTTTTCTGGTTTTGGTATGGTGTGAAGATGTGATGCCTGGAGCTGCTGCAGCAATTTTGTGAAAACTGGGGGAGCAGCACATGTGGAGAAAATGGCAGACCACATGGATGGAAAGAATCTGGGTCAGTCCGACAGACCGAGCAGCGGAGTTCACTGGTCCAGAGATCCCGCCTTACCCACCACCTCCCAACTCAACTGTTATAGGTGGTAATCCATCTTTTTTCTTATTGTTGAAGCCGCTTTATTTGGTTTTCCTATCCCCTACAGCGCAAAGTATCATGATTAACACACGGGCTCCATGCTCTTAGAAATGGCTCCAGTGTCTTCCTGAAGGTTCGTCTCCAACAACCAACTGCAAGGAACACCGGGCAGGAATCCAGTATACCATCTCCGAGATACACTGTGTCTGTTTTGTTGTGGAAATTGTCTCTCGTTTACAAGTTGGCATTTGCTACTTGTGAAGCCACTGGTACCCGATTCAACCAATAATAAATGCTAGAAACTGAAGCCAACAACACCTTTAAGGGAGAAAAATTTGTGTTGGCTTCTATTTGGACAACTGGTTGGGATTTTATGACAAGTTTTCTTTTTCTCTTTTTTTAGGTTCTTTCCGGTTGGATGCTTAACACCCCGTTTTAATTCCTCATATGCACAGTCTCTTGCTGAGTCCACTCTCAGTGGGGACGTCTGGTGACTTTTTGTTGCGTTCACCTGTCTGGAGCGTCATCTTTCTTTGGCATTTATTTCCATCTGAAAGCTCTCTATTCTTCCTTTCCTGCTTTTCTTGACCTTGCATGAAATCAATGCACCGTTTAAGAATAAATGTTAAGGAAACAACCTTTAAATCTTTTGTACCTTTTGAGCAGCCAATGCCTTCAGTGCCTGATTGTTTCATTTTTATTTTTCCTGCTTTTCTCTTGATTGAAAATGTGTCTTATCCGGGTCATTAGAAGGCTCTTTATTCCCATTGAACTTATTTCAGATTCAACATCTTTGTCCTCAGATTTGATTATCTTCTTATTAATCCAACAGAGAGGGCTCCTCCCCTACCCTTCCTGCCTCATAATGGTAAGATAAAAAATTCTCTGCCACGGGTATCCTGCAGGCAATGGGCCAAGCAGGCCATACATCAAACAGCCACCATTTATCAGAACTTGACCTTTATCATATAGCTCTCCCTGAAACGCCCAGCGTGATAATCTGCAGAATAGACGCTCAATAACTGAAATTGTTTTGAATTAAGTCAAATTGAATTTTTAGAGTCATCACCAGGTGACAGGCAACATGCTGAGTTTGGGCTGTTTGGGAACACATGAAGAAAGACATTGATACCAGCAGCATCTTGAGGTCCTGCGACCTCCGCTGGAGCAACTGGGGACAGTCCAAAGCCGAACGTTTAGTTCTAGGTCTTTGCTTCCCCTTCTTCTTGCTGACACCGCTGGCACTTTTCATTCTAATATCTGAAATATCATTATAAAATACCTAGCCGGCATAAATTAAATAGTTAAATGCCAGGAGTTTGACCCTAATGATGAAAGGCTTGGGTATACTGAGAAGATTGCAATACCTGGGATCTTCTTAGCCTTCCTGGGGCAGGACGGAGGATGGAATTTGTAGGAAAATTCTCAAAACAGCCACTCAGTTTATTATTATTTTATTATTATTATTTAAAGATTTTATTTATTTATTTATTTGAGAGAAAGGGAGAGAGAACACAAGTGGGGGAGGGAGAGGGATAAACAGACTCCACAGTGAGCACAGAGCCCGATCCGGGGCTCGATCTCACGACCCTGAGATCATGACCTGAGCCAAAATCAAGAGTCGATCGCTCCACCGACAGAGCCACCCAGGTGCCCCAGTTTATTATTATTTTTTAAATTTTAGTATAAGAACATTCAGCCTTTTCATATCTTGCTGCTGTCATGGGTCCTCAGCTCTGGTGGTAACCAGATTTCATTTCGCTCATTTATTCTTTCAAGTATTGAGCTCACCTAGGAGCCAAGAACTGTCCTGGGGGCTCGGATAGAGCAGTGAACAACACAGACAGGATTTCTGCCCACCCGGAGCTGACGTTCTAGAGCAGAAGACACCAGCGTGTAATAAATCCATACACTCAGGAAGAGCTCAGGTCTTTTTAGATAAATAAGGCTGAGTAAAGCTGTGCTGAAGGATGTCTTCTCTGCAGAGGTGGCATTTTTTAAAAGATTTTATTTATTTATTAGGGAGAGAGAAAGCATGCATGAGCTGGGGGAGTGCAGGGAGAGAGGGAGAAGCAGGGTCCCCAATGAGCAAGGAGCCCGATGCGAGGCTCAATCCCATGACCCCAGAATCACGACCTGAGCCAAAGGCAGACGCTTTACTGACTGAGCCACCCAGGCGCCCATGTAGGGGAGCCGTTTGATCTAAGGCCTTTTTTTAAAAGAAGACTTCTTATTTGGGGACATTCTTTAGATATTTCCTTCTTTTATTCTCTAATGGAATCATCTCGCAGAAAGGAATAGACTGAAGTCTAGTGATGTGATATTGGGGAAGTCCCTTAACCCCTCTGGTCCTCGTTTTCCACTATGGCAACATAAGGAGCCTGGTTCGCCAATGCAAGTCTCTGCAGCTCTGAAATTATAACACTCTGAAATTATAACACTTTATAATATTAACATATTATGTTAGTAGAACTTTATAATGTCTAATCACATTAGAAAATGTTGCTACGAGAACATGCGTTCTACAGAACACGTCAGAAATCCATCTAGCTGTGATTTGACTTTTCTGCCAATTCACATTTTTTTTTAATATCAGAAATCCAAGTAGTCAATACTCCTGGCTAATGAGTTTGTTTGTAGGATCGCTTTGTTTTGTAGATTCTATAAAAAGAAGTTGGTACAATCCTAGAGTTTCTCCGAATCGGGGAACATGATTCAGACATGTTGGCAAGATATAAAATAACAGCAGACTGATCTTGTCTCAGAGGTGTCTAAAGGGACGCTGATCTACTCACTCTCTCTTTCTCCTTCTGTTTTAAGGAGTGAAAAGCTCCGGGAGCTCAGGAGAGAAATAAGTCAAGAAATAAATATTGCCACGTCTTGAGGCAGCTGTATCTGACCAGGAAAAACAGCCACTAAAATGTTTTGTCCGTGCCAGGGGACAAGGGGACGGGAGAGCGGTGTTGATATTGACAGACCTCCGGTGCCCGTGACACCCGGGGAAACTTTATGGACAGAAGGGGCCCATCTTCACAACAGTGAGGACTGGCCGATTAAGAGTCAGATCTCATTATCTGCGGGTTAACAACCCTCATTTCCAAATGGAAGACCCAGGCTCCAGTGTAATCTCGTTTTCAGGCTTGGAGAGAAGTGAAGTGCTATTTTAATCTAATACGTCAGTCCAAGGAGGAAAATCCTCTCCGGAGAGTAGAAGATGTTCGCGGCTCTATTGTACTTCGTGACTGTAAATGTATGAAAGAAACTTCCAGGGGAAAACCTTCCCCAAAGTGCCCTTTTTATATGTTAAACCACAGCACTTTGGAAACGGAGATAAAGAGCTTTGTACGTGAGCTATTTCTCTGTTCCTTTTTCCGGGGCTAAGCCTCCTGTGTAATAGTTTCTTTGGTGAGCTTCGTTCTCCAAAGATGCTTCATGGGGCTGCTGCCTGGTCCCCGTCATCAAAGGGCTTCACTGACTCAAATCGGGCCTTTGGAAAACAACCCGGATAATGACTTCCTGTAATTATATAAATGTTTAAATAACAACCGGTTTTCAATTTGATCTAACAGAAGTCAAACTTAGTGCATCCTTTACCCGATGCCTGTCCTTGCGAGCGACCACCCTGTCCTCTAGGTCACCTCGGAACCCGGCAGCGCCTTCGGGAACGTAGCAGGTGCTTTAAAAATATTTGAGAGAGGCGCGCCTGAGTGGCTCAGTTGTTAAGCGTCTGCCTTCTGCTCAGGTCATGATCCCGGGGTCCTGGGATCGAGCCCCGCATCAGGCTCCCTGCTCCATGGAGATCTTGTTTCTCCCTCTCCTGCTTCCCCTGCTTGTGTTCCCTCTCTTGCTGTCTCCCTCTCTCTCTGTCAAATCAATAAATAAAATGTTTTTTTTTAAATATTTAAGAGAGAAATGAATGTAGAACAAATGCTTAACAATGTACTCGGTCCGATCTTAAAACAACTTTTTTTTTCCTGCTTAAAAATTCACCCTTTCAGTCCGCTTTTTTTGAAGTGTTTATTTCAAAAGCATATTGACAGTGGAAAATAATTAATAACAGAAAATAATAAGCAATAGGCCTTCTTTAACGCTGCTCTGCTTTTCAGATCAGTTCATGGTGTATGGCTCTCCAGGGACGGATTTCTGTATTTGGTATTCTCTTCCGTTAGCCTGTCCATTCATGTACAATATCATGTTGTTTTACTATTGAGGCTTCATAATATGTTACTTCTGGAAGGGCTAGCCTCCACCTCTGCTTTGTAGTTTGGGGCTTTTCCTGACTATTCTTTTATTTTTTTTCTTTTTCTTTTTGCTTTTCTAGATAAATTTGTCATCAAGTTGTCTTGTCTTGCTCTAGGACAAGCTCCAATGTTAATTTTATTGGGATGCTGCATTAAGTTTTTAAATGAATTAGTGACAGTGACATATTTTCGATGTTGAAGCTTTTTACCCAAGAACATGGTATGCCTTCCCACCTGCTCAGGTCCTCCTTTGTATATTTAATAGTATTTTATAGTCGACCTCATAAATTCTAAGTATTTGGATTTATGCCTGGGGTTTTTGTTTTTGTTCTCTTACTATCAAAAGCAGTGTCATCTCTTTCATTATATCTCCTAGCCGATTTTAGTTAGTATATAGGAAGGTTATTGGTTTTTATATATTAATTTTATCATCTGAAATTCCATTAAATTTTCATTGTTTAAAGTAGTTTTTCATCAGTTCTTCGGGTGAATACGTGTAAAAGCATGTTGTCTGCAGAGTTTTGCCTCTTCCTTTCCAATTCGTATCCTTCTAATCACTTTTTCTTCTCCAATTGTATTGGCTAGTACTTCCAACCCAGTATTAAATAGTAGTGAGGATAATGGGCATCCTTGCCTTGCTCCTTACTATACTGGCAAATTCCTAGTGTTACCACGTTAACTAAGACGCTGGTTTTTGACCTAAGCACGCACACACACACACACACACATACCCCAAGACCATATAAAGGCAATTTTAATTTAATGTAGTTGCTATTTTATTGAACACTTTTAACCTGAATAAAAGTTAACTTTATTAAATGCCTTGTGGAGATGATTAGGTGATCTTTCTCTTTAGCTCTCTTAATATAAAGAATTATACTATTAAATTTTCCAATGATGACTCACCCTGACTTTCTTAGAATAAATCCTGCTTGTTTGCGATTTGTTATTTTTTCATGAGCTGCTATACTGTGTGTTTTAATGTTTTATTTCAGACTTTTGCAATGATATTTATAAGTGATATTGGTGGAGAGTTCTCTATCTGATGCAATCTCGTGTATTTTTTAGTATAGTTTTTCCAAGTCTTAGTTCCACTGGAAGGTATGAAAACAGCACCACATTAAAGAGAAGACTAATTCCTATAGCAATTACAATTAAAAACAGAAAGGGCACAAATTATTTCAGAAAAAAAGATAGCAGATACCCTATTTCACAGGGAAAGAGAATTTATATGCCATTCATGTTTGTGACGAAAATAATCCATTGCTACTGTTCAATTTCTTAGTGCCGCACAGCCACTATAATTAGAAGTGAGTTCTATACACACCTTTCCTTTTAACAGCTATTGCCAGGCACATCTGCAGTTTCTAAAAATGCTTTTATTCTTTTGCAGAGTAAACAGCAAAAGGTGCTTGAAGGCAAATAATAATAACCGTGCAGGGCACAGGAGCGACACATGCCCAGTGTTGAATTTCTTGCCGCCTAAAGCTCTGTATTTGGCTTTGAAGAGAGCTAAGGAACGACCATCTGATGTTCAGAAGATGAAACAGTGAAAGAGCTTCCTTCTCAAAATCCATAACCCGAGTCGATCAGTTGAATCATAACCAACGAACATTCTGCAGACTTCCTGACCAGTACCCCTCAAAACTGCCAAGGTCATGGAAAACATGGAAAGTCTGAGAAACTCTCACAACCAAGGGCTGCCTAAAGAGAGACGAAGGCTAAATGTAATGTGGTCCCTGGAACAGAAAAAGGACAGTCGATAAAAACTGAGACAATATCAATAAATCATGGGTTCCAGTTAATAATAATAACATTGGTTCATTCGTTGTGACAAATGTGCCACACAAATGTAAGATGTTCATAATAGAGGGAGGTGAGTGTGGGGCATATGGGGAATCTCTGTACTGTCTTTCCAGTTCTTCTGTAAATCTAAAACTATTCTAAAGTTGAGGGTATTTTTAAAAAGTTAAGGAAGCTTGAAATATAATATGGGCACACCTTTCCTCTGGATGCCAAAAAAAGTAGAATTGGGCCAAGAGGTGCATATGGAAAGGGGCCCAGCATCACTCATCATCAGGGACATGCAAATCAGAACCACCATGAGATATCCCTGCACACCTGTTAGAACAGCTACTATCGAAAACACCAGAGACAACAAGTGTTGACGAGGATGCAGGGGGCGGGGCTTGTGCCCTGTTGGTGGGGACGTAGATTGGTGCAGACACTGTGGAAAACAGTATAGAAGTTCCTCAGAAAACTAAAAACAGAACTAACATATGATCAAGCAATCCCACTTCTGGGCATATAGTCAAAGGGAATTAAAACAGGATTTCAAAGAAATATCTGCACTCCCATCTTCACTGCAGCATTATTCACACCAGTCAAGACATGGGAACAACCTTGGTGTCTGTCAGTGGGTGAATGGGTAAAGAAGAGGTGTGTGTATATACACACAATGGAGAATTAATCAGCCGCGAGAAAGAAAGAAATTCCGCCATTTGCAAAAACATGGATGGACCTTGAGGACAATATGCTGACAGAGAAAGACAAAATACTGTGTGGCATCACTTATATGTGGAATCTTAGGAAACTGAACTCAGAAACAGAGCACGGATTAGTGGTTGCCAGAGGCAGGGGATGGGTAGTGGAGGAGACGGATGAGGGAGGTCAAAAGGTACGAACTTCCAGTTATAAGACAAATAAGTGCTGAGGATGTGATGGGCAGCATGATGACTATGGTTAGTGACTCTGTGTTGTAGGGGCGCCTGGATGGCTCAGTCAGTTAAGTGTCTGACTCCTGGTATCCGCTCAGGTCATGATCTCAGGGTCGTGAGATCCAGCCCCACACTGGGCTCCGCGCTCAGCGCAAGGTCTGCTTTAAGATTCTCTCTCTCTACAAATGTAGGGATCCGAAGGGGCACGTGCACCCGAATGTTTATAGCAGCAATGTCCACAATAGCCAAACTATGGAAAGACCCTAGATGTCCATCCACAGAGGAATGCATAAAGAAAATGTGGTATATATATGCAACGGAATACTATGCAGCCATCAAAACACCTGAAATCTTGCCATTTGCAAAGACATGGATGGAACTAGAAGGTATTATGCTAAACGAAGTAAGTCAGAGAAAGACAATTTTCATATGATCTCTCTGATATGAGGAATTTGAGAAACAAGACAGAGGGTCATAGGGGAAGGGAGGGAAAAATGAAACAAGATGAAACCAGAGAGGGAGACAAACCATAAGAGACTCTTAATCTCAGGAAACAAACTGAGGGGTGCTGGGGAGTAGGGGCGGGTAGGGATGGCTGGGTTATGGACATTGGGGAGGGTATGCACTATGGTGAGTGCTGCGAATGTGTAAGCCTGATGATTCACAGACCTGTACCCCTGAAACAAATAATACATTATATGTTAATTAAAAAATTTTTTTCTCTCTCTCTCCTTCTCCCCCTGCTCCTTCCCCACTCACTCTCAAATAAATAAATAAATAAAATCTTTAAAAATACGAATAATACTGTGTTGTATATTTGAAGCTGCTAAGACAGCAGATCTTTAAAGTTCTCATCACACAAAAAAATGGGCAAGTGTGTGAGGGGATGGGTGTTAACTAAACTTATTATAGCAGTCACATCCTAACCTATACATACCTATCAAATCACTGTGTTGTACACCTTAAACTAATGCAAAGTTATAGGTCCATTATTTCTCAATAACCCTGGAAAAATGTAAGATTATATTGTGGAATTCCTTACCTGTTTTTTTCAAACGACCTACCAGTGTCGGCCCATGGAGCCGTGTGGTTTGCCTGTTATTTAGGCTTGTTTGGGCAGAGAAGAGGGGTGGGGGGAGGGAAATGGGGGAGGAGTTTGGAAGAATCAGAGTCCCGAGAGGGACAGACACACTACCTTCCTCTCATGAGCATTTGTGGTCAACAGACCTCTTTTCTTCTCTTCTCTCTGTTTCTTTTCCGTCTCTCCTTCCTTCTTTATTAGTCTGGGGCCTCGGTGGGTCAAGCCTGCAAAGTAAGACAGAAACAGGCCCGCACCGAGGCCTCCTCAGCTGTGAGTCCTGAGGCGACCTGTGGTGGCTCCCGCTCAGGCCCACTCCCCAGGCTCCTGTCCGTCCCTGGCCCTGCTTTCCACAGTCCGTCCCAGGAAACAACTCAGTCCCAGCCTCAACCCTGGGGTCTGAGCTGGTATTTCCCAAGAGCCTGAGCTCCTATTGCCCCGTCGTTCCCCTCGCCTGACGTGGAGACAGAGTCCTCTCGTTTGTTTGCGAGCAGCCTGGAGTCGCTACCCAGAGGATAGAACTGAACCTCCCCCAAGGTGTCTCTGAGGAGAAATGAAGTCCAAATCCTCACACTACCTCCAAGGCGGGAAGGGTTTGTTTGTTCTGTTCTAGGGGGCCCTCTGAGGATGGGCGCTCAGAGAACCTGCAACAAAATCCATTGCCAAAGAATGAATTATTTCAACCAGGAGGCAAAGTGATGGTGAGTTTTGTGACATCTCATGATACACAAAGTCAGAAGACAAACATCAACAGGGCCTAGATGTCGTAAACAGCAGCTCCGGGCAACATGGTGGCGGGGCCTGGGGCAGGGCCGGTGCTGGCCGCACGCTTTGTTTAACCCACTGAGCGACCCAGATGTCCCTGGAAATATTTCATATGCATCTCGAAAAGATTAGGGTTCTTTTAAAAAAAATACAACCACTATTTTGTTATCACATCTAACCTATAGGTAGGAATTCCTTAATTCGTTCAAGTATTCGGTTAGTGTTCGGGGCGCCTGGGTAGTGTAGTCAGTTAGGTGTCCAACTTTTGATTTTGGCTCAGGTTGTGATCTCAGGGTGGTAAGATCAAGCCCCCTCCATAGCTCCCCACTCAGTGGGGAGTCTGCTTGAAATTCTCTCTCTCCCTCTCCCTCTGCCCCTCCTGCCACATGCATGTTCTCTCTCTCTCTCTCTTAACTAAATAAATAAATCTTGGGGCGCCTGGGTGGCTCAGTCAGTTAAGCGTCTGCCTTTGGCTCAAGTCACGATCCCAGGGTCCTGGAATGGAGCCCTGCATCCAGCTCCCTGCTCAGGAGAGAGCCTGCTTCTCCCTCTCCCTCCGCTGCTCCCCCTGCTTGTGCTCTCTCTCTCTCTCTCTCTCTCTCTGTGTCAAATAAATAAATAAAATGTTTAAAGAATAAAAATAAAAAAATAAATATTCTAAAAACAAAAAACAAATAATCCAGTCAGTGTTGAAATTTTATTGCCTTATAAATATTTTTCTTTGCATTACGTACTCATTTATTTTTACATTATGGCTTTAATCTGGATCAAAATGAGATCCATACATTTTAACTGGCTGGCATGTCTCCTAAGTCTCTTTAACTTACAAAGTTCTCTCTTTCTATCTCTCTGGCATGGGTGCAACTTTTTTTTTTTTTTTTTTTAAGGAAACTGGTTTCTCCACTGTCTGGACAAACTGGAATTTTTCCACAGCTGAGATTTTGCTGTCTCTCTTCCCTTGATATTGTTCAAAATTGTATTCCACTGCCTTAACAGACAGCTCCCCCCCTCCCTTTTAAACATGGATGAGGTGAAGGAAAGATCTGGAACTGGCACTGGAGGACAGCAGACTATATGGGATTTGTTCTCCCTTTGAAAAGGCGACTGTCTCTGGTGTTGGGAGGTGTTTCACTTTTTTTCCCACAGACTCTGCCAGCCCAGCACGTTACGCCCTCATCTGGCTGGAGGGTTGGAAGGACGGCAGTAAATTCCAGAACACAAGCAAAACTGCCCATTTATTTTCCAGAGTGTTAAATATAAACACGCAGACCTTGAGTTTTAAGCCATCAACATTGGTCTACTCAAAGTTGTATTTCTTAGCAATATCATTTGTTTATTTTAAATGCCCTATTCTGATTCACACACCCGCCCCCGCCCCCGCTTGCCATCAATCCAGACATGGGGTGGGGGCAAGAGGAGAAGAAAAGTTAAAATATTTAGTACGTTGCCACATGAGTCCATTTTGGTTACTTGATAGAATCTCAACACAAATAACCTGCAATGTTGATCCTAAAATAACACAACAGGCTCCTTCAAACTCCACACCTGTCTTTTTTCTCTACCCTGCTGTACGCCCCCTCAGTTTCCAAATGGGTTCATTTTTTAAAAGCAATGGACTAGCATTGAGAAGGAAATGCTGGGCTCTTTCCTAGTTTGGGGTACGGTTCAGACCCATGGTTCACACCCTTTCACACCCATAGAATGCTGACCTTGAAAAACTAAGACTGTTGTTACATACACCCTAGACTTTTTATCCCATTATGGACCTATTATCATTTCAGTTCTATGAAACTCGAGGGAGTTATTTTTTTCTCTCTCTCTCTTTAAGCAAGGTCTGGCCACCGAAAGCCTGAAGCGGCATCTGGAAAAGAGCTTTCCCAGAGTGCTTCTCAGAGCCTCTTGTTCTGCCCGCATCAAAGGAGGCTTAACGAAGTTCTCTCCAAGGAGCCCATTCTGGGGGCTTCTGCGCTGCTCGCAAGAGCTGCACCTTCCTCAGTGCTCCCTTCTCTTCTCACTGGGCCACACTTGGGTTGTAGAGTCTTGGTTAGTCAAGGAAAACAATAACAGGTCAAGGAATCCGCCCCCATTGTGTTACTTCTAGAACAAAAGGCATCTCTTGAATTAGAACACAAAAGACCTGGAGAGAAGTGGATTTCTGCCAGGATCTGGCTAGCTCATGGGAAGCTGGCTCTGGAAGGTGCGTGACCTCTACCCCAGCCTGCCATTGTGCTGGGGACTCATGACCTTTGTGCTCAAGGCCTCCACTCCAGGCAAAGTGTACTAACACAGTGAGGACAATGGTGAATGGTGTTCGTGCTCTGGGATTTGTAAAATACCTGGGAGCAAGTTCTACCTCTGCCATTTATGACCTTTCCTGCTTGGGGCAATGTTGCCTCTCAAAGGATCCGTGTTCTCACCTGTAAATAAGGAAATTGAGATCTATACTTCGTATGGTTGTTTCTGGGATAAAAATGAGATAGCGAATCCAGCCTACATTAACAAAACAATATTTTCCTCCCTTCCCACACATCCAAGGGGTAATGAAGAAAACTGTTTGTGAGCCAGTAAGATGAATTAGTCTGCCATAGCTTTCCCAAGTGTAGCGGAGTTGAAATGAAACAAATAATAGGTTTGTTGAGGGGAGAGGCAGGGGCACAGAACTGCAGGATTGGCACTCCCTGGGCTTATAGGGATTATTAAAATAGGTGATGGCAAGAAGGGACTAGAAGCATAAGAACATGGAGAAAGGCATAGAAAGTGAGGCGGGTAAACTTCAAAGGTAAATGTCCTCTGTGTTTGCCGTTCTGCCCATGCTAGCTCTGATTTCAGCCCTCATCTCTACCTTTCTGGAGACGTTCACAACTGCACATGAATGAAAAAGAAAAATATGCTGGTTGATGTGTTACTGGCATCTTTATGACAATTTAAGAGATAGGTTTAAAAGCTTTCAGCTAGTTTTCCTAGGCAAATGAATCTTTTATGCAATAGGTGGCAACATCAGAATCTATAGGGCGAATTGGAGTATCTCTACCTGGTTTTCTCTGGGGAAAACAAGCTAGCTTTTCCACACTATCCAGCCAAACATCTTTGAGAATGAGTCATTGCACCCTGAGAATACGTAAAGTTGCACCCCTCAGGCAACTACAGGAGAAGGGAATTAACCTAAATTTATTGTCGCCAAAATAGGAATATGTTGGGATCTGTTTTACTGAAATCGTTGAAATACGCCATTTAGTTTGTGGAGTCTCATTAGAGCTGATGATTGGTTTTATAAAACATACCTTACCTATAACATATTCTCTACTTTTCCTCAACAGCAAAAAGAAGTAAGAACAACATTGTTTGTCTCCTAAGCACTTGGCGATTCCTACAGCAATATGAAATTGGACTGTTGTAAGGATCCCACTTTTTGTTTTTTAGTTTAGTTTAGTTTAAGTTTTTATTTAAATTCCAGTTAGTTAACATACAGTATAATATTAGTTTCAGGAGTACAATAAAGCGATTGCACACTTCTATACGTCACCTGGTGCTCATCACAGGTGCCCTCCTTAATCCCCATCACCTGATTCACCCATCCCCCCACACCTTCGCTCTGGTCACCATCAGCTGTTTCTCTATAGTCAAGAGTCTGTTTCTTGGTTTGCCTCTCTCTCTTTTTTCCCTTTGCTCATTTGTTTTGTTTCTTAAACTCAACATATGTGTGAAATCATATGGTATTTGTCTTTCTCTGACTTATTTCACTTAGCATCATACTCTCTAGCTCCATCCATGTCATTGCAAATAGCAAGATTTTGTTCTTTTTTATGGCTGAGTAGTATTCCTGTGTGTGTGTGTGTGTGTGTGTGTGTGCGTGTGTGCGTGTTTGCGTGTGTGTGTGTGTATGCCACTTCTTTTTCCATTTTTTCCACTCATTGCTTGATGGATACCTGGGCTGTTTCCACAGTTGGCCTATTGTAAATAATGCTGCTATAAACATTGGGGTTCACGCATACCTTTGAATTAGTATTTTTGTATCTTTTGAGTAAATACCTAGTAGGGCGATTGCTGGATCATAGGGTAACTCTATTTTTAACTTTTTGAGGCACCTCCACACTGTCTTCCAGAGTGGCTGCACCAGTTTTCATTCCTACGAACAGTGTTAGAGGGCTCCCCCTTCTCTACATCCTCACCAACACCTGTTATTTCCTGTGTTGCTGATTTTAGCCATCCTGACAGGTGTGAGGTGATACCTCATTGTGGTTTTGATTTGTATTTCCCTGATAATGAGTGATGCTGAGCATCTTTTCATGTGTCTGTTGACCTCTGTACGTGTTCACTGGAAAAATGTCTATTCATGTCTTCTGCCCATTTTTTAATTGGATTATTCATCTTGGGGGTGTTGAGTTTGATAAGTTCTTTATATATTTTGGATACACACTCTCACACTTAAATATACAAGCAATAAATAGAACACACAGGATTCAGGATTAAAGGCTATATGGGAGGATGGGCACCGGGGTGGCTCAGTCGGTTAAGCATCTGCCTTTGGCTCAGGTCGTGATCCCAGGGTCTTGGGATCGAGCCCCACATCGGGCTCCCTACTCAGCCAGGGAGCCTGCTTCTCCTCTACCTTTGCCTGCTGCCACCCCTGCTTGTGCTTGATATCTATCTCTCTGGCAAATAAATAAATAAACTCTTTTTTTTAAAGCTCTATGGGAAAGTCAACTATATCTGATAGTTCTATACTGGATGGGGAGACAAGTATTACAGGAGTGAGTGATATCAAATAGGTCCAGGCTAAAGGGTGGGAAAGGTATTACCAGGTCTTCCCTCCCCAAATAGTAACTGGATGTAGTTAGAGAAGGGAAACCACGGAGGCAGAGGATTGTTTGGGAGGAAGAAATCAAATCTGGAAGAGCTGTTGTATCTATAGGCAGAAAACAGCAGCCTGGCCAGCAAATTCCAGCGGAGTACTTTGCACATAGTAGGTACTCAACAAACCTGATTCAACTTGGCCATTCGATTAGCAGTCTTAGTTTACCATGCTTATAATTAACTTGGCTGCCGCTGTGGTTTTTTTTTAGAGTGAAGTTGGCTGAGACAAACGTATATTGCTGTGGTCTAGCTAAGGCAACAAATAAGAAAAGCAGGCAAAGCCTGTTCATCGGTGTAGAATATCCCATGTCCTAATACCCCAGGTGAACCAGAACGTTTATCAGAAGCCCTGACCCAGGTCCATCCCAAAAGATAGCTTAGGACACACTGAGATGTGTTCTTCGGGGTCTGGTACTCATATCACCTAAGCAAGAAATGAATGTGAAATGTTCAAAATCTATCTAGGGCTTGTGTCTGGGAATTGATATTCTGGGACAGACTGACCTCCAGAAAGACAAGATCTAGTATGTCTACCCCTTGGGACACCAGCGTCTGTGAGATACTGCTGTCACCCCTCCTTTTTTTTTTTTTTGCAAAATTTATTTCTTAAGGCTAAGAGATGCTTTTCAAGCATGTTTTTCTCTTAAATTAAAAAAAAAAGTTTATAAGAAATCTAATCTATAAGTGTGTTTACTTTACTCATCAAACTGATGCCTGGTAAATGGCAGTTGATAACTGCCTAACTTCCCATTAAAAACAGGAAATTGTATTTTTCTTGCCATAAACAAAATAGAACTTGAAGACATTTGCATTTGGTTTGCAATGTGTTTACCTAAAGTTTCAAGTGTAAACTACAAAAAGCAGTCTCTAAGCCTTGCTTTCAATTTCATGCTTGGTTTTCAGAGCTCTTTGACATGCACAATGCACCTTTTACTAAGAATCAGGAAAGAAGACGTGATTCTGAAACCACAAGGAAACAGTCAACTTTGCTTGAGTTCTGCCGATTAACTCCTTAAGACCCTACAGGGCAATCTGAGGACTAGCGGTTCATTCCTGTTGTAAAAACTGGTTGGAACTTTTACCACCACCTAGAGGTCACTGTTCTGAACTGCAAAAACACGGAGAAAATGTTTATTAAAGTGGTTGTAAACTCCTGGGCGTATAATTTTTCTTACATTACGGTATCTAATTGATATAATACTACACCCTGGGGGGAAACAAATGATCCACAGAAAGTAGGTAGTTTCCAACCTCCCAAACATAAAGTAAGTCAAGGAATGGAGCTGACTTGAGTTAAAGTTGTCACTCCCTGACAATGACATTTTGAAGATGCGTGCTCAACACCCATTCCAAAGAGGCAGCCCTCAATACCATCATCTCACCTCCTGGTGGAGGGTAGCTCAGGAGACAGACGGATATGAGTATGTTGGGATTCAACCTTCTTATGGTTGTTGACTGCTACCATAGCATTCTCTATGTCCTAGAACCTAGACTCCAGGGTCCTTCTTGATGTATTTAAGCAAGACCAGAAGGCGAGGCACAAGACACAACTTTAACATGTTTCGCATGATTTTATTTTCTTGATAAAAAAAATAGCCATTTTTTTAATGTTTAGGGAACAGATCAGAAACCTCCCATCTGAGACATTGAGAGAAAGAAAAGAAAAAAAAAAAAAGGAATAAGCTTTCTTCTGTGAGCTATTTTAAGAGAATTATGTCATCTCTGATTCAGCCTTTGTGCCTGACTCAGGGTTTCGGTCCATTTTGCATCTGCACAGACACTAGTCTTAACTGAGATTGCTGGTGAGTCTGAAGCCGCCTCAGATTTACTCTGGGTTCCAGTGGCCTTCGTGTCGGTGGATCACTGGCAAAAATTTGGTTTTGAGCCATTGGATACCAAGGCTCTTCCCACTGTCAGATAGACCTTCTTCTTCTTTTTTAAGTTTATTTATTTATTTGTTTGTTTGTTTGTTTGTTTTTAGTACTCTCTACACCCAAGCGAGGCTTGAACTCATGACCTCGAGCTTAAGAGTTGCACACTCTTCAAACCGAGCCTCCAGGTGCCCCTGAGAAAAACGTTCTGATGGAGGTTCTGGAATTGATTCTTTTCTGCATTTAGGTTTTAGAACCTGTGGCTCATGGGGCAGACTTTTTTTTAGGCTGTAGGAAATTTCACCAATCCATAAATACTTAATAAATGGCCATCAGGATCCTCTCTGGAGACCAGGGAAGCCTCTCCCGTCCTCTCTGTCTCACTCTAGCCTGGAGATACTCCAATTTGTCTGTTTCTCCCAGGAAGGAGCTTGTGCACAAAGCTGCCCCAGATTTTACAGCTGCTGCCCAAGGGACGGGCCACTGGATTGCCGGGTTCTGATAGCCAACGGGGCTTGCATTCACGAGTCCCTCAGGACTGTAGCAAATAAACAAGCAGTTATTAATGGGCACAAGAAGAACTCCCCTCCCCAGTGGCTATAAACCTGCACAAGTGCAGAGAGAAGAGGCAAAAATGCCCATCTCCCAGTTTCTCCCTGGAAGGGGCCAGGCTACATACTTCCCTCACTGCTGTTTATGGGCTTGGGTTCCAATAATTCTGCATATAGATGCTCACTACATGCTGTCCCTTTAGGACACTGATGGGTCTTGGCACACCCTCAACTTTTGGGAAGTACCAAGAACAAAGAAGGTAGTTTGAATAATCACAATCACAAAAGTTTGAGACACAACCAAGAGTTCAAACCAGGCTGATTGCCAGGGTTCATCTCCTACACAAAACCAATCTGTCAGGACTAGAAGAGGTGACTATTTTATCTAATGCACAGAAACCAATGGAGAGTTAAAGATAATGAAGAAACAGAGGCATATGTTCCAAACAAAAGAACATGACAGAACTTCAGAATAGACCTTAATGAAACAGAAATAAGTGATACAGAATTCAAAATAATAATCATAAAGATGGTCACCAAGATTCAGAGAACAATGCATGGACAACATGAGATTTGAACAAAGAGATAGAAAAATATTAAAGTGTACCAAATGTTAAGCAAAATAAGTCAGTCAAAGAAAGACAAATACCACTCACTCACTCACATGTGGAATTTAAGAAAAGGAAAAAAATGAGCAAATGAAAAAGAGAGAGACACAAACCAGGAAACGGACTCTTAACTATAGAGAACAAACTCATGGTTATGAGGGGAGGTTGGTGGAGGGATGAGTGAAATAGGGGATGGGAATTAAAGTGTACACTTGTCACGATGAAAAATAAAATAAAATGTTTTTTAAAATGCACCAAACAGACATCACAGACCTGATGTATTGAAAAATTCAATAGAGAGGTTCAACATCAAACTAGATCAAGCAAAGAAAGGATCAGAAGACAGGGCAGTGGAATTCATCTACTCAAAGGAGGGGGGAAAAGAGTGAAGACAGCAAAAGGGACTTATGAGATAACATCAACTGGATGAATATATACATTAATGGGGTTCCAAAGGAGAAGAGAGAAAGAGATAAAGCTTATTCAAAGTTATAGTAGTTGAAAATGTCCCTAACCTGGGGAAAGAAACAGATATTCAGATCTAAGAAGACCAGAGGAGATTCATAAAATGAACCCTAAGACTTAAGGCTAAATTGTCAAAAGCTTGTTACCTATATGGGTACCCCCCCCTAAAAATAACAGATTTTTCAGCAGAAACTTTCCAAGCCACAATAGAGTGGCATGATATAAAGTGCTGAAAGAAAAAAAAAAATCACCAACCAAGAGTACTCTACCCAGCAAAACTGTCCTTCAAAATTGAAGAAGAGATAGAGTTTTTCAGACAAGCAATCTGACAAGTCACAATTAGAGCAGCCCAACGAGAAAGGTTAAAGGGAGTTCTTCAAGTTGAAACAAAAAGATGCTAATTTTAACAGGAAAATATATAAAAATATAAATCTCATTGGTAAAAGTAAATATACACTGTATGTCAATTATATCTCAATAAAACTGGGGGAGGAGTAAATATATAACTAAATTCAGAATATTCTAATGTTGTAATGGAAGTGGGTAAATTGCTTACAAATCTAATGCAAAGGCTAAAAGACAAAAGTATTAAAAAATAACTATAACTACAATAATTTGTTAATGGACATACCACATAAAAAGATAAAAACTGTGACATCAAAGCCATAAAATGGGGGAGGAAGTGTATAAATGTAGAGCTTTTGTATATATTTGAATTCAAGTTATCAGCTTAAAATAGACTGTTATTACTATAAAATGTTTTATAAAAAAATAAAATAAAGCAAACAGCCATCGGAGGACCATTACAGTGCTAGCTAGTGGCCCAGCCCCTTGCCCAGAAGAGTCTACTGTGAGCAGAGCTGAGCGTAGCTATGCCCATAGGCTATGCAGAGAGTGAGAAAGGAGAGGGCATGCATACCTCATGGTGTCTTACAGGTGCTGTGTGTGGTATAGTGAAATGAGTGCTCCACATTCAATGTCATTTGAGGTCAGTGAGCAAAATTAACAAGTAGACTTCAAGAACCAATTCTTTTCCCAATTGGATGATTTCAAAATAAACTGCCTACAGATGGTTTGCATTGCATGTAACCAGGAAGTGTGGACTTCTGCCAGGTTTACCCCCTTTTGTGTCTGGGACTATGGTGGGTTATTGAATGGTCTTCCGTGGTTAGAAGCTCTCTCCTTTTATAGCTATGCCAGGGGCAGAGTTGACTCTAGGGATCTTAGAGCCTTTCATGTTTCCACTCAAGAAAATTGCCTTCTACCCAATGTACTCCTTTGAAATGCGAGGACGATGTAGTTCACTGAGACATTCTGCTAGTAATTAACTGCCTTGGGGCCAGGGGTACTCAGATGGGAGTTCAGCATCCGTCTTTAATTTACAAGGAAACCATTCAGACCTCCTTAGATGAAAGCAACAAGAGTTGCCCATGGAAAGAATTAGTATTCTTTAGAAACAAGAGCTGAAAGAAACAGTAGATTTGAGGGAGCTCTTTCAAATTAATCAAAATGGGAATGGCAAGGAAAATGTAGTCAGAGAGTTTATATGACCACAAAAAACCCTCTTTCAGTTATATCCAGATAACAGGGGTGGGGGGGGGAACGGAGTATCACATGGATGTCAGAGAGTGTCAAGTGAATCTCAGTTGGATAGGAATTACATTGACTGAGTTGGAATCATGTGAGAATGAAGATGCGTTGAATCACCCTTCGTGGTTCTAAGCCTAGATCCTAAGTTAGGACCTAAGTTAGGCCCTAAGCCTAGGTCCTAAGACAAAAGTCTAAGCCTTTTGTCCTAAGTTCTGGACAAAAGAGATAAAGCAGACTTCCGCAAAGAGATTCTCAGAGATATCTCCTCAACCATGGAAAAGCCAAGACAAGTCATGATGAGTTGGACTGAGGGTGAGTTGTTTGACTCAAAGGCAATTTTGTAATCTATGAGGGAAGCCAGAAAGGAGAAGGTAGGAGATTGTAAGGCCCAAAGAATCCAGTGCCCTGATGCCAATCTCAAGGTGACAGCCTACCTAGAAAACCCCTTCCATGTTTAAAGAACCATCCAGACTGTGTTTTTCATTAAGAAATGGGGGGGGGGGGGCTCGGGGGTGCCTGGGCGGCTCAATCAGCTAAGCGGCTGCCTTCGGCTCAGGTCGTGATCTCAGGGTCCTGGGATCAAGCCCCACGTTGGGCTCCCCGCTGAACGGGGAGCCTACTTCTTCCTCTCTCTCTGCCTGCCTCTCTGCGTACTTGTGCTCTCTCTATCTCTCTGTCAAATAAATAAATAAAAATCTTTAAAATAAAAAAGAAATGGGGAGCTTCAGTCTAGTGAAGTTGTTCTGAACAGAAATGCCTGAGAAACTTGATTTTTTTTCCATAGATTTGAAGGTAGAAGGAAGAAGTAAAAATTCTGTATGAGTACCTTCGATTCTATTACACAAGGAATTAGTATTTCTCTAGAGTTTCAAATGGAGTGTTTGGTCCTCGATCATGATGGTGATTGGTGGTCAGGATTATTACAACTAATTATAACCGCTGCTGGGATTAGTAGACAAGCACGAAGCATCAGACTCATGGGCGCTGTGGAAGAGCCAGCTCTAAGAAATTTTGTGTTTTATGTTATACTGTTATAGTACTTCAAACCGCACCAGTCCCCGCACAACACTTGAAAAGACGCAGTCAGAAATGCTGTTTATTTTTGCAGAAACAAAGACACACATTGTTAAGTGAGAGATGCAGGGACATCCAGAGTGTCATTTGACTGGGGACATTGTCTCATGACTATGGTCCTGCACAATCACCACTGAATATGGCTCTCCCAACCCTCCCTCTTCCTGGAGTTACGTATTCATGAAGATTTCACTTTCCTGTGGACTTTTAATGATGCTTGTTTGCATCTATGCTAACCTCACATTAGTGAAATGTCCCGGTCCTAAATTTATAGAGGACTGTAATGTCACTGGGCAGGGGAGAGGGGGGACGTGCCTGGATAGATGGCCATCTGTGTCCATGCGTTCCTGTATCACTGAGAAGACTGGATTCCCTGATCAGTTTTCCATCTTTAGTATTTAACTGGCCGTTCTAAAAGATCAGCCTCCCTTTCTGGGTCCTGTCAGAGAAACTATGAGGAGTTACAAATTCTTTAAGTTGAAAAAATGATTAAGAATGAAATGTCCTCAGCTTGAGGGCTGTCCTATCTTCCCTGTACCCCAGAGTCCAGACACTTGGCCAGTAATAGGGACCCAAAATTGCTCCTCTGTCAGAAATTTCTAGCAAGTCTTAACCCCGCCAGGGAGTCCAAGAAAAGTTTAGTCACTCTCTCCGGCTTCCCATTCTTTTACTGATTTATAAAAATTAAAATTGAATTGAATTGAGGTGAAATAAATTGAACGGAAATATTTAAAAATGATGGCTGATTCATGCTTGGGCAACATTTATTCATGCAACAAAATCCTGCCATGATGAAGCTCACGGTCAAATAAATATCTTTCAGAAAAGATGCCCAAGGGTACAGTGGGGATGGAGGAAGCATTTGAAAATCCAAGGAATATAATGCCCAAATTTGCCAAATAGGAATGACAGGGTCAACCTTATCATAACAATGAGAAGGAACCATATTGGAACTAACGAAAAAATTACATCTTCAATTCAGCAACTTGAAAATTTTTTCATTTTACTTCCTGAGTCTAATGTTTTTGCACAACCAAAGGCTTTCCGAGAAGAGCTACATCAAAAGAATCTTGGGGAAGTGCTTGAAATAATGAGGCTTTGAAAGCAAAGCACGCATTGCAGCGTAGGCCGTTCATTTTGGTTTTGGGTGGAATCATTTCCAGACATGCAGACCATCTGAGTTCGTAAAACAAAAGCTTGAGTTCCAGCGTATGGACTTGGAGCAGATGTCACTACTCAGTCCAGAACATCAACTCGCTAGGAGACAAACAAAGCTGTAGGCCCCACTCCCGGCTTTCCAAGGACAGGCCTTTAGTAGTCAGAGGTCTGGGGCAGATAACTGGGCACTCTAGCCAAAAGCATAAAGTAGGCTGTGACATCTCCCCGCAGAGGAATAAGCTACTGGCCTCAACCTGCCAGCTTGATTCGGGGCCTTTGGCAACATGCACTGAATCCTGGCACCATCACAAAGCCCAAAGAAACAACTGCTCATTTGGTGCAGATGGCAGAAAGATCAGATGGGAGACCTACTTTGATACTCTGCTGACTTTCTCCAGCAGAATTTTGCAGCAGTTAAAACAAAAATGCTTTCCTTTTGCTTGGTGGCAGCAATGGCAGTTTCTATGAGTCTGACATATTTGTATATTTTGGAGAAGGGGGAAGAGTGTCCTTACACTAATAATCTTAGGATATCTGGAAATCAAGGACAGGGACAAATTAAGCCTAGGGCATTTGGTTGGGTATGGTAATCACTTTAGCTCTCTGTATTAACTGAGAACTATAGTTAATGCACTGCCCTCTAGCTAATGTAAGAACATTCAGACCCAATAAATAAACTCAATAAATATTTGATGAATGAATGAATGGTGGCCTTTATTTGGTAGAAGCCGGCCAATATTATACATGCTCAGTGGGTGTTTCAGGGGGTGTTTTGAGCCGTTCTCCCCTTTAAGTTCCATAGGTAACAATCCTAAAATGAACTTGACTTCAAGCTTCGCTTAAGGACCAGTGAAATAAGCCTGCCTAAAAGCACTAGGCTTAGCTCAGTCACAGACTGAATCATAAGCTCAGCCACAATTACCTGTTGGTCATAGTTTGGCAATAAACATGGTTGGGCTCTTCTGAGAAACGGATAGTTTCATGACCAGATGCCTGGGGTCAAGAATGAGAAGGAAGCTGTGTTCCTTCCACTCAGCAGAACAGATCTGCCCTGCTTTCTCCTGAAATGATGCGCCTCTTCTCATCTCCATCGCTTTCCTCTTGCTATCCCAAACACTTGACGTGCCCTCACCTCAAATCGCTGCCTACGGAAAGCTAACTCATGCTTCGCTGGCCCCTTACTCCGAAGCAGCTTCCTTCATGGGTTCTTTCCAGCCTGAAGGGACCCCTTGTGAGCCTCTGCTGTGGCCTTGTATCTCAGGATACTTAGATTTTTCCCCACACTGATGTTAGTAAGCTTGCCTTATCCATCCTACTAGATTGTAAGCTCCTAGAGAAAAAAATTGCGCGTGTATGTGTGTGTATGCATACATCTTATGAATATATATTAATAGTAATGTATATTATTATTATAACTATTTGAATCTCCCTTGCCTGCTATAGTCTCAGGAACGCAAAGGATGTCAAGTTGTCAATGGACGTTAATGCGATAAACTAAGCAGCAATGTCTGACCCGAGGAAAGACTCAGCCATAGAAGGGCCAGTCAATTTTTCTCTAAGGATGTAATTTCTTGGAACCTACTCACTAAGTGTCCACCAGTGTCTTGGGGCACCTGGGGGCACAGTCTGTTAAGTATCCGACTCTTGATTTCCACTCAGGTCATGATCTTGAGGTCATGAGATCGAGCCCCACATTGGGTTCTATGCTCAGCGTGGAGTCTGCTTAAGACTCTCTCTCCTTCTGTGCCCCTCCCGCCATGCTCTCTTGCTCTCTAAAATAAATAAATAAATCTTAAAAAAAAAAAAAAGATCCCACGAGTCTGATAAACTTGTCTAAATGATAATTCTATGGCTTGAGATAACCCAAAACTCTCCTCATAATTTCTGCAAATTCTTGCACCTCGTTTCCTCCTGCACTTCTTGGCCTCAATGCTCTCACCTCCAGGCCTGCTTCGTCTGGGTGCATCAGTTTGCCAAGCTGCCTCTTCTCTTGTTTCATCGATGTGAAGTTCAACAGCAGCGAGCACCTCTGACTCTTTGGTAGATTTCATTCACATCACACATGTGGGAGTTCTGGCAAGTTTGGGCTCCTCTAACCCCATCACAATTCTGGAGTCATAAATCCATCCATTCTCCCTTGCCTTATATGGACAGCTGCCCATGCCACGTCCTGTGGGGGTCTCACCTATGACCTCAAAGGGCTTCTTAAAGTATTTCTTCTAGACCTATACAGTGTTCTTGCAAAAAGAATTCCAGAGATATTTTCTCCATTAATTACCCGACAATATGTAATGGACATGATATAAGGAAACTGCGTGGGGTCTTCTGGTTTTCTCTATGCCTAAAACCAGACTGATCTGTATTGCTTTTCTAGCTTCTCCCCCTCAGTCTTTGTTGTTTTCAATTCTTAGCTCCTAGTTCTTATTTCATTCATTCATTTATCCGAGATGCATTTATTGAGAACTGACAATGGATCGAGTATTTATTTTACAAAAACAAATAAGACAGATCCCCTGTCTCTGGCAACCTGATTAAAATGGAGCCTGACTTACCTATCTGCTCACCTGGTCCAGGGGAAAGAGTTCTAGGTGTTTCCTCTCACCCGAAGAGAACACTGCCCCTAACTACATTCTGAGACTCAGTGACCAAGTTCCAAACTCCTATGCTTTTAGGGGGCACTTGGGCAAGTCGAGACTTCAGTGTCTTGTTTGGTGGAAGAAATATCCAGTTAGCTTAACACTAACTGAATATTAGACCTGAGGAAATGGCCGAAACCCAAAATAACTAGTTGAAAGGTAAAGAAAAGGCTAATTTATTCAGTCCTTTCGGAACAGATAAAAATACTCTGAAAATAGCCTTCCTTTCATGACCTTTGAAGTGTCCCTATTAAGACCAAATATTTCTCTTCCTTGAATATAAATACTTTCCTTTAAATATCCTTGAAATGTTTGGTCAACATCCAGAGCTAAAACGCTATGTACCTTCAATAGTTATCAAAGAAGGAGCCAAATATATTGAAATGCTTGTAATATTTTTTATTGCAGTATATTTGACATACAATATTATATTAGTTTCAGGTACACGACATAGAGGTTGGACGTTTATATATATTACAAAAGGATCACCATGATAAGTCTAGTTACCATTTGCTACCACACGAAATTATTACTGTATTATTGACTATTTTCCTTACACTGTACTTTATACCCCTGTGGCTGATTTATTTTAAAACTGGAAGTTAGTAGCTCTTAATTCCCTTCACATATTGCACCCATCCCTTAAACCTCTTTCCCGCTAGCAATGACCTGTAATATTTTTCAACCACCATATCGAGATCAAACTTTTTTTCTGACTTCCTGCATTGTAGAAAGAAGAAAACAGGCTTATGTTAAAAATAGAGTCTTGGCTCTGTGAGGGAAAGAATACAAGGGAATTAATAGTTAAGTATTTTCTTTGTGCCAAGTGCCAGTGGTGACACTTTCTGGGCAATCTCATTTAATCCTGAGGGGAAATCCCCTCAAAGTCACTCTTGTCGTATTGTTGTCCCCACTTTAGAGATAAGGAGGTTGAGGTGGACGGTGGGTTTGACCCAAAGCTCGTTCTCTTCATCGATGGCTCATTTTAAACAGAGAATTTATTCGTCTCATAGAATTAACTTCTGAGATCGTGAACCCCCACCCCCCCCACACTCAAATGCAGAATTCCAAAGATGCTTTGTCTGCAAATTATTAACCTGTAACTCATAATTTTGCAAGTAGTTTCGTTTGTCTGAGGACTACAGTTAAGACACACTCATTTGTAGGAGGAAAATCTATTTCTCGTATTTTCTTAGGTAGGTCCTAGTCAGAGAGGCAAAGAACTGTGGATGGGGTTGTTGACAACCCTTTATTATCTGATTCTTGCTACATTTTGTATTAAATAACATTGCTAACAACAGCTAGTAGAATCTATCATTTCGAAATTCGAAGAGATTCTAGAGGTTGCCTACTTCAGCGTTTTTCAACTGGTTGGTTTGTACGCAGACTACATCAAAATCACTTGGTGAGTGTTTTAAAAATACAGAGTCTTGGGCCCTCTCCCTAGGCCTTCTTTTAAAAATGTCAAGGCAGGATGCTGGCAATCTGAATTTAAACATTTTTAAATTGATCCTCAGGCATAGCCTGGTTTTGGAACCACTTACCCAAGTCAGAGTCCCCTCCAGCACTCCCCACCGCCCCCCCCCCAACATGTAAGCAGGCAGCCTCATGGCGGACACATGTAGGACAGAGAATTTATAGCCGCAGAGGAAACTTGTTTGTTTTTAATGGAATACCACTATTGGTTTTTTTCTTTTTTTTAAGATTTTATTTATTTATTTATTTGAAAGAGAGAGAAAGTGCATGCAAGTTGGAGGAGGAACAGAGGGAGAGAGAGAGGGAGGGGGAAAGAATCTCAAGCAGACTCTGCACTGAGCAGGAGCCCCACACGGCACTGATCTCACGACCCTGAGATCACGACCTGAGCTGAAACCAAGAGTCTGATGCTTACCCAACTGAGCCACCCGGGCGCCCCAACACGATTGGTTTCTTACTTTAACTTAAAATATGACACTTTTAAACTTCCACTCATCGATTCCCATTTCTGCCCTCAAAAGATACATAGAGGACATGAAATGCCTTAGAACATGAGCATCCAAATATTCCAAGACAGCTAATACAATTCCCATTAGGCTTTTGCTTCTCTGGGCTAAAGTCCTTCCTTTAATCTTTTCTTATGAGTCATAAATTCCATAACCTACCCCCTTTCAAAAACACAGTTCATAGAAGACTAATAGTAGAGAATGCAAATTAAAATAGCAGTGTTGTATTTTCTACACCCAGAAGAATAGCAAAACTTAAAAAGCAATTATATTTATTGTTTGTAGAGATGTAGGGAGAAGAGTATTCTTTTACATTCCTGATGAAATAGGAAAACGAGCTGGCCACATCTGTTAAAGTTAAGAATACATATACGGGGGCGCCTGGGTGGCTCAGTCATTAAGCGTCTGCCTTCAGCTTGGGTTATGATCCCAGGGTCCTGGGATTGAGCCCCGCCTCGGGCTCCCTGCTTGGCAGGAAGCTTGCTTCTCCCTCTCCCACTCTCCCTGCTTGTGTTCCCTCTCTCGCTGTGTCTCTCTGTGTCAAATAAATAAATAAAATCTTAAAAATATATATATATATACATTTTGCCTCAAGAATCGCACTCCTGAAATCTATCCCATAGAAATAGCAAACTTGGGGTGCCTGGGTGGCTCAGTCAGTTAAGTGCCTGCCTTCAGTTCAGGTCGTTATCCCAGGGTCCTGGGATTGAACTCAGCGTTGGGCTGTCTGCTCAGTTTCTCCCTCTCCTTTCCCCACTCATGCTCTCTCTCTCACTCAGTCTCTCTCTCAAATAAATAAATAAAATCTTAAAAAAAAAAAATAATAAACTTATGTGCCAAAAAAAAAAAAGCACCAACTTTTGGCAGGAGTGTGGAATAATCAAAACTATTATACACTCCTGGTAGGTGTGTAAATTGATACAGCACCTTGAAAACCTGTTTGCCAGTGTCTTTTAAATGTGAACATATGTATAACCTGTGATGTAGCAATACTACACTTGGTATATGCCCAACTAAAATATGTAGTACTTTCACCAGAAGAGACATAGGAGAATGTTGCCGGCAGCACCCTTGATATGAACCCCAAACTAGAGACTGCCCAAACACTCATGAGGCATAGAATGAAGAAATATACTGTGCAACATAAGAATGAACACGTTATAATTCCAGACATCAGTGTGGATGAATCTCACAAAACAAGTCAGGCATGATAGAACACAAATGTATAATTCCGTTTATATGCAGTCAAAAATAACACAAAATTCAGAGAAATCAGGAGGGTAGCTGTTACTGACCAGAAGAAGCCATAATGAATGCTTCTGGGGAGCTGGTAATGTTTTGTTTCTTGACCCGTATCCTGATTATACGGATATGTTAGTTTTTTAAAAAATTCATCCAGCTGTATACCTCCAATTTGTGCAGCAAACTGTTGTTTCCCAAAACAGTCACATGCATAGGATTTTTAATGCATTCTTATTAGAGAAAAGCTGTAATTAAGGCAATCGGTAGAATGATCAGTAGAATGACGGCAAGTGAATTATTATATACCTGCATTGTGGATATTATGCAGTCACTAAACCGAATAAATTGGTATTTTACCAAATGATTTTAAAAGATTTTCATGAGATAATATTGACTAAGAAAAAGAAGGGGAAGAAAATTATATATACATCCTTTTTTGTAAAGCAGACAGTAACCAAAGCAAGAACAAAAAGTTAGGATAGTAGAGGCAGGTGCTTTTCCCTGGCATCATCGGCAGGGCGTGGGGCATTCGTTTTACTGGTACTGATTACAGCAAGCGTGGGGAGAGAGAGCAGCCTTGGGCAGCTTCCTAATTCTAAGGTCTCCTGGGTCATGATGAGAGGTGGCTCAGGAGCTCGTGGCTTCCTGACCCAGGAAGGGACGGTAGCTCCCTTGGACTTGGTGGGGAGGTGTGGCTTTGGGGAATCTGCTCCTTGGAGCCTCTCAATAAATTGGTAAACCACTTGCTATTTCTTCCTGCATAAATAAGCTAGCATTGATTCTTTTTCCCTGCAACGAAACCCTGAGCAATGTAGATAGGTCTTGTTATGGTTATAAGTGTGAGAACTGAGGCCCAGAAAGTCTAGGTGACTTGCTCAACTGACCTTCAACCCCAGAGGGGTTATGTATACTCTCTGAAGTGGGAATCGTGACACGGCACTATCTTCCATGAGGACTTTTCATAGAACTGAATTCTTTTTTTTGCTTCTTTTTTTGTCTTAAGAGAGAGGGAGAGCACGTGGGAGAGCCAGAGTTGGGGGATGGGGCCGGAGGGAGAGGGAGAGAGAGACTCGTAAGCAGGCTCCATGTTCAGAGTGGAGCCCTATGCGGGTCTCGATCTCACCACCTTGGGATCATGACCTGAGCCAAAATCAAGAGTCAGATGCTTCACCGACTGAGCCACCCAGGCTCCCCGCACAGAACTGAATTCCAAGAGGACCCAAGTGGCTCTCGTTGTTTGAGGCATGGAAACTCCTCAGTCTGGATTTCATGCTCACTGGGAACATTTGGGGAAAATGCCCTCAGGGGCAGAAATGATACTTGGTACCTATGTGTTCCAGATGTATTTCCATAGTATTTCCCTTTTCAGAATGTGTATAGCTTTATCACTAACATGTGAAAACTGACCCACTGGTAACTAATTGTGCCTATATTAGCGCTCTCGGTTCAGATTTCAGATATGTCAGATAAATAAATCCGAATTATATTGAAGTTTTGTTTCTTTTCATTACATCCGGGTCAAGCTCAGATCCTGTCTGCTCATTTACTCATTCGTTCATTCGTTCATTTAGTGAGTGCTGAGAGCCTACAACATGCCAGGGCTATTGGGGTAATATAAAAAGATGAGGAAACCATGTCCCCTCTAGGAACTCAGCCTTCAGAGAGAGCACGCCATATAAAAAATGTACAAAACATAGTCTTCTATAACATAGTCACTTTCTAAGTTAGAGGAAGCGGATACAACCAGTCCTCCCAGGAGGAATCAGAGACAATCTCCCACACTGAACAGGAGTTAAATACAAAAATACAAGAACCATTAAGGAGAATGGTGCTTTCAGCTGCATTAGTTAGAGAAAGGGGAGCATCTGAGAAAAGGCTTGGTTGGTATCATGCGGGTTTTCTTTTTTAATTCAAACCAGATATTTGCATGTAGAGCAATGGGGATTAAAATGCTGGATAAAAAGGAAAGCCCGCCTTCTGACAAATGGAGAAGATCAAGACTCTTAAGCAGCTAACTTTGGGACCTACTATAATGGGAAGACTTGCTACATCGCCTTCAGAAGTTAAGGCTGACATTTCCTTCCCACTGGGCCAGCTCTCCTAACTCCTTCTAATAGCCCAGATGGTATTAGTATCAGTATTCATATTCAGACTAATATTGGTATTAGTATTAGCATTAGTATTCCAAGTGTCTTGAGACTCAAGCTTTGCATTGTTGGTTTTTCTTAATGATTAGCTCCAATAATTACGTCCAAATGTTCATGCTTAAGGAACTACCCACTTCTCTATAGGGTGATAATAAATTTGATTTTTGAGTAGCCTCTAATGAATGTACCTGTCTTTTGGGTCTGGGCTTTTGAAGTCATTTACACATTTTTAAAATTATTTTTTAGAACATTTTACTTTGAAAAATTTTAAACTTACAGAAGAATCTCAATAATGATATAAAGAACTTCCCTATACCTTTTACCCGAATGCACCCGTTTTCACCAATTTTTGCCACGTTTGAGCACTTGTGCGCATGTGCTGTCTCCACACGCATGCGCACACGCACACACATTAATTTTTTCTGAATCACTTGAGAGTACTTTGCAGACATCATGACCTTTTACTTCTTTTATTGAAGGTGTATTTTCTAAGAGCAAAGCAGTTACCAAGTTCAGGAAATTTAACATTGACACGATACTTTAATCTACAATCTTAGGACAATTTCATCAATTGTTTTAACAATGTCTTGCAAAGCAATTTTTGGTGCATTATACGGTCCAACAACACAATGGTATTCTTTAGCGATTCTAGGAAACCAATACATTATTTTGTTATTTGAAAACATTTAGCTGTCACAAATTAATTTATGCTTACTGTGGGCCTCCCATAAAGTTTACTCAAGGGTAGATCCTTTCCGTTTAACGAGATCAGTCCGGTCTTGAAAGCAGCAAGTCTGCGAAGGTAATCTACCTTAACCATTTACCGCAGTGTCCAGTTGCTCTTTCCACTGAAAAAAAAAAAAAGAGGGAAAGATACGGAAATATTTCTGTTTGTTGTGTGCCAGTGGCTTAATAGGTGAAGGAAAACAAACTTGTTTCCTACTTGTCTGTTAAATTCCTGGCATGTGGACCCTCTGTTTTCTCAATTAATTACAGAATCTTGACTGATGAATGGGCATTCTTTAACCTGAGCTGACCATTTGAAATTTAAAATTAGCAATGTAATTATATTTACTGGGCCACTGATTGAAGGGAAATTGCACTCAGCTGATGAATTTGCATGCTGTAAAATGGGTCATGGTAGCAGATGGCCCTTCCAAGAAGCAAAAAATAACTTTGGAGCTGGTAACTCTTTCTCCTGGCTTCCTTAATTGAACCCTGCTGCACCAGAGTGTGAACACTCAAATCAGGTCAGGGAAATTGAGGGTGTCAGGATAGATAATCAAGAGGAGCTCTGAGTTGTAAAAGAATAATATTTTGATCTTGAACTAAATCACCATATATTGAAATCTGAATATTAAATTAGTGCTAGGTGTTAAATCATAATTAACATTTATTAGGTGCTCACTATCGCAGGCACTATTCTAGGGATTTACATGTATTGACTTATGTAATCAGTGCCGTAAACTTGTGAGTAATGATTAGCATAGCCTGAATTTTATAAATGAGAAAACTGAGATTCACAGAGTAAGTTGGCCAAATTCAAAATAAATGTTGTTTTCTCTTTTGTCACATGAAATATTTAATTAAAACCTCAGGAGTTTGTATCCGTATTAGGCTCCAAAAGGACATATTTAGATCATGTTTTCTAAACACCGTTTCCTGCTTTAAAAAAGTGGGTGGGGGGAGATGCCTTAAAGAAATGACCCATTCCAGGTCTGGCCCTGGAAATGTACGAGAGGAGCCTAGAACATCTTCTCACACCAAATAGCAAGAAACATATCAAAAACTGTTGAGCTTGCGTCAAAAGGAGTCAGAAGCTCTTTGGAGCAAAGAGGGGCGAATTTGAGCAAAAATAAGAACCATAATTCAAATAGATTGAAGCACATAGATATGTTTATTTAGACACACATAATATGTCTAAATCCATTGTTTCCTAATAATACCAAACAGCAACACTGATGTTCTTTGAAGGCTATGGGGAACAAATGCACTGTTTTGAAAACGGATCAGTAGAAAAAAAATCAAACCTTTTTTCTTGCCTCTTCTACAGGAGCTATACCTCAGTGTAACCAAGTATTTAATGAGAGGAAGCTTCTTTTCACAGAAGTAATCTAGCTAAGAAATGAAGAAGGAATAATAGAAATATCACAGTTTGAAAGTTCTGATGAGTTAGTGTCTTCAGGCGGTGATTGAGAGTGGCCGATCGCATCCGACGAGGGCCATCATCTGCCTCTCGGCAGGAGGATCCACACTACCTGTGTATTAGTCCCGCCAGTAAATCCAAACCAGAATCTGGTCAAGCTCCCATATCTTATAGGAAATACAGAGGGCAGAGGGAAATGCTAAGTGACATCTTGCTTGCAATCCAAACTAGGGGAAATGCAGGACGCAAGGGCCCAGTTGTTGTTATTTTAAACAACAATAACAGCAGAGGTGTACAGAAGGAGAGCCTTTACATTAAAAAAGACTTCTGAAATTATTAACCAGTGAGGGGCGCCTGGCTCAGTCATGGAGCATGCGACTCCTGATCTTGGGGATCCTGATCTTGGGGTTGTGGGTTCGAGCCCCACCTTGGGTATAGAGGTAGCTTAAAAATAAAATAAAAAAAAATAAAATTTAAAAAATGAGGGGGCGCCTGGGTGGCTCAGTGGGTTAAAGCTTCTGCCTTTGGCTCAGGTCATGATCTCAGGGTCCTGGGATCGAGCCCCGCATCGGGCGCTCTGCTCAGCAGGGAGCCTGCTTCCCCCTCTCTCTCTGCCTGCCTCTCTGCCTACTTGTGATCTCTCTCTCTCTGTCAAATAAATAAATAAATCTTTTAAAAAATTAAAAAAATAAAAAAGAGAAATTATTAACCAATGATAATATACAGACCTATTTTAGACAAGCTATAAAATGAACCAAACAGAAATCAGAACCTTTAGAGACACTCAGGAAAATAGGAACACTGATGATATTGAGAAATTACAGTTGGAGTTTTCAGGATATGATAACGTTGTAGTTATGTTTAAAAAGGAGAGTCTTTGTCTTTAGACATACATATTGAAATATTTTCGGGTGAAATCATGTGATGTCTGAGATCAGCTTCAAAATATTTGTGAGTGGTTGGGGAAATGAGCAGTGATATCAAGACAAAAGATAACTAATGATTGTTGTTGGGCTGGGTGGTAAGTACAAGGAATTCATTATATTATTTTCTCTACTTTTGCATATGCTTGAAATATGCCATAATAAAAGCATGTTTTTAAAGTGGTCATACATATAAAAATGAGCATTTATTTGTGGCAAACAGCCCAATATTTGTCAGCTGATGAATGAATAAAGAAAATATGGGGGCATCTGGCTGGTTCAGTCAGTGGAGCATGCCACTCTTGATCTCAGGGTTGTGAGTTCAAATGCTACCTCGGGGGTAGAGGTTACTTAAAAATAAAATCTTTAAAAAAGAGAATGTGGTCTAGCCATACAATGGAATATTATTTGGCCATAAAAAGTAATGAAGTACTGATTCAGGCCACAATATGGATGAATCTTGAAAGCACCATGCTAAGTCAAAGAGGCCACACACAAACAATGACATAGGTTATGATCCCATTTATACGGAAATGTCAGGAATAGAAAAATCCACAGAAACAGAAAGAGCTGGGATGAGGGGTGGGGATGGGGAATGACTGCTAATGGGTATGGTGTTTCTTTTTGGGGTGATGAAAGATTTCACATTAATTGTTGTGATGGATGCATCACTGTGAATATGCTAAAAATGATTGAATTGTACATTTTAAGTGGGTACATTGGATGGTGCGTGAGTGAGAACTCAATAAAGTTGTCTTAAAAAGTTTAACCTGAAGATTCTAGAGATAACTTCCATTTACAGGAATTTGAGAAGATAGAGGAACATGTTAAATGACACCAGCAAGTTAACAGGCGAATTCAGAGTCTAAGACATTTTATAAGACACCTGACCTGCAGGAAAGAAAAAGAGAAGGTAGGCTACTCCAAGTTACAAGGGACCTAAAAGATAACAATCAAATGTGACATGTGACCTTGCCTGAATCCCAATGAGGCTAAAGCAACTCTAAAAAAAATTTTTTTTTACATTATTGGGCAACCATGATTATGAACTTGGAATTGGGTGATGCGAGAAAAGTTACTATAAATTTTTCAGGGAGTGATGACGCCATTGGGGTCTTTCAGAAAATAAGCATATTTTTAGAGAGCTGTATTGAAGTGTGCAAGGTGTTAGCAATTTGATTCGAAAATTGGTTTTGAAATTATTTCAAATACTGAAAATATTTTAACCAGTGAAGCATTGATGGTACTATTTACCTTCCAGGAGTTGAATCTTTTTGCCACCCTTTATGCTTGCGACCCTGCAATGCAGTGGCCAATGACTTTACTTCCTGTTTACCGTTCTGTGTTTTCATCCTGCCATTGGTCTATGGAGATGCGTATCCCCATGGAGATTTTTGGACCGTGAAGATGGCTAAGTGGAAATTTTGTGGAAATTTTGTGTCTACTAAAAATCTGTTCTCTCCATTTCCAGGGCACAGAACTAGACTACATTTTTAACATCCTTTGCAATTAGGTGTGGCCATATGACTGAGGTATGGCTACAGAATGTGGGCAGAAATGATGGACGACATTTCTAGGCCTGTCTCAAAAGAGCTCCCACGTTATATTCCACGTTCTCCTGGTCATTGGCTTGAAGTAAAAGACTCCTAAGAGACGGACAAGCCACAAAACCAAAAGAACATGGGTTCCTGAGTCACTGCACGGAAGGCAGCTCCCTGGACACCGGGTTGAGATTTACATGAGTGAGAAATAAACTCTTACTGTATTACACCATTGAGATCTCAGAGTTTGTCAGTTACCGAGGCTAGTGTTACCCTCAACGGGGCACAATGTCTTTCTAATTTTGTTGTTGTATGTCCACATTTTTAATTTTCTATTTTCTGTATTAGTGCTATGTGTTTGGAAAAGAAGGGAGATCTCAAGGAATAAATTCGTAACGCCATGTTGGCCAGATTTCTGATCATTCATTTTGAATAAACTCCACATAAAATTTTCTATTTCAGATCAAGACAAGTATCAATCATATGGACATGTGAAATAGTATTGTCTTTGAAAACTCTTGATGATAATGTTTCTGTGAATTTCATCTCTACCGCTATAGCAACGCACCGTACTTGGACAAGGCACAGCTGTTAGCAGCTCTTGATTCCTTTGCTGTTATTTTAGGAAGTATCAAGTAACAGAC